>JARQOC010000007.1:4416102-5016102 GCA_033576535.1 Allobates femoralis
ATTAGGTGGATGAAGTTTTATTACTAATGTGCCTTCCGCTACACGCATTCTTCTTTATTTTTAACCCCTCACTTGTCTTTTACCCTTGTTTAGAGGGCTAAAGCACAGTGTAACCTCTCTTGGGGAACCTTGGTATGTGACCAAACTCCACCATTTTGGAGGTCATTGTAGGGTTCTCCATTCTTACTGCGGAGCACAAAAAACAAATTACAGAGTTGCTACTAGTTGTTTTTTATTTTCATTATTGTTACATCAACATCGCCTTTTATGGCTAAAGTAAATAATGGCTTGGCACAGTTGGTGGTACTGGATTAGTAAGCCAAATAAAATGAAAGTACAAAGTCTAACTAAGGTGCACTGCATCTCATGTTCCAAGATATTTTTCCATTCTTTTGCTTCTTGTGGGACCACTAAAAGGGAGTTTTAGAAAAAAAGGGTGAAAATTATTAAGTGTGTTTTTTTGTGATCTATGTGAAAGAATGTGATTAAAATTATACAACATATAAGACTTCAAAGTAGAATCATTTACATAGGCTGATCATTTATATGTGGTATATTATTTTACAACAGAAATTTCATCTTATAGTCAACATTTAAACCAAACGGTCTCAATGTATTTAATTCTTTTATCCATTTTAATTCTTTTTCTTTCAATAATTTTTCCCTATCACCACCTCTACGTATATTTGGTACCGCATCTATGATTCTCCATTTTAAATCACTTTCTTCATGTTCTTTGTCCAGCCAATGTTTCGACACAGGTAATCCTTTAATTTGCTGGCGTATACTGTATCTATGCTGTGTTAGGCGTATTTTTAGCTCTAATGTGGTCTCACCCACGTAGTAAAGCTTGCAGGGACATTCAAGTAAATATATTACGTAATTGGACGAACATGTTACGAACTGTTTAATTTCATATTTTACTCCAGTGACATGGTGTACAAAGTGGTCTCCCTTTATTATTTGTTGGCACGCCAGACACCCTATGCATGGGTAACATCCTACCCTCTTTTTCCCAGTTATAGTGGACTGTGTCTTCTTTTTTGCACTGCCTATATCTGCTTTTGTCAATTGTTTTTTTAACATATTCCCCTTTCTGTATGCTATGAGGGGAGGGAGTTTGAACTCCTGCACCTCTGGGTGGGCATTAGTTAACCCTATCCAATGTTTCTTAATAATTTTTTCTATTGATGGGGATTCCTCACCATACTCCATTATTAACAATATTCTATTAATGGTTGTATCTCTTTGTTTTTTTGGTTCGCGCTTTTCAAACTTTCTTTTTTGCTGCAACAAAATGTTCTTTGGGTACCCTCTTTGTTTGAATTTTTCTATTAATCTTTCAATAGTTTTTTCTTTTTCATCCTCCTCACTGACAATCCTATGTACTCTAGTCATTTGTCCTAGAGGTACAGCTTTTATTGTCTGAAATGGGTGATTACTTTTGAAGTGTAATAGTTTATTACGGTCTGTTGCTTTGACATGTAATTTTGTTACAAGCTTCTCATTTTTAATTTCAATATTGACATCTAAAAATTGGATCTCTTTTGGTGAATAAACTTTTGTAAATTTTATAGTTTGATCCACTCCATTTAGGAAACTGTGAAATTCCTCTAATTGATCTAAAGGACCCCTCCAAATCAAAAACGTATCATCTATATATCGACTCCAGTTTATTACATTTTGGTAATATTTTGACGTATAGATATGTTCTTCCTCTATTACCATCATTGTTAAATTTGCATAAGAACACGCCATGTGCGCACCCATGGCGGTCCCGACTTGCTGTTTATAATATGTGTCTTCGAACAAAAAATAGTTCTCTCGCAAGCATATCTCCAGTAAATTTATTATTAATATTTTACATTCACTTGTGAAACTAGTTGTGTTCAATTTTTTCTTAACTGCTGCTATTCCAATACCATGTTGTATCGAAGTGTATAAGGCCGTTACATCAAACGACACAAGAATGTCATTTTTTTGGGGTACCAAATCTACTATTTTTTCCAAAAAGTGTCCAGTATCTCTAACGTATGATTGGGCTTTGATGGCTAGAGGAGATAAAATCTGTTCCAAAAAAATTCCCACATTATTAAACACAGAGTCTATCCCTGCGACGATTGGTCGTCCTGGAGGCTGTTCTATTGATTTGTGAATTTTGGGAACTAGGTAAAGGACAGGAGTTTTAGGGTACTTAACTATGAGATAGTCAAACAAATCTTGATCTATAATCCCTCCTTTTACTGCTTTGCCCAGTACATTTTTTAGCATACTTTGGATATCAAATTTTGGATCTTTGTTTAATATCTTATAGACCTCTTTGTCGTTTAATTGTCTTTTGGCTTCTATTACATATTGGGAACGGTCCATGACGACGACTGCTCCACCCTTATCAGCTGGTTTAATTATTAAGTCGTCGTCATGGACCAGTTCCTTTAATGCGTTATACTCCTGTGTAGTGATATTTGTTTTTTTGAGCAGTGTTGGTGTATTTATTCTTAGATCTTCTATTTCTTTTTTAACTGATGTAATAAATGTCTCTATAGCTGGACTTGATTCTTTCGGTATGAAGTCAATTTTTTTCTTTAATTTTAAATCCTTTAACATTATCTCACTAGTTTTAATTTTTAAACCACTAGTCTGTTTACTGAACCAATTTTTTAACTTAATATTTCTAAAAAATCTGAACATATCGACATCAATATTGAACCAATCAACATGACAAGCTATGTTATAATTCAAACCTTTTTCCAATAATTCATTCTGTGCAACAGTTAAACTTTTTTTAGAGATATTCACCACTAAACTTGCTCTTTCTTTTTGAGTTGTTTCTGGTTCTGTTTCTTGCTTCTTTGTTTTCTTGGTTCTGTTCCAACGGCTCCCTCCTCTTCTTCTCCTATTGGGTTGCTTTTGTCTGTTAAAAAAACTAGATTTATATACAGTATTGCAAATACATGATTTAAGTCTGTTATGTCCATAACCACCTTTTTTATCCCATTTTGGTGGTCTGGCGTTTTGCCAATTGTATACAAAACCGCTTTTGTAATCCTCCATATCTCTTGCCCATTTTTGTCGTTTTGTTTCTTCCAAATCTTTTCTCATTTTTTCAAGTTTAGTATGCACTGTCTCTTTAAATTTAGAAAAATCTTCCAATTTCATTAAGCTCTTGATCTCTGTTTCTATTTCTGTGCTTTCCTGTGCTGTTTTCGCTAACTCTTCCTGCAAATACTCCATGTTAATTAACATGAGATCCATGGCATATTTGTCTGACACAGTCTTAAATTTCTCGCAGTATTGTGTATTTTCCATAAATAACGTTGGGCGGATGGTAGATCTTAATCCCCTTGGAACACGTTTATTTTTGTAATATTGTCCCAACATTATTAAATGCATTTCCATTGAGACCATTTTCTTTCTGTTGTTCTCATATTTTCTTTTTAGATTATTTACTGATGGTATACTTAAAAAATCCACATTATCCTCTATACCTTGCAATATTCTCTCTTCATCCTGAATGGTGTATAAATTCCCTCCTGCCTCCATATTCAATAGTATTCTTGCAAAGCTTAAAGCAAATAGATATAAATACGATAATCCTTTTGAAGCAGCAAGCCTTTTGGGTGCAACTGCAGCTCGGCTTACTTCACAGCCTTAATACATACAGTTTAATGAAAGTTCCACTGCAGCACTCCTTTGAAAAACGATTTTCCTTTATTCCTGGCTTTGATTAAAGATCAGGCAGGAGATGGCCACGTATCGGGCACACACGCCCTTTGTCAAGCAATCACATGCTATACATCTCAGCCTTTTATACCATCAACTTAATTAAATAAAACACAGTAATCAATTTTGTGTATCATAAAGTTTACAATAAATTAGTGAATTAAGCTATTAGTGAGTATTTATGATTCACTTTGTGCTTATATGTGTTTCAATATTTCTCCCTATGCTCAGTCTGTTCCTTCTTATTTTAATATTATGGACATTATCGTGCTGTGCACTTTTCTATCCCTTAATTATACATGCACTGTACCCAATCTTCCTATTAGCACCTACTTACTGTGCCTCGCCATTATTTCTATTCCTCGTGCGGGCTCTCAGCGTTGCGGAAGTGCCCACTGCGCCTGCTCATACTTTGTTTTGTTATTGCCATGGCTGCGAGTCTATCGCGTCATCTCGCGATGACTCGCTACTCCCGCGCTTGCGCGTTGGCTATCTCTGTTAACATCGTATCTGCGCATGCGTCCATCGCTATTGGACGGCTAACCACAGAATCGCTTAATTAAGTTGATGGTATAAAAGGCTGAGATGTATAGCATGTGATTGCTTGACAAAGGGCGTGTGTGCCCGATACGTGGCCATCTCCTGCCTGATCTTTAATCAAAGCCAGGAATAAAGGAAAATCATTTTTCAAAGGAGTGCTGCAGTGGAACTTTCATTAAACTGTATATCTATATCTATCTATCTATCTATCTATCTATCTATCTATATCTAGCTATCTATGTATCTATTTCTATCTATTTATCTCTCTATCTCTCTATCTATCTCTATATCTATCTATATCTATATCTATCTATATCTATCTATCTATATCTATCTATATCTGTATCTATCTATCTATATCAATCTATATATATCTATCTATCTATCTCTATCTATATCTATCTATCTATATCTATCTATATATATCTCTCTCTCTCTCTATCTATCTATCTATCTATATCAATCAATCAATCTATCTATCTATCTATATCCATATCTATATCTATCTATCTATATCTATCTCTATTTCTATCTATCTATATCTATCTATCTATATCTATATCAATCTATCTATCTATCTCTATATCTATCTATCTATAGCTATCTATCTATCTCTATCTATCTATCTATCTATATCTATCTATCTATCTTTCTATCTATCTATCGATATCAATCTATCTTTCTATCTATCTATCAATATCAATCTATCTATCTCTATCTATATCCATATCTATATCTATCTATCTATCTATATCTATCTCTACTTCTATCTATCTATATCTATCTATCTTTATCTATCTATATCAATCTATCTATCTATCTATCTATCTATCTATCTATATCCATATCTATATCTATCTATCTATATCTATCTATCTATATCTATCTATCTATATCTATCTATATCTATATCTCCATCTATCTATATCTATATCTATCTATATTTATATCTATCTACTAGATGGTGGCCCGATTCTAAAGAATCGGGTAGTCTAGAATCCATATATAGTTTATTTACTAATAGTTAGGGGAGTGCAGTGAAATGAATTGTGTGTATACGGTGGCTCAGTGGTTAGCACTGTATACGGTGGCTCAGTGGTTAGCACTGTATATGGTGGCTCAGTGGTTAGCACTGTATATGGTGGCTCAGTGGTTAGCACTGTATATGGTGGCTCAGTGGTTAGCACTGTATATGGTGGCTCAGTGGTTAGCACTGTATATGGTGGCTCAGTGGTAGTATACAGCAGCCCCAGAGGTAGTATACAGCAGCCCCAGAGGTATATACAGCCCCAGAGGTAGTATACAGCAGCCCCAGAGATATATACAGCCCCAGTGGTAATATACAGCAGCCCCAGTGGTAGTATACAGCAGCCCCAGAGGTAGTATACAGCAGCCCCAGAGGTAGTATACAGCAGCCCCAGAGGTATATACAGCCCCAGAGGTAGTATACAGCAGCCCCAGAGGTATATACAGCCACAGTGGTAGTATACAGCAGCCCCAGAGGTATATACAGCCCCAGTGGTAGTATACAGCAGCCCCAGAGGTAGTATACAGCAGCCCCAGAGGTAGTATACAGCAGCCCCAGAGGTATATACAGCCCCAGTGGTAGTATACAGAAGCCCCAGTGGTAGTATACAGCAGCCCCAGAGGTAGTATACAGCAGCCCCAGAGGTAGTATACAGCAGCCCCAGAGGTACATACAGCAGCCCCAGTGGTAGTATACAGCAGCCCCAGAGGTAGTATACAGCAGCCCCAGAGTGTGTATACAGCCCCCCCCATCAGTATACAGGGTTCCCCCTTGGTGCACAATCCTGTAAAGAAAGAGATTAGTATACTTATCACTGTCCCGCTGACGCTGTCCCGACGCCGTCATCGCGCTCCTCCGTCTTCATCCAGCGTCTTCCGGCTTCCTCTGGCGCGCAGACAATGACGTCATTGCCTGCGTCGACCGGAGGAAGCCGGAAGAAGACGGATGAAGACGGAGGAGCGCGATGACGGCGGCGGGACAGTGATAAGTATACTAATCTCTTCCTTTACAGGTTTGTGCAGCAAGGGGGGGCCTGTATACTGATGGGGGCGGGCCTGTATACTGTATACACTGTATACAGTGTATACAGTATACAGTGACTCACGTATAAGCCGAGGGGGGGACTTTTCAGCCCAATTTTTGGGCTGAAAAACTCGGCTTATACGCGAGTACATACGGTATATACATTTTTTTAATTCAATAATTTTTATTGGGGTTAAGTACCAACAAGGAAAATATAACAACTGGGACAGCGCATCACAATGCGTCCCAACAACAGACATCAGAAACAGATAATAAGGGGGGGGGGAGAGAAGGGTAGGCAGAGGGGAAAATGGTAGGGGGAGGGGTTATTCCTCGTGGGTTCTTAGATAGATATCAAAATTGGTCCGCACATCACAGGTTAACACAGTGGCAACCATGTCCAGTAAGCTCTAGTCCAACAACGGGAGCGCTTTAGGATGTCTCATTCAGGCCGCCCAGCTATCCTTGGTCCTAGTTCTAGTAGGTAGGTCTAAAGCAAGACGATATTCATGGTGGAAGATAGAATTAAGGCGGTCAGTGACCTCAGCAATCGTTGGAGGGTCAACAGCTCTCCATCTAGCCGCCAAGGACAATCTAGCCGCAGTTAAAACATTGGAAACCAGTACGTGGGAGTCTCTTGGGAACAAATGGATCCCAATATGAAGGACCGCCAACTGGGGTGGGAGCCGGGCACTTAATCCCGTGAGCGTTCTCAAAAGCGCTGTAACGACAGCCCAAAAGGGGGCCACCCTAGGGCACAGCCACCACATGTGCGCCAAGGAGCCCTGGCCGCCACATCCGCGCCAACAAAGGGGGAAACGGTCACGGGAGAAAAGTGTCAGTCTCATAGGTGTGTAGTACCACCTCATGTGGATTTTTTTTACGATTTCCAAATGGTTAACGCACCTAGACACTTTTTGTAATATCCTAAGGCCCTCATGCCAATCCTCCTCTGAGGCCTGGAACCCCAAATCCTCCTCCCAGCGCCTTATATAACTAGGTTTAAATGGGAAAAGCTCTGCGTTTATTTGCCGGTATATACCCGATAGTCCCTTTGGTTTACCACTTGCAAGGATGAACCTCTGAAAAGGAGAAGTCTTCAGGGGGGACAGGAAAGGCCAGAACTGAGCAACATTATGTAGAAAGTGAGCAACTTGTGAGTATTGGTAATGAGTGGTGGCGACTCCAGGGAACCGCAAGGAAAGGGCGGGGAAGGGAAGTAAGCTACCCCCCTCCACAATATCCACGCAAGTGCGAATTCACGCTTTAATCCAAGGGGAGAGGTTCAAAAAACCAATATGTAAGGCCAGAGCTTCAATGCTGATCTAGGCGGGAGACAAACGAATCCACCTCCCAACCTCCCCCCTCCAGCATCTTAGTAGCGAGTCCATCGCCGGGAAGGGCATTACCAGTGTCATGGGGGCAAGGCACTCCGCTTCTAGTAATAGACGCAAGGGCCCCCTCCCCAGTTCCGCAGTCTCCATCCTCAACCAGCCCGGGGGATCGTCCGAAGCCCACCAGATTTTGGCTTCCTGCAGCAGCGAAGCTCGATGATATGCAGCAATATTAGGGACTCCCATGCCTCCACGCCCATAGGGAAGGAACACGATCTTCCCCGAGACCCTAGCACGGCCCCCCGCCCAAACATACCGGTGTACCACCCTCTGGATATGGGTCAAGAGGCGTGCAGGTATCAACAAAGGAAGGTTCCTAAAGAGGTAAAGAACCTTAGGGAGGAGGAACATTTTGAAAGCATGAATGTGGGCCACCCAGGAGAGGCCCCCCAGAGGATGAGCCGCTGTTTCTTCCGCCAAAGTGGACAACAACTTCTCCACATTAACAGACACCAGCTTAGCAGATGCGGTGAGAGTAATCCCAAGGTACGGGATTCTCTCCTCCTTCCACACAAAGGGGAAGCAAGACTTCAATCTTTCCGCCATCCCCTGCGGGACCCCAATCGGGAAGATGAGAGACTTACCCGCATTCAGCTTATACAGGGAGATGGCCGAAAACTTAACCAAAAGCGCCATCACCGCCTCGAGGGAAGGACCCACCTTGGTACAGGCAATAACGATATCGTCAGCATAGAGGCCAATTTTGTGAACAGAGCCCCCCACCACGAAGCCCGAGATTCCAGGGTCCACTCTGACAGCCTCAGCCAATGGCTCTATAATCAGGGAAAAAATAATGGAGGAGAGGGGGCAGCCTTGTCTGGTCCCATTTGTAGGCTAAAATTTGTGGAGAGGAAGCCCGACGAGAGCACCTTCGCGTTGGGGTTTGAGTAGAGGGCTAAAATGGCGGAGAGAATAGGGCCCATAAAGCCAAATTTCTCCAATACGGCGGCCAGATATCCCCAGTGCACCCTGTCAAACGCCTTTTCCGCATCTAGAGACAGGAGTACACCAGGGACCCCGGCACGTTCCGCTGCCTTAATAAGATTGATAATTCGCCTCGTGCCTTCCCTGGTCTGCCTCCCCCCAACAAAGCCCACCTGGTCCCCGTGGATTAGGGAGGGGGTGACCCACCCCAGGCGATGAGCCAGAATTTTTGAAAAAATCTTGACATCACAGTTGAGTAATGAGATGGGGCGTTAGCTCCCAGGATCCGTCGGGGGCTTTCCAGGCTTCGGAATGGTCACTATGGTGGCCTCGAGAAGCCCGGGGGACAGAGCCCCCTCCGTTTGCCAAAAAATGCTAGCTCTAGTTAGATAAGGGGCCAGGATTTGAGAGAAGACGCGGTAATAATCACTCGGGAGCCCATCCGGCCCCAGTGCTGAATGTCTTTTAGTGGAGGAAATGACCCTCCCAACCTCCACTGGTGTAAAGGGGGCATTAAGCTCATCGAGTTGAGGCTGAGTCAACTTGGGAAGAGCGAGACTGTCCAGGAAACCAGAGACATCTGCAGGAGACGGGGGGGGGGATGTTCACAACATCTTTCAGATTGTACAGTCCAGAATAGTATTTAGCAAAGGCCTCCGCGATAGCGGGCGGGCTGACGTGTAGTTTACCTGAGCCATCCCGCAAGGCGGCGATTTGAGATGTGACCTCCCTTTTTTTTATTCGTCTAGCCAGAACCGCCCCGGCACGGTCCCCCATAGCATAGAAAATCATCTTAGATTCATGCAAATATTTCTCATGCTGGGAGAGGAGGAAGGAGCGGAGCTGCATTCTCGCAGAGAAGAGCTGTGACAAAACCGCAGGGGTCTGTACACTCTTGTTCCTCCTTTCCAAGCTATGGACCCTAGCCAGGAGTTTCCCCCCAAGTTTATCTCTATCCCTCTTCTGTCGGGCCGCTTTTTGGATGAAGCACCCCCTGACATAAGCCTTGTGAGCCTCCCAGAGTAGAATCCGTGACTTCTGAGTTCTCGTTCAGGCTGAAGAATTCCTCCAGGTCTCCATGGACCCCCGAGACTACCTGGTGATCCGAGAGGAGGCCGAGGTTAAGCCTCCAAGAACCTCTGAGAGAAAACCCTCCCGCCAGGGAAATAACGAGGACGACCGGGGCGTGGTCCAACCACGAAATTAGGCCAATCTCCGCCGCCTCACAGGCCAGGAGAGTCCCACTGTCCACTAAGAAATAATCTAAACGGGAGTATGAGCGGTGTCTATTAGAGAAGAACGTGTAATCTTTTTCCCCAGCATGGAGGCAGCGCCACACATCGTGAAGATGGAGAGACCTGCAGAGTGTTCCAAGCTCTCTCCTAGTCTGCGAGGTGACCCTAGAGCAATCCCACTGACGCGACATCACTATATTAAAATCTCCTCCGATCACCAGGCCGCCTCGAGTGTGCGTCTGAACCACCTTCATTACCTCTTTGATAGATTTAAGCTGGGAGGCATTCGGGCCATAGACATTAACAAATGTAAACACAGAATTAAACAATTTGCATGTAATCAAAAGAAATCGACCAAGGGGATCCGCCAGTTCATTGAGAAGCTGAAAAGGAAGGGAGGACTTCACAAATACACAAATTCCTGCTTTTTTCATAGGACTATTAGTGTAATAAGCCCTGGAGTACATGCTGTGTCGCACCCTGAAGTTGTCCTCCCTCAAGAGGTGAGTCTCTTGGGCAAAGACTACATCCGCTATGGTCTTGTTGACTTCCGACCAAAAGAGAGTGCGCTTAATAGGCGAGTTCAAGCCGTTAACATTTAGCGACAATAACTTAATACTCATGGCAAAGCATAAATAACTGTGCAACTTGAGCCAGACCCATCGGGAAAGGGGGACCCCAGGGGGGCAGGGAGGCTGGGGGGAGGAAAGAACAAGGGAAGAGGGGGCAGGGAACAAACATATATGTAAACATATTAGGCAAGTAACATCTTGCAAGGCGAGGGGGTGAAGGGTGTCCTGGAGACGACCTACCAGGCACCCCCAAAACGGCATGTATAGTCCAGCTCCACCAGATAGTGAAGCGAAAACCATGCCGGCCAGGGATGTGCATGCTGCACATCACAGCCACAGATCAAGTACCATAGCTGGAAACAGACCAACGCTCAGCGAGCTGACTTCCATTCAGAATCCAGTTTCTTCACAGGGGGCGAGCGTTTTCCAGAACTTTCAAGACCGACCGAAGGGGAAGGACCCGAGGCAGCACCAGAACGGGATGGCAGACCCCAGGACCGCAGGGCTCTGTCCAGTAGTTTCGGGGACTGGAACACATGGTGAACTCCTCTATACGTGAAACGGACCTTCACTGGGGTGCCCCAGCTGTATAGGATCCCCTCCTCCCGAAGAACCCTGCACATAGGTGCAAATGCACGCCTCTTTGCTAATGTTCCAGCTGATAAATCAGGGTAAACCTCCAAGGAGGAGAAGAGGTCCGGGACCTCCACCCCCCGCCTGAGGGCTCTCATGAACCTCTCCTTCAGTCTGAGATCTTGCATGGAGACTAGCATGTCTCGAGGAAAAGCTGGGTTAAGGCGAGGAGGCCAGGGGAGGCGGTGGATCCTCTCGCAGACCAGGGTCTCAGGGGCGCAATCTGGGAGCACAGCCAAAATAAAGGAGGTCACATGCCCAGGGAGATCAGAGTCCAGGAGGTCTTCAGTAATGCCTCTGATCTTCATATTGCCCTGCCTGCTTCTGTCCTCCATGACCCATAGCCTGCCCTGCTGCTCCTCCATCTGCCTCTCCATGGCGTCCACATGATCAGCCAGGGTGCTGTGTGCCTTCGCAAACTCCTCCATCTTCCCCTGTAAGCGATCCGTTCTATCCCCCAGGCTGTTTACATCCTTCCTCAGCTCCTCCACCATACCTTGCATATCAGCGTGTATTGCATCCTGCAGAGAAGCCAGGAGCCTCCTCATTGTCCTCTCCGTCAGTGAAGAGTCCTCCGGAGCCATCCCCACCAGCTCTCCACCCTGGCCAGCAGAGGAGTGAGAGGAGGGGGAGCGGGATCCCGCCGCCGGCACCATCTTGGAGCGGGTGGGGGCAGCCTCCTTCTGGAAGAAATCTGAGACTTTAACAAGTCCGGATTGGGACTTAGAGGATCCCCGCGGCATCTCCAGACTCCGGGGAAGCAAGGGAGACAAGGCTGGGCTCGGGTGATTAGGAGCGAAGGTCGCAGGGAGCCGCTATGATCTGTGGCTGCGGAGCTCCGGGCTTATGCGACCGACGCCATCAGCTCTCAGGTCACGCCCCCTACGGTATATACATTAATATGGCATATATTGGTCATAAGATAGTTTACACATTTAATATAAACAGAAGATGACAAGTCTATTTCTATAGCCATAGGATCATATAATTTAAAGAAAAATCAATCCCCATCCAATGCCAACGAAGGTGCATATTGGGAAACTCAAGATGACCACTTTTCTAGATATTTGAGTCTGTTTGGGTTCCTCAGAGCAAGTAAGTACTCAAAGAGGTTATGAGAAGCTAATTTATCCATTAGCAGTTCAATTGTGGGTGGATAATTTTTCAACCAGAGGGAGGCTATGATATTTTTAGCTAAAAGAAGAATATGAAGAAGCAATGACCTCTTTTGTTTTGGAATATCTTGCAATCCTATGAGAAGCAAGACCAAATTCATATTAAGAGAAATATTAGTGTTTAAAATTAAATTGATAAGAGTTTGGACTTCAACCCAAAAAGTCCCTAGTTCAGGGCAATACCACAATATGTGCCAACACTACCACATCCTCTCCAACATAGATTACTATAGCTAGGATCCGTTAAATGTAATATATTAGTGGTACGATACCATTTAGTATATATTTTGTATTGCGTCTCCAAAAGGGAAACATAAGATGTATTAGAGTACATAAATGGAAGGATCTTTGAGAGATGTTCACCTAATTCTGAGGAATCCAGTCCAGTATCTTTATAACCAAGTATTCAAGAATCTATGATTGTCAAGAATAAGATCTTTATTAAGAGTTTGGTAAAGGATGATTGTTTTCCAAATTGCTTCTTTGTTAGAATATCCGAGAAGGTTATTAACATTGCTTGGAATATAAATTTTATTTTTTTATCCACTAAGATATCAGAAATGAGTTGCCAATTCAATCTTTCAGATTTAGGTAGTCCAAACTATTTGCCCAAGGGTGAGAAAGATTTTAATCTACCATCTTTCATAATGTCAGAAACTGTTTCAATCCCCCTAATATGCCAGTTTTTTAATTTAATCCTCGGACATAACGCACTGAAAATATCAACTAGGATCCAAACAGGGATTACTGGTTCAAATGCAGTGCTCGAAATTTTAGAGTGATCTCCATGCCTTAATGGCGGCTTTTAACGTATCAGAAGAAGGTAAACGCTTTTTGTTGTCAAGAATATAAGAAACAACATATGATTCAGAAGAGTGATCTATTATATAATCGCGAATCGGAAAAGCGCCCCTCCGCGCGCTACTTCCGGCGTGGTCATGTGGACACGAACTTAACATTGGGCGCGAAGCGCCCAATGCTGCGCGAGCAACGGCCGCGAGGCCATTGCGAGTCACTGACAGCCGCCTCCGCTCCCCGCTACCCACAATTCGTCCCCCCCCATGTCCGCACAGCCCCCCCCATGTCCGCACAGCCCCCCCCATGTCCGCACAGCCCCCCCCCATCTCCGCACAGACACCCCCATGTCCACACAGCCACCCACATGTCGTCCACACAGCCCCCCCATGTCCGCACAGCCACCCCATGTCCGCACAGCCCCCCCCATGTCCGCACAGCCACCCCCATGTCCACACAGCCCCCCCCATGTCCGCACAGCCACCCCATGTCCGCACAGCCCCCCCCATGTCCGCACAGCCACCCCCATGTCCGCACAGCCCCCCCCATCTCCACACAGCCACCCCCATGTCCACACAGCCACCCCCATGTCCGCACAGCCACCACCCTGTCCGCACAGCCACCCACATGTCGTCCACACAGCCCCCCCATGTCCGCACAGCCACCCCATGTCCGCACAGCCCCCCCCATGTCCGCACAGCCACCCCCATGTCCACACAGCCCCCCCCATGTCCGCACAGCCACCCCATGTCCGCACAGCCCCCCCCATGTCCGCACAGCCCCCCCCATGTCCGCACAGCCCCCCCCCATCTCCGCACAGCCACCCCCATGTCCACACAGCCACCCCCATGTCCGCACAGCCACCCACACGTCGTCCACACAGCCCCCCCATGTCCGCACAGCCACCCCATGTCCGCACACCCACCCCGCAATGTCCGCACAGCCACCCCGCACCTAAGCTCCTACCCCCTAAATCCGCCGCCCCTAAGTCCCTACCCTCTAAGCCCCGCCGCATCCTAAGCCCCGACCCGCCGCACCTAAGCCCCTACCCCCTAAGCACCGCCGCACCTAAGCCCCTACCCGCCGCACCTAAGCCCCTACCCCCTAAGCCCCGCCGCACCTAAGCCCCTACCTCCTAAGCCACGCCGCACCTAAGCCCCTACCATCCGCCACCGCCCCGCCGCACCTAAGCCCCTACCCCCTAAGCCCCGCCGCCTCCTAAGCTCCAGCCGCTTTCCCCCGCCGCTGTCGCTAACACCTAAAGCCCTACACCCGAAGCCCCCGCCGTCCCCTAACCTAACGTCCCCGTCGATTACTTACATGCCTTCTTAGTCATCTGATCGTCCGTCCGATCCACAAGTCCTCCGTCCGGCAAGGCGTCCTCTTCCTCCGGCCCCGGGGGTCTTCTCTCTTCTTTCCGCCATCTCCGCCTCTTCGTCCGGCCCCGGGGATCTTCTGTCTTTTTTCCGCCAACTTCCAGCTCCGACGTCCTCTTCACTTCTCATTAAGATAGAATGGACGACAAATCCACCATTCTACCTCAATGAGATGTGAGGGGCTCTTCTGATTGGTCGCTGTCTACTGCCCTCAGCCAATCAGAAGAGCCCCTCATTTCCCATTGACATACATTAGCGGTGTGTCGGCGATTTTATGGCCGCCCACCTGGTTCTATTTGTCAGCCCTAAAATCGCGGACACACCGCTAATGCATCTCTATGGGCAGTCCGCCCGATTTCTGATTGGTCGCTCTCTGCTGACGCAGACCAATCAGAATTCGAGCTCACTGCCCATAGACATGCATTAGCGGTGTGTCCGCGATTTTAGGGCCGACAAATAGAACCAGGTGGGTGGCCATAAAATCGCTAATGTGTGTACAAATAAATTTAATAATAAAAAAAATAATTAAAAAATAATTTAAAAATAATTTAAAAATAAATAAAAAATAATAAATAATTCAATAAAAATAATAATAAAAAAATTAAATCTATGCTAATAATATCAGCCCTTTCAGCGGACCTGAAGGAGAACTGGGTCTCAGCCTCAGGCTCACTTTAAATAAATAATAAATTTAATAATAAAAAAAATAATTAAAAAATAATAAAAAAAAATAAATAAAAAATAATAAATAATTCAATAAAAATAATAATAAAAAAATTAAATATATGCTAATAATATCAGCCCTTTCAGCGGACCTGAAGGAGAACTGGGTCTCAGCCTCAGGCTCACTTTAAATAAATAATACATTTAATAATAAAAAAAATAATTAAAAAATAATTAAAAAATAATAAAAAAATAAATAAAAAATAATAAATAATTCAATAAAAATAATAATAAAAAAATTAAATATATGCTAATAATATCAGCCCTTTCAGCGGACCTGAAGGAGAACTGGGTCTCAGCCTCAGGCTCACTTTAAATAAATAATAAATTTAATAATAAAAAAAATAATTAAACAATAATTAAAAAATAATAAAAAAATAAATAAAAAATAATAAATAATTCAATAAAAATAATAATAAAAAAATTAAATATATGCTAATAATATCAGCCCTTTCAGCGGACCTGAAGGAGAACTGGGTCTCAGCCTCAGGCTCACTTTAAATAAATAATAAATTTAATATTAAAAAAATAATTAAAAAATAATTAAAAAATAATTAAAAAATAAATAAAAAATTATACATAATAACATAAAAAATAAGAATAAAAAAAAAAATGCTAATAATAATGATATTACTGCTAATAATAATGCTATTAATGCTAATAATTATGCTATTAATGCTAATAATAATGCTATTAATGCTAATAATTATGCTATTAATGCTAATATTTATGTTATTAATGCTAATAATTATGGTATTAATGGTAATAATAATGCTATTAATGCAAATAATATTGATATTAATTCTATTATTAATGCTATTAATGCTAATAATTATGCTATTAATGCTAATATTTATGCTATTAATGGTAATAATAATGCTATTAATGCAAATAATATTGATATTAAAGCTAATAATTATGCTATTAATGCTAATATTTATGCTATTAATGCTAATAATTATGCTATTAATGCTAATATTTATGCTATTAATGCTAATAATTATGCTATTAATGGTAATAACAATGCTATGAATGCAAATAATATTGCTATTAATGCAATTTTTAATGCTATTAATGTTAATAATTATGCTATTAATGCTAATAATTATGCTATTAATGGTAATAATAATGCTATTAATGCAAATAATATTGCTATTAATTCTATTATTAATGCTATTAATGCTAATAATTATGCTATTAATGCTAATATTTATGCTATTAATGGTAATAATAATGCTATTAATGCAAATAATATTGATATTAATGCTAATAATTATGCTATTAATGCTAATATTTATGCTATTAATGCTAATAATTATGCTAATAATGCTAATAATTATGCTACTAATGGTAATAATTATGCTATTAATTGTAATAAGAATGCTATGAATGCAAATAATATTGCTATTAATGCTATTATTAATGCTATTAATGTTAATAATTATGCTATTAATGCTAATAATTATGCTATTAATGGTAATAATAATGCTATTAATGCAAATAATATTGCTATTAATTCTATTATTAATGCTATTAATGCTAATAATTATGCTATTAATGCTAATATTTATGCTATTAATGCTAATAATTATGCTATTAATGCTAATATTTATGCTAATAATTGTATTATTAATTCTATTCATGCAAATAATACTGCTATTAATACTATTATTAATGCTATTAATGCTAATAATTATGCTATTAATGCTAATAATTATGCTATTAATGGTAATAAGAATGCTATGAATGCAAATAATATTGCTATTAATGCTATTATTAATGCTATTAATGTTAATAATTATGCTATTCATGCTATTAATAATGCTATTAATGCTATTAATGTTATTAATAATGCTATTAATGCTATTAATAATACTATTAATGCTATTAATGCTATTAATAATACTATTAATGCTATTAATTCTATTAATAATGCTATTAATGCTATTAATAATGCTATTAATTGTATTATTAATGCTATTAATGCTATTAATAATGATATTAATACTATTAATAATACTATTAATGCTATTAATGCTAATATTAATGCTATTAATTGTATTATTAATGCTATTAATGCTATTAATAATACTATTAATAATACTATTAATGCTATTAATGCTAATATTAATGCTATTAATTGTATTATTAATGCTATTAATGTTATTAATAATGCTATTAATGCTAATAATAATGTTATTACTGCTAATAATAATGCTATTAATGCTAATAATTATGCTATTAATGGTAATAAGAATGCTATTAATGCAAATAATATTGCTATTAATGCTATTATTAATGCTATTAATGTTAATAATTATGCTATTCATGCTATTAATAATGCTATTAATGCTATTAATAATGCTATTAATGCTATTAATAATACTATTAATGCTATTAATGCTATTAATAATGCTATTAATGCTATTACTAATACTATTAATGCTATTAATTCTATTAATAATGCTATTAATGCTATTAATAATGCTATTAATGCTATTAATTGTATTATTAATGCTATTAATGGTATTAATAATGCTATTAATGCTATTAATGCTAATATTAATGCTATTAATTGTATTATTAATGCTATTAATGCTATTAATAATGCTATTAATGCTATTAATAATACTATTAATGCTATTAATGCTAATATTAATGCTATTAATTGTATTATTAATGCTATTAATGCTATTAATAATGCTATTAATGCTAATAATAATGCTATTACTGCTAATAATAATGCTATTAATGCTAATAATTATGCTATTAATGCTAATATTAATGCTAATAATGCTAATAATAATCATATTAACGCTATTAATAAAGCTATTAAGGCTAATAATCATGCTATTTATGCTATTCAAAATGCTATTAATGCTAATAATATTGCTATTAATGCTATTAATAATGCTATTAATGCTATTAATAATACTATTAATGCTATTAATGCTATTAATAATGCTATTAATGCTATTAATGCTATTAATAATGCCATTAATGCTATTAATGCTATTAATAATACTATTAATGCTATTAATAATGCTATTAATGCTAATAATAATGCTATTACTGCTATTAATACTGCTATTACTGCTAAGAATAATGCTATTGCTAATATTATTACTATTGATGATGCGATTATTATTTAAAAATCTTTAAAAAAAAATATATATATTCTAGACACCCGATGCATTTGCATCGGGCTCACAGCTAGTTAGACATATAATGCTTCTCCATACCAGTCCAGGTAGGACAATCTTGACTAGTCCACCAGCTATTGCTTCCTTTAATCAAGTTAGCTAAGCAATATGCTTTTAAATTTGGTAATCCTAGCCCCCCTCTTTTTCTATGTTTTTCTAAAGTTAGCCTCGCAATCCTAGGAGTCTTACCATTTTATACAAATTTAGACATCTTTTCCAAGTGTTTTTTCTGGATCAAGAGCAGAATTGATCTAAATACGTACAAGATTTTCTGAAGGATGACCATTTTTATAAGAAACAATACGTCCCAACCAAGAAATATCCAATTTATTCAAGAAGGTTAAATTTAGTGACATTTTCTTAAAAATTTCCGTCATATTACGGTTTACAATATTTTTTATGGGGTTGGTAACTAATATACCTAGATATGGGAATTCCTCGACCACCCACGACAATCTATACTCTTGCTTCAAAATTTTAAAAAGATCAAGATCAATATTGTATGGGAGAACTTTAGTTTTGCGGAAGTTTATTTTATAATAAGAATTGAATGAATAAGTGTTTATAATGTCCATAAGAGAACGTAACGAATTTAGAGGATCAGAAACCAAGACAAGTAGATCGTCTACAAAAAAGGAAGTCTTGTGTTGACGATCATTAAGCGAAATACCTTTTATATCAGTACTAATATGAATTTTCTCAATCAGGGGTTCCAGAAAGAAATTAAATAAGATGGGAGAAAGGGAACATCCCTGCCTAGTTCCGTTAGAAAGTTTAAATGAAGAGGATAAATAATTATTAGTTAAGACTCTTGCAGTTGGGGCAGAATATAAGGATTGAATACAATTAAAAATATTACCATAAAATCCAAATTTTTTAAGAGTACCGAATAGGAAACCCCAATGCACCCTATCAAACACCTTTTCGGCATCTATAGTTATGGCTAGCATTGGGGTCCCTGATCTCTCAACTGAAGAAATTATTTTCAGCACTCTCCTGGTGGCGTCAGATGTTCCTCTATTAGTAATAAATCCTATCTGGTCTGAATGGATTAATTTATAAGCAATCCTCGAGATTCTATTAGCAATAACTTTAGACAGGATTTTAGTGTCAGTGTTTAGTAAAGATATCGGTCTATAATTAATGACATTGTTATGATCACTGCTTTCTTTTGGTATTACCGTTATAATAGCTTCTTGCATCTCAGGTGATAATGATGAAGAAGCAGAGGCTGAGTTCATCAGTCTAACTAAGTAGGGTGTTAATAAGGTGTTGAATGCTTTAAAATACTCATTAGGTAGACCATCTGGACCTGGCGCTTTGCCATTCTTTAAAGAATTAATAGTTGAAGACACTTCGGCAACAGTGAATGGGAGCTTTAGAGAAGAAAGATCTTCTTCACTTAATTTTGGAAGTTGTAAGGAATCTAAAAAATTGTTCATGGACGAAATGGATGGCTGTGGAACTGAATTCTCCAAATTCAAATTGTAAAGTTTATCATAATACAACCTAAATTAATTTGATATATCTTTAGGATTTTTCATAAAAATCCATGACCATTTTTTATCTGGCGAATACTTTTTTTCCCCCAATTTTTTAATTCTGGTGGCAAAGAATTTATTTGGTTTGTCCATATAGTTGTAATAAGTAGACTTAGATCTTTGGAGCATTTTATCATATTCAGAGATCAAAAGCGATCTCAATTCCATTCTAGCTCCCATAAGCTCTCGGTGATTTTCAGTAGTTTGATTAAAGCCCGAGAACCCTCCAGAGAGCGAATCTTGTCTGAGATAGTATTAAGATTTAAAACCTCTTTTTTACAATTCTCGAATTCATCTCTATCAAAGAACCTCGAATGACTGCCTTATGGGCAAGCCAGACCGAACAAACCGATATCTCCCCTGTATCATTAATCTCAAAATAGGATTTAATTAAAGAGGATAGCTCTTCCTTGAAATCTGGATGTATAAAGAGAAAAGATTTTGCTCTCCATGGGCTATGAGAAAAGGAATTTTTCCCATTACGTAATTTAAAAAGGATAGGCGAGTGATCAGACCACATCCTGGTTAATATATTGATCCTCTCAATCTTTTGTAGAGCATGGACATCCGCAAGAACTAGATCAATTCTGGCAAGAGAGTGGTGGAGGCTCAAATAATACATCGAATAAACTTTCTCTCTCAATCCAAGGGTTTAATACTATGTTAGATATTCTTTTAGTATTTGTTGAGTCAATTTTTACAAAAAACTTTGTCAAATGATTAGGAGGTAGTTTAGTTATTAAAGTGTACGAAAGATCTCTATCAACTTGAGGGATATTTAAAAAGGTGGGCGCGGAGGGCGCGAGGGCGGTGGCGATGGTGCGGGGCCGACGGTTGGCAGGATGGCAGCGGTGTCAGGTAGTGCGGCTGAGGATGGAGGAGGGTGAGAGGCTGGAGGAGGCTGTGAGGCTGGCGGAGGCTGTGAGGCTGGAGGAGGCTATGAGGATGGGGAGGCTGTGAGGCTGGAGGAGGGTGTGAGGCTGGAGGAGGATGTGAGGCTGGAGGAGGATGTGAGGCTGGAGGAGGATGTGAGGCTGGAGGAGGCTGTAGGAGGCTGTGAGGATGGGGAGGCTGTGAGGCTGGAGGAGGCTGTGAGGCTGGAGGAGGCTGTGAGGATGGGGAGGCTGTGAGGCTGGAGGAGGCTGTGAGGCTGGAGGAGGCTGTGAGGATGGGGAGGCTATGAGGCTGGAGGAGGATGTGAGGCTGGAGGAGACTGTGAGGCTGGAGGAGGCAGTGAGGATGGGGAGGCTGTGAGGCTGGAGGAGGCTGTGAGGCTGGAGGAGGCTGTGAGGATGGGGAGGCTGTGAGGCTGGAGGAGGCTGTGAGGCTGGAGAGGATGTGAGGCTGGAGGAGGCTGTGAGGATGGGGAGGCTGTGAGGCTGGAGGAGGCAGTGAGGCTGGAGGAGGCAGTGAGGCTGGAGGAGGCAGTGAGGCTGGAGGAGGCTGTGAGGATGGGGAGGCTGTGAGGCTGGAGGAGGCTGTGAGGCTGGAGGAGGCTGTGAGGATGGGGAGGCTGTGAGGCTGGAGGAGGATGTGAGGCTGGAGGAGGATGTGAGGCTGGAGGAGGATGTGAGGCTGGAGGAGGCGGTGAGGATGGGGAGGCTGTGAGGCTGGAGGAGGCTGTGAGGCTGGAGGAGGCTGTGAGGCTGGAGGAGGCTGTGAGGATGGGGAGGCTGTGAGGCTGGAGGAGGCTGTGAGGCTGGAGGAGGCTGTGAGGCTGGAGGAGGATGTGAGGCTGGAGGAGGCTGTGAGGATGGGGAGGCTGTGAGGCTGGAGGAGGCAGTGAGGCTGGAGGAGGGTGTGAGGCTGGAGGAGGCTGTGAGGCTGGAGGAGGATGTGAGGCTGGAGGAGGCTGTGAGGCTGGAGGAGGCTGTGAGGATGGGGAGGCTGTGAGGCTGGAGGAGGCTGTGAGGCTGGAGGAGGCTGTGAGGCTGGAGGAGGCAGTGAGGATGGGGAGGCTGTGAGGCTGGAGGAGGCAGTGAGGATGGGGAGGCTGTGAGGCTGGAGGAGGCTGTGAGGCTAGAGGAGGCTGTGAGGCTGGAGGAGGATGTGAGGGTGGAGGAGGCTGTGAGGATGGGGAGGCTGTGAGGCTGTAGGAGGCTGTAAGGATGGGGAGGCTGTGAGGCTGGAGGAGGCTGTGAGGCTGGAGGAGGCTGTGAGGATGGGGAGGCTGTGAGGCTGGAGGAGGCTGTGAGGATGGGGAGGCTGTGAGGCTGGAGGAGGATGTGAGGCTGGAGGAGACTGTGAGGCTGGAGAAGGCAGTGAGGATGGGGAGGCTGTGAGGCTGGAGGAGGCTGTGAGGATGGGGAGGCTGTGAGGCTGGAGGAGGCTGTGAGGCTGGAGGAGGATGTGAGGCTGGAGGAGGGTGTGAGGCTGGAGGAGGCTGTGAGGATGGGGAGGCTGTGAGGCTGGAGGAGGCTGTGAGGCTGTGAGGCTGGAGGAGGCTGTGAGGATGGGGGGCTGTGAGGCTGGAGGAGGATGTGAGGCTGGAGGAGGATGTGAGGCTGGAGGAGGATGTGAGGCTGGGAGGGAGGCTGGAGGATGGAGGGGAGGCTGTGAGGCTGGAGATGGAGGCTGTGAGGCTGGAGGAGGCTGTGAGGATGGGGTGGTGAAGGCTGTGAGGCTGGAGGAGGCTGTGAGGATGGGAGGCTGTGAGGCTGGAGGAGGCTGTGAGGCTGGAGGAGGATGTGAGGCTGGAGAGGAGGCTGTGAGGATGGGGGAGGCTGTGAGGCTGGGATGAGGCTGTGTGAGGCTGAAGGAGGGTGTGAGGCTGGGTAGGAGGCTGTGAGGCTGGGGAGGATGTGAGGCTGGGGAGGAGTGGCTGTGAGGCTGTGAGGCTGGAGGAGGCTGTGAGGATGGAGGGAGGCTGTGGAGGCTGGATGGAGGCTGTGAGGCTGGAGGAGGCTGTGGAGGCTGGAGAGGAGGCATGTGAGGATGGAGGAGGCTGTGAGGCTGGAGGAGGCTGTGAAGGATGGGGAGGCTGTGAGGCTGGAGGAGAGGCTGTGAGGCTGGAGGAGGCTGTGATGGAGGCGTGAGGTGAGGAGTGTGAGGGTGGAGGAGGCTGTGAGGATGGAGGAGGCTGTGAGGCTGGAGGAGGCTGTGAGGCTGTAGGAGGCTGTAAGGATGGGGAGGCTGTGAGGCTGGAGGAGGCTGTGAGGCTGGAGGAGGCTGTGAGGATGGGGAGGCTGTGAGGTGGAGGAGGCTGTGAGGATGGGGAGGCTGTGAGGCTGGAGGAGGATGTGAGGATGGAGGAGACTGTGAGGCTGGAGAAGGCAGTGAGGATGGGAGGCTGTGAGGCTGGAGGAGGCTGTGAGGCTGGAGGAGGCTGTGAGGATGGGGAGGCTGTGAGGCTGGAGGAGGCTGTGAGGCTGGAGGAGGCTGTGAGGATGGGGAGGCTGTGAGGCTGGAGGAGGATGTGAGGCTGGAGGAGACAGTGAGGCTGGAGGAGGCAGTGAGGATGGGGAGGCTGTGAGGCTGGAGGAGCTGTGAGGCTGAGGAGGGTGTGAGGCTGGAGGAGGCTGTGAGGATGGGGAGGCTGTGAGGCTGGAGGAGGCTGTGAGGCTGTGAGGCTGGAGGAGGCTGTGAGGATGGGGAGGCTGTGAGGCTGGAGGAGGGTGTGAGGCTGTAGGAGGCTGTGAGGATGGGGAGGCTGTGAGGATGGGGAGGCTGTGAGGCTGGAGGAGACTGTGAGGCTGGAGGAGACTGAGGCTGGAGGAGGCAGTGAGGATGGGAAGGCTGTGAGGCTGGAGGAGACATTTACTGTACTGAGCATGCTCAGTACAGTAAAAGGTCTCCAAACAGGAAGGCAGGGGTTAAAAAAAAAAAAAAAAGTTAATGCTCACCTCTCCCCGAGCCCCCGCCGTCTCCTGCCGTCTTCCTCCAAGCTTCCGGTGGCTGGCGCAGGCTCCCAGTGTGTGCAGAGCTGTTCTAGTGCAGTTCAGGACCTGCGGTGATGTCACAGTCACGTGACACCAGGTTACCATGGAGTAACCTGGTGTCACGTGACTGTGACATCACCACAGGTCCTTGAACTGCAGTAGAAGAGCTCTGCAGACACTCGGAGCCTGCGGCAGCCACCGGAAGCTTGGAGGATGACGGCAGGAGACGGCGGGGGCTCGGGGAGAGGTGAGCATTAACTTTTTTTTTTTTTTTTTTACAGTAGTGCGGGTCTGCGGCTCGTGATGACGCTGCGCGTCATCACTCGCAGTCCCGCAAAGCATGTTGGGATTCGGCTACAGTGCCCGAATTCCCAACTGCGGATTATATAAGTAGATTTTTTCAATTCTCTATCTCCATACCCTCCTTGCCAAATACAATAAATATAAAAACTTTACTTCCTCCTATAGGCCACTAGCCCCTGATTTATAATGTGTATTTAGCTCTGTATAGTAACTGGGATGATGGACAGGGCCTCTGACCTATCAGATAAACCATACAGCATTAGAACACTTCCTGTCTCTTAACAGCACACCTATACCCTAATGAGTTAATCGCACAGCTGACAGAGATGATTACATAAACAGGGTATATAGAGGGAGAAAATCTAGCACACTTTGACTCCAGCCAGGACTCTGTTTGCACTGGATATAATGGGTGAGTGTGCTTTTTTCTGAGCATTTGACATCTGCTGCATTTTTTACTGATAGATGGAATCATTGCTAAATAAATGTTAGTAAGCCCATTCTTTTGAAATATCTAGCAGCACATGGATAATCTTACTATTGAGTTATTATAGATATCCTTATATGAACAATGGGTTATATCTTATCATCTGTATGGCCTAAACTATATATTTTTTTAGTTATGAAAGCCAGCTCCTAACCTGATGATGATGACTATCTGCCTTTATGTTGTCAGGATGCTTCTATTTTCCCAGTGAGATCCTTTATACCATCTCCACACTACCCATATTTATATAAATATATTTTTAGATATATAAACACCAAATGATAGACTTTTTAATTATGAATACTTTTTTGTAGTTTATCACTTGGGATATAATATCCTGGTCTGGAGTACGTAGTCACCTGGGACAAAAGCAACAGGGTGAGATAGATTGATAACATAAAGGATTGATAAGTGGTTCCATCTCTGTCTTGCTGATATCTTAATTCTTATATACATTGGCTCTCTATAGCATCCAAATCCCAGTATTTCGATTGAGAACGTTTCTCGTGAGGTCCATAATCTATAACTTTACCCTCAAGACTCCAGTGACAGGTATGGGTCAATATTTTTTAGGTGTTAGTTTCTTTGGTCTCAAAGTGAACATCTATGTACATACATTTTTTTGATTATGTGTAAAATTTGGAGTATATGCTTTCTCCGCCATCTTTGTTTTCCTTTTGTATTAGTATTGATTTGTATTCCTTTTGATCCCTATACTCCCTAGGCAGACTGTATGCCAGCTCCTTTTTCTTCTGATGAGCCTCTTCCAAAATATAGAGGCGAAACGCGTCAAGCCTGGAGCAATATTCCTTATTTTAATGTTCACATATCTGGACCTATCCTGAAAGGCACAAGGACGTCAACTTCTCTCCAATTTTTGTTAAGTTTGATTATACTGTATAATAAAATTTGTTTGACTCTGCACTATCGAGATAAAAAATACCCCATTGTTTATTACCTATAGGGGTCAATGAGACATCAACTGACCACTATATAAGAATACCATAAATGTATTTTTTATTTTTATCTTGTAAGAAAAGCCAAAAGTGTCTGAGAAAAGAATCAAACATAACAGTAATGCAACATTCTATGCATTGTCCTTGATATGATATGATCCTTTCATGGTTCAGAATAATTGTATTTATATTTGTATATATTGTTTGCCTTTTGTAATGGGTTTCACACTATTTTAAAGAAATTTAATAAAGTTTTCACCTTTTTAAATATCCCTTAAATTGGTAGAGATCTTTTGTACTATTTGTTGAGTCAAGCAACGCACTCGGAACGGCATTAAAATCACCAAACAATATCAAAGAACCCATACAATGTTCCTGAATGAGATCCATCAACTTGTTCAAGAAACCAATTTGGCCCTTGTTTGGTGCATAGAGATTGATTAAAGTATATAAAATACCATCAACTCTACATACAAGAATGGTAAATCTACCTTCCCCATCTAGAATAGTTGATACCTCTTCAAATTGTAGACTATTTTTAATAATAAAGGCAACTCCATTTCTATTTTTTTTATATGATGCCGAAATAATTGTACAATATTTATTACTTAGTCTACCAACAACCTTACTGTCAAGTTTGGTTTCCTGGATTCCAGCAATATCAATGTCTAATCTATAAAGATCCCTCCGTAAGATAAATTTTTTTGTGGGGAATTAAGTCCGTTAACTTTAAGGGATAAAACCTTTGTAGTCATTTATAATCGGAATTTTCTGAATACAGTAGTGTGGATATTTCTACAGGCTAACAAATATGGAATAGGAAATATATTTGTCAATAAAGACTTGCCATGTCAAATTCTTAACAATACTAAACAACAAAAATAATAATAATAATAATAATAATAATAATAATAATTTTAAAAAAACAACAACTATAATTTGGAGCAGTTTAAATAAACTGATCTAAATAAATTAGCTCCTGCAGAGTCAACCAAAGCTCACACACCACAATTATGTTATTAATTCATGTGTTGTCTAAAATGGGAATATGCAATTCTTTGAGGATTTTAAGGCCTTCGTTTATACCATCTTATACATAAAACCCGAAGGCCACTTCCGCCCGAAATCCGCTCTACTTCCGTGACGGCCTCCCCCCTGTGGCCAACACCGGAACCGGAAGTAACAGACCCACAGAGCCCCAGCCGCATCCGGGAACCGGCCCGGCCCACAACCCTGCAGCTCACCGCCCACTCTCCTCCTCCATCAGCCACAGACCGCTCTGCGCCCACCAACATCCGGCCCGGACCGAGTGTGGGGCCTCCGCCGGCACAGCTCCCAGTTCTGCCGCTCTCTCCACACACCCGGTGAAGCTCCTCCATCACGGAGCTAGCCCCTCCCACACTCCGCCCCCGGCCTCCGGAACTGGGAACAGTAGTCCTGCAGTATATACAGTGCTCTGATGATACAGGGAATGCTGGGATCTGTAGTCCTGCAGTATATACAGTGCTCTGATGATACAGGGAATGCTGGGATCTGTAGTCCTGCAGTATATACAGTGCTATGATGATACAGGGAATGCTGGAGTCTGTAGTCCTGCAGTATATACAGGGAATGCTGGGGTCTGTAGTCCTGCAGTGTATACAGTGCTATGATGATACAGGGAATGCTGGAGTCTGTAGTCCTGCAGTATATACAGGGAATGCTGGGATCTGTAGTCCTGCAGTATATACAGTGCTATGATGATACAGGAGATGCTGGAGTCTGTAGTCCTGCAGTATATACAGGGAATGCTGGGATCTGTAGTCCTGCAGTATATACAGTGCTATGATGATACAGGAGATGCTGGAGTCTGTAGTCCTGCAGTATATACAGGGAATGCTGGGGTCTGTAGTCCTGCAGTGTATACAGTGCTCTGATGCTACAGGGAATGCTGGGGTCTGTAGTCCTGCAGTGTATACAGTGCTCTGATGATACAGGGAATGCTGGGGTCTGTAGTCCTGCAGTATATACAGTGCTCTGATGATACAGGGAATGTTGGGGTCTGTAGTCCTGCAGTATATACAGGGAATGCTGGGGTCTGTAGTCCTGCAGTGTATACAGTGCTCTGATGCTACAGGGAATGCTGGGCTCTGTAGTCCTGCAGTATATACAGGGAATGCTGGGGTCTGTAGTCCTGCAGTATATACAGTGCTCTGATGATACAGGAGATGCTGGAGTCTGTAGTCCTGCAGTATATACAGGGAATGCTGGGGTCTGTAGTCCTGCAGTATATACAGTGCTCTGATGATACAGGGAATGCTGGAGTCTGTAGTCCTGCAGTATATACAGTGCTCTGATGCTACAGGGAATGCTGGGATCTGTAGTCCTGCAGTATATACAGTGCTCTGATGATACAGGGAATGCTGGAGTCTGTAGTCCTGCAGTGTATACAGTGCTCTGATGATACAGGGAATGCTGGGGTCTGTAGTCCTGCAGTGTCTACACTGCTCTGATGATACAGGGAATGCTGGGGTCTGTAGTCCTGCAGTATATACAGTGCTCTGATGCTACAGGGAATGCTGGGATCTGTAGTCCTGCAGTATATACAGTGCTCTGATGATACAGGGGATGCTGGAGTCTGTAGTCCTGCAGTGTATACAGTGCTCTGATGATACAGGGAATGCTGGGGTCTGTAGTCCTGCAGTATATACAGTGCTCTGATGCTACAGGGAATGCTGGGATCTGTAGTCCTGCAGTATATACAGTGCTCTGATGATACAGGGAATGCTGGAGTCTGTAGTCCTGCAGTGTATACAGTGCTCTGATGATACAGGGAATGCTGGGGTCTGTAGTCCTGCAGTATATACAGTGCTTTGATACAGGGGATGCTGGCGTCTGTAGTCCTGCAGTATATACAGTGCTCTGATGATACAGGGAATGCTGGAGTCTGTAGTCCTGCAGTGTATACAGTGCTCTGATGATACAGGGAATGCTGGGGTCTGTAGTCCTGCAGTATATACAGTGCTCTGATGCTACAGGGAATGCTGGGGTCTGTAGTCCTGCAGTGTATACAGTGCTCTGATGCTACAGGGAATGCTGGGGTCTGTAGTCCTGCAGTGTATACAGTGCTATGATGATACAGGGAATGCTGGGATCTGTAGTCCTGCAGTATATACAGTGCTTTGATACAGGGGATGCTGGAGTCTGTAGTCCTGCAGTATATACAGTGCTATGATGATACACGGGATGCTGGAGTCTGTAGTCCTGCAGTGTATACAGTGCTATGATGATAAAGGGAATGCTGGAGTCTATAGTCCTGCAGTGTACACAGTTCTCTGATGCTACAGGGAATGCTGGGGTCTGTAGTCCTGCAGTATATACAGTGCTCTGATGATACAGGGGATGCTGGGGTCTGTAGTCCTGCAGTATATACAGTGCTCTGATGCTACAGGGAATGCTGGGGTCTGTAGTCCTGCAGTATATACAGTGCTCTGATGATACAGGGAATGTTGGGGTCTGTAGTCCTGCAGTATATACAGGGAATGCTGGGGTCTGTAGTCCTGCAGTGTATACAGTGCTCTGATGATACACGGAATGCTGGGGTCTGTAGTCCTGCAGTATATATAGTGCTCTGATGATACAGGGGATGCTGGGGTCTGTAGTCCTGCAGTATATACAGGGAATGCTGGGGTCTGTAGTCCTGCAGTATATACAATGCTCTGATGATACAGGGGATGCCCACTCTCCTCCTCCATCAGGCACAGCCCGGTGTGCGCCCACCAACAACCGGCCCGGACCGAGTGTGGGGCCTCCGCCGGCAAAGCTCCCAGTCCTGCCACGCTCTCTCCACACACCCGGTGAAGCTCCTCCATCACGGAGCTAGCCACGCCCACACTCCGCCCCCGGAACTGCCGCTGACCGCCAACAGCCCAGTAAGTGTTCAGCCCCCCAGCCTCCGCTCTCCTCTGCCCCCCCCCCCGGCCTCCGCTCTCCTCTGCCCCCCCCCCCCGGCCTCCGCTCTCCTCTGCCCCCCCCCCCCGGCCTCCGCTCTCCCCTGCCCCCCCCCCCCCGGCCTCCGCTCTCCTCTGCCCTCCCCCCGGCCTCCGCTCTCCTCTGCCCCCCTCCAGCCTCCGCTCTCCTCTGCCCCTCCCCCCCCGGCCTCCGCTCTCCTCTGCCCCACCCCGGCCTCCGCTCTCCTCTGCCACCTCCGCTCTCCTCTGCCACCTCCGCTCTCCTCTGCCACCTCCGCTCTCCTCTGCCACCTCCAGCCCTCTGCCACCTCCAGCCCTCCTCTGCCACCTCCAGCCCTCCTCTGCCACCTCCAGCCCTGCTCTGCCCCCTCCAGCCCTGCTCTGCCCCCTCCAGCCCTGCTCTGCCCCCTCCAGCCCTTGCCGCCCTCACTGCTGACCACTGAGCCACCGCCCTCACTGCTGACCACTGAGCCACCGCCCTCACTGCTGACCACTGAGCCACCGCCCTCACTGCTGACCACTGAGCCACCGCCCTCACTGCTGACCACTGAGCCACCTCACTGCTGACCACTGAGCCACCGCCCTCACTGCTGACCACTGAGCCACCGCCCTCACTGCTGACCACTGAGCCACCGCCCTCACTGCTGACCACTGAGCCACCGCACTCACTACTACCCACTGCGCCACCGCCCTCACTGCTACCCACTGAGCCGCCTGTATACACACAATTAATTTCACCGCACTCCCCTAACTATTAGTAAATAAACTATATATACACATTCTAGACTACCCGATTCTTTAGAATCGGGCTGCCATCTAGTCAATGATATAAGAGGCTTGATTATATCTAAAACTGAGTTTAGATTGGTAGTACCAACGATATGTTATACCTTTCGACTTCTAGTCTTCCTTGGCAGCAGCGCGGTTCGAATGACATTTCGTCCTGTATTTGGTTGGTTTGGACCGCGGTGACCCGTGGATGTGTGGATCCAGCAGCAGCTGCCTACTAAGCGACTTAACTGGTTGTGGGTTTACACAACCAGATCAGGTGAGCAAATTCCACTATTGAACATATCCACTCTCCATATTTAGGAGATAAGACCCTATTGCGCAATTTATGTTATATTTTAGATTTCTGCATCCTGACCCTGTCGCTGCAGTTATGTTACCATCCTGACCCTCTCCTTGCAGTTACGTCCCCATCCTTATATGACACTCCCACTCCAGGGCCAGGGAAGACTCGGTACCGGGCAGTTACTAGCTGTTCTCACGCCTTCACTTCTTGGGTCTCTTCACGGGGACAGACAGGGGCCGAGACCCGGTCCCGTGACCCTGGTGGTGTCATTTTAATAAAGGGGATGATGTTAGGGAAAGTCTGAGGGGATAAGGGGTATTTGTGACGCCACCTGCAGTATGCGGCCAAGGCGGCCGCTGCTGCTGCATAACCTCTGGGGATGATGACCAGCAGCTTAGATAATCCTGCTCCCCGCAGGGGGAGCGCATTCCCCAGGGCAGTGAAGTGGTTTTCCCCGGCTCATACCTTGGTAGTTGGTCACTCGGTCAGCAGTACCTCCGGTGTCGTAGGCGGCCTCTGCAACCAATGGTCGCTGCAAATAAAAATCTCTCACACCACAGCTGCAGTTCCGTTACTTTTACTCAGGTGTTAAACATGGCTACCGGGTACACTCACTGCCAGTCTCCGGTACTTTACTCCTTTTCCAGAGCCAGGTTGGTACAGTCAAGCCACGGTTGGTGCCCTTACTCTCTCTTCTACGTGTTACAGTCTCTGGTGGATCCCTTCTCTCTTAGCGTTATAAGGGGTAACTTTCATCTGAGGTGAGCGGGTCGTCGCTCTGCCCCCAGGCTCTAATGCCCTCCCCTACTCAGAGCTCAGGTACCGGTAGCCACGGGTGCTTCTGTGTGTCCTGGACATCATTAAGATCCCTCCCGGGCACTGCTCCCTAGTTCGGCCACCTTCCCCAAGATGTGTCTGGTGTTCGGCCCAGCTCCCGTTAAAAGTCTGAGGCCTCTGGTTTCGGCTTGGGCTTAAAGCTTCTGCACCGTCTGCATGGCCAGTCCCTGTGTCCTCCACCAACCCATCTGTCTCGTCACATTCAAGCGTAGGGGGGGTCAATGCCTTGTCCGCACCCGTAAGGCTCTTCTCTCTGTCAGTCTGGCTTTCCCTCCTGTGGACGAGCGGGGTGGCATTGCTCCAACCCACTGGAGTTGGCACCACACCGCCTCCGCACTCCCGACTACCACTTCTCCGTCAGTTGATGTTACTCCTCCGTCTCCTACTACTGAACTAACCTAACTCACTCTGTCCTGTCCCCCTTTTGTGGCCTGGGTCCTCCCTCAGGGTCCACCCATTGTCCCAGGGACCTGTCACTATGTGTGTGTGTGTGTGTTGTGGCTCAACCATACCATCCCAACACGTAGAGAACAGGGGCACTACACTTCCTAAACGCAGAAGTGCAGTACCTCTGGTGGTGGTTTATGCGGAGGGGCGCCACACTTACCGTCTCCTTGCAGTTATAGGCTCCATCCTAACCTCCTCCTAGTTACGTGCTCCATCCTAATCCTCTCCTTGCAGTTATAGGCTCCATCTTAAACCACTTTCTAGTTATGTGCTCCATCCTAACCCTCTCCTTGCAGTTGTGTCTTCCATCCTTATCCTCTTCTTGAGGCAATCATAACTCCTTCAAAATATACCCATTCCAACAACAATGAGAATCAAAGTCTCCCCTGAGACAAGGAATGTCTAAAGATTAACAATCTTTACTGAAGAGCCTTTAAAAGCGTCACAACATCAACTTCACAGATAATTAAAGAGACGCATAGGAAAATATATAAAAATACAATGGCCAATTGGAACTAAACAGGTATGGTATATAGCGTAGTGCATTACCGCTCACTCAGGAGATAGGCTATATCTCAGTTGCTTACACAGGTATGGTTGATGTTACACAGTTGTTCACAGTCTACTATGGACTTTAGCTGAACATCAAGTCATACGGGGGTTGGACAAAATAATGGAAACACCTAACGTTTTGGCATCATAATATTCGGACATGTTATAAACATGCAAACCATGACATACTGTATATACTCGAGTATAAGCCGCGTTTTTCAGCACAAAAATTGTGCTGAAAAGTGCCCCCCTCAGCTTATACTCGCGTTAGTGGTACTGTTTCAGTGGGGAAGGCGGTGTCCGGGGGCTGGAGGAGGCAGGGGGAGGCTGTAGTATGAGTGGCCGGTCACGTGGGGCCGCTCATTAGTGCAATGCAATATGCATTGCATCATCCTGTCCATCAGCGGCAGGGGGAGCGGTGCATATTACATTAAACTGTGTATGCACCCCCCCATCACAGGTTACTGCCCCCCATGCTGCCGCACACCTTAAAATAACAAAGCATTTATTCTCACCCTCCGTCGCTATGTCACTGCTGCGTCCTCTGGTCCCTGCTTCTTTCTGCTTTCGCCGGCGTCATGTGACTAGCGCAGCAACGATGACGTCATTGCTGCTGCGCCGGTCATGGCAATAGAAGCCGGCAAAAGCAGGAAGAAGCAGGGACCGGAGGACGCAGCAGTGACATAGCGAAAGAGGGTGAGAATAAATGCTTTGTTATTTTAAGGTGTGCGGCAGCATGGGGGGCAGTAACCTGTGATGGGGCCCGTATACCACTAATGGGGTGCCTGTACACCACTCATGGGGGCCTGTATACCACTGATGGGGGCCTGTATACCACTGACGGGGGGGACTGTATACCAGTGAAGAGGGTGCAATATACCAGCGATGGAGGTCCTATATACCAGCGATGGGGGACAATATACCAGTAATGGGGGACCATTTACCATGATGAGTCTGCTTCATTTCTTACCCTAGGCTTATACTCTAGTCAATAAGTTTCCCTAGTTTTGGAGGGTAAAATTAGGGGCCTCGGCTTATACTCGGGTCGGCTTATGCTCAAGTATATACGGTATGTTAATGTTTTGCAGGTGATTATTTGTGTTAAGTGATATGTGTATGTAAATTAACAGTTTGTTTTGCCGAATTGTAAGAACATTGATGAGAAACTGATACCAATGGCAGACCTTTCAGATTTTCAAAAAGGCCAAATTGTTGGTGCTCGTATGGCAGGCGCTAGTGTAACAGAAAGTGCCCGAATGTTTGGCGTGTCAAGAGGTACTGTCTCCAAAGTAATAACTACGTTTGAAAGAGAAGGAAAAACGTCTGCAGCAAAGCACAGGTCTGGCTGAAAGTCGAAGTTGACTGAGAGAGACCGTCGGCCTCTAAAGCGAATTGTGAGAGAGGCTCGCAAGACCACGGCTCCGAAAATCACTGCTGAGCTCAATGAACACCTACAGAACCCAGTTTCCATGAAAACTGTTCTTCGGGAGCTGCACAAATCTGGATTCCACGGAAGAGCTGCAATTAGAAAACCGCTGTTCTTAATGACAAATGTTTCCAAGCATTTAGAGTAGTGTAGAAACCTCCAGGATTGGTCTCTCAAGCAGTGGAAACATGTGATATTCTCAGACGAATCGTTTAGCCCATTTTCCGACCTCCGGCCGAGTGTACGTTTGGAGACAGCCGAAAGAAGCATTCCATCTAGACTGCCTTCTCCCAACCGTAAATCATGGCGGAGGTTCTGTGATGATCTTGGGGTGTTATTTCATGGAGATCCCCGGGCCAATTATATCACCTTGTATGAATCCATAAATCGGAGAATTGAGGCTGTAATGGCCGCAAAAGGTGGACCTACACCATATTAAACTAACTTTTGTTGATTTTTCCAGGTGTTTCCATTATTTTGTATAACCCCTGTATATCTCAGAAATAACCACATCAATTAATTTTAATCATAATTTCCCAAGCCGTTGTAAAACTTGAGATCACCCTGTCACACACTGCATATCTCAGCTTCACTAAGTAGCCAGGGGAACAGTACACCTCATGTACCACATAGGTCAATCCCATATGACAATCAGGGGAAGGATAAATTATGATGTGGGGTCCCTATGATCGAGGATACAGCATTTGTGCAGAGTACCGTTAGTCAGGACAGAGGGGTTGCAGTAGTGCAGGGGCGGACTGGCCCGGCGGGAGATCGGGAGATCACCCGGGGGGCCCCGACACTTTTTAGCCCCGCCCACTTAGCCACGCCCCCATACCCCCCCTGGGCCCTGCAGGGAGATGTGTGAGGCCCCCCCCTGTACTATCACTAATCATATCGGCGCACTGCCGATATGATTAGTGATTATTTCTTGTGTTGCAGCAGCAAAGCTTGGAGAGAGCTCTCCGTGCTTTGCCTGCTGTTGCGGTGCCGCCCAGCCTCCTCTGCGCAGCGCGACACTGCCGGCGCGTGCGCAGATGGAGACAGTCACAGCCTGCGATCACTGCCTCCATCCAGGCTGTGTGCACACTCACTGTGCAGGTGCCGGCAGCGTCGCTGCAGAGGAGAGGGACCCGCCCCAGCAGCCAAGCAGCCAGTCAGGCCAGCACACGACAGGGTGACTATAAAGGCGGGGGGCAGGGGAAGGAGGCTTGGGTGAGAAGGGGGGTCGTCCTGGTAACTGAGGAGCCTGGAGCCTGGAGCCTGGAGCCTGGAGCCTGGAGATCCCAGACATCCCAGACTGTGCTGCAGCCTCCACCATCCAGTCTCACCTGCTGGGAGCCTGTAGTGCTGTGCAGCATTTAGTATGAGGAGATGCTGCTGCTGCTGCTTCTACTACTTCCCCCAGCATGGTGCCCTCTGGGAGGTCCCACAGGGCATCACTGGCCGCCTTAGTATGAAGCAAACACTGTGGGAGCTCCCTGATGGCACCATACTGGGGTCCAGTGAGAGCCTAACCTCACGGAGCCCCATGATCTCTATCTACAATCCCTGACTGGGCCCCATGAACTCTATGTACTCCCCTGAGTGGGCCCTGTAATCTCTGTGTATGCCTCTGAGTGTGCACCATGATCTCTATGTACGCCTATGTGTGGGCCCCATGATGATCTCTATGTACGCCTATGTGTGGGCCCCATGATCTCTATGTACGCCTATGTGTGGGCCCCATGATCTCTATGTACGTCTATGTGTGGGCCCCATGATCTATATGTACGCCTATGAGTGGGCCCCATGATCTATATGTACGCCTATGTGTGGGCCCCATGATGATCTCTATGTACGCATCTGAGTGGGCCCCGTGATCTCTATGTACGCCTATGAGTGGCCCCCATGATGATCTCTATGCACGCCCGAGTGGGCCCCGTAATCTCTATGTACGCCTCTGAGTGTGCACCATGATCTCTATGTACGCCTATGTGTGGGCCCCATGATGATCTCTATGTACGCATATGTGTGGGCCCCGTGATCTCTATGTACGCCTATGTGTGGGCCCCATGATCTCTATGTACGCCTATGTGTGGGCCCCATGATCTATATGTACGCCTATGTGTGGGCCCCATGATGATCTCTATGTACGCATCTGAGTGGGCCCCGTGATCTCTATGTACGCCTATGTGTGGGCCCCATAATCTCTATGTACGCCTATGTGTGGGCCCCATGATCTCTATGTACGCCTATGTGTGGGCCCCATGATCTCTATGTACGCCTATGTGTGGGCCCCATGATCTCTATGTACGCTATATGTGGGCCCCATGATCTCTATGTGCGCTTATGTGTGGGGCCCATGATGATCTCTATGTACGCATCTGAGTGGGCCCCGTGATCTCTATGTACGCCTATGTGTGGGCCTCATGATTACCTCCATGCACGCCCCTGAGTGGGCCCCGTAATCTGTATGTACGCTATATGTGGGCCCCATGATCTCTATGTACGCCTATGTGTGGGCCCCATGATCTCTATGTACGCTATATGTGGGCCCCATGATCTCTATGTGCGCTTATGTGTGGGCCCCATGATGATCTCTATGTACGCATCTGAGTGGGCCCAAGGATCTCTATGTGCACCTCTGTGTGGGCCCCATAATCTCTATGTACGCCTCTGAGTGGGCCCCATGATGATCTCTATGTGCGCCTATGTGTGGGCCCCATGATTACCTCTATGCACGCCCCTGAGTGGGCCCCGTAATCTGTATGTACGCCTATGTGTGGGCCCCATGATCTCTATGTACGCCTATGTGTGGGCCCCATGATCTCTATGTACGCCTATGTGTGGGCCCCATGATGATCTCTATGTATGCCCCTGATGGGGCCCCATGATCTCTATGTACGCCCCTGATTGGCCCCATGATCTCTATGTCCGCGCCCTAAGGGGCCCCCTGTAATCTCTATGTGGCCCTCACCTCCACTTGGCAGTAGTAGAAGCAGCATCTCCATAGTGTGGCATTCACACTACATGCTGCACTGTACAGGACTCCGAGCCAGCAGTAGGACGGATGAGGAGGTAACTTTCTGGGACCCTTGACTGAGGCTGGCAGGATATACTACTGGGCAATGGGCAGGATTATCATGCCCATTGGCCGGCATATGTCATGCCAGCCTCGGGTGGTACTATCATGCATGCCCATTGCTTAGTATGTCCTGCCAGCGTCTGCGGTACCATCATGCCCACCCAGCATGTCCTAACAGCCATTGGTGGTAGTACTAGCATGATAGTACCACAGAGGCTGGCAGTACATACTGGGCAATGGGCATAATAGTACCACAAAGGCTGGGAGGACATTCTGGGCAATGGGCATAATAGTACCACCAGTAGACTGACTAGGCAGTCTCCAGGGCTCCGTCTCCCCTCCTCGCTGCTGTTAGGCTGGGTTAACATTGCACTTATGCTGTGTGTTACAACGGATCCGTTGTAAATCAGCACAAATGCAATGTACCGTAGACTTGCATTGCAAAAATGCATACTAACGCTTGCAAAAATAGGCATGCGTTTGAAAGCATGCATTATTTGCAATGCACAGGAAAATATGGTCGCCGGGTGTAGGCCAGCTAAGCACTTCTCTAACAGCTGTGTTCTAATGTTAAGGCACCATTACACACAACGATATCGCTAACGATATCCTTGCAACGTCACCGGTTTTGTGACGCTGCAGCGACCTCGCAGTGATATCGCTGTGTGTGACATGCTGCAACGACTGGCGATCAGCTAGCTGATCGTTGCAGAATGGCCGGGACCATTTTTTCGGGCGTTGGTGTGCCGCTGTCACGCATGCATCGGCATGTGTGACAGGGTCCAACGACCAGCGATGTTCATTCTGACAGGCTGGGTAAGTGGGAGCAGGCTGGTAACCAAGGTACACATCGGGTAACTAGGCACAGCGCTGTGCTTAGATACCCGATGTGTACCTTGTTTACCAGTATTATCGCTGGTGAGTCTGCCTGTTTGACAGCTCACCAGCGACCACACAGCGATGTTCCAGCGATCCCGGCCAGGTCGTATCGCTGGAACATCGCAGCATGTAACGGGGCCTTTATTCTGTGCCTGCTTACCTGTCAGCAGACATATTTGTCTGATGGCAATGATGCAGCAGAGCTGAAGACAAGAAGATCTGTGGATTACATCGGACCGAGGATTTTTTTTTTATTGAAGATTGAGTCTCTAAATGTGTTGTGTTTGATTTTTCTTAAAAAATGTTTGTCTCTGTGTTGTTTTTTTTCTGTTTACTAGAAATTCGGTGGCCATGTCTAGTTTGGCGTGACGCCATGAATTTCAGGCTTAGTACAAGCTGATAATATAAAGCTGGTACTAATCCCATTATTGCCCAGCGTGCCACCCCGCACCAGGGCCGCTGGAAGAGTCGGATAAAACACCTGAATGCGCCAATTTCAGGGGTGGCTGCGGGCTGCCGTTTTCAGAGTGGGGGGCCCAGAATGCTTGGACCTTACCATGCTGAGAATCCCAGCTCCCAGCTGCCTAGTTTTAACTGGCTGGTAATCAAAATATGGCGGGAGCCCATGCATTTTTTTTTTTTTTTAAATAATTTAAAAAAAAATATTTGGCTTTCCTGCCTTTTGATCCCCAGCCAAGGTAAAGCCAGGCAGCTGAAGGTGGCAGGCTGTAGCTGTCTGCTTTATCTGACCTAATAATCAAAAATTCCGCGGAGCGCTAAGTCATTTTTTTTTTATTAATTATTTTTTCCCACACTTCTGTGTGTGTGACAGACCCAACAGCTAATCACAGACACTGACACAGAGAATGGGCGTCTGTCATTGGCTGCTTGAGTAACCTGAAAGCAGCCCATACATAGTACCATACTAGAATGTATGGGCTGATTGTAGATTGCTCTAACAGCCAATCACAGATGCACATCCTCTTTGACCGCATCTGTGATTGGCTGTTGGGTCTGTCACATATAGAAGTGTGAAAAATCATTTTTAAAAACATGATTTAGCGCTCCACAGACTTTTTGATTCTCACCGCAGATAAAGCAGACAGCTACGGCCTGCCACCCACAGCTACCTGGCTTTACCTTGGTTGGGGATCAAAAGACAGATAAGCCTAATATTTGTTTTAAACTTATGTAAAATATATATTTTTTTTTTAATGCGTGGGCTCCCGACATATGTTGATGGCCAGCCAGCAAAAACAAGGCAGCTGGGGGCTGGGATTCTCAGCATGGTAGGGCCCAAGCGTTGTTGGCCCCCCACACTGATAATCGCAGCCCGCAGCCACCCCTGAAAATGGCGCATTCTTCATAGCACCATTTTCAGGCACTTTAGCCGCCTCTTCCAGTGGCTCTGGTGGTGAGTGGCACCTTGGGTAATAAAAGGGTTAGTACCAGGCCAGCTTTGTATTATCAGCTGGTACTAAGCCCAAACGTCATGGTGTCATGCCAAATTAGACATGTCCACCATGAATTTCAAGTAAACAGAAAAAAAAAAACAGAAATTTGTTTTTATTAAAAATAAATCACAAAACACATTTAGGGACTCCATCTTTAATTTAAAAAAAATCCTTGTTCTGATGAAATCCACGGGTCTTCTGTCTTCAGCTCTGCTACATCTTTGCCATCAGACAAATATGTCTGTGAACAAGGATGAGCAGGCACAGAATGACACTTTAGCACTGTTACTGTGTAGTGCGGCACTATGTTTCTTTTTTTGTCATTTCATTTAGTGTAGAAATCTTGGGAAAAGTGTGGATTGTGCTCTGGAAGTAAGTCAGGTATAGCGAACTATGTTGTTTTCTGCAGAGATGTCCTGCACAGAAGACGTGATATTGGTCTGCGACAGATAAAGAACTTCACCTGTCCTAGAGACATCACTGGTGAGTATGTGTATTACTTATACACACACACTGACACTATATTCAGAGCTCCTGTTTATAATGTCAATGGTGATCATTGCAATACCTGTACACTGACACTATATACAGAGCTTTTTTACAATTTTTATTATTTTAGTATTATTTGTCACTATGTGGTGGCATTATGTGCTTTGGTCATGACATGACGGTATTTGTCCTTTGTATGTAGTATTATTCAATCACTATGTGGTGGTAATATGTGGTCTCATGGTGTGGCAGTATGTGGTAGCATTTGATCACTATGTGGTGGTATTAAGTGCTTTGGTCATGGTGTAGCGGTATTTGTGTATTGTATGTGGCATTATTTGGGCACTATATGGTGGTAATATGTGATCTGGTCACGGTGTGGTGGTATTTCTGCCTTCTATGTGGTATTATTGGTCTTGGTAGAGTGGATTGTGGATGGTGATTTGTTTTATCTGATATCAATCAGTGGAAACTTCTTTATTTCCAATAGATATTAAATACTTGGATGTTTAACCCCCTCCCTGTCCTGTGACACAGCAGCAGAGATGCAGTTACAGAGGTTCGCCAGAGAAAGCAAGTTGAGCATTTGGTGAAATGTTCACCTCAGTATTTATAAGGGTATGTGCTCACGGTCCGGAGGAGCTGCGTGTTGGACGCAGCTCCTCCGGACCTGAGGGAAGCCGCGGGTGGCCGCAGCCGCCCTGTACTCACCATGTGCGGCGGGTGCAGGGCGGCTTCTCCCTGCTGTCACCCGATGGGAGCCGCTTCCGACTCCGCAGCATGAAATAAACATGCTGCTGAGGAGCGGACTCCCGGCAACCCGCACCGCAGCTCCAAAGACGCTGCGGGTGGGCTACGCATAGTGAGGATGGGATTTCTTGAAATCCCATCCACTATGCTAGTACTGTACTACGCAGCGTTTCGGACGCAGCGCAAAGGCGCTGCGTCCAAAACGCTGTGTTTCCTGATCGTGAGCACATACCCTAAGACAAAACCAGGAGAGGGTGAGAAATGCAGAAAACATGACCTGTGATTGCTCAACTCCTGCTTTTGTCTTACAAATGCTGAGGGAAAAATATCACCAAATGCTCAAAGCTCCACATTCTTCTGATGGTGCAGATTCCACCAATAAATAAGTGATCACCTTCCTAACCTGTGCATCGCTGAGAACTTGTTTTCACCAAAAAATCCCTTTAATGCAAACTATAGTAATTGTACATCACAGTAATGGTGAGCGCAGAGTGATGTGCAGGAGCTGCCTGGGTTTTATAGTCCACGCTACACTATAATAGGTATATCGCATAACAGGTACTTGTATTTAGCTGAAGAATGTGTGGGCCCGCGTGGGTCCAGGTGGGTGGGCCCCTGGAGTCCATTTTCCTGGTGGGCCCCAGACACCCCAGTCCGGCGCTGAGTAGGTGTTGAAACTTTACACCCTAATGTATAAACCTTGTAGGGGAAAGGTGGCCAAAAAATTCTATTTGTTGCAATGGCAGAACAATTCAAAGCTATTCCTATATTTTACTGGTCAGTTCTAAGGGTAAGCTTTGCTCCACATTGTTCTCCAGATAGAATCAGTATAGCAACCTTCCACCTATATCAAGTGCACATACATCGGTGGTGCAGCAAATCAAACCAGCCCTAAACAAACTTAGATGTTATCGTCAGTCCTGTATGCCCAGTGCTCCTCCTGCCCCTACGCCATTTCTTTTGGGGACTTCATCACGGGGTCAGTGTGCCACACTGTAGTAATGTGCTCCATCCTGACCTCTTCTTGCAGTTATATCCCCATTCTAATCCTCTCCTTACAGTTATGTCCCCATCCTAACACTCTCCTTGCAGTTATGCCCCTATCCTTACCCTCTCCTTGCAGTTATAGGCTCCATCCTAACCTCCTCCTAGTTATGTGCTCCATCCTAACCCTCTCCTTGCAGTTATGTGCTCTATCCTTATCTTCTTCTTGAAGTAATGTGCTCCATTCTGACCCTCTCCTTGTGGTTATTTGCTCCATCCTGACCCTCTCCTTGCAGTTATGTCCCCATCCTAACCCTCTCCTTACAGTTATGTCCCCATCCTGAACCTCTCCTTGCAGTTATGTCTGCATCCCGACCCTCTCATTGCAGTTATGTCCCCATCCTGACCCTCTTCTTGCAGTTATAGGCTCCATTCTAACCTCCTCCTAGTTATGTGCTCCATCCTAACCCTCTCCTTGCAGTTATGTGCTCCATACTTATCCTCTTCTTGTAGTAATGTGCTCTATCCTGACCCTCTCCTTGCAGTTATGTCCCTATCCTGACCCTCTCCTTGCAGTTATAAGTTCCATCCTAACCTCCTTCTAGTTATGTGCTCTATCCTAACCCTCTATTTGCAGTTAGGTGCTCCATCATAACACTCTCCTTGTAGTAATGTCCCCACCCTTTTTGTAGTAATGTCCCCATCCCTGTTCCCTAGCAGTAATGCCCCATCCTGCCCCCTCCTAGCAGTTATGCCATATCCTGCAACCTCCTAGAAGTTATGTCTGCATCCTGCCCCCTCTTAGAAGTTATGTCTGCATCCTGCCCCCTCCTAGCAATTATGTCTGCAGCCTGTGACTCACCGTTGCCGGATGCTCACATCTCAGGCGATGCAGCACTTATCACGGTTCCGCGCCTGAGGCTGTGGGGCCCAGTGGTCAGATCAAAGGGGATTTAAGGATAAAGATGATTCTTGTTTGTCGTGGCGCCACCTGTGGGAGTCTGGTGATTGCATCAGCGCTGCTTGGGCCTCCGGGGGATGTGCGGCAGCTTGATGGGATGCTCCCCACAGGATGATCAGGGGTCCACGGAGCCAGGAGCTGTACTAGATGGAATACGGCAGCTCGGGTAGTTGCTGGGCATAATTAACAACAGTTCTGAAGGAAGGCACGGACACCAGATTCCTCTGTAACGGGTCTTTACTGTAACGGTTGATATGGTACACTGTATACAGTCTTTAGGTAATGGACCGGGTGATCCCAGCGATGACTGGTCTGAGTCCAGAGCTCCACGATGTCCCTCCTTTATCTAACTGTTCTTGTCTAGTTGCCGTTGTCGCCTTAGTGCGCCAGTTCGAGCTACAGTGAAGACTTCTTTAGGATTCCCTACCGGAGCGACCCCCGGCTGTATAGGGGCCTGTTTCCCTGTGGTGGGTATCTCGCTGGCAAGACGGCTAGGTTGCGGCTGTAGTGAGGTGCTCCTAGAGAGCCATTCCTTCACTCCGGTTTCTGCAGAACAGTGGTAGACATCTGTTCGCCTCGGACCCTGCATCCGGTGAGGTTGGGCACGGGTATGCTTGAATCCGCTCTGGTTGCTCGTATTCCGGTCTTGGTCGCCGCTTGTTGGTGCCCAGCCGGTAAGTTACTTTTTCAGGGCTGCACGGCACTGTGCAGGTCCCTGCTCCTTCTTCTCCTTCTTTCCACTCCTTCTATGTTACTCCACTAACTTCTCTCTTCCTAACTTCCCCCACACACTACACCTTTCACTCCTCCCACCAGGACCTGATTGGCCCTCTACCTACCTCTAATGTGTTGTGTGGTGTATGGAGCTCTGGGTTTAACCATGTCATCACTCAGACGGAAGATATTACATCTTCAGTCAGGGATGCAATACCTTCCTGTGACGCACTCGTTGCGGGGCGCCACACCTGCACCCTCCTAGCAATTATGTCTGCATCCTTACCCTCTTCTTGTAGTAATGTCCCCATCCTTGTCCCCTAGCAGTAATGCCCCATCCTGCCCCTCCTAGCAGTTATGTTTGCATCCTGTCCCCTCATAGCAGTTATGCCTGCATCCTGCCCCCTCCTATCAATTATGTCTGCATCCTGCACCCTCCTAGCAATTATGTCTGCATCCTGCCCCCTCATAGCAGTAATGTCCGCATCCTGCCCTCTCCTAGCAGTAATGTCAGCATACTGCCCTCTCCTAGCAGTAATGTCAGCATACTGCCCTCTCCTAACAGTAAAATCAGCATCCTGCCCTCTCCCAGCAGTAATGTCAGCATCCTACCGTCTCCTAGCAGTAATGTCTGCATTCTGCACTCTCCTTATAGTAATGCCCCATCATGCCCCTCCTTGTAGTAATATGCCCCATCATGCCTCATCCTTGTGGAAATTTGCCCCATCATGTCTCCTCCTTGTAGTAATATGCCCCAACAAGCCTCCTCCTTGTAGTAATATACCCCATTATGCCTCCTCTTTGTAGTAAAATGCACCAGTATGCCTCTTCTTTGTAGTATTATGCCTCATTATGCCTCTACTTTGCAGTAATATGCCCCATTATGCCTCCTCTTTGTAATAATATGCCCCATTATGACCATTTGTAGTAATGTGCCCCATTATCCCTCCTCTTTATATTTATCTGCCCTTTGTGCTCCTCTTTGTAGTAATATGTCCCATCCTGGTTGCTATTTATAGGTTTAAAAAAAAAATCATACTCACCTTCTAATCCCGCTTCCACCACTGCTCCTCTCCAGTCCTCACATCTTCTGTCATCCCGCACTCGGTCACTACGCAGGTGCCGCATTAAATCGGCATGCATTATTCAACAATGCCGCATTAAATCGGCATGCATTATTCAACAGTGCCGCCCAAGGAGAGATAGTGTCAGAGCACGTAGAAATGTCTCCTCGCTCTGATCTGGCACAGCTGTGAACTGCCGATGCTATCATAGCACCGGCAGTTCAAAGCGGAGTATAAAGGCGACACCATGTGACCTCCTTGGCACGCGTGCCATAGGTTTACCATCAACGGTCTATGACGTTCCCTAAGTCAAATGGGGTGTGCATACATACACTCAGATTTATATATATACTAGTAAAAAGGCCCGATGCAATTGCATCGGGAGCGTGGTGAAATGAATTGTGTGCATCCTTAGATGTGCTAACAGGAACAGTAAACATGCATGACACGCTTTGCGCTTGTGAAAAAAGCATAGTTTTTATTTACATTTGTAAAATAAGGGCAAAACATCATACTGTAAGGTAATAGTGACAGAAAAATAATCTACATAAGTTAATTGAGTATATACAGGTAGCTCTGTGGGTATCAGAGTATACAGTGAGCTGCGTGGGTAGCAGAGTACACAGGCGGCTGCGTGGGTAACAAAGTATATACAGGTATGTGTGTGGGTCGCAGAGTATACAGGCAGCTGCGTGGGTAGCAGAGTATACAGGCGGTTGCGTGGGTAGCGGAGTATATACAGACGGCTCTGTGGGTAGCAGAGTATACAGGTGGCGGCCTGTGTAGGAGAGTATATACAGGTGTCTCTGTGGGTGGCAGAGTATACAGGCAGCTGCGTGGGTAGCAGAGTATACAGGCGGTTGCGTGGGTAGCGGAGTATATACGGGCGGCTCTGTGGGTAGCAGAGTATATACAGGCAGCTCTGTGGGTAGCACAGTATACAGCCGGCTGCATGGGTAGCAGAGTATATACAGGTGTCTCTGTGGGTGGCAGAGTATAGAGGCAGCTGCGTTGGTAGCAGAGTATATATAGGTAGCTCTGTGGGTAGCAGAGTATACAGGCAGCTGCATGGGTAGCAGAGTTTGTACAGGCAGCTCTGTGAGTAGCAGAGTAAAGAGTCAGCTGCGTGGGTAGCAGAGTATATACAGGCAGCTCTGTGAGTAGCAGAGTATACAGGCGGGTGCGTGGGTAGCAGAGTATATACAGGTGTCTCTGTGGGTCACAGAGTATACAGGTAGCTGCGTGGGTACCAGAGTATATACAGGTAGCTCTGTGGGTAGCAGAGTATACAGTCAGCTGCGTGGGTAGCAGAGTATATACAGGCAGCTCTGTCAGTAGCAGAGTATACAGCCGGCTGCGTGGGTAGCAGAGTATATACAGGTAGTTCTGTGGGTAACAGGTTTGTGGGTGTGATGGTGACCTTAATGGGCGTCCTGGTGGGTGGAGAGGTGATGTGACGTAATGGCTGTCACCACTGACTTCTTGTATGAGAGCTGCATACTTCCAGAGTGGAGGAAATCGTGGCGTGTCCTTGGTGTGAGGTAAATTTCGTGAAGGCGCATGCACGGTGAGGGATGGTTACTGCGCTCGTGCGGCTGTGAATGGCGTCGTAACTGTGGCTGGCGTGACTGCGGCTTACGGTGGGTCTCGAGCGCGCCATCGCTCTTGGGGCTGTGAATGGTGACGTAAGAGTTGGGGACGTGACTGTGGCTGGGGGTGGCGCAGTAGTGTGCCAGCGCTCGCGGGTCTTATTCTGTGAATAGCGGCTCGCGAAGGCGCTGAGCGCGATCGCTGGGGACGGTGCCGCGGTGCATGGCGGAATAGCAGCACAACATTGGTGATTAAATATATAGATACCTACAGCGGTGTGAGTGTGCAGCGATGCAGAAATCCAGGATGGGGGCCGGGGGACAGCGGGAAGGTGCGGGCAGGAGGGGGCCGGGGAAGAGCGGTCGGGTGCGGCCAGGAGGCGGCCGGGGAAGAGCGGTCAGGTGCGGGCAGGAGAAGGCTAGGGAACAGCGGGCGGGTGCGGGCAGGAGGGGGCTGGTGAAGAGCGGGCAGGAGATGGCTAGGGAACAGCGGGCGGGTGCGGGCAAGAGGGGGGCCCGTCCTGGCCGCACTTAAACACTGTTCCCGGACGTCATCCTGCGTGCAGCAGAGTGCTTAGCAGAGTATACGGGGCTCATTGGTTAGCAGAGTATATGGGGGTTGAGTGCTTAGCAGACTTGACGGCGGCTCATTGGTTAGCAGAGTATACAGGGGCTCATTGGTTAGCAGAGTATACGGGGGCTGACTGGTTAGCACAGTATACGCTGGCTCAGTAGTTAGCACTGTATACAGAGCCTCAGTGGTTAGCACTCTACAGTGGCTCAGTGGTTGGCACTGTATATTGTTTGTCAACAATTAGAACAGTAATGTGGCTCAATGGTTAGCACTGTATATGGTGGCTCAGTGGTTAGCACTGTATACGGTGGCTCAGTGGTTAGCACTGAATATGGTGGCTCAGTGGTTAGCACTGTATATGGTGGCTGAGTGGTTAGCACTGTATACGGTGGCTCAGTGGTTAGCACTGTATACGGTGGCTCAGTGGTTAGCACTGTATATGGAGGCCGAGTGGTCAGTGCAGGATGGAGGCAGAGTGGTCAGTGCAGGATGGAGGCAGAGTGGTCAGTGCAGGATGGAGGCAGAGTGGTCAGCGCAGGATGGAGCCAGTGGTCAGCGCAGGATGGAGCCAGAGTGGTCAGCGCAGGATGGAGGCTCAGTGGTGAGCGCAGGATGGAGGCTCAGTTGTGAGCGCAGGATGGAGGCTCAGTGATGAGCGCAGGATGGAGGCTCAGTGGTCAGCGCAGGATGGAGGCTCAGTGGTCAGCGCAGGATGGAGGCTCAGTGGTCAGCGCAGGATGGAGGATGAGTGGTCAGCGCAGGATGGAGGCTGAGTGGGGAGTGCAGGATTGAGTGGTCAGCGCAGGATGGAGTGGTCAGCAGACGAAGGAGGGTGAGTGGTGAGCGCAGGATGGAGGGCTCAGTGGTCAGCGCAGGATTGAGGCTCAGTGGTGAGCACAGGATGGAGTGGTCAGCAGAGGATGGAGGCTCAGTGGTGAGCGCAGGATGGAGGCTGAGTGGTCAGCGAAGGATGGAGGGCCAGTGGTGAGCGCAGGAAGGAGGCTGAGTGGTCAGCACAGGATGGAGGGGCAGTGGTCAGCGCAGGATGGAGGCTGAGTGGTGAGCAGAGGATGGACGCTCAGTGGTCAGCGCAGGAAGGAGGCTCATTGGTCAGCTCAGGATGGAGGGGCAGTAGTCAGCGCAGGATGGAGGGGCAGTGGGTGGTCAGCGCAGGGCGGAGGGCCTGTGGGTGGTCAGCGCAGGACGGAGGGCCTGTGGGTGGTCAGCGCAGGACGGAGGGCCTGTGGGTGGTCAGCGCAGGACGGAGGGCCTGTGGGTGGTCAGCGCAGGACAGAGGGACAGTGGGTGGTCAGCGCAGGACAGAGGGACAGTGGGTGGTCAGCGCAGGACAGAGGGACAGTGGGTGGTCAGCGCAGGACAGAGGGACAGTGGGTGGTCAGCGCAGGATGGAGGCTCAGTGGTGAGCAGAGGATGGACGCTCAGTGGTCAGCGCAGGAAGGAGGCTCATTGGTCAGCGCAGGATGGAGGGGCAGTAGTCAGCGCAGGATGGAGGGGCAGTGGGTGGTCAGCGCAGGGCGGAGGGCCTGTGGGTGGTCAGCGCAGGACAGAGGGACAGTGGGTGGTCAGCGCAGGACAGAGGGACAGTGGGTGGTCAACGCAGGACAGAGGGACAGTGGGTGGTCAACGCAGGACAGAGGGACAGTGGGTGGTCAGCGCAGGACAGAGGGACAGTGGGTGGTCAGCGCAGGATGGAGGCTCAGTGGTGAGCAGAGGATGGACGCTCAGTGGTCAGCGCAGGAAGGAGGCTCATTGGTCAGCTCAGGATGGAGGGGCAGTGGTCAGCACAGGATGGAGGGGCAGTGGTCAGCGCAGGATGGAGGGCCTGTGGGTGGTCGGCGCAGGACAGAGGGACAGTGGGTGGTCAGCGCAGGACGGAGGGAGAGTGGGTGGTCAGCGCAGGATGGAGGGAGAGTGGGTGGTCAGCACAGGATGGAGGGAGAGTGGGTGGTCAGCGCAGGATGGAGGGAGAGTGGGTGGTCAGCGCAGGATGGAGGGACAGTGGGTGGTCAGCGCAGGATGAAGGGACAGTGGGTGGTCAGCGCAGGATGGAGGGACAGTGGGTGGTGAGGTCAGGATGGAGGGAGAGTGGGTGGTCAGCGCAGGATGGAGGGAGAGTGGGTGGTCAGCGCAGGATGGAGGGAGAGTGGGTGGTCAGCGCAGGATGGAGGGAGAGTGGGTGGTCAGCGCAGGATGGAGGGACAGTGGGTGGTCAGCGCAGGATGAAGGGACAGTGGGTGGTCAGCGCAGGATGGAGGGACAGTGGGTGGTGAGGTCAGGATGGAGGGAGAGTGGGTGGTCAGCGCAGGATGGAGGGACAGTGGGTGGTGAGGTGAGGATGGAGGGAGAGTGGGTGGTCAGGTGAGGATGGAGGGACAGTGGGTGGTCAGGTCACCTGGAGGGAGAGTGGGTGGTCAGGTGAGGATGGAGGGACAGTGGGTGGTCAGGTCACCTGGAGGGACAGTGGGTGGTCAGGTCACCTGGAGGGAGAGTGGTTAGGATGTGTCCCCCGCTTGCATCGGGTGTCAGGCGCAGTCTGTGTGGAAAGCGCAGCAAGGAAAGAGCGGTCATGTGATATCTGTCACATGACCGCTCATTACCGGGTGAGACCGAGCGGCCGGTGAGAGGGGGACGGGTAGGGGTAATAGAGCGGTGGGAAGGGGCTGGAATGGAGGGTGTGTGTGCAATGGAGCGGTGGGGGGGCCGCAATATAGGGGGGGTGCGCATTGGAGAGGAGGGGGGGTGCGCATTGGAGAGGTGGGGGGGCCGCAATGGAGGGGGATAAAGCGCAATGGAGCGGTGCTGGTGGAATGGAGCGGTGGGGTGGGCGATGGAGCGAGGAGGGGAGGGAGGGAATGAAGCAGCGGGTGGCGGTGGGAAAGTGGAGCCGGTGGGGCGAGATGTAATATCCAAGATGGCGGCGAAATCTCGCGAGATTTTGCACGCCATGTTGGAAATTACATGTCGCCGCAAGGACAGTGCTCCTCCAGCTGCATGGCGTCACCGAGGCCCCAGCGTTGCTAGAGCAGCGAGGGGCAGCGGTGACCTCGCGGCGGCGGGGCGGAGGCGGCGGCAGGGCGGAGGCGGCGGCAGGGCGGACGGTGTGCGCGGCGGAGACGGCGGTGGCGGAGACGGCAGTGCGGGTCTGCGGCTCGTGATGACGCTGCGCGTCATCACTCGCAGTCCCGCGCAAAGCATGTTGGGATTCGGCGACAACGCCCGAATTCCCAACTGCGGATTATATAAGTAGATATATAGATGAGGACTGCATTATGCTACAAGGAAGCTACATTATACGTTATATTATATGGAGGCTGTATTATATTATATGGAGGAATATGGAGGTTGCATTATATAATATGGAGAAATATGTGGGCTGCAGTATATTATGAGGGCTACATTATATTATATGGAGGCTGTATTATATTGTATCGAGGCTACCTTATATTACATTATTTGTAGAGTGTATCCTATATAATAATTGGCAGTTGCTGGCATACGGCCACTGTGCCGCTATTCCGGCATGCACCACGGCCAGATGCCAGCGTCGCAAACGATGGCGCGCATGCGCCATCATGAGTCACAATGTCCCTGCAGCTGCAGTTTCAGCCGGGATCTGTGCTCTGTGATCGGCTCCCGGTGTCTTCAGACGTCCAGAGCAATAGAGCACAGAGCACAGATCCCGGCTGACGCTGCGCCTGCAGGGACCCGGGACCTCATCCGCCTAGATTGCAGAGGTGAGCACAGACAGGGTCAGAGGAGGGGCATGGAGGGAGCATGGAGGGGGCACATATCCCCTGCTGCACTGATACAGTGTGCCACATTGCTTGCACAGCTGCAGTGTCGGCACTTTGTATAAGTGCACAGGGAGGTGGGCACATGACAGGGGGCCACACAGGGCATACAGGGGGCCTCAGAGGACTCACAGGGGGGCACACAGAACAGACAGGGGGCCACACAGCACACACAGGGGGCCACACATGACACACAGGGGCCCTCAGAGGACACACAGGGGGTGCTAACCACTGAGCCACCGTATACAGTGCTAACCACTGAGCCACCGTATACAGTGCTAACCACTGAGCCACCGTATACAGTGCCAACCACTGAGCCACCATATGCAGTGCTAACCACTGAGCCACCCTATACAGTGCTAACCATTGAGCCACTGTATACAATGCTAACTACTGAGCCACTGTTACCAGTGCTAACCACTGTGCCACCGTATACAGTGCTAACCACTGAGCCACCCTATTCAGTGCTAACCATTGAGCCACTGTATACAATGCTAACTACTGAGCCACTGTTACCAGTGCTAACCACTGTGCCACCGTATACAGTGCTAACCACTGAGCCACCGTTAACAGTGCTAACTGCTGAGCCACCGTATACAGTGCTCACCACTGAGCCACCATATACAGTAATAACCACCGAGCCACCGCATACAGTGCTAACCACTGAGCCACCATACAGTGTTGGCCAAAAGTATTGACACCCCTGCAATTCTGTCAGATAATACTCAGTTTCTTCCTGAAAATGATTGCAATCACAAATTCTTCGGTATTATTATCTTCATTTAATTTGTATTCAATGAAAAAACACAAAAGAGAATGAAGCAAAAAGCAAAACATTGATCATTTCACACAAAACTCCAAAAATGGGCCGGACAAAAGTATTGGCCCCGTCAGCATAATACTTGGTTGCACAACCCTTAGCCAAAATACCTGCGATCAACCGCTTCGGTAACCATCACTGAGTTTCTTACAATGCTCTGCTGGAATTTTAGACCATTCTTCTTTGGCAAACTGCTCCAGGTCCCTGATATTTGAAGGGTTCCTTCTCCAAACTGCCATTTTTAGATCTCTCCACAGGAGTTCTATGGGATTCAGGTCTGGACTCATTGCTGGCCACCTTAGAGGTCTCCAGTGCTTTCTCTCAAACCATTTTCTAGTGCTTTATGAAGTCTGCTTTGGGTCATTGTCCTGCTAGAAGACCCTTGACCTCTGAGGGAGATCCAGCTTTCTCACACTGGGCCCTACTTTATGCTGCAAAATTTGTTGGTAGTCTTCAGACGTCATAATGCCATGCACACGGTCAAGCAGTCCAGTGCCAGAGGCAGCAAAGCAACCCCAAAACATCAGGGAACCTCCGCCATGTTTGACTGTAGGAACCGTGTTCTTTTCTTTGAATGCCTCTTTTTTTCTCCTGTAAACACTATGTTGATGCCTTTGCCCAAAAAGAGAGAACATTCTTCCAAAACGTTTTAGGCTTTCTCAGGTAAGTTTTGGCAAACTCCAGCCTGGCTTTTTTATGTCTCGGGGTAAGAAGTACAGGTTCTTTCTAGACCTATGTGTCCCCCCAGGAGAGGTGGTGGAGGGGGTATGTGTTATGATCCGATGACCTAGGAGTAACATAAACAGACTTCACAGAAGTAGTTGGCAACTGTACTGAACGCAGTCCCTGACTAAATACTGCAACTAGAAGTAGCCATCGGATGTAACTAACCATGCCCTAGACACCATAACACGACCGGAGAACTACCGTGTTTCCCCGAAAGTAGGGCATGCTTGGGGGGGCGCCCTACCTTTTAATATAAGGCACCCCCCCGAATGTAAGGCGTACCTGAGGACTGTGGTGGTCCCCCGCTCTCTAGTGGTCCCCCGCTCTCCGGTGGCCCCCTCCGCTCTCTGGTGGCCCCCTCCGCTCTCCAGCGGCCCCTCGCTCTCCTGATTCCCGCTGTAGCTGCCAAACTCCGACCAGGTCAGGAGCCCTGCGCCAATTACAGCGCAGGAACGGTGAGCCAATCAAAGCCCAGGAACCGCAAGCCAATCCGCGGCCAGCTGACATTGTGCATGGCCTCTGATCGGCTAGCGGTTCCTTGGCTGTGATTGGCTCACGGTTCCTGCGCTGTAATTGGCGCAGGGCTTCTGACCTGGGCGGAGTTTGGCAGCTACAGCAGGAATAAGGAGAGCGGGGGGCCGCCAGAGAGCAGGGGGGCCACCGGAGAACGGAGGGGGCCTCTGGAGAGCGGAGGCCAGCGGGGAGAGCGGGGGACCACCGGAGAGCGGAGGCCAGCGGGGAGAGCGCTGACACCGGAGACCGGTAAAAAACGGTGTGTGTATGGGTATGTGTGTGTATGGTTATGTGTGTGTATGGGTATGTATGGGTGTGTGGGGTGTGTGGTGTGTATGTGTGTGTGTATGGGTGTGTGGTGTGAGTGTGTGTATGGGAGGCTGCAGTGGGATGTAGGGTATATAAGACACCCCCCGAAAGTAAGACATGGCGGACTTTTTGGAGCAAAAAAAAAATATAAGACAGTGTCTTACTTTCGGGGAAACACGGTAGCTACCCCTAAAGATGGAAACTGTAAAGTCTATCTTGCGTCAGAGCAGAATCCAAAAGAATAGCAAGCCCCCCACGGAAATTGACTAGGAAAGAGGAGAGGAAAAACACACACAAACAGATAATAGAGTTTAGCAAAAGAGGCCACACTAGCTAGATAGTAAGGACAGGATGGAATATTATTGCGGTCAGTATTAAAATACTATCAAAAACCTCCAACAGCAAATAGTACCAAAAAATAACCCTGAGTCTGCTAAGACTCACTGCCCTCTATATCTGCAGGAACTTCTGTGAATCAAACTAGAATAAATAGATTCTAACACCAGCAGAACTGGAAGTTGCACACAACAGTGAATAGCAGTTCATACCTAGGAAGAAAACTTCCTGAGAGCACTGTGAGGCACCGCCGGCATGGTCCCCATGGCCGGAGCGCATCACATGCAGGATCAGGGTATGATCCTGTTCACACTGGCCGGTTTGATAGTGATGTCGCTGTGTGAACCTATCCGGAACACAAGGTGTTAAATGTGAGAGTGACTGCTGTAGATCTGATACATTCATGAGCCTAATGAGCGGCAGTGAATGGCTCCTGAGATCGATGAGCCCCTGAGGAAAGTAATGGGTGCTGATTGCTGACAGCCCAGGTGGGTGTGTCATGTGGGTGTGTCCTGAGGACCAGCAGCTCAGCTGGATGAGTCACTTTGGGAGTGGCAGGCACGATAAGAGCCTGCCAGCTGAGTGATTGAGAGGATGATCAGTTCACAGACTTCTGAGATCATTATCAGCCAGAGATCAGCCTGAGAGGATGGTGATTCATTGTAGCAGCCAGAGTGCAGAGACAGATCCAGTCTGTGTGAGGGACTGAGTGAGAGTCCATACCGCCATGTTGAGATGGTGAAGGGAGCATGCTAGCTCCATACCGGTGGCCAGGATTGGTGTTGTTACAGCTCCTGGAGTGGGGAAGCCGGGGCTGACCCAGGTGGATACTGGTCCGGGCGTGTGGTTGAGACATGTCTGGGAAAGGAGCTTGGTGGACCCGTGACCCAGGCAGCGAGACCTGGATCCGTGCCCGGTAAGAAAGCAGTTCCCGTATGCTTGTGTGAACTGTGCACCTGGTGCGTGAAATGTGCCAGGCGGGCATAGCCGCCCTGAGGTCCTACTAGACAGTCAGTGAGGGACCTGTTTAACTGTATATGTATGTTATGGCTTATGTAGAAAGGCCATGTACGGTTTCTGTGGGAGAGACCAAGCTGGAGTGGTTGGTATTGGAGGCGTTCCGTCCCTGTGGGACGAGAGGGAGGCTTGGCCTGCTGCTTGCAGCGGGTACCTCTAATGGTGTGGGTGAGCCTGTGGCCAGACACAGTTGAAATAGGGCTCCTAGTACGTAACGGATGAATTTCCCGGGTACTAAGGTTTGCCAATCCCTGTAATGGACCCAGAAGAGCCACAGTCCATGGATGTTTATATGATGGACTGTGAGCGTGTGGAAGAATGCGTGTGGTCCATGGATGTTTGTATGATGGATCACCTGCAGTGTGTAAGAACCCGGTCAGGCTAGAGTCCTGATTCCAGGGTAGTGTGGAGCTGGGGAAGTAAAGCCAGGCGGCTGGTTCCGCCATTGGGACCCACAGGGCCCGTTGATGCATATAGATAGTAACTTATGTCCGGTTAAATGTATATGGAACGTCTAGATAGGCCGGAGGCCGGAGCCACCACGAGAGCTGTTAGTAGAGCTCCAATGGGGACAGAGAGGTGGTTAAAGGTCCCGGGTAACTATAAGACGGGTTCATGGTAATGTGCAATAAGTGTTAAGTAATGTTATATGTAAATGTATGGTGTATTTATGTAAAGTGTTTATAATCAACTAGATGGCGGCCCGATTCTAAAGAATCGGGTATTCTAGCCTATGGTTAGCAGGGTACAGGGGGGGCTCAGTGGTTAGCAGAGTATACAGGCGGGTCTGTGGGTAGCAGAGTATACAGCGGCTCAGTGGTTAGCAGAGTATACAGGCGTGTCTGTGGGTAGCAGAGTATACAGGTGGGTCTGTGGGTAGCAGAGTATACAGGCGGGTCTGTGGGTAGCAGAGTATACAGCGGCTCAGTGATTAGCAGAGTATACAGGCGGGTCTGTGGGTAGCAGAGTATACAGGCGGGTCTGTGGTTAGCAGAGTATACAGGCGGGTCTGTGGGTAGCAGAGTATACAGGCGGGTCTGTGGGTAGCAGAGTATACAGGCGGGTCTGTGGGTAGCAGAGTATACAGGCGGGTCTGTAGGTAGCAGAGTATACAGGCGGGTCTGTGGGTAGCAGAGTATACAGAAGGCTCTGTGGGTAGGAGATTAGACAGGCGGTTCTGTGGGTAGCAGAGTATCCAGGCGGGTCTGTGGGTAGCAGAGAATACAGAAGGCTCTGTGGGTAGCAGAGTAAACAGGCGGCTCTGTGGGTAGCAGAGTATACAGGCGGCTCTGTGGGTAGCAGAGTATAAAGGCGGCTCTGTGGGTAGCAGAGTATACAGGCGGCTCTGTGGGTAGCAGAGTATACAGGCGGGTCTGTGGGTAGCTGTCACGCTGGGAGTGGGGAAGACACCCAGCGTAGGATAACGACGGGGGGGGGGAATCAGGAGTCCCTAATGCTAAGGGCACAAGAAGGAGACGGTGACCCCTAGACTTCCTAGAGCTGACCCTGTCTGCCCTAACGTCCCTATACAGTCTCCTCAACTGTCGCCGACCACGAACCTCGTCCCTCTCTGATCCTAGATCTATCTTATCTAAGGATCAGATGGAGAGGTTCACTAGACCCCTCCACTATCAACTAAAGACAAACACCAGGGAAGACAGACATTTGGGAAAAGGAAACACTTATCTGACAGCAGAACACAGCAACCTCCACAATCTCAGCTTCTGCTGGAGCAAGGATAAAGTGTGCACAAGGAACTATCACCTGCACCGAGGAAGGGTAATGAACCTCCTTATAAAGGTGGAAGGAGTCTGCTGGGTCCTAGTGACCTACAACATTGGTGGATAAAACCAGACCGAGCGCAAGACCTCCACAGCCGTCTCCCCATAATAGAGAGATCTCATCACACCTTCTCTCCATCAACACAGAAGGTAAATGCCCCTGAAAGAGACGGACCATCCTCCACCATTATGGCTGGTGGGCCAAACGCTGGGATCGTCTGCGCGTGGCCTCCACCCTGTCATCCGTGCCACCCGTGACAGTACCCCCCCTCCTACGAGTGGCCCCCGGACACTCAGGACCAGGCTTATCCGGATGGGAACGGTGAAAAGCGCGGACCAGCCTTGCGGCGGACACCTCCGACGCCGGCACCCACATCCGCTCCTCAGGACCGTACCCCCTCCAGTGCACCAAATACTGAAGAGAACGGCGCAACATGCGAGAATCAACCACCCTCGAGATCTCGAATTCCAGATTCCCCGCCACACAGATGGGCTCAGGAGGCAAAGGAGATGGGTTAGACGACGGCACATACGGCTTGAGGAGCGACCTGTGAAACACATCGTGAATCTTAAGAGCAGGAGGCAACGCAAGACGAAACGCCACGGGATTGATAACGGCGGTTATCCTATAGGGGCCAATAAACCTGGGCCCCAACTTCCAAGAGGGCACCTTCAACTTCACATTCTTGGTAGACAACCACACGTAGTCATTCACACATAGGTCCGGACCTGGCGCACGCTTCCTGTCAGCCATACGTTTGTACCTGTCACCTAAGAGCTTCAAGCTACGCTGTACACCCCGCCAAACCGAGGAGAGGGATGAGGTAAAACGGTCCTCCTCCGGAACTCCGGAAGGACTCGTACCGCTAAAAGTACCAAACTGAGGATGAAACCCATATGCACCGAAGAACGGTGACTTGCCAGTGGACTCCTGAAGACGATTATTAAGGGCGAATTCGGCCAAGGGCAAATAATTTGCCCAAGTCTCCTGATGGTCAGAGACAAAACACCTCAGGTAAGTCTCCAAATTCTGATTCACACGTTCGGTTTGACCATTAGACTGAGGATGAAAAGCAGAAGAAAAGGACAACGTTATCCCCAAACGTGTACAAAAAGCCTTCCAAAATTTGGAGACGAACTGAGTACCGCGATCAGAAACCACATCGGAGGGAACCCCATGAAGCTTCACAATCTCACTTACGAACACCTGTGCCAGAGTCCGAGCATTAGGAAGTGCGGGCAGTGCCACAAAGCGAACCATCTTACTGAATCTATCTACTACTACCAGTACCACCGTCTTGCCCGCAGACGCCGGAAGATCGGTGATAAAATCCATTGACAAATGTGTCCATGGCCTCTCAGGAATTGACAATGGCACAAGAGACCCAGACGGACGGGTATGCGGAACCTTAGCACGTGCACACACACCACAGGCGGATACGAATTCCGCTACGTCCTTCCTCAACCCCGGCCACCAAAAGCGACGAGACAAGAGATCGAAAGTGGCCCTATCGCCCGGATGCCCCGCCAGTACAGAGTCGTGATGCTCTGACAGCACCCTGAGGCGCAAAGAGAACGGCACAAAAAGCCTCCCAGAAGGGCAGGAGGCAGGGGCGCCCCCCTGAACCTTCAACACCTCCCCCTCCAGATCAGGGCAAAGAGCAGAAACAACCACCCCCTCCTGCAAGATGGGGACGGGACTCTCATGAGTACTACCACCCGGAAAACTACGCGATAATGCATCCGCCTTCACATTCTGAACCCCCGGACGGCAGGTGATAATGTCACGCTGGGAGTGGGGAAGACACCCAGCGTAGGATAACGACGGGGGGGGGGAATCAGGAGTCCCTAATGCTAAGGGCACAAGAAGGAGACGGTGACCCCTAGACTTCCTAGAGCTGACCCTGTCTGCCCTAACGTCCCTATACAGTCTCCTCAACTGTCGCCGACCACGAACCTCGTCCCTCTCTGATCCTAGATCTATCTTATCTAAGGATCAGATGGAGAGGTTCACTAGACCCCTCCACTATCAACTAAAGACAAACACCAGGGAAGACAGACATTTGGGAAAAGGAAACACTTATCTGACAGCAGAACACAGCAACCTCCACAATCTCAGCTTCTGCTGGAGCAAGGATAAAGTGTGCACAAGGAACTATCACCTGCACCGAGGAAGGGTAATGAACCTCCTTATAAAGGTGGAAGGAGTCTGCTGGGTCCTAGTGACCTACAACATTGGTGGATAAAACCAGACCGAGCGCAAGACCTCCACAGCCGTCTCCCCATAATAGAGAGATCTCATCACACCTTCTCTCCATCAACACAGAAGGTAAATGCCCCTGAAAGAGACGGACCATCCTCCACCATTATGGCTGGTGGGCCAAACGCTGGGATCGTCTGCGCGTGGCCTCCACCCTGTCATCCGTGCCACCCGTGACAGTAGCAGAGTATGCAGGCGGGTCTGTGGGTAGCAGAGTATGCAGGCGGGTCTGTGGGTAGCAGAGTATGCAGGCGGGTCTGTGGGTAGGAGATTATGCAGGCGGGTCTGTGGGTAGGAGATTATGCAGGCGGCTCTGTGGGTAGCAAAGTATGCAGGCGGCTGTGTGGGTAGCAGAGTATGCAGGCGGCTCTGTGGGTAGCAGAGTATGCAGGCGGCTCTGTGGGTAGCAGAGTATACAGGCGGCTCTGTGGGTAGCAGACTATGCAGGCGGCTCTGTGGGTAGCAGAGTATGCAGGCGGCTCTGTGTGTAGCAGAGTATGCAGGCGGCTCTGTGGGTAGCAGAGTATGCAGGCTGCTCTGTAAGTAGCAGAGTATGCAGGCGGCTCTGTGGGTGGGAGAGTATGCAGGCGGCTCTGTGGGTAGCAGAGTATGCAGGCGGCTCTGTGGGTGGCAGAGTATGCAGGAGTATCTGTGGGTAGCAGAGTATGCAGGCGGCTCTGTGGATAGCAGAGTATGCAGGCGGCTCTGTGGGTAGCAGAGTATGCAGGCGGCTCTGTGGGTAGCAGAGTATGCAGGCGGCTCTGTGGGTAGCAGAGTATGCAGGCGGCTCTGTGGGTAGCAGAGTATACAGGCGGCTCTGTGGGTAGCAGAGTATAGAGGTGGGTCTGTGGGTAGCAGAGTATGCAGGCGGCTCTGTGGGTAGCAGAGTATGCAGACGGCTCTGTGGGTAGCAGAGTATGCAGGCGGCTCTGTGGGTAGCAGAGTATGCAGGCGGCTCTGTGGGTAGCAGAGTATGCAGGCGGCTCTGTGGGTAGCAGAGTATGCTGGCGGGTCTGTGGGTAGCAGAGTATGCAGGCGGGTCTGTGGGTAGGAGATTATGCAGGCGGCTCTGTGGGTAGCAAAGTATGCAGGCGGCTCTGTGGGTAGCAGAGTATGCAGGCGGCTCTGTGGGTAGCAGAGTATGCAGGCGGCTCTGTGGGTAGCAGAGTATCCAGAAGGCTCTGTGGGTAGCATAGTATCCAGAAGGCTCTGTGGGTAGGAGATTATACAGAAGGCTCTGTGGGTAGGAGATTATACAGGCGGCTCTGTGGGTAGCAGAGTATACAGGCGGCTCTTTGGGTAGCAGAGTATACAGGCGGCTCTGTGGGTAGCAGAGTATACAAGCGGCTCTGTGGGTAGCAGAGTATAGAGGCGGGTCTGTGGGTAACAGAGTATAGAGGCGGGTCTGTGGGTAACAGAGTATGCAGGCGGCTCTGTGGGTAGCAGAGTATGCAGGCGGCTCTGTGGGTAGCAGAGTATGCAGGCGGCTCTGTGGGTAGCAGAGTATGCAGGCGGCTCTGTGGGTAGCAGAGTATGCAGGCGGCTCTGTGGGTAGCAGAGTATGCAGGCGGCTCTGTGGGTAGCAGAGTATGCAGGCGGCTCTGTGGGTAGCAGAGTATGCAGGCGGCTCTGTGGGTAGCAGAGTATGCAGGCGGCTCTGTGGGTAGCAGAGTATGCAGGCGGCTCTGTGGGTAGCAGAGTATGCAGGCGGCTCTGTGGGTAGCAGAGTATGCAGGCGGCTCTGTGGGTAGCAGAGTATGCAGGCGGCTCTGTGGGTAGCAGAGTATAGAGGCGGCTCTGTGGGTAGCAGAGTATAGAGGCGGCTCTGTGGGTAGCAGAGAATAGAGGCGGCTCTGTGGGTAGCAGAGTATAGAGGTGCTCTGTGGGTAGCAGAGTATAGAGGCTATAGAGGCGGCTCTGTGGGTAGCAGAGTATACAGGCGGCTCTGTTGATAGCAGAGTTTGATGTGGCGGGAGGCTGGTGGGGTGAGGAGAGGTGGCGCTGGAGGGGTGAAGAGAGGTCCGGCTGGAGGGGTGAGGAGAGGTCCGGCTGGAGGGGTGAGGAGAGGTGGCGCTGGAGGGGTGAGGAGAGGTGGTGCTGGAGGGGTGGGGAGAGGTGGCGCTGGAGGGGTGAGGAGAGGTCCGGATGGAGGGGTGAGGAGAGGTGCGGCTGGAGGGGTGAGGAGAGGTGCAGATGGAGGGGTGAGGAGAAGTGTGGCTGGAGGGGTGAGGAGAGATGCGGCTGGAGGGGTGAGGAGAGATGCGGCTGGAGCGGCGACATGACCGCTGGGCGGCAGGACGTGGCTGCGTACTGGGGCTGATCGCAGCCCCAGTCACACGCCATTGTCCTCTGTGGCGGGGGTGGGGTTGCAGAGAGGGATCAGTCCCTCCCCTCAGGTCACATGTGTGACATGTGTGAAGGAGCGGATTGGGTGGTGTGTGGTAAACCCAGGACAGCCATGCGATTGGTCCAGGACGCCGAGTCCTGGGCAATGGGATGGGCGTCCTGTGTGTACAACAGAGCGGGCACTCCGTTTGCAGGGGCGGCTCCGTCCAATGGGAGTGAGCGGGGCGTGTGAGGCTTTGCAGCCTGACATGCTGGGCTCACTCCCATTGGCCGCCGCCACCCACAGGACGACGTCACTGGCTCCCGGCCACAGCCCCTACACCGCTACTTCACCAGCATGGCGACACTGAGGCCCCAGCAGTGAGAGAGCGGCGAGGGGCGGAAGCCACCGCCGGCATCCGGGCAGCGTCGACCTTGCGGAGGCCGAGAGGCCGGTCGCGATGACGCGGGGCCGACGGTTGGCAGGATGGTGGCGGTGTCAGCTAGTGAGGCTGAGAGGATGGAGGAGGCTGAGAGGATGGAGGAGGCAGAGGGGATGGAGGAGGCTGTGAGCATGGAGGAGGCTGTGAAGATAGGGAGGCTGTGAGGACGGAGGAGGCTGTAAGGACGGAGGAGGCTGAGGGGATGGAGGAGGCTGAGGGGATGGAGGAGGCTGAGGGGATGGAGGAGGCTGTGAGGATAGAGATACTGTGAAGATTGAGGAGGCTGTAAGGATGGAGGAGGCTGAGGGGATGGAGGAGGCTAAGGGGATGGAGGAGGCTAAGGGGATGGGGAGGCTGTGAGGATAGGGAGGCTGTGAAGATGGAGGAGGCTGTGAGGATGGAGGAGGCTGTGAGGATGGTGGAGGCTGTGAGGATGGAGGAGGCTGTGAGGATGGAGGAGGCTGTGAGGATGGAGGAGGCTGTGAGGATGGAGGAGGCTGTGGGGATGGAGGAGGCTGAGGGGATGGAGGAGGCTGAGGGGATGGAGGAGGCTGAGAGGATGGGGAGGCTGTGAGGATGGAGGAGGCTGAGGGGATGGAGGAGGCTGAGGGGATGGAGGAGGCTGAGGGGATGGAAGAGGCTGTGAGGATGGAGAGGCTGTGAGGATGGGGAGGCTGAGGGGATGGAGGAGGCTGAGGGGATGGAAGAGGCTGAGGGGATGGAGGAGGCTGTGAAATTCTTATACTTACCCTCCGCCAAGCGCTCTGTGCTGGGAGTAGTAGCAGGCATAGTGCTGATAGGACCTTGCATGATGTCAGAATTACATCTTCGGCACTGTGATTAGGCCTCTTGCGGTCATGTGATAAGTACGTCACATATCACATGACCGCAAGCGGGCCAATCGCAGCGCAGAGCGCAGATGTCATTCTGACATCATGGCAGGTCATATCACCACAATGCCTGTTACTACTTCCATCAGCAAGCGCTCGGCGGAGGGTAAATATAAGAGATGAGACAGGAGCGGGGGAACGCGGGGAGTGCAAGCGGGGAGGAGCGCGGGCAGGGCAGAAGGAGCAGGGGGGAGCGCGAGTGGGGCAGAAGCAGTGGGGGAAAGCGCGGGCAGGGCAAGAGGAGCGGGGGGGGGGCAGAAGGAGGAGCGGGGGGGCTGCGTGGAGGACGCAGGGCCGAAGGTTGGCAGGATGTCGGCGGTGTGGTGTGGTGTCGGGATGGCGGCTCGCGGTGGGCGCTAAAGCGCCACCGCTCGCCGCCATCTTGGATCACCCTGAGCGGGTGTAGTACCCAAGCCACTTCCGCCGTGTGACGTCATTTTTGTCCCTTGAAGACGGAAGTGGCTTCGGCTTTTATATATATGACTAGATGGCGGCCCGATTCTAAAGAATCGGGTAGTCTAGAATCCATATATAGTCTATTTACTAATAGTTAGGTGCGGTGAAATGAATTGTGTGTATACAGGTGGCTCAGTGGTTAGCAGTGAGTGCGGTGGCTCAGTGGTTAGCAGTGAGTGGGGTGGCTCAGTGGTTAGCAGTGAGTGCGGTCAGATTGGTCAGCGCAGCGGCGTGGGCAGAGTGGTCAGCGCAGCGCCGTGGGCAGAGTGGTCAGCGCAGCGCCGTGGGCAGAGTGGTCAGCACACACATACATACATACACACACACACACACACACTCCACTATAGTTAGCACCAACCCTGCGTCTTCCTCGCCGCTTGGATCCTGAGTCGACATGTCGCCACCCGCGGAAGACTGGATCGAATATGGCGTCCGGGAAGTTTGGCGACACTTCTTGGACGCTATAATGGATCCAGTAGTTGGGGGGTGGCGACATGTCGACTGAGGATCCAGGCGGCTGATGCAAGGCCGGTGCTAACTATAGCGGAGTGTGTGTGTGTGTGTGTGTGTGTATGTGTGCGGACAAAGTGAGGGAAGTGCGGACAAAGTGACGGAAGTGAGTACATACACACATATATACACATACTGTACATTGCATATGGAGGGGTGAGGAGAGCGGAGGCTGGAGGGCAGAGGAGAGGGGAGGCTGGAGGACAGGGGAGGCTGGAGGACAGGGGAGGCTGGAGGACAGGGGAGGCTGGAAGGCAGAGGACAGGGGAGGCTGGAGGGCAGAGGACAGGGGAGGCTGGAGGGCAGAGGACAGGGGAGGCTGGAGGGCAGAGGACAGGGGAGGCTGGAGGGCAGAGGACAGGGGAGGCTGGAGGGCAGAGGACCGGGAAGGCTGGAGGGCAGAGGGGAGGCTGGAGGGCAGAGCGGAGGCTGGAGGGCAGAGCGGAGGCTGGAGGGCAGGCTGGAGGGCAGAGGACAGGGGAGGCTGGAGGGCAGAGGACAGGGGAGGCTGGAGGGCAGAGGACAGGGGAGGCTGGAGGGCAGAGGACAAGGGAGGCTGAAGGGCAGAGGACAGGGGAGGCTGGAGGGCAAAGGACAGGGGAGGCTGGAGGGCAGAGGAGAGGGGAGGCTGGAGGACAGAGGGGAGGCTGGAGGGCAGAGGGCAGAGCGGACGCTGGAGGGCAGAGCGGACGCTGGAGGGCAGAGCGGACGCTGGAGGGCAGAGCGGACGCTGGAGGGCAGAGCGGACGCTGGAGGGCAGAGGACAGGGGAGGCTGGAGGGGAGAGCACAGGGGAGGCTGGAGGGGAGAGGACAGGGGAGGCTGGAGGGGAGAGCGGAGGCTGGAGGGGAGAGCGGAGGCTGGAGGGGAGAGCAGAGGCTGGAGGGGAGAGCAGAGGCTGGAGGGGAGAGCAGAGGCTGGAGGGGAGAGCGGAGGCTGGAGGGCAGAGGACAGGGGAGGCTGGAGGGGAGAGCACAGGGGAGGCTGGAGGGGAGAGGACAGGGGAGGCTGGAGGGGAGAGCGGAGGCTGGAGGGGAGAGCAGAGGCTGGAGGGGAGAGCGGAGGCTGGAGGGGAGAGCGGAGGCTGGAGGGGAGAGCAGAGGCTGGAGGGGAGAGCAGAGGCTGGAGGGGAGAGCAGAGGCTGGAGGGGAGAGCAGAGGCTGGAGGGGCAGAGGCTGGAGGGGAGAGCAGAGGCTGGAGGGGAGAGCAGAGGCTGGAGGGGAGAGCAGAGGCTGGAGGGGCAGAGGCTGGAGGGTAGAGCGGAGGCTGGAGGGTAGAGCGGAGGCAGGAGGGCAGAGCGGAGGCTGGAGGGCAGAGCGGAGGCTGGAGGGCAGAGCGGAGGCAGGAGGGCAGAGGACAGGGGAGGCTGGAGGGGAGAGCGGAGGCTGGAGGGCAGAGGACAGGGGAGGCTGGAAGGGAGAGGACAGGGAGGCTGGAGGGGAGAGCGGAGGCTGGAGGGCAGAGGAGAGGGGAGGCTGGAGGGGAGAGGACAGGGGAGGCTGGAGGGCAGAGGACAGGGGAGGCTGGAGGGCAGAGCGGAGGCTGGAGGGCAGAGCGGAGGCTGGAGGGCAGAGGAGAGGGGAGGCTGGAGGGGAGAGGACAGGGGAGGCTGGAGGGCAGAGGACAGGGGAGGCTGGAGGGGAGAGCGGAGGCTGGAGGGGAGAGCGGAGGCTGGAGGGGAGAGCGGGGGCTGGAGGGGGAGAGCAGAGGCTGGAGGGGCAGAGGCTGGAGGGCAGAGCGGAGGCTGGAGGGCAGAGCGGAGTCTGGAGGGCAGAGGACAGGGGAGTCTGGAGGGCAGAGCGGAGTCTGGAGGGCAGAGCGGAGGCTGGAGGGCAGAGCGGAGGCTGGAGGGGAGAGCGGAGGCTGGAGGGCAGAGGACAGGGGAGGCTGGAAGGGAGAGGACAGGGGAGGCTGGAGGGCAGAGGACAGGGGAGGCTGGAGGGGAGAGCGGAGACTGGAGGGGAGAGCGGAGACTGGAGGGGGAGAGCAGAGGCTGGAGGGGAGAGCAGAGGCTGGAGGGGAGAGCAGAGGCTGGAGGGGAGAGCGGAGGCTGGAGGGGAGAGCGGAGGCTGGAGGGGAGAGCGGAGGCTGGAGGGGAGAGCGGAGGCTGTAGGGGCAGAGGCTGGAGGGGCAAAGGCTGGAGGGCAGAGCGGAGGCTGGAGGGCAGAGCGGAGGCTGGAGGGCAGAGCGGAGGCTGGAGGGCAGAGGACAGGGGAGGCTGGAGGGCAGAGCATAGGCTGGAGGGCAGAGCGTAGGCTGGAGGGGAGAGCGTAGGCTGGAGGGGAGAGCGGAGGCTGGAGGGGAGAGGACAGGGGAGGCTGGAGGGGAGAGGACAGGGGAGGCTGGAGGGGAGAGCGGAGGCTGGAGGGGAGAGCAAAGGCTGGAGGGGAGAGCGGAGGCTGGAGGGGAGAGCGGAGGCTGGAGGGGAGAGCGGAGGCTGTAGGGGCAGAGGCTGGAGGGGCAAAGGCTGGAGGGCAGAGCGGAGGCTGGAGGGCAGAGCGGAGGCTGGAGGGCAGAGCGGAGGCTGGAGGGCAGAGCGGAGGCAGGAGGGCAGAGCGGAGGCTGGAGGGCAGAGGACAGGGGAGGCTGGAGGGCAGAGCATAGGCTGGAGGGCAAAGCATAGGCTGGAGGGCAGAGCGTAGGCTGGAGGGCAGAGCGTAGGCTGGAGGGGAGAGCGGAGGCTGGAGGGGAGAGGACAGGGGAGGCTGGAGGGGAGAGGACAGGGGAGGCTGGAGGGGAGAGCGGAGGCTGGAGGGGAGAGAGGAGGCTGGAGGGGAGAGCAGAGGCTGGAGGGCAGAGCGGAGGCTGGAGGGCAGAGCGGAGGCTGGAGGGCAGAGCGGAGGCAGGAGGGCAGAGCGGAGGCTGGAGGGCAGAGGACAGGGGAGGCTGGAGGGCAGAGTGTAGGCTGGAGGGCAGAGAGTAGGCTGGAGGGGAGAGCGTAGGCTGGAGGGGAGAGCGTAGGCTGGAGGGGAGAGCGGAGACTGGAGGGGAGAGCGGAGGCTGGAGGGCAGAGGACAGGGGAGGCTGGAGGGGAGAGCACAGGGGAGGCTGGAGGGGAGAGGACAGGGGAGGCTGGAGGGGAGAGCGTAGGCTGGAGGGGAGAGCGTAGGCTGGAGGGGAGAGCGGAGACTGGAGGGGAGAGCGGAGGCTGGAGGGCAGAGGACAGGGGAGGCTGGAGGGGAGAGCACAGGGGAGGCTGGAGGGGAGAGGACAGGGAGACTGGAGGGCAGAGGACAGGGGAGGCTGGAGGGGAGAGCGGAGGCTGGAGGGGAGAGCGGAGGCTGGAGGGGCAGAGGCTGGAGGGGAGAGCGGAGGCTGGAGGGCAGAGCAGAGGCTGGAGGGCAGAGCGGAGGCTGGAGGGCAGAGCGGAGGCTTGAGGGCAGAAGACAGGGGAGGCTGGAGGGCAGAAGACAGGAGAGGCTGGAGGGCAGAAGACAGGGGAGGCTGGAGGGCAGAAGACAGGGGAGGCTGGAGGGCAGAAGACAGGGGAGGCTGGAGGGCAGAAGACAGGGGAGGCTGGAGGCAGAGCGGAGGCTGGAGGGGAGAGCGGAGGCTGGAGGGGAGAGCGGAGGCTGGAGGGGAGAGCGGAGGCTGAAGGGGAGAGCGGAGGCTGGAGGGGAGAGCGGAGGCTGAAGGGGAGAGCGGAGGCTGGAGGGCAGAGGACAGGGGAGGCTGGAGGGGAGAGCACAGGGGAGGCTGGAGGGGAGAGGACAGGGGAGGCTGGAGGGGAGAGCGGAGGCTGGAGGGGAGAGCGGAGGCTGGAGGGGAGAGCGGAGGCTGGAGGGGAGAGCGGAGGCTGGAGGGGCAGAGGCTGGAGGGGAGAGCGGAGGCTGGAGGGGAGAGCGGAGGCTGGAGGGGAGAGCAGAGGCTGGAGGCGAGAGCGGAGGCTGGAGGGGCAGAGGCTGGAGGGGCAGAGGGGAAGAGGCTGGAGGTGCAGAGGGGAAGAGGCTGGAGGGGCAGAGGGGAAGAGGCTGGAGAGGCAGAGGGGCAGAGGCTGGAGGGGCAGAGGGGTAGAGGCTGGAGGGGCAGAGGGGAAGCAGGAGAAATGTGCTGTGTGGCTGAAACGGTATTTGCCCCAAACAAGATGGCGGGCGCGACCTGAGGGGGCGTAATTGTGGGCGGGAACTGGGCAGGGACTGTGGGCGGGAACTAAAGAATTATTGCGGCCGCCATCTTGGTTGAGGCATTTTGCGGGGAAGATGCCGGCTAAGAGGAAGCAGGAGGTGGAGCTCCCGGCCGGAGTAAGAAGAGGTCGGGATCGGAGGGAATATGTCTGGATGACCCAGAGGACGGGACGATCGAGGAAGACGGGGTGGTATGTATGAACTACGGGTGGACGCTGACAGTGTGTGTGTGTGTTTGTGTGGGTGTGTGAGTGTGTGAGTGTGTATGTGTGATGTGGTTGGGATGGTGTGTGTGTGTTTGGGAGGACTGTAGTGAGAGGCTGTGTGTGTGTGTGTTTGATGAGACAGTAGTGAGGGGGGCGAGTGGAACGTTGAAACGCCGGTGCCTGTAGCTGCACGGAAAGTTCCGCGCGGCTACCCCACACTGTGACGTCAGCAGCATGGTCGAAGGCCACCACGGAAGTAACCCTTCGGGTTCTCCGGAAGTGGCCTTCGGCTTTTATATAATAGATGTGCAATGTGTTAAATATGCTACCCGGGTTATGTTATTTATATGTGAAGAATAAACGGGTAGACATTGGTTAAATAATAAGCACGTGTTTTTGTCGTTATGCAAGCGGGTTCCCCGGGTGCTACCTCACAGCATGTAAACAAATATGCAGACTAAATATCAACCCACAACTCAGAGAAAGACAAGCAATAAGCAGATCCTCAAGCACAGAACATGTGTGCCACAAAATGCCAAAACACCATCACTTAGCTTGCAAGGATTCATCAGAGCAGGAAGGAACCAGGGAGAGATGTGAAAACCTCCAGGAATAATTACAACTGGCAGAGATTGATCAGCTCCAACCACCTATATGCTCCAATCCGAATCAGACTGCCAAACAGGATCAGCGGAGGAACTCTCCAAAACAAAGCCAGCTGCATCACCAACAACAACCACAGGAGGGAGCTCACAACCAGAATTCTTCATCAATGAATTTATAATAGGGGTGGTTGCCCCTAAAGAAGTTTCTCATTCTGAGGGCAGGAGTTGCAGGTTTTGGTGTAACACCTCGGTTGTCGGTCCTTCAAGGGAATGTTCATGAAAGATGCATGTCTGGTAGTAAACTACCAGGTCCAGACCTGCGTGTGACTGACTGTGTATGGGTGTCCACTGATGTCATCAAGTTAAAGTGTGCTTCACGAGCTCAGGGCTCAGGGTTTATCAGTCTGGATCGGGTGAAGGACATTGTTAACCCTTCGGCCGTCCAGCTGGAGCTACCATCATTACATAGTACCTATAATGTAAACACATTAATGTAATGCCCAAAGGGCGTGATGACGAAGAGTGGACTCACTAGACCACTGGAGGTGCAGTGGTAGCTGTATACTCGATACTCCAGAGGCAGGAGAGTGACTTTAGTAAAACCAAGGATAATTATTGTGGAAAGCTTAACAAAAGAGAAAAGGTGCCTGAGGGGAGGACCCTCTGGATCGTGACACTGTACACTCATAGTGGATCACCAGCAGAGCTAAGACCTACAGTTAGGGCCAGAAATATTTGGACAGTGACACAAGTTTTGTTATTTTAGCTGTTTACAAAAACATGTTCAGAAATACAATTATATATATAATATGGGCTGAAAGTGCACACTCCCAGCTGCAATATGAGAGTTTCCACATCCAAATCGGAGAAAGGGTTTAGGAATCATAGCTCTAATGCATAGCCTCCTCTTTTTCAAGGGACCAAAAGTAATTGGACAATGGACTCTAAGGGCTGCAATTAACTCTGAAGGCGTCTCCCTCGTTAACCTGTAATCAATGAAGTAGTTAAAAGGTCAGGGGTGGATTCCAGGTGTGTGGTTTTGCATTTGGAAGCTGTTGCTGTGACCAGACAACATGCGGTCAAAGGAACTCTCAATTGAGGTGAAGCAGAACATCCTGAGGCTGAAAAAAAAGAAAAAATCCATCAGAGAGATAGCAGACATGCTTGGAGTAGCAAAATCAACAGTTGGGTACATTCTGAGAAAAAAGGAATTGACTGGTGAGCTTGGGAACTCTAAAAGGCCTGGGCGTCCACGGATGACAACAGTGGTGGATGATCGCCGCATACTTTATTTGGTGAAGAAGAACCCGTTCACAACATCAACTGAAGTCCAGAACACTCTCAGTGAAGTAGGTGTATCTGTCTCTAAGTCAACAGTAAAGAGAAGACTCCATGACAGTAAATACAAAGGGTTCACATCTAGATGCAAACCATTCATCAATTCCAAAAATAGACAGGCCAGAGTTAAATTTGCTGAAAAACACCTCAAGAAGCCAGCTCAGTTCTGGAAAAGTATTCTATGGACAGATGAGACAAAGATCAACCTGTACCAGAATGATGGGAAGAAAAAAGTTTGGAGAAGAAAGGGAACGGCACATGATCCAAGGCACACCACATCCTCTGTAAAACATGGTGGAGGCAACGTGATGGCATGGGCATGCATGGCTTTCAATGGCACTGGGTCACTTGTGTTTATTGATGACATAACAGCAGACAAGAGTAGCCGGATGAATTCTGAAGTGTACCGGGATATACTTTCAGCCCAGATTCAGCCAAATGCTGCAAAGTTGATTGGACGGCGCTTCATAGTACAGATGGACAATGACCGCAAGCATACAGCCAAAGCTACCCAGGAGTTCATGAGTGCAAAAAAGTGGAACATTCTGCAATGGCCAAGGCAATCACCAGATCTTAACCCAATTGAGCATGCATTTCACTTGCTCAAATCCAGACTTAAGACGGAAAGACCCACAAACAAGCAAGACCTGAAGGCTGCGGCTGTAAAGGCCTGGCAAAGCATTAAGAAGGAGGAAACCCAGCGTTTGGTGATGTCCATGGGTTCCAGACTTAAGGCAGTGATTGCCTCCAAAGGATTCGCAACAAAATATTGAAAATAAAAATATTTTGTTTGGGTTATGTTTATTTGTCCAATTACTTTTGACCTCCTAAAATGTGGAGTGTTTGTAAAGAAATGTGTACAATTCCTACATTTTCTATCAGATATTTTTGTTCAACCCTTCAAATTAAACGTTACAATCTGCACTTGAATTCTGTTGTAGAGGTTTCATTTCAAATCCAATGTGGTGGCATGCAGAGCCCAACTTGCGCAAATTGTGTCACTGACCAAATATTTCTGGCCCTAACTGTATACAGGGATACACCCGTTACAACACCAGGAGGCCCAAATGCTGTGAATCCCGGACCAGAGGGGCGACCCATACAGACCAGACAATAGATATGGAGAGACTGTGGAATACTGGCTCTGTCAAAGAAATAAATCCTGGGAGCTCTGTTCAATCCAGGAGAGACTGATCAAGCCAGTACAGGAATCCAGACGATTCTGTGCATATCAGGAGAGACCTAATCAGCCTGAGGAATCTGTGGAGACAGAGGTGTTAGTATCATGCAGAGCAAAGAGCAACAATTTTCCTAGTACAGAGCTCAGCAGAGTGAGGCCAGGACAGCAGCAACACACACAAAATGAACACATTGCCCAGGCATCTCCCATAAGTAGATGATGCCTTTTATGCTAACAGCAGCTTAGCACTCAAGCAGAAATCTAACGGGAAACAGGTGTAGTCCTCCTATAAGTGTGTTCAGGATGCCGAGCGTGCATCCTAAGAGCATGCCCAGGAGACCTGCCAAGAGCACGCAGGTTCCTAGCAGAAAATGAAGCAGAAGGCCGCATTGATCCACGGACAGGGTGAGCAGAACTACTGGAGCTACGTGGAGGGCGCCGATCTCCTAACTTGATTTCCACCGAAGAAAAAGCTGGGCTTTGTAGTCCGCGCTGACCTCAAGAATCTTCCAGTCCAGTAAAGGGTTAATCAGGTTCTGGTTTATTTGCCTATGCGTTTTGTGGCTTTAAATCTGCCACTTCATCGGGGCTATTACCAGGTCCGGACTGGGACCAAAAATCAGCCCGGGAAGTAAAGACCCCACCAGCCCACACACTATATCATCTATCAGTCACAATAAGTGAATTTTGTTTTTACATTGGCGTGACCCTCATCACTGTTTTACAAGTGTTATTTGGAGAGCCACATGTGAGTGGCGAGACAGAGGGAGTACTCACCCACAGCTCCATTCACATGACACTCTTCAAAGCTACAGTTTCTCAAGATTGTGGGGTCCCAGCGGTCAGATCCACAGTGAAGAGAAAGTCATTACCTGTACAGAAGAGAAGTGGTGACTTCCTTATTCAAGATAATTTAAACAACATATAAATGCTGAAAATCCCGAAGTCCATTACCAGCTCTCTGACAGCAGGACAGTATACAGGACAAGAGAAGTGGTACTGTGCAGTGTATATACAGAATAATACAGATACTGAGGATTACACCCAGTATACAGGACAGGAGAAGTGGTACTGTGCAGTGCATATATACAGAATAATACAGATACTGAGGATTACACCCAGTATACAGCACAGGAAAAGGGGTACTGTGCAGTGTATATATACAGAATAATACAGATACTGAGGATTACACCCAGTATACAGCACAGGAGAAGTGGTACTATGCAGTGTATATATACAAAATAATACAGATACTGAGGATTACACCCAGTATACAGGACAGGAGAAGTGGTACTGTGCAATGTATATACAGAATAATACAGATACTGAGGATTACACCCAGTATACAGGACAGGAGAAGTGGTACTGTGCAGTGTATATATACAGAATAATACAGATGCTGAGGATTACACCCAGTATACAGGACAGGAGAAGTGGTACTGTGCAGTGCATATATACAGAATAATACAGATACTGAGGATTACACCCAGTATACAGCACAGGAAAAGGGGTACTGTGCAGTGTATATATACAGAATAATACAGATACTGAGGATTACACCCAGTATACAGCACAGGAGAAGTGGTACTGTGCAGTGTATATATACAGAATAATACAGATACTGAGGATTACACCCAGTATACAGGACAGGAGAAGTGGTACTGTTCAGTGTGTATATACAGAATAATACAGATACTGAGGATTACACCCAGTATACAGGACAGGAGAACTGATACTGTGCAGAGTGTAGCATATGACTCAAGCAAGGATTGCATTACACCGCCTGGAGGCTCTCCTGATCTGAGCGCGACGGCTTCATGTATTTCTATGCAGCTGACATTTTCAGGTCAGGTTAACCGCTGGCTGATTCTGGGCAGTGCGATGCGATAGCTGCAGAAACAAACACTGCAAAAGCGCCCTGTATGAATATAGTCTAAGGTGATCCCACTAATGTTATCATGCCCCTGTGGCTGTTAGTGACATGAAGACCAGCATCACCGCCAGCTCTGCACATCTCTGCCACCCATGATGAAGGCAGTGCGTCTGTGTGGCGCCCCTGCAACCAGGGCGGCCACAGGGTGGACTGCAGCCAGACGAGGTAAGACGGTTGACTGAGGAACACACACACACCGACCCACTCCGTGCCAACGCCTAGAAACTCTATGTCAGGCAAGGGGTGGCGGGAGTTTAGAGAAGTGTGGGTGGAGAGAAAGAGACACGGACAAGTATATGGAGGAACTAGACATGAGTTGGGCCTAGGAACACTACGTTGGAAGAGCAGAGGAGGCGAGAAAGAAGCACCATAAACCAAGACACCACACTGAGAATAGTGGTAGAACAACGGGCCCGGCAGCCGCAACTGACATAGCTGACCGGAGGACCCAGAGCTGACTACCAGAGAGAAAGAGGGAGCCTGGTGAGCCCAAATTACACCTGGGTCACTGAAGAGCTAGGCCAGGACAACTAGAGCGCTGGCTCTGTAGAGGTGACCAGGGAGACTTCAAGACCCTAATCACGAGGCATCCTGGCATGTTACGGAGACTCTAGGGCCCGTCACCAAAGTACCGCAGCGGAGTAGGACAAAGCCATCGGACTAGGGCTAGTGACCCTGAAGCAGAGAGAGACATCACTACAAAGCCCATAACAGCCGGACCAAACCCATGTGCGAGGACAGAGACAGAGTAAAGGCCTGGAAGGTACTTTGAGGGAAGCGATGCAGAAAAACCATCTGAGCTGCAGTGGCACCCGAGTCCCTGACAAGTGTAAGAACTGTGAACTGTACTGTAATTGACTTTTAAGAACTTTGGAACAGTAAAGTGCTGGTAAGCTCAAAAGTGCCTGTGACTGTTCATTACTACACTGCAGCAGAGACCTCCACCTGCGGAGCATCTTTGCTGTCCCTGCGTGCTGGCTGGAGACGCTGCTGGGAGACACGAGTGCAGCATCCAGAGCACGCCATTATCCACTACTCATGTACTGGGGGCACCCAGCCCCACCCATAAGAGCTTAACATCTACGCTGCCCCTCACCACCATCCCCCAGCAGGAATACGGCAGCGGTGGTCAACCTGACCACATACCACAGGTGGGGTCACGACAAACTCCCCTGTATATAACCCCTTTTTGGACTTAGCACAGGCCACGGGACTGGGTCACGACCCCCGTGACTCCCCAGCGACAGCAGCTCCCCGGTCTTGAGTACCCCACGGCCTGGTGGCTTCTCATCTGCACCCGAGCTTCATCAGAACACTGCGCCGTCCCAGGTGGGCAGAGCAGACATGAAGGACACTGCGCAAGCTAAGGGGGGCAGAGCAGACATAAAGGATACTGCGCAGGCACAGGGGGGCAGAGCAGACATGGAGGACACTGCGCAGGCTCAGGAGGGCAGAGCAGACATGAAGGACACTGCGCAGGCTCATGGGGCCAGAGCAGACATGAAGGACACTGCGCAGGCTCAGGGGAGCAGAGCAGACATGGAGGACACTGCGCAGGCTCAGGAGGGCAGAGCAGACATGGAGGACACTGCACAGGCTAAGGGGGCACAGTGGACATTGAGGACACTGAGCAGGCTCACAGGTGCAGAGCGGACATTGAGGACACTGCGCAGCCTCAGGGGGGCAGATCGGACATGAAGGACACTGCACAGGCTCAGGGGGGCAGAGTGGACACGGAGGACACAGCCAGCCCGGAGTTTTGAATACTTGGCGCAAACAGCTGCTTGAGTCCTGTGTCACCGCTATCTTACTGGGCAAAGTGTCTGGATGAAGCTGGGGGCCACACCGGGTTACTGCACATTGTCCGGGAAGATAAGCTCGTCACCACAAACACGACGCACAATTGTCACCATGTGCATGGACACATACATATATCATCACACATGCACCAATTATGGATACACACATCACATGTCACCACTTACATACATCACCATGGGCACGGGCACACGCATGCACATACATCAAAACATACACAGATGCGCACACACTGCAGTTAAGGACCTGAGGCTGCATTAATCACACAGAATGAAGTATACTAATCCCTCTCCTGTTTCTGCCTGTCTGACCCCTCTAGCTAGGTATCACCCATATCTACACGAACTTCCCACACACAAACACCCCCATACACACAGACACCCATATACACCCCACATACTCACACCCTTATACTCACACCTATATACACACACAGACATCTATATACACCCCACATACACACACCCCCATATACACACACACACACACACACACACGCAGGCACCCATATACACCCCACATGCACACCCCCATATACACATATATACAGCCCCATTTACACATACAGACACCTATATACACTCCCATTTATACACACACCCCTATAAATACACACACACATATACACATCCCCTACATACACACACAGACACCTATATACACCCCACATACACACCCATATATACACACACACACCCCACATACACACACACACACGCACATATATACACACCACAAACACATACACAGACACCCATATACCCCCCACATGCACTCACAGACATCCATATGCACCTCACACACACACACAGACACCCATATACACCTCACATACCCCCCCCATACATAAACACATGCACTCCCCCATGTACACACATACCCCCATACATACTCCCATATACACACACAAACAAACACCTAAGCAGCAGGGAGATAGTTAACTTTGCTGTTACTTACAGCTTTTGCATGAAGTGTCTCCCACATGGTGTGGAGCAGCATCTCCTCAGCGTGCTGCACAGTCTGCTCACTGCTTCCTGCTCTCCAGTTATTGATGCAGAGCACAGCACACTGTAACCTACAGTGACGGCTTGTGCACCAATCAGAGAGCAGGTAGCAGACATTGCAGGCTCTAGTGATTGTTTCCTGCTGGCTGATTGGTAGATCAGCAATCACTAGAGCCTGCAATGAATCAAGCAGACAGTGCAGGATCCCGGGACTGGTGAGCAGAGGGTGAACTCCGCCCACAAAAACAAGTTTCGGCGCTGATTCTGGCCAGGCAGAGAGAGCCCTGTGCACGCTGCAGCGGCCCTTGTCAGCAAGGACGTGCACGCACACAGGACTCTGAGGTGAAATTTAAAGGGCCAGAGGCCCATTTTGCAGTTAGGGGGGCGGCCCATAGGGAATTGTCCCGCCCCTCCCTATGGCCAGTCCGGACCTGGCTATTACATAGAATGTCCACATTACAAGTATATATACTCTTTTGTTATCATACCACGCCCAGTGTCAGGTGGTTCCTGTGGAAACACCCACTTGGTGCATGCAACACAGAACACAAATACAATCAAATCTTTTATATTTTTTAAAACTTTCTCCATAAAATTTAAATCTCTGTTTATTACCAAATATAAAACTTTTACAAAATCATTATTTTAATAAGAACGTCCGCTGGATTTGAACCCACTTTTTACCAAATCTAAAAAGCATTCACTTCTCTTAGCGCCATGCATCAGTCCCCTGGACCATATGTCCTTTGATAAAAGTTGAACCTAATTCATTATAAAACTGTTCTTAAAAACCTCTAAAACATACAAAAAGTGTTTTTTTTTTAATTTAATACATATATACTAGCTGTGAGCCCGATGCAAATGCATCGGGATTCTAGAACGTGCATTAATTTGATTATAGTAGTTATAGCTGTTAGCCTGATGCAAATGCATCGGGTGTCTAGAATATGCTTATTGTTTTTCTAAAGATTTTTAAATAATAATCCAATTATTCCAATGACATCTTTACACTAACTACATATATTTGTATTGTTGATATCATTTAAGGAAAATTGAATGTCCTTATAATGTACCCTACGACATATTACAAAGATATAGACATGTTTGTTATTGATATCAATAATAGTAACAGCTCACTGAATAGTTAAGGGCATCGAATGTGCATACATAATACCAATAGCATGAATACCAATACCATCATCAATACCATCATCAATACCATCATCCATACCATCATCCATAGCATCATCAATAGCATCATCAATAGCAATAATATTAGCAATAGCATTATTATCAGCAGTAATAGCAGTATTAATAGCATTATTAGCAGTATTATGAGCATTAATAACAGTATTAATAGCATTAATAGCAGTATTAATAGCATTAAGAGCAGTATTAATAGCATTAAGAGCAGTATTAATAGGAGTAATAGCATTATGAATAGCATTAATAGCATTAGTATGTGGATTAATGGCATTAATAATAGCATTAATAGCATAAATAATAACATTAATAGCATAAATAATAGCATTAATAGCATTAGTATTAGCATTAATAGCATTAAAAATAGCATTAATAGCAATATTTTTGCATTAATAGCATTATTATTACCATTGATAGCATAATTATTAGCATTAACAGCATTATTATTAGCATTAATAGCATTAATAGCATTATTAATAGCATTAATAGCATGAATATTAGCCTTAATAGCATTATTAAGAGCATTAATAGGATTATTATTAGCATTATTAGCATTAATATTAGCATTAATAGCATAATTATTAGCATTAATAGCATTATTATTAGCAGTAATAGCATTATTATTAGCATTAATAGCATTATTAATAGCATTAATAGCATTAATAATACAATTAATAGCATTAATATTAGCATTATTAGCATTAATAGCATTATTAATAGCATTAATAGCATGAATATTAGCCTTAATAGCATTAATAATAGCATTATTATTATCATTATTAGCATTAATATTACCATAAATAGCATAATTATTAGCATTAATAGCATTATTATTAGCACTAATAGCATTATTAATAGCAGTATTAGCATTAATAATAGCATTATTAATAGCATTAAAAGCATGATTATTAGCTTTAATAGTATTAATAATATGATTAATAGCATTATTATTAGCATTAATAGCATAAATAGCATAATTAGTAGCATTTATAGAATTTTTAATAGCATTAATAGCATTAATATTAGCATTAATAGCATTAATAGCATAATTAATAGCATTAATAGCATTAATAGCATTATTAATAGCATTAATAGCCTTATTAATTGCAAGAATAGCATTATTAATAGCATTAATAGCATAATTAATAGCATTAATAGCATAAATAATAGCATTAATAAAATTAATAGCAATATTAATAGCATTAAGAATAGCATTAATAGCATGATTATTAGCCTTAATAGCATTAATATTAGCATTAATAGCATTATTAGCATTATTATTAGCATTAACAGCATTATTATTAGCATTAATAGCATTATTTTTTTTTTTTTTGAAAAGATCATTTTTATTCACCATTTGCAATATAACATAAAGAGAAACATAAAGAGAAGAAAAAAAGAATACACAATTGCATGACAGGATGATGTACGTAGAACCAGTACATTGACACCTGTTACCATCAGGTCGTAGACTTGCGAAAACAGGAATAAAAACAACAAAAAAAAAAATACAATAGAATACAATAATGCCGTATGCCACGGATCGAGTTCCTCATAACTGCCACTCATATCTCCTCCCACATCATCTCGTCCATCTCTCTCAGTCCATCCTAAGCACCTCTCCCCGCCCTAAGCGGAGCGGGATCTCAAGTATTTTTGCAATAAAGACACTAAAAAAATATTTATGCACTGCGATATATTCCTCCAGTCACTCCCCTAAGGCCTCTGCCATTCCCTGGCTTGTCCTTATAAGGGTACAGTCGGCGCCAGGCGCCTGAATGAATGGCTTAAAGACTGTAATAAGTACCAGGGAGTACCGTGGAAAGGTGTCATTACACTGGCAATGTCGTCATCAGACAGTTGTGACTCTATAAAACATCTCCATTTTTTCATGAAAGAGACAATCATGACATCTTTGTCCCTCAGAGCTCCGCGCCTGTCTAGATCCATTGCCAGCCTTAGCCCCGCTATCACGTCCATTTCAGTGGGTAATTCCGCTCGTAGCCAGAATGTTAGCAGTAGACGTTTAGCCAATAGTATCAGGACATGTAGGAAACGAATGCTAGCTATCCCTCCCTTGGATAGAGTCACATTCTGAAAAATCCATACCTTCGGATCAAGCTCAAACGTATGACCACAGAATCTCTGCACCAGGTCGGATATCATACCCCAGAAGGACTGCACCTTCGGACAGCTCCATAATCCATGTACCATATCTGCTTTGTTAAGATTGCATTTTGGACAGTGTGCCAACCTATCAGGATTAGATGCCGATGTTGGTATATTGAAGCCATATATGGTACCATGGATGACCCGAAAGTGTGAGTCCCTCCATCTTTCATCCAAAATGTAACGCCTTATCTTACCCCAGCCGTCCAAAATATCCTCGGGCACCGTCTCCTCGTCTATATATGTGCACCTCTTCGAAAAAAGCTTCGGGGCGCCGGCAGGCAGTAACCATGTCCTGAGTTCCCTATAGACGCCAGAGATCCCTAGTTGAGAGACGTCGAGACCCACCAGTCTATCACACACATTTGTAAGAGTTTCTTTTGAAGCATCTAAGAGATTATCCATGACATGATGTTTCAGCTGCAAGTATTGGAGGCTCTGGGCTCCCCCTAGACCAAACTTGTCCATTATCTCCTGTCCCAGCATCCAACGGCGTTCAGATATCGTCATGAGATCTCCCATGGTTTTAACGCCTTTTCGGGCCCATTCTCTAAATAATATATTAGTTCGACCCATCGGAAACTCCGGGTATGCCCAGGGGTTCAGGTGTTTCGACACTTTCCAGGGGAGACTACATTTTTTCCTCACTGCTTTCCATGCTCCTATCGTATCCTTGAAGATTATAGACGAGCGGACTTGCGTCGGTAGCGACGTCCACCCCGTATGAAGGAGAGAACATCGATCCCAAGGCTCGCAGAATGCTTCCTCCAGCATTCCGTCCGAGAATTTATTGGTCCCTTTAACCCATTCTATCACATGTCTCATCATACACGCTAAATTGTACCCTCTAATGTCGGGTAGGTTAATGCCCCCTTCGTCTTTCGGGGACATCAGCGTCCCCAGTCTTAACCGAGGTCTCCTGCCTCTCCAAATAAAGTCCGCAAACGCCCTGTTTAATCTGTTAATGTCTGTATGCTTCAAGAGTAAGGGCAATGTCTGCAGTGGATACAAGAGACGCGCGAAGCTGATCATCTTAATAAGATGGCAGCGGCCTAGGAGTGATAGAGGCAGTCCCGCCCAACGTTTTAACTCCTTTTCCATTCTGTCAAAAAGGGGGGCATAATTTAGTGAATATACTTGGCTCAATGTCCGTCCCAACATCAGGCCCAGATATTTGATATGTGATGCCGCCCTCGGAATGCCCAACGATAGCAGAGACTCCCCCGACGTGTTCCCCGGCTTAAGATACAGGATCTCATATTTTTTCCGATTAAGCCGGAATCCCGCAAATTCTCCAAATCGCTCTATATCTCTCAGCAGAGGAGGTAGATCCCGTACAGGGTCTCCCATAAACAATATAATGTCATCAGCAAACAGTGCTGATTTTGTTTCCGCTCGTCCGATGCTCACCCCCTCAAAGGAACCGTGCCTGTTAATATACCTGGCCAATGGCTCCAAGGCCAGATTAAATAATAACGGGGATAAGGGACACCCTTGCCTAGTCCCCTTCAAAAGAGGGAACACCGGGGAGAGGAAACCGGGAGTATGTACCCTCGCTTTAGGTGTGGCATACAGTGCCTGTAGGTAATTTCTGAAACTACCCTGGATCCCTATCCTGTCCAGCACCTGACCCAGCCATGGCCACCTGACATTGTCGAAGGCTTTTTCCGCATCCAGGGTGACCATGGCTGGGTTTTTCCCCGCACGGGGCGACATATCTTTCACTGCGTCCAGGACCAGCAGAGCCCTGCGGACATTGGTGACTGCTGACCGGCCTTTGACGAAACCCGTCTGATGGTTGTCTATGAGCGTCGGGAGAATCTCTGCCAGCCGATCCGCCATAATTTTTGACAGAATTTTAAGGTCCACATTAATCAGGGAGATCGGCCTATAATTTGTAGGATCTTCCCCTCCCGTGGTTCCCTTGGGTAACAGTTTAATGTAGGCCATATCCATAGTTTCAGGTAGTTTCCGTTGAGATATAATATTATTAAACAATCTCGTCAGTATCGGGGTCACCTCTGGCTGAAGTATCTTATAGAACTCCCCTGTGAACCCATCCGGGCCTGGGGATTTCCCGCTCGCTAAATGCCCGATGACCGCGTCTACCTCCTTTTCAGAGACCGGAGCGTTGAGGAGCTCTAAGTCAGTCTCCGAGATAGGAGTGAGAGGCACCCCATCTAACCATGTCATTCCCTCCCGGGACGAGATGTCATTTGAATGGTACAACTGTCTATAAAAATCCCCCAGTATATCATTAATAGCTTTGGGATCAGTGGTACGTATACCTTCCCTCGTGTTTAGTGCCGCAAATGTCGTGGGTTTTCGTCTGCCCCTAGCGAGATTAGCAAGTAGTCGCCCCGTCTTGTCACCATGTCTGTGAAGGTCTACGTTTAGTTGTCCCCGGATTAGCTTTTCCCTCAGGTCAGCCCATGTGTCGAAATCCCTTTTCGCTGCAAGCCACGCCGTCTTGTCTACCAGTGCCCGCGAGCATTTAAACGTTTGATAAGTCTCGGAGACAAGTGCACTTGCCTTCGTATAGTTCTCTTTGAGCTGTCTCGACTATGTCCGAGTGTACGCTATCAAATGTCCTCTTATAACTGATTTCCCGGCTTCCCAGAACAGACAATGGTCATTATTATGTATCTCGTTATCAAGGGCATAACCCTGCCACCATTCCTTCAATTGGGTCTTAAACCCCCCCATAGATGACAGATGTGAGGGGAATCTCCATATTGTATCCGTGCCTCGTGGGAAAGCGTCTAAGATATCCACACGAACAGGACTGTGATCTGAAATTACTAGATCACCAATTTCAGCTTCCTCAATGAGGCGTAATAGGTCACTGCTCGCTAGAAACAGGTCAATCCGTGACCAGGAGGAATGAGGGTGTGAAAAATGGGTAAATTCAGTGTCCTGGGGATGTAAAATCCTCCACACATCTATCATATGCGTATTAATCAACATATCTGATAACGGCCCCTGTCTCTGGTGTGTCAACCCCTGTGTAGGTTCCCCAACGGTCATCCGTTGTCTATCAATGTCGTCTGAGACAACCTCATTAAAGTCTCCCCCCACCATGATGAGCCGTTCCCTGTCCTGTAGGATGGCATCTCGCAGGCCATGAAAGAAGGCTGTGCGTGTAGTGTTGGGGGCGTAGACGTTATATATACTGATCCGCCTGTCTCCCAATTGGAGCACCGCCCGTATTTGCCTTCCATCCTGATCCCTAGTTACGGACACCAGAGTATGTGCAAGGTGTTTGTTGAGAAGAATCATTACCCCTGCCTTCCCGGCTCGTGAACCCGAAGCCCAGGCCTCCCCCACCCACAGCTTCTGCATACATGTCACTTCGTCATCTCTCAAATGTGTCTCCTGTAGGAGTGCAATATCAGTTTTCAGTCTCTTCAAGTGCCGAAGGACCATATATCTCTTATGCAGTGATCGCAGACCCTTGGTATTCCATGTCACAATTCGTACCATTGAATCCCAAGTGTATGTGTAAAAGACGTGATGGGCATCTTCCTCCCCAGCAACCTATGCCCCCCGGTAATTATATCTATCTGACCCAGGTCGATTCTTCGTTGAATTAATTCCTTATCAAGGGGTACCACCATCCCTGTTAACAGCAGAGTTGGACTAGGCAGACGCGGGCAGTGCAGGAAAGATGTGGCAGTGGCAAAAACATATAATACAATAAAAAACATCACAAACCCCAGAAACATCATGAACATCATCCCCCAGTCCCTCTCTTGAGGGTGAATGTCATATCCTCCTTCATCTCCAACTTCCCCAACTAAGTATGAACTTCCTTTTTTCTGCTCCTAAGTCTAAATCTCCTTACCTAGGCCTGTGCAAGGCGTATAAGTGTAACAAAGTAGTCCCCGGGCCGGGCCAGAATGACCCTCGCTCTATTATGAACCATACATCAAAATCTACAGCCCACCCCCCACATCGCATGTCGTCGATGCTGATATTTTTAGGACATTGCATATAAGTGATGTACTCTCAGCCCCAATCCCGAGGCCCCCTCCCCTCCCCCTCCCCTCCTACCCAAGGGCTATGTAACCTGTGGTCCCAGTCAGACGTGCCGCCTTTCAACCCTTCAGACGAAGTTCAATAAGCATCAACAATCTTAAGCCTCCAATGAAAAACATAGAAACTGTATGGATGTATTCAGCCGCAGTCTGCTTCCCGGTTCACCTACAGCGGGCAAAAAGAAAGGAGAAGAGAAACAAAGGGGAGAGAGGCAAAAAAGAAAGAAAAGTAATGAAGCGTGGGGGGAGAGATAGCAGAAAAAGAAGAGGGGAGTAAGAGAGCAAGACAAGGCGCCATCTACCGCCGATGTTAGAATTAGTGTTCACATGTCAGATTCTCGCCACCTTCCCGTGGTCTATCAGGATAAAAAAAAAAGTCAAAAAGTAAAAAGCAAGAAACAGTCTAGTCTCTCAGCGTCTCTTCCCTCTGGTAGCAGTCGAATTGGATCTCCCAGACGCTCCATATTTGTCCGGTCGGTTCTTCCTGTTACGCTGAGAGAGCGACCAGCCGGAACCGGACCCTGCTCCACTCGGTTCTTCCTCTTCTTGACCATCCATCAAGACCGCCACTTTATCTGCATATGTCGGCCGTGTCGCAGCCAGTCGCGGAAGGGACGGGGATGGGGACGGGGAGCCCCCAGCCGGTGTTGCCTCTCGTACATGTTCCATAAAGTCAGAGCCCGGTTGCAGAAACTTAAGAGCCTCCTTGCTATTGATAAAAGATTGCATGTTACCTTTAGAGTCTCGGAACCGCAGGGTAGCAGAGAAAGCCAGTTGGAATCTTATGTTCTGTTTGAACAGTAAGGAGCACACCGGGCTAAACAGTTTACGCTTTCACGCCACTGCGGCAGAATAATCCTCATAGATGCGCACCTTATGGCCCTGTATGGTGAGCGGTTGGCGACTCATCTTGTATTCTCTCAGCAGCATCACCTTATCCTCATAGTCAAGAAAGCGTGCAATGACTTGCCGGGGACTGGCAGACTTCTCCCTGGGAGGACCCACTCTGTGTGCCCGTTCCACTTTGCAAGGATTGCGGAATCCCAATGTCTTAGGGAGCATCTCTTCCCACACAGCGTCTAATTGTCCCCCTGTGAAGGTTTCAGGGAGACCAACCATACGTAAGTTATTGCGTCTTGAACGGTTCTCAAGATCGTCTACTTTCTCGTCATTATAGGCAGTTTGTTTCTGTAAGGTGGCCACATGTCTCTCTAGTGCCAAAATCCTGTCTTCAGCTTCCATCAGCCTCTTTTCTGTCTCCAGCAGTCTCTCACCCTGCTGAGATGTGACATGCTGAAGGCCCAGGATCGCCTCCCCAATGGCCTCCTTTATGATACTTTTCAAATCTGCAGTAATATATGGAGCAACCTCTCTGGCCAGGGCTTTCACATCCATGGTGGCCTGTACAGGTGGGCTTCCCGCCATTTGGGGCCTCGTCATCATCTCTGGGCCTCCATCTGTAGTTGTACCCTCTCTCACACATACCTCCGTCATATCAGGGACACCCACTGCCTGTGCGCTCCGAGTTTGGCTCCGATGCCGGGAGCTGCTGCTGCCGCGAGTCTGCCTGTCCCCGCCGGGATGTAAGTCCTCCGTCTCAGAGCCTCCTCTGCGCGTCTCGTCATCCTCCGCCATGTTTGCAGCGCCTTCCACCTGCCCGGTCTGTCCTGTCCCGCGTCTTCCTGCCCGGAGCTCCGGAGCAGGTAGCGGTCCAGGGTCCTGGTGCCACGAGGGGTCGCCGCCAGCGTGTTTGGGGGACAGATGACCCGGTTATCGGGTGGATTGAGTCGGATTGGCGGCCGGGTCTCAGGAGCGTCTTCAACACGCGGCCATCAGGAGCAGCGCAGGAACCGGAAGTCTAATAGCATTATTAATAGCATTATTAGCATTAATAACATTATTAATAGCATTAATAACATTATTGGTAGCATTAATAGAAGTATTAATAGCATTATTAGCAGTATTATTAGCATTAATAATAGCATAAATAGCATGAATATTAGCCTTAATAGCATTAATAATAGCATTATTATTATCATTATTAGCATTAATATTACCATAAATAGCATAATTATTAGCATTAATAGCATTATTATTAGCACTAATAGCATTATTAATAGCAGTATTAGCATTAATAATAGCATTAATAGCATTATTAATAGCATTAAAAGCATGATTATTAGCTTTAATAGTATTAATAATATGATTAATAGCATTATTATTAGCATTATTAGCATTAATAGCATAATTAGTAGCATTTATAGAATTTATATTAGCAGTAATAGCATTAATAGCATTAATATTAGCATTAATAGCATTAATAGCATAATTAATAGCATTAATAGCATTATTAATAGCATTAATAGCATTATTAATTGCAAGAATAGCATTATTAATAGCATTAATAGCATAATTAATAGCATTAATAGCATAAATAATAGCATTAATTAAATTAATAGCAATATTATTAGCATTAATAGCATTAAGAATAGCATTAATAGCATGATTATTAGCCTTAATAGCATTAATATTAGCATTAATAGCATTATTAGCATTATTATTAGCATTAACAGCATTATTATTAGCATTAATAGCATTATTAATAGCATTATTAGCATTAATAACATTATTAATAGCATTAATAACATTACTGGTAGCATTAATAGAAGTATTAATAGCATTATTAGCAGTATTATTAGCATTAATAGCATTATTAATAGCATTAATAGCATGAATATTAGCTTTAATAGTATTAATAATATGAAATGACACAGTTTCCATTCAGGTATATTAATTTTATATATTAATTTTATTTTATTTTTTTATTATTATTTTTTATTTAATTATTGCCCTTTGTGCGGACCTGAAGGAGAACTGAGTGTTTCCTTCAAAGACTCAGTTCTCCTTCAGGTCCGCTCAAAGGGCTCATAGAGTTACATGGCGGATGATGCTGGACGCTGATTGGTCGCTTCTTCCCATAGAGAAACATGGCCATGCAGAATCATCCGCCATGTAACTCTATGAGCCCTTAGAGCGGACCTGAAGGAGAACTGAGTCATTTCTAAAGACACAGTTCTCCTTCAGGTCCGCATCTTTAATCGTCAGTCAGCGAATCGGACCGAAGACAGAACATCCAGGAGCCGGAGCTCGCTAGAGGAAGAAAGAAGACCCCCGAGGCCGGAGGAAGAGGATGCCTGGGCAGGATAGAAGACTCGTGGCCCGGGCTGAAGGAAGAGGACGCCTGGGCCGGATGGAAGACTGGACCGGACGAATGAAATGTGATGAAGACAGGTAAGTGATCGCCGGCGTCGGGGCTGTGCGGACATTGTGGGGGGGCTGTGCGGACATTGTGGGGGTGGGCTGTGCGGACATTGTGGGGGGACTGTTTAGAAATTGTGGGGTGGGCTGTTTGGACATTGTGGGGGGGGGCTGTGCGGACATTGTGGGGGGGGGGCTGTTTGGACATGGTGGGGGGGCTGTTTGGACATTGTGGAGGGGGCTGTGTTGACATTGTGGGGGGGCTGTGTGGACATTGTGGGGGGGCTGTTTGGACATTGTGGGGGGGGGCTGTTTGGACATTGTGGGGGGGGGGCTGTTTGGACATTGTGGGGGTTGTTTGAACATTGTGGGGGGCTGTTTGGACATGGTGGGGGGGGGCTGTTTGGACATTGTGGGGGGGGCTGTTTGGACATTGCGGGGGGGGTGCTGTTTGGACATTGTAGGGGGGGCTGTGTGGACATTGTGGAGGGGGGTTGTTTGGACATGGTGGGGGGCTGTTTGGACATGGTGGGAGGGGCTGTTTGGACATGGTGGGGGGGGCTGTTTGGACATGGTGGGGGGGCTGTTTGGACATGTTGGGGGGGCTGTTTGGACATGTTGGGGGGGGCTGTTTGGACATGTTGGGGGGGCTGTTTGGACATTGTGGGGGGGGGCTGTGTTGACATTGTGGGGGGGGCTGTGTGGACATTGTGAGGGGGGCTGTTTGGACATTGTGGGGGGGCTGTTTGGACATTGTAGGGGGGGGCTGTGTGGACATTGTGGGGGGAGGGGCTGTGTGGACATTGTGGGGGGGGGCTGTGTGGACATTGTAGGGGGGGGGCTGTTTTGACATTGTGGGGGGGGCTGTTTGGACATTGTAGGGGGGGGCTGTTTGGACATTGTGGGGGGGGCTGTTTGGACATTGTGGGGGGGTCTGTGTGGACATTGTAGGGGGGGGCTGTTTGGACATTGTGGGGGGGGGCTGTTTGGACATTGTGGGGGGGGCTGTGTTGACATTGTGGGGGGGGCTGTGTGGACATTTTGGGGGGGGGCTGTGTGGACATTGTAGGGGGGGGCTGTTTGGACATTGTGGGGGGGGCTGTTTGGACATTGTAGGGGGGGCTGTTTGGACATTGTGGGGGGGGCTGTTTGGACATTGTGGGGGGGGCTGTTTGGACATTGTGGGGGGGCTGTGTTGACATTGTAGGGGGGGGCTGTTTGGACATTGTGGGGGGGGCTGTTTGGACATTGTGGGGGGGCTGTGTTGACATTGTGGGGGGGGGCTGTGTGGACATTGTGGGGAGGGGGGGACTGTGTGGACATTGTGGGGAGGGGCTGTTTGGACATTGTAGGGGGGGCTGTGTGGACATTGTGGGGGAGGGGGCTGTGTGGACATTGTGGGGGAGGGGGCTGTGTGGACATTGTGGGGGAGGGGGCTGTGTGGACATTGTGGGGGGGGCTGTGTGGACATTGTGGGGGGGGCTGTGTGGACATTGTAGGGGGGGTGGCTGTGTGGACATTGTAGGAGGGGGGGCTGTTTGGACATTGGAGTGGGGGGCTGTTTGGACATTGTAGGGGGGGTTGTTTGGACATTGTGGGGGGGGGGCTGTGCGGACATTGTGGGGGGGGGCTGTGCGGACATTGTGGGGGGGCGTGTGCGGAAATATGGCGGGGGGGGTGCTGACATATGGGCGTGGTGTGCGGACATGCGGGGATCGGAGGTGGCTTCTCCGCCTCCGGTCCCTGATCCCCCGCGGGCTGGAGCGGAGGCTGCAGGGCCATGGTCCCTGGGGGGCCTGCAGCCTCTGCTCCATAGAGGGGGCTTAGGGGGTAGGGGCGGCAGGGTAGGGGCTTAGGGGCTGCGGTGTTTACAGGGGGTAGGGGCGGCGGGGTAGGGGCTTAGGGGCTGCGGGCTTAAGGGGTAGGGTCTTAGGGGCGGCGGGGTAGGAGGCGGGCTTAGGGGGTAGGGGCGGCGGGGTAGGGGCTTAGGGGCTGCGGGGTTTACGGGATAGCGGTGGCGGGGTTAGGAGGCGGGCTTAGGGGGTAGGGTCTTAGGGGGTAGGGGCAGGCTCCGGAGCACTGTGTCAGCATGTGCTGACAGCAGCGGCTCCGGAGCAGGATCGGAGCGGGGGTGTGCGGACATATGGGGGGGGGGGGTGTGAGGACATATGGGGGGTGTGTGGTGACAGGGGTTGGGGGTGTGTGCTGACAGCGGCGAGGGGTCGCAATGCTCGCTACGCGGGCAATGCTTCGCTCGTGGTGACGTCACAGAGTGACAAAGCCACGGTCTTTTGCGTGGTCCGACACGGAAGTGCCTACGGCAATTATATAGTAGATATATATAGTGCTTGAAAACCCTATCTGATATTTCCTTTCAAAATATTTATCAATCAAAAATATAATGTTAAGTTCCATTAAGAAACTCATTATCCACTAAACTACAATTAGGCTAGAACTCAGATGTATAATCCAGGATGTATAATCCATTGCCATTATCATCCAGGAATTAGATCAGATCCTAATCAGGATCAGTGATTACTCCTGTTTTTTCAGTCCAGGGAACCTGTACCATTCATAGTTGTAAAATCAACAGAAAAATATACAGAAAAATATGTTATTTACCACAGTAGGACCCTTTTTATACAATTTACTTTCAGAACAAATCACTAATTTCATTGAGACCCGCCGCTTGCAGTGTGTTCAACTTATAGATCCAATAACTCTCTCTTTTTTAAAATATCAACTCTATTCGGTAAATATTCTGGAATGTGATCTATAGGAGTCACTTGTAAGGATACTTTTCCACGATGTACCTCAGTACAGTGACGAGATAACCCATGTTTCATAAATCCCTTTCTAATATTATGTCTGTGCGAATTTACTCTTTTGTGGAGAGGCTGGGAAGTTCTCCCCACATACTGTCTTCCACAATCACACTGTATTAAATACACCACATAACTGGTTACACATGTTAATCTGTGCCCAATTTTATCTTTGTCTTTGTCACTAAAGGATTGGAAGAAGTCTATGCTTTATATATCTAACTAGCTGTGAGCCCGATGCAAATGCATCGGGTGTCTAGAATATTTTTTTTTTTTTTTAGATTTTCAAATAATAATCTAATTATTCCAATGACATCTTTACACCAACTACAGATATTTGTATGGTTGATATCATTTAAGGAAAATTGAACTATTATGTTGTAAGGGTCTTAGAACACAAAGTAGCAATACTTCTTAATATGTCAATTGTTTGAATTGATGAATTAACAGTACTAATGTGTGTATCAGCCAGTTTGTGTCAGCCCACCAATCGCGTCAAGATGCCCTTACGCCTGGTGGGACCTACTCTAACTAAATCCGAATTGATATAATTTAGATATTTTTAATAGCTGGATTTTTCTTACATTTTTTGAGGATTGTGATGTAAATAATAACATTTTGTAAATTGATACAGAAGGAGTTACCAAGTACAGACTTGCAGCAATATCCATACAATAACAAAAAAACTTGTAGTTAAGCTACGGTAAATGGAGTTAACATAGCTTCAGCAGGTGCATAAGATGCATCCACTAACTAACCACAGGTGACTGCAGTTGTTGTGGATGACACTGCCGCAACTATGTTGTCTGCACAAACCGCAAGTTAAGTACAAATTACATATATGCAATTATGAAAATTACAGCAAGTATGTTGTTGGTGAGTCCTTCATGATCAATTATTATCATTTAGTATATTCCTCAACAAAGTGAAAAAATCTAAGAAAAATGTCGTGGTAGAATCTAATTAATAATTTATGTTTGTCCCTATTTATCTAAACATGTGGAACACACCTTGCTAATGAGATGTGTGTGAACAGCCATCACACCCGTCTCTTAGCTGTTCACAAAAACCTCTCCCTTTAAAGAATAAGAATCAAATCTCTCAGCACGTAGAGTACTGGAGCTTTAAATAGTGGTTTCTATCACCCTGTGAGAAAATCAGAATGATACACATCTCCAATGAAATCTGTAATGTGTTTTTCCACAAACATTGTATAAACTATGCACATAAAAAACTGAAATTGAAAAGACTAAACTAATTTTTTTTTTTTTTTTTTTAAATAGAAAAGGTAAAAATATAAAATATGCAAAAGTTCATCCCAAAATATTCCAATAGACAATATTTTTGGTGAAGACTTTCTCACAGTTAGGCACCAATTTGCCTTGAATGCATGAATCCACCACTTTCACCTTCACATTGCATCGTCTCTTCATACGTGAGAAAGCCACATATAATTGTCCATGACCAAAAACAGGTTCTGGCAAATAAATCCCCACTTTCTCCAAAGTTTGTCCTTGGGCTTTATTTATGGTCATGGCAAAGGCAGGCTTCACGGGAAATTGCCGACGTCTTAGTTTGAAAGGCAATCCAGTCTCTGATGGACAGAGATCAATTCTTGGAATGAAGACTACATTTCCTTCATCCGAGCCAGAAATTACTTTTGCTTGTATCAAGTTGTCAAACAAAGCAATAATAATCATCCGAGTCCCGTTGCAAAGTCCTTTTCTGCTGTTAAAATTACGCAAAAGCATTATAATTGTACCAACTTTTAGTTTCAGGAGATGAGAAGGCATTCCTGTTGGTGTTAGAGAATTTAGAAATTCCACGGGATATTGTTCTGGATTTTCCGTCTCATCTGGATCAATGGAATCGTGGCTCAAATATTCAATGTATTCACCAGGAATACAATCCATAACTTTTGAATTGATCAAATCCACAGCGTCATTTTTGGGACAAAGAATGGCATGTGATGCAGCATTCTGAATACTTTCATCATTATTCACATCAATGACAATGTTTTCACCAAATATATCCAAGATTAAAGAGCCAGTGCAGATCATGTCTTGCGGGATCTCAATGACATCATCACCAAGGTTGTAATCATTGGACAATTCTCCATTTCCCAATTGAATTAACCAATTGCTATAATCAGGATCAATGGAGCGCATGTTGTTAATGAGCGGCAATTGATTGAAAAGCTGCCATTGTCGTGAATATTTAATGCAGCTCTCTACGATGTCTGTCCTTGTTCCATGAGAGATGATAGGAAGACACTGCCGAAAGTCTCCTCCCAGAACAATGACTTTCCCTCCAAAGGGTAATTTATTTTTCTTGGAGACATCAGTTGTCATGACATCCCGTAATAATTGATCAATGACATGCAAAGCGTATTTTGACAACATAGTAGACTCATCGATGATGAAGAGTTTGGTAGTCTTCAAATGTTGGGCCGCATCAGTATCATTTTTGATTCTTGAAACGGATGTCTCATTAATTGGTATTGGTATGCCATACAGTGAATGGATAGTTCTTCCTCCTTGCAATAGATTAGCAGCAATCCCTGTACTGGCTGCAGGTGAGACAACTTCTCCTTCTCCTCTCAGTTCATGAATCAATAGATGATAGAGATAGGTTTTCCCACTTCCACCGGGACCATCAAGGAAAAAGCACTTTGCCTTATCACTTGTATCCTCTAAAGCTTTATGGATTGCAGTATAGGCCACACGTTGTTGATCATTTAAGGTGACTTTCATTTCATGTGCTCTTACTAACTCTTCTTCTTTGTTGTATTGAGGACGAATGTGTGGTTTTCTTTTTGGGTGTGGCAGATTAAATTCATTAAAATGTTTAGCATGAAATTTTAAAACATGTTCAACATCAGTCATGGCATATCCTTCACAATGCTCACAATCATCAGTGTCAGGGTGGTAGGCATGACAGTAATCTTGAACGAAGTGTTGTTTAAATTCTTGCCACAACTCCAGGGGATGATTAGGAGGACCAAACACACATATATACGCAAACATGTCACGGAGCTGTGCAGGCATATTGAGAACACAGGCATCCAATAGACTTTTTCTCCAAACAGTGTCATCGAAGAGCAATCCATGGGCTAATGCCGCCTCTTTAAAAGTGGAGTATGTGACTTCCTTAACAGTCTTAAGGTTGTCAAAACTTGTAGCTCCTTTAACATGGAGTAACAACAGCCTTAAAAAATAACGTTCTTGTTCTTGAATACTAACAGTGTAGAGTCTACCAATGACTGAAGCACCTCCTCTCCTTCTAACTTCCCATGCACCTTCTTTCCAAACATAATGCTCCGGAATTTGACGATATAAGTACTCCCGAGCATTGGGATCATTCTCATTGAGGGTAAAGTAGGCCATGAGTGTTGATTGTCTGTCCATTGAATAACTGATGTTGTCCGCAGAATCACCCTCATGAAAAAAAAGTGATTGTGAATGAGGCAGATGTACTGCAAGACGAATAATGCTGTGAGATTGTCTATGCATTTGGAAAGCAAAGATTCGCCAAGCTGCCTCTGGTGCACTGACATATCTGGAATCCATGAATTTATGAGTTTCATCGTGTGTGATGTTGGTTTCACAAATTTCCACATTGGCTTTGTCATGACCTTTATACACATATTTGAAGAGGTATTTTACGCTCTGAATGGAAGCACATACTTCCACATTGATATGGCACTTATATTTTAATAGAAGGAAAGGGTTATATGGAACCACCCAAGAATTATCAATCATCTTGGAATGGTGTGGAAAAGAAGGTCCTTCGTTTCTTTGATAACTTGGATATGCATCCTCAGGTATAACAGTTTTTGTTTGAAACTTTTTGGGAAAAGCTTTTTTACACTTTCCATTCTCCATACATGGAGAATTGGGATTGTGTTGTCCACAGGGGCCATGGATCATGTGTTGCATGACAATTTGATGGAGCAGAGGGTAATGTAATGGATCAGGAATTTCAGCCCAAACAGTATTGTCCACTTCCACCTCAGTTCTTAGTTTTGAGTTGGCATCCAGAATAATTAGAATGTGAGCATGTGGTAGGCCTCGCTTTTGAAATTCTATCACATGAACCATAGCACAAACCTTACCAAATAATCCAGAATTAATATCTTTCAAAAGGGCTTCAAGTTTAATCCTGAAAACACGGGCCACTAAATCCGGTCGATGTTCAGCTCGCTGCCATGGCTGTAAATTGGTTGCAATTTCACTCCATTTTGGATTACAGGTCATCGTTATAAAAAGATCTGGTCTTCCAAATTTAGTTACAATCGCCATGGCATCTTGATACCTCTGCTGCATATTGCGGGGACTTCCCTCAAAGGAAGATGGTAAAATTACTGTCTTACCAATGGGGATTCCTTTTTCTACAGATTTTCTCAGCAAATGTTCTTGAAGGAGACAATAATCTTCTACCTTCAAATCCTTCTGGTGTTGTCGTATAAAATTTAAACGATTGGCCTCGATCTTAACATAGGCATCCACCAAGTACTGCTGTGTCAGTTTACCTCCATTAAGGACAGGATTGAATTCTGTCCGTACTGACAGCAAATAACAGTAATACTGCAGCTGTGTCACCCTGCGAGCATTTTGGCCTTGCTGCATGAGTGCTTCATGCCACCCTTGCTCTCCATGAGGGAAAAACAATGGATACAGTAATGCATCCAAATTACTGTGTAAAATGCTTATTTGCTGTGTTCTGGGGGCCAACAGATTCTTTGGGTCTGGTTTTAGATGTATTAAAATGTCTCTATTAAATGGTGGCTCTCCATCAGCATTTTCAAAGATGACTGCGACTTCATGGACAGTAGGGTTGTTATACCGTCTTGGGTCTTGCTCTCTGTCTTGTTTAATTGCCATGATGATATTAGGCATATTTGTGCCATGTTCAAATGCTTTCTGTTCTTCCTCTTCCTCCACTTGCCGTAACATTTTATAAGCTGAAACAAAGGGATTAATACCTTCCAATTGCTCAGCAATAATTCTCATCAAGGCTGGATTACACTTGAGATTTTCTGGAGACTGTAGGCGTTGTTCAGTAGCAGTAGCACTATCCAATTAATATACAATATATAAATATATATATACTAGCTGTGAGCCCGATGCGATTGCATCGGGATTCTAGAACTGGTGTATAGTTTATTAAATTAGATTTTTAACTAATAATCCAATTATTCCATGATAGATGGCGGCCCAATTGTAAAGAATTGGGAGTGTAGCATGCATATATACATTATTCATTCAAATTTGACAATAATGCACATAAGACATGATATCTATCTATCAACTACCAATGTTTGTATGGTACATTTCAGTGTAGTACATGTCATGATTCTAAGGCAAGGCTTTTCGTACAGATACTGGCACTGATGTTTTGTACAGATTACGTATATTCAATTTATATATGAATATTAATAATCTATGATTAAGCCAGTACATGTTTCCCCACCAACCACGGGAAGGTAGCCTTACAGCTGGTGGGACCTACTCTACTCTACCCCTAATAATTAATAGTTAGACTCCTTTTAAAGCAGATATTTTTTGGCTATTTGCAGAAGGTGTAGAATAACCAAATACAATTTCTGCACTTGTCACCAAAGGACCTACCTACAGCTGACTTTCACCAAGTAACATGTAATGTATATGGAACTTGCAATTACCTTACAGTAAATACGGCAAACACAGCTTTAACAGGTTGACTAAATGCAACCACTAAAAATCACAGCTAACTGTGATTTTGGCAGTTGAAACTGTTGAAAGCACATGTGCCGCAACTACTGCAAGTAAAGCACAAATTCCATTAACATTTCATGAAACTTACAGTAAGAGTACTGTAGGTCACCATTAGACAGCAAGTGTCAAAATTGATGTGTTCACACTATAAATTCCACAAATAGCAGAATAAGTCAGATTTAAAAAGAAAATGTCTATTCTTTCCCTATGTGTCTAAATATGTACCTATGTGTCTAAATATGTACCTATATGTATGTATGTATTTATATGTACAGAACACACTTCAAGATAGAGATGTGTGTGAACAGCTGTCCCACCCGTCTCTAATGCTGCATTCAGACTTGCAGATGCATCTGCAGCATTTTGCAGATGCATCTGCATGCAGACAGTAAACCCTATCTTTATAATGGGACGCACAGTGTCTGCAGATGCTTCCAGACAGCCGAGCACACCCATTCACTCCTATATGTGATTTCTGCGCAGGCAGATGCTTGGGTACAGATCACAGACTCTACTCCGCACCAGGGACACGACATGTTGCATCCCTAGTGATGGTGGGAGTGTGTGATTTGTATTCAGACATCCGCCTGCGCACAGATCACATATAGGAGTAAATGTGTGTGCACAGCTGCCTGCAAGCATCTGCAGACACTGTGCGTCCCATTATAAAGATAGGGTCTACCGTCTGCATGCAGATGCTTCCAGATGCATTTTCAAAACGCTGCAGATGCATCTGCAAATCTGAAGGCAGCCTTAGCTGTTCACAAAAACCTGACCCTGTGTAAAAAGAAAATGAAATCTCGCAGCAGCTATCCTGCTGAAGCTTCAGGTTCTTATCACTAAATGCAAGCATTTAGATGATACACATCTACAATCTACTATAAAATGTGTGTTTATATACATATACTATGAAATTTAAAAAGAAAGTTCAAAAGCTAAAAAAGTAAGTACTATATATTTAAATAACTATTTTATATCTAAAAACTATTTATAATATCTTTATAACGAAAGTAATATTTGTGGTATTTTTGTCTATTTCTATTCTTCTACATCTATAGCTAAATTAAATTATTGTAATATTTGTATTTAATTAGAAAGTATGTATGTAAATAGAATACGTATGTAAATAATTGAAAGAAAAATATGTTTAGACACTATATTTTTAGTGAAAAGTGAAACTAAAGACTATATTTCTTAAAGACCTATTTAATATTTAATAACTAATTATAATGTCTATCTAAAACTAAAGTAATTTATTTGGTATTTTTGATTATTTCTATTGCTATACATCTATTTGTAAACTATTTTTTTTATAATTTTTTTGGTCAATTCCTACACATCTATGGGTAAAGTAATTTTTTTTTTTTTTTTTTAGTACTATACATCTATGGCTAAACTATTTTATGGGAATATTTTTGTTTAATTAGAAAATAATTATGTATCTAAATGATTACATATTAATGCATATAAAGAATTAAAACTAAAATATTTCTATATACTATATTGTTATTGAAAATGAACACTAATGACTATATTTGTTAAATAACTATTGTATATATAATAACTAATTTTAATATCTTTTTGTATAACAAATAATATATATTTTTTTTTTTTGTATTGCTATACATCTATGGCTAAACTAATTTTTTGTAATATTTGTATTTAATTAGAAAGTAAGTATGTATGTAAATCTAACATGTATCTAAAGAATTTAAAATAAAATATTAGAGAGAATATTTGTAGTAAAGAGTATTTCACTACTGGGCAGCAATTTGACTTGAATGGGTGTATCCAGCACTTTCACCTTAACATTGCATCGTGTTTTTACTCGTGAAAAATCCACATATAACTGTCCATGTCCAAAAACTGTTTGTGACAAAAAAATCCCTACTTTCTTCAGTGTATGGCCTTGGGATTTGTTCATGGTCATGGCAAAAGTAGACTTCACGGGAAATTGTTGACGTCTTAACTTGAAAGGTGAGGCAGTTTCTGATGGAGATAAATAAATCCTTGGAATAAACACCACATTTCCTTCTGCAGACCCAGTAATGACTTTTGCTTGAATGAGATTGTCAAACAAAGTGATGACAATGAAGCTATTCCCATTGCAAAGACCTTTTATGCTGTTAAAGGTGTGCAAAAGCATGACAATGGTACCAATGTGTAATTTGAGGCGATGATAAGGCATTCCCATTGGTGTGAGTGAATTTAAAAATTCCACTGGATATTGGTCTGAATCTTCAGTCTGAATGGAATCATCACTAATGTATTCAGTGTATTCACCAGCAATGCAATCCATAACCTGAGAGTTCACCATTTCCACATGGACATTTTTAAGACAAAGATTGTCATGTGATGCAGCAATTTGAATGCTTTCATTGTTATATATTACATTTATATACATGATGGATATATCTAAAGAATTTAAAATAAAATATTCTTATAGACAATATTTTGTGTAAAGACTTTTTCTGAATGAGGCAGCAACTTTCCTTGAATGGGTGTATGCAGTACTTTCACCTTAACAATACATCTTCTTTTCAGTCGTGAAAAAGCCACATATAACTGTCCATGTCCAAAAATGGGTTGTTGGGCAAAAAATCCCTACTTTCTCCAATGTATGGCCTTGGGATTTGTTGATGGTCATGGAAAAAGTAGACTTTACGGTAAATTGTCGATGTCTTAACTTAAAAGGTAAAGCAGTCTATGATGGAGATAAATCAATCCTTGAAGTAAACACCACATTTCCTTCTGCAGACCCAGAACTGACTTTTGCTTGAATGAGATTGTCAAACAAAGTGATCACAATGAAGTGATTCGCATTGCAAAGACCTTTTATGCTGTTAAAGGTGTGCAAAAGCATGACAATAGTACCAATGTGTAATTTGAGGCGATAATAAGGCATTCCCATTGGTGTGAGTGAATTTAAAAATTCCACTGGATATTGGTCTGAATCTTCAGTCTGAATGGAATCATCACTAATGTACTCAGTGTATTCACCAGCAATGCAATCCATAACCTGAAAGTTCACCATTTCCACATGGACATTTTTAGGACAAAAATTGTCATGTGATGCAACAATGTGAATGCTTTCATTGTTATATCCATCATGTATGTAAATGTAATATATATGTAAAGAATTTAAAATAAAATATTCTTATAGACAATATTTTTTTTAAAGACTTTCTGAATGAAGCAGCAACTTTCCTTGAATGGGTGTATGCAGTACTTTCACCTTAACAATACATCTTCTTTTCACTCGTGAAAAAGCCACATATAACTGTCCATGTCCAAAAATGAGTTGTTGGGGAAAAAATCCCTACTTTCTTCAGTATATGGCCTTGGGATTTGTTGATGGTCATGGCAAAAGTAGACTTTACGGTAAATTGTCGATGTCTTAACTTAAAAGGTAAGGCAGTCTATGATGGAGATAAATCAATCCTTGAAGTAAACACCACATTTCCTTCTGCAGACCTAGAACTGACTTTTGCTTGAATGAGATTGTCAAAGAAAGTGATCACAATGAAGAAATTCCCATAGCAAAGACCTTTTGTGCTGTTAAAGGTGTGCAAAAGCATGACAATGGTACCAATGTGTAATTTGAGGCGATGATAAGGCATTCCTATTGGTGTGAGTGAATTTAAAAATTCCACTGGATATTGGTCTGAATCTTCAGTCTGAATGGAATCATCACTAATGTACTCAGTGTATTCACCAGCAATGCAATCCATAACCTGAGAGTTCACCATTTCCACATGGACATTTTTAGGACAAAGATTGTCATGTGATGCAGCAATGTGAATGCTTTCATTGTTATATCCATGATGTATGTAAATGTAATATATATCAAAAGAATTTAAGATAAAATATTCTTATAGACAATATTTTTAGTAAAGACTTTTTCAGAATTAGGCACCAACTTTCCTTGAATGGGTGTATCCAGCACTTTCACCTTAACATTACATCGCCTTTTCACTCGTGAAAAAGCCACATATAACTGTCCATGTCCAAAAACAGGTTCTGGCAAAAAAAATCCCTACTTTCTCCAGTGTTTGGCCTTGGGATTTGTTGATGGTCATGGCAAAAGCAGGCTTCAAGGGAAATTGTCGACGTCTTAACTTGAAAGGTAATCCAGTCTCTGATGGAGATAAATCAATCCTTGGAATAAACACCACATTTCCTTCTGCAGACCCAGTAATGACTTTTGCTTGAATCAGATTGTCAAACAAAGCAATGACAATCAAGCGAGTCCCATTGCAAAGACCTTTTCTGCTGTTAAAGTTGCGCAAAAGCATGACAATGGTACCGATTTTTAATTTGAGGCGATGAGAAGGCATTCCCGTTGGTGTGAGTGAATTTAAAAATTCCACTGGATATTGATCTGGATCTTCAGTCTCATCAGGATCAATGGAATCATCACTAATGTATTCAGTGTATTCACCAGCAATGCAATCCATGACCTTAGAGTTCACCATATCCACATGGTCATTTTTAGGGCAAAGAATGGCATGTGATGCAGCAATCTGAATGCTTTCATTGTTATGTACATCAATCACAATGTTTTCACCAAATATAGCAAGAATGATTGAGCCAGTGCAGATCATGTCTTGTGGGATTTCAATGGTATCATCTCCAAGGTTGAAATCATTGGACAATTCACCATTTCCCAGTTGAAGTAACCAACGGCTATAATCAGGATCAATGGAGCGCATATTGTTGAAGAGTGGCAATTGAGTGAAAAGCTGCCATTGTCGTGAGTATTTAATACAACTCTCTATAATGTCAGTTCTTGTACCATGTGGGATGATAGGCAGACACTGTCGAAAGTCTCCTCCCAGAACAATGACTTTCCCTCCAAAAGGTGTTGTATTTTTCTTGGAGATATCTGTTGTCATGACATCCGTAAAAGTTGATCTATCACATGCAATGCATATTTAGATAACAGAGTGGACTCGTCAATAATGAAAAGTTTGGTACTTTTCAAATGTTGTGCAGCATCTGTATCATTTTTAATCCTTGAAACGGAAGTTTCATTGATTGGAATTGGTATTCCATAAAGTGAATGGATGGTTCTTCCTCCTTGCAGTAAGTTAGCTGCAATCCCTGTGCTGGCTGCAGGTGAGACAATTTCGCCTTCTCCTCTTAGTTCATGAATTAATAAATCATACAGATATGTTTTGCCACTGCCACCTGGACCGTCAATGAAAAAGCACTTAGGTTGTCCACTTCTATCATGTAAAGCTTGATTGATCGCATCATAGGCCAAAAGTTGGTGGTCATTTAAAGTAGCTTTCATTTGCTGAGCTCTTCTTAACTCATCATCCTTGTTGTATAGTGGAGCGATGTATGGCTTTCTTTTTGGTCGTGGTAGATTAAAATCAGTAAAAGTTTTGCCATGAAATTTTAGAATAGTTTGGACATCAGTCATAGCATATCCTTCACTATTCTCACACTCCTCAGTGTTGGAGTGATATGCATGGCAGTAGTCTTGGATAAAGTCTTGTTTAAATTCTTTCCACAACTCCAATGGATGAGCTGGAGGACCAAAAATACATATATATGCGAACATATCACGAAGCTGTGCAGGCATGTTGAGAACACAGGCATCCAATAAAGTATTTCTCCAAACAGTGTCATCGAAGAGCAATCCAAGGGCTAATGCCGCCTCTTTGAAAGTTGGGTATGTGACTTCATTAACAGTCTTAATGTTGTCAAAACTTGTTGCTCCTTTGACATGCAGTAACAACAACCTCAAATAGTACCGTTCTTGATCTTTCATACTGACGGTATACATTCTTCCAATCACTGAAGAACCTCCTCGCTTTCTAACTTCCCATGCACCTTCTTTCCAAACATAGTGCTCTGGAATTTGGCGGTAGAAGTAATCATGAGCATGCGGGTTACTCTCATTCAGCTCAAAGTAGCCCATCAGAGTAGATTTTCTGTGCATTGTGGAACTGATGTCGTCAACAGAGTCATCCTCATGAAAATAAAGCGGTTGAGAATGTGGGAGATGTACGGCCAGGCGAATAATGGAGTGCGATTGTCTATGCATCGGGTAAGCAAATATTCGCCAAGCTGCCTCCGGTGCACTCACGTATCTTGAATCCATGAATTGATGTGTTTCATCATGGTGAATATTGGTTTGGCAAATTTCAAGATTGGCTTTATCATGTCCTTTGTAGACATATTTGAATAGGTATTTTACACTTTGAATGGAAGCACATACCTCAACATTAATATGACACTTGTATGTTAATAGTAGGTAAGGGTTATAGGGAACAACCCAAGAATTATCAATCATCTTTGAACGGATTTGAAAGGATGATCCTTCCTTTCTTTGATAAGTAGGGTATGCATCCTTAGCTATGAGTGTTCTTGGTTGAAAATCTTTAGGAAAACCTTTCTTACACTTGCCAAGATCCATACATGGAGAATTGGGGTTGTGTTGACCACAGGGTCCATGAATCATGTGTTGCATCACAATGTCATGGAGCAGAGGGTATTCTTCTGGATCAGGGATTTCAGCCCAAACTATATTATCCACTTCAACCTCAGTTCTTAGTTTGGATTTGCTATCCAGAATGATCAAAATGTGAGCGTGTGGTAGGCCACGCTTTTGGAATTCAATCACATGAACCATTGCACAAACTTTGCCAAATAATCCAGTGTTAATTTCTTTTAATAGGGCTTCCAGTTTAATTCTGAAGACACGGGCCACTAAATCAGGTCTATGTTCCACACGCTGCCATGGCTCTAAATTGTTTGTAATCTCCCTCCATTTAGGATTACAGGTCATGGTTACAAAAAGATCTGGTCGTCCAAATTTAGTCACAATAGCCATGGCATCCTGATAGCGTTGCTGCATGTTTCTGGGACTGCCTTCAAAAGAAGATGGTAAAACGACCGTCTTGCCAATAAGAATACCTTTCTCAACAGATTGTTTCAGAAGATGTTCCTGGAGTACGCAATAATCCTCCACTTTTAAATCCTTTTGATGATGACGGATAAAATTTAAGCGATTAGCCTCGATTTTCACATACGCATCCACTAAGTACTGCTGTGTTAGTTTGCCACCATTCAGGACAGGATTGAACTGATTCCGTACAGACAGCAAATAGCAATAATACTGGAGCTGTGTAACCCGGCGTTGACTTTTGCCTTGATGCTTGAGTCCCTCATGCCAGCCTTGTTCTCCATGAGGAAAAAATAAAGGATAGAGTAATGCATCTAAATTGCTGTGTAGAATACTGACTTGCTGTGTTTTTGGGGCCAAGGGGTTATTTGGATCAGGTTTCAAATGAATTAAAATGTCTCTATTGAATGGTGGCTCTCCATCAGCATTTTCAAAGACCACAGCAACTTCATTGGCAGTAGGATTGTTATACCGTCTCGGGTCTTGGCCTCTGTCTTGTTTAATGGCCATGATAATATTTGGCATTTTTGTGCCATGTTCTCTTGCCTTCTGTTCTTCTTCTAATTCAACTTGACGTAGCATTTTGTAGGCCGAAACAAAGGGATTAATATTATCCAATTGAAGAGCAATGATACTCATTAAAGTAGGATTACATTTAACATTTTCTGGAGACTGTAGCCGTTGGTCTGTAGCGCTTAGAGTATCTAAAATGTACAATTGTGCATATGCTGGAGTTTGATCTTGAGCAGGATGGAGTGTTCCAGTGCGATGATAAATTTGCCCATGAATACGGAAGCAGTATGGGCCATGTCCAGGAGGTAGAGAAACATTGGCACCCATGGAGGCAAAAGCAAAAGAACTATTAATGCTCCTTATATTCTGCATCAAATTTTGACTGTACTCACTCTCTCCTTTCAGCAGGCGTTGGAACACGTGCGGGTATTGAGGTAATGGTACCGTTACTTTTCCCTTGTGGCAACAAAGAGTAAACTGTTGATCTGATGGTCGTTCAGCAGTAAAATGTCGAGCCTCACAATGTTCACATATTACATTCATCAAACCACAGAAATGTTCTGCAATAACATGATCCTGATCAATAAATCCCCTTTCATGTAGGAGAGGTGAATAGAATGAACGTAGAAATTTATTATGTAATCCTACATAAATGAGACGTGGAAGGGATGTAGATTCCAAACATTCAATAAATGAAGAAGTGGAATATATATTCCGTTCTGCCTGTTGCAATATAGAAGTGGAAGAAAAAGTTTGGCGTTCTTCACGACGTAATGTAGCCAAATGGGCCAAGTGGACTTGTCTAGATGTAGGAGATTCTGTATCTTGACGCATCTGTCTTGTCCTTTTAAGCCTCAAAATTTTACACTGTTTGCTGTATGGCGTCTCCTCAGCACAGTGTTTTCGTTTAGATGTGGCCTTGCGATGCAGTAAAGTCTGTTCAGTTGTAGTCAAGATAGTAGAAGAAGAGGTGGCAGCAGTCTGAGCATCAGACAAAGAGGTGGCAGCAGTCTGAGCATCAGACAAAGAGGTGGCAGCAATCTGAGCATCAGACAAAGAGGTGGCAGCAGTCTGAGCATCAGAGAAAGAGGTGGCAGCAGTCTGAGCATCAGACAAAGAGGTGGCAGCAGTCTGAGGATCAGATGAAGAGATGGCAGCAGTCTGAGGATCAGATGAAGAGGTGGCAGCAGTCTGAGGATCAGACGAAGAGGTGGAAGCAGTCTGAGGATCAGACGGATCTCCTGTAGGCATTAACTTTTTCTGTTTGCGTCGTTGAGGCAGAGGCATTGATTTTTTGCCTAATCGTTCTGTCCTTCCTTCTAAAGACTGTATTGAAAGGGGTGTTTTCAACGCAGACTTTTCCTTGTCCAAGGGAAGTCGTCTTTCTTCAGAACTCTCCTCCACACCCTTCTTGCGCATACGCACAGACACCTTGCGAACCTTTCCTTTTTTCATTTCCATAGAGGTAATGGGAGGTGTTAAAGGCAGTTCACTTGGTAAAATGTCAGTACACGAAAAGGCTGGAGTAGCATCTGTGTCAGACGGTTCTTCAGTGACAGGAATTTTGGTTTGTTTGCATGTAGAACGCGCAGTCATGGCTCTTGTTTCCATTTGTTGGCTTGTTTTTTCAGAAGACACTCCCGAAATACGTGTATGTAACGCAGTCTTTGCAGCATCCAACGAAAAACGTCTCAGTGGAGAAGAGAGTTTACCAAACCGTTTGAGTTTAGCAGCCTTAGCCCTATCTAAGCGAATACGTCTCTGTGCAGAAGTCTCATTTGCAATACGTTTGGCGTGAGCAGCCTTAACACGATCTAAGCGAATACGTCTCCTTTCTAAGGTCTCTTCAGCAAGGCGTTTCGCCTTAGCAGCCTTATCACTATCTAAGCGAAGACGCCTCTCTTCTGAAGTCTCCTTTGCAGTACGTTTCGCCTTAGCAGCCTTACGCAGATCTAAACGAAGACGTTTCTCTTCCAAACTCTCCTCTGCAATGCGTTTAGCTTTAGCAGCCTTATCTTGATCTAACCGACGGCGTCTCTCTTCCAAAGTTTTCTCTGCACGCTTCTTCTTCGGTGTAGATGCAGCCTCCTTGGCAAGAGCGATATTTAGTGTTGGAGAGCTCATCTTAGTAAGAATAGTCAGTGAATCAAATGCAAAATGAGCTAGAGTGTGTTAGTTAAGGAAACAATGAATACTAACTGTGTAAACAGACAAAAACAATAAAACTAAAGTATGGTTTTCCAAAAGCTGTTATAATGAAATGATAGACTTATTTAAAGTAACAAACAAAGATGTAATGATGTTAACTGTATGGAGTATTGAATGGCAATGAGTGTGTTAAAATTCCTTAAAAACTGCTGTGAAGGCAAAAGAAATGAATGTAAGGACCCTTTCCGATACGCGGTATCAAAGCAAATTTTAAACATTGTAATAAAAGCGTTAATAGAAGCAGGATGACATCAATTTCTGCATAACCACCAGCAAGGTTGTTGTTTCATAAGGTGTTGAAAAATAGCAGAGTTACGGTTAATTTATACCAAGAACTGAAGGTTTTGGTATTATCGCAGAAGTAGTGGTTTTTATTTTTGTTGGTGGAATAGGGGAAATAGCGGCCTTAATGTGAAGTATGAAATGGCAGAATGTGACAAAGCAGGGTGAAAAAAGAAATAAGGCAACTTGCGTATGAGATATTGAAAGAGGCAGGTCAATGTAAAAAGTAACGTAAATGCGGTGATGTAGTGTAACGTTACGCAACTGCAGCCCTGGTGACGGGTTTGGAAAAGTCGCGTTTAAAATGTAAATCTTAGGCCATGTTATAAAAGAATGTAAATGTGCATATACAATGGACGTGTGAAAGGGAACCCAGTCAGAAATAGAGTGTGATGGTGGGTTTACACACACCAATCATTGTATCCAATATCTGAACAGATCTCTGGTTGCAGTGAAATCATGGACACGTAGTTCCATTTTGTGGCTGTGTACAACATGGAGCAATCTGTCCATGATTTCACTGCAACCACAGATTGGTTCAGATATTGGATACAATGATTGGTGTGTGTAAACCCACCATAAGATATTAGGTATGTAAAAGTAGTGAATATCCTACTGGAATAACATAGACTTTGACATAAGCATTAATTTCAAATAGCATCATAACCGTAGGAAAAACAGCATCTGCGGCATGTGGCGCATAGCCACAGCATAACTGCAGGACTTGCAAGCGTTTACGTAAATCCCCATACTCATTATAATCGGCATAATAGTCAGTATCTATTTATTAGCAGCAGGTGCAGCAATTTGGATTTTGCACTTGTATCAGGTGCTGTATAGAAAAAAAACAATGGGTGACCACACTTTTTATGGTGGCGGGAGCTGTGGCAAGTTCCCCTATAGGTACTATGGGGATTAGCGGAACGACACTGGAAGTGCAGCAGTTATGCGGTGGCAATGCAGCAAAGCAAGCGGATGCGATTCACTCAGGACATCTAGTGCAATTTCAAATAACCGCTGATTTGAACAGGGCAGGTAGCATTATGAGCAAACAGTTAAATATAAGACAGGTAGTAGTGCAACAGAGTCATTACTAAGAAAAATATTAAAAATTGACATATAATGGGTTAACGTACTCGTAACCGTGTGATGACTGACTCCTAACTTAAAAAAAAAAAGTCAAAGAGCCTGTAAGTAGTTAATATAGCATTTGCACGCATAAAAAATTACTGGACGATTAAGAAAAATAAAAATAGTATTAAAGTATTTAGTAATGAAATGCCAGTAGTAGACCACATAGTGACATAGACAGTGAATAGGCAAAACAATAGAAGACGTTAATGTACCACTTACATCCTATAAAACAGTGTGAATGATAAAATAAATAATAAATAGTATAGAAGAGTTTAATTAGGAAATGTCCCGAGTACAGCACCTAGTAACACAGTTAGTGAATAGCAAAACGAAAGTAGGGGGTTAATGTAGCATTTCGAACCCTATAAAACATAGTGTTTGAAAAAAAAATGGCAAATGGCATAGAAGAGGATAAAGTATAAATGGCCTTAGTGGACCACATAGTGAGATAGCAAGTGGGGCAGAAATAGAATAGAACGGGTTAATGTTCAAATTGGCGTAGAGCCCTTTCACATCAGCTCTTTAGATAAAATTGCGGTAGATGCAGTTAAAAAAATGCATCTGCTGCGATAGCCACATTAACATTGCACTTGCAGGGCGGTAGCGGTAATCCCTATAGAAACCATAAGGGGACTTGCGGCCACTGCAATTTAGCAGTTGCGTCAAGTGTTGCTACAAAAAAAAAAACTGAACTTGGCGCAGCTGCCGCAAGTGTTCCTATAGTTTGTATGGGTATTCCCGCAACAGCGCGGCAAGTGCAAGGTTTAATCAGCAATCGCAGCAGATGGGTTTTTTTTCTGGCCATGTGTGGTGAAGTTGTAAAATCACAGATGTCCAGCACATAGTGACACAGTTATTGAATAGCAAACAAAATAGAACGGGTTAATGTTCAAATTGGCGTAGAGCCCTTTCACATCAGCTCTTTAGATAAAATTGCAGTAGATGCAGTGAAAAAAATGCATCTGCTGCGATAGCCACATTAACATTGCACTTGCAGGGCGGAAGCAGTAATCCCTATAGAAACCATAAGGGGACTTGCGGCCACTGCGATTTAGCAGTTGCGTCAAGTGTTGCTACAAAAAAAAAAACTGAACTTGGCGCACCTGCCGCAAGTGTTCCTATAGTTTGTATGGGTATTCCCGCCACAGCGCGGCAAGTGCAAGGTTTAATCGGCAATCGCAGCAGATGGCTTTTTTTCTGGCCATGTGTGGTGAAGTAGTAAAATCACAGATGTCCAGCACATAGTGACACAGTTATTGAATAGCAAACAGAATAGAAGGGGTTAATATATGAGTTTAAAGCCTATAAAATAGTCACGGTGCAACTAAAATAGAAAAGGCATAGAAGAGGTTAATGTAAAAATGTCATTATTACAGCAGATAGTGAGATACGCAGTGTGGCAGTAATAGAATAGAAAGGGTTAATATTAAAAAGGCCGTAGTACAGCAGATAGTGAGATACGCAGTGTGGCACTAATAGAATAGAAAGGGTGAATATTAAAATGGCCGTAGTAGAGCAGATAGTGAGATAGGCAGTGTAGCAGTAATAGAATAGAAAGGGTTAATAGTAAAATGGCCGTAGTACAGCAGATAGTGAGATAGGCAGTGTAGCACTAATAGAATAGAAAGGGTTAATATTAAAATGGCCGTAGTAGAGCAGATAGTGAGATAGGCAGTGTAGCACTAATAGAATCGAAAGGGTTAATAGTAAAATGGCCGTAGTACAGCAGATAGTGAGATAGGCAGTGTAGCACTAATAGAATAGAAAGGGTTAATATTAAAATGGCCGTAGTAGAGCAGATAGTGAGATACGCAGTGTGGCACTAATAGAATAGAAGGGGTTAATAGTAAAAAGGCCGTAGTACAGCACATAGTGAGATACGCAGTGTGGCACTAATAGAATAGAAGGGGTTAATATTAAAATGGGCGTAGTACAGCACATAGTGAGATAGGCAGTGTAGCACTAATAGAATAGAAAGGGTTAATATTAAAATGGCCGTAGTAAAGCAGATAGTGAGATAGAGAGTGTAGGAGTAATAGAATAGAAAGGGTTAATATTAAAATGGCCGTAGTAGAGCAGATAGCGAGATAGGCAGTGTAGCAGTAATAGAAAATAAAGGGTTAATAGTAAAATGGGCGTAGTAAAGCAGATAGTGAGATAGACAGTGTAGGAGTAATAGAATAGAAAGGGTTAATTTTAAAATGGCCGTAGTAGAGCAGATAGTGAGATAGGCAGTGTAGCACTAATAGAATAGAAAGGGTTAATAGTAAAATGGCCGTAGTACAGCAGATAGTGAGATAGGCAGTGTAGCACTAATAGAATAGAAAGGGTTAATATTAAAATGGCCGTAGTAGAGCACATAGTCAGATACGCAGTGTAGGAGTAATAGAATAGAAAGGGTTAATATTAAAATGGCCGTAGTACAGAACATACTGAGATAGGCAGTGTAGCAGTAATAGAATAGAAAGGGTTAATATTAAAATGGCCGTAGTAGAGCAGATAGTGAGATAGGCAGTGTAGCACTAATAGAATAGAAAGGGTTAATATTAAAATGGCCGTAGTACAGCAGATAGTCAGATACGCAGTGTAGCACTAATAGAATAGAAAGGGTTAATATTAAAATGGCCGTAGTACAGCACATAGTCAGATAGGCAGTGTAGGAGTAATAAAATAGAAAGGGTTAATATTAACATGGCCATAGTACTGCACATAGTCAGATAGCAAATGGAGCAGAAATAGAATAGAAGGGGTTAATAAAGAATGAAAAGAAGAGGGCACTATGGAAAAATGTAGATGATATGTAATTTGTAAAAACAAAGGGTTAATATAAGCATAGGCATTAGGTACATATAGTCTGTTGTGAGATTGTACTGTGAAAACAGCTTTTTCATTGTTCACCAATTCAAATTTCCCGCTCTAAGATGGCCGACGCCACATCTTCATTCATAAAATGGCGCTAGACTTCAGCCGCCGTGTGATTGGCCAGCGGAATCTTCATACACATGGCGCCGTCAATCCGGTTGGTCGGCGCTATTGTGTGAAGATGCCGCTGTCCTATCACAACTCAGCGGGGCGGAGCTACAAACTTCCAGGCGGCCGAACGGCATATCCGAAAATCGTACCAGGCGCTCGGCAAGAAAATTTTCGAAGTCCCCGCTGTGCGGTGACCAATCGGAATCAAAGCGCCATAAAAAGCAACCAATCAGAATCGCGGCTCATTTCTCAATGGATGTCTATGGGAAGTCGACATCCAATGAGAATCGCGGCGGCAATTTTGAACATGCAGGGAACTTTCCTTGCCGAGCGCCTGGTGCGATTTTCGGACACGGCGTTCGGGAGAGTGGAAGTCTATAGCTCCGCCCCGCTGAGTTGTGATAGGACAGCGGCATCTTCACACAATAGCGGCGACCAACCGGATTGACGGCGCCATGTGTATGAAGATTCCGCTGGCCAATCACACGGCGGCTGAAGTCTAGCGCCATTTTATGAATGAAAATGTGGCGTCGGCCATTTTAGAGCGGCGAGTTCTACGGTCGGCGCCTGAATGGATGTTCGGACACAGCGATCTCATAGACCGCGGAGGCCGCTAGAAGCGCCGAAGTTTGCGCTTGTAGCGCAGAAGTCGGCGCTTTCAGCGGCGAAGTGTCCGAACAGTGGCGGACGCTCCATGCAGCGCCGATTGGCGCTGCATGGCGCAAAATAGTAAAAGTGGTGAAAAATAAAGATATTAAAAAAAGAGGTGAAAATAAAACTCCACATCAGGACTATAGGCTCTGATGTGAAAAGGTAGATTGTCCAAAGGATATCTTAGCTGATCAATCGCAGATCCCGATCCGGCGCTTGCTTCCCGACGTCCCGCACGAAGGATGGAGATCTCGGCTCAAATGTAGTCCAACAGACGGTCCAGCGGTAGCTTCTCGTTGTCCTCGAAAGACCCTCAGGAAGGATGGATTTCTCGGCAGAAATATACTCCAACAGATAGTCCAGCGATCGGTTCTCGTTCTCCCACAAAGAGGATTCAAAGAGGATGAAGATTCAAATTTCGCGCTATAAGTAAGCGGGCTTATCTGATTGGAGGGCGGCAACTTCAGAAAGCTGGCGCCATGAATGTGATTGGTCGCTATGTATTTTCAAAAAAGGCGCGGCGATTGTGATTGGACGGCGCCTTCCTATGAAGATAGATAGAGAAAGGAGGCGATTTTACGGCGGAGCCGCTGGTTGTATTTGCGGGCAGAGGACTCGGCTCAGAGCCATCATTCGACGTAGACGGAAAGTGTCAATCAACGAATCGCGTCAATAAATACCGTATTAGCAACGACTGTGTGTGTTTTTTTAATATAAAATTTTTTTTTCATAATATGTTTTTATTATTTTTTTTTTTTTTTATAATTTTTTTTTTTTTTTTTTAATATTTATTTTTATTATTAAAATTTTTTTAAATTTATTTTCATTATTATGTGTTTTTATTGTTATGTTTTTTTAATTAATTTTGTATTTTTTTTTTTTTTTTTTTTTTTTTTTTTAATAAGTATTGTTATTATTCAAATTTTTATAATATTAATTTCATTAATTTTTTTTTTTTTTTTTTTTTTTATTATTTTTTAATGATTTTTAAATTATTTTTTTTATTATTTAATTATTTTTTTTTTTTGGAAGGCAGACTGAGACACAGTTCTCATTCAGGTCCGCCTTTTTTTTAATTTAGTATTATTATTTTTATTTAATTATTTATTATTTTTTAATGAATTTTAAATTATTTTTTAATTATTTTTAAATTATTTAATTTATTATTTAATTTATTTATTTTTTTGTAGGCAGACTGAGAGACTGTTCTCATTCAGGTCCGCCTTTTTTTTAATTTTTTATTATTATTTTTATTTAATTATTTATTATTTTTAAATGAATTTTTTATTATTTTTTAATTATTTTTAAATTATTTAATTTATTATTTAATTTATTTTTTTTTTTGTAGGCAGACTGAGAGACTGTTCTCATTCAGGTCCGCCTTTTTTTTAATTTTTTATTATTATTTTTATTTAATTATTTATTATTTTTAAATGAATTTTTTATTATTTTTTAATTATTTTTAAATTATTTAATTTATTATTTAATTTATTTTTTTTTTGTAGGCAGACTGAGAGACTGTTCTCATTCAGGTCCGCCTTTTTTTTAATTTTTTATTATTATTTTTATTTAATTATTTATTATTTTTTAATGAATTTTTTATTATTTTTTAATTATTTTTAAATTATTTAATTTATTATTTAATTTATTTTTTTTTTTGTAGGCAGACTGAGAGACTGTTCTCATTCAGGTCCGCCTTTTTTTTAATTTTTTATTATTATTTTTATTTAATTATTTATTATTTTTAAATGAATTTTTTATTATTTTTTAATTATTTTTAAATTATTTAATTTATTATTTAATTTATTTTTTTTTTTTTGTAGGCAGACTGAGAGACTGTTCTCATTCAGGTCCGCCTTTTTTTTAATTTTTTATTATTATTTTTATTTAATTATTTATTATTTTTTAATGAATTTTTTATTATTTTTTAATTATTTTTAAATTATTTAATTTATTATTTAATTTATTTTTTTTTTTGTAGGCAGACTAAGAGAGTGTTCTCATTCAGGTCCGCCTTTATTAATTTATTTTTATTTTTTATTATTATTTATTTATTATTTATTTTTAAATGAATTTTTTATTATTTTTTAATTATTTTTAAATTATTTAATTTATTATTTAATTTATTTATTTTTTTAAAGGCAGACTGAGAGACTGTTCTCATTCAGGTCCGCCTTTTGTTTAATTTTTTATTATTATTTTTATTGAATTATTTATTATTTTTAAATGAATTTTTTATTATTTTTTAATTATTTTTAAATAATTATTTTTATTATTTAATTTATTTATTTTTTTAAGTCACACTGAGACGCAGTTCTCATTCCGGTCCGCCTTTTTTTTTCCCCATTGACATACATTACCGGTGTGTCGGCGATTTTATGGCCGGCCACCTGGTTCTATTAGTCGGCCCTAAAATCGCGGACACACCGCTAATGCATGTCTATGGGCAGTGAGCTCGAATTCTGATTGGTCGGCGTCCAATCCGAAATCGGGCTGACTGCCCATAGAGATGCATTAGCGGTGTGTGCGCGATTTTAGGGCCGACAAATAGAACCAGGTGGGCGGGCAAAAAATCGCCGACATACCGCTAATGTATGTCAATGGGGAAAAAAAAGGCGGACCTGAATGAGAACTGCGTGTCAGTCTGAGGGGCTCTTCTGATTGGCTGAGGGCAGTATACATCGACCAATCAGAAGAGATCCTCAGATCTCATTGAGGTAGAATGGCGGATTTTTCGTCCATTCTATGTTAATGAGAAGGAAGAAGAGGACGTCGGAGGTGGAAGTTATCGGAAAGAAGAGAGAAGATCCCCGGGGCCGGACGAAGACGCGGAGATGGCGGAAAGAAGAGAGAAGACCCCCGGGTCCGGAGGAAGAGGACGGCTGGCCGGACGGAGGACTTGTGGATCTGGCTGGAAGATCAGATGACTTGAAGGCATGTAAGTGATCGACGGGGACGTTAGCTAGGGCACGGCGGGGGCTTGTGGTGTAGGGCCTTAGGTGACAGCGGCGTTAGGTTAGGGGACTGCGGGGGGTTAGGGTGTAGGGCTTTAGCTAGAGGGGCAGGGTACAGCGGCGGGAGCTTAGAGTCGGCGGTGCCTTAGGGGATAGGCGGCGGGACTTAGGGGGTATCGGCGGGGGCCTAGGATGCTAGAGGGTTTAGGGGGTAGGGGCTTACAGGCGGCGGTGCGTGAGGGGGTAGGCGGCATGGCTTAGGGGGTATCGGCGGGGGCCTAGGATGCAATGGGACTTAGGGGCGGCGGGCTTAGGGGCTGCTAGGAGGCTTGGGGGTAGTGGCTTAGGGGCGGCGGTGGCTTAGGGGTTAGACAGCGGGGCTTAGGGGGTATCGGCAGGGGCTTTGGATGCTGCGAGTGTGGGTTTAGGTGGTCGGGGGCAGCTGCGGGACTTAGGGTGTAGGGGTGCGACGGTGTTAGGGGCAGCTGCGGGACTTAGGGTGTAGGGGTGCGACGGTGTTAGCGACAGCGGCGGGAATAGGTGGGGCGGGTCGGGGCTTAGAGTGTAGGGGTGCGGCGATGTTAGCGACAGCGGCGGCAGCTTAGGAGGCGGCGGGGCGGTGTTAGCGACAGCGGCGGGCATAGGTGCTGCGGGTCGGGGCTTAGAATGTAGGGGTGCGGCGGTGTTAGCGACAGCAGCGGGAATAGGTGGGGCGGGTCGGGGCTTAGGGTGTAGGGGTGCGGCGGTGTTAGCGACAGCGGCGGGAGCTTAGGAAGCGGCGGGGGTCGGGGCTTAGAGTGTAGGGGTGCGGCGGTGTTAGCGACAGCGGCGGGAATAGGTGGGGCGGGTCGGGGCTTAGGGTGTAGGGGTGCGGCGGTGTTAGCGACAGCGGCGGGAGCTTAGGAGGCGGCGGGGCGCTGTTAGCGACAGCGGCGGGCATAGGTGCTGCGGGTCGGGGCTTAGAGTGTAGGGGTGCGGCGGTGTTAGCGACAGCGGCGGGAGCTTAGGAAGCGGCGGGGGTCGGGGCTTAGAGTGTAGGGGTGCGGCGGTGTTAGCGACAGCGGCGGGAATAGGTGGGGCGGGTCGGGGCTTAGGGTGTAGGGGTGCGGCGGTGTTAGCGACAGCGGCGGGAGCTTAGGAGGCGGCGGGGCGCTGTTAGCGACAGCGGCGGGCATAGGTGCTGCGGGTCGGGGCTTAGAGTGTAGGGGTGCGGCGGTGTTAGCGACAGCGGCGGGAGCTTAGGAAGCGGCGGGGGTCGGGGCTTAGAGTGTAGGGGTGCGGCGGTGTTAGCGACAGCGGCGGGAATAGGTGGGGCGGGTCGGGGCTTAGGGTGTAGGGGTGCGGCGGTGTTAGCGACAGCGGCGGGAGCTTAGGAGGCGGCGGGGCGCTGTTAGCGACAGCGGCGGGCATAGGCGCTGCGGGTCGGGGCTTAGAGTGTAGGGGTGCGGCGGTGTTAGCGACAGCGGCGGGAGCTTAGGAGGCGGCGGGGCAGTGTTAGCGACAGCGGCGGGCATAGGTGCTGCGGGTCGGGGCTTAGAGTGTAGGGGTGCGGCGGTGTTAGCGACAGCGGCGGGAATAGGTGGGGCGGGTCGGGGCTTAGGGTGTAGGGGTGCGGCGGTGTTAGCGACAGCGGCGGGAGCTTAGGAGGCGGCGGGGCGGTGTTAGCGACAGCGGCGGGCATAGGTGCTGCGGGTCGGGGCTTAGAGTGTAGGGGTGCGGCGGTGTTAGCGACAGCGGCGGGAATAGGTGGGGCGGGTCGGGGCTTAGGGTGTAGGGGTGCGGCGGTGTTAGCGACAGCGGCGGGCAGGGGCTGTAGTGTACAGCGCGATGGTATACTACAGTCCCATGGCGCTTATGGGCATGGGACGATAGTATACTATCGTGGTGTAGAGTAGAGCTGCGGCGGTGTTAGCGACAGTGGCGGTCAGGGTCTGTAGTATACAGCGCGATGGTATACTACAGTCCCATGGCGCTTATGGGCATGGGACTATAGTATACTATCGTGGTGTAGAGTACAGCTGCGGGGGTGTAGCGACTCGCAATGCGGGGGTGTAGCGACTCGGGGCATAGGTGCTGCGGGTCGGGGCTTATGGTGTAGGGGTGCGGCGTTGTTAGCGACAGCGGCGGGCAGGGGCTGTAGTGTCCAGCGCGATGGTATACTACAGTCCCATGGCGCTTATGGGCATGGGACGATAGTATACTATCGTGGTGTAGAGTAGAGCTGCGGCGGTGTTAGCGACAGTGGCGGTCAGGGTCTGTAGTATACAGCGCGATGGTATACTACAGTCCCATGGCGCTTATGGGCATGGGACTATAGTATACTATCGTGGTGTAGAGTACAGCTGCGGGGGTGTAGCGACTCGCAATGGCCGCTTCGCGGGCATTGCTTCGCGAGGCTGCAACGACTTGCAATGCCCGCTTTGCGGGCATTGCTTCGCGAGTCGCCGTGGCCGCTACGCGGCCACGGGGGAGAGTCCAGGAGAAGCAGCTCGGACTCGCTAACCGCGCACCGGAAGCAGCGCCGCTCCGACGGAAGTCGCTACGGCAATTATATAATAGATATATAAAGCTGTATGTGTGTATATCCGGGATTGGCATCTACACCGTCGCAACTATAGCCACAAACTTTTGCACAGTCACACATCTCGACCCCGGGAGCGTCATAGGCTATATTGTGAGGCGAAATTTTAACCCCGCGCGTTCCAGTTCACCAAACAATTTCGGCCCCATCTACATAATGGGGAAAAAGTGAATGGAAAAGAGTTGGAGGAAAATCGACAGATGTCAGCTATAGAGACTAAATTTTGCACAGTCCTATGTCTGGACCCCGGGAGCGTCACAGGCTATGTTGTGAGGCGACATTTTAACCCCGCGCATTCCAATTCAAAAAACTAATATGCCCCTATCTACATAATGGGGAAAAAGTGACAGTTACCAGTTGACAGTTGTGAATAAGAGGGGCTTAATGATAGCGCCAAAGACTAACAGCACATACCAGCATATAGTCACTAAGGTGGGGCCCCATGAGATATTCACCACGCACGGGGACATGTATACACAACACACGCACACAAAGAGTAACAGCAAGTGTATAGTCACTAAGGTGCAGCCCCAACATTGGATACTCACCACGCACCCGAACAAACACACACACCACAAAGAGACACACACACCACACAGACCCGACTTCCCCCACAGGGACACACACACATACACACCCTATAGGGGCACATGCACTCACCCCACAGGGATAGATAGTTAGATAGTTAGATAGATAGTTAGATAGATAGAAATAGATATAGAGATAGATAGTATAACTACTAAAATATAAATTAAAACTAGATATAGATAATAGATAGATAAATAGTATAGATAGATAGATAGATAGATAGATATAGATATATATAGATATATAGATATAGATAAATAGATATAGAGATAGATAGATATAGATAGAATAGATAGATAGATAGATAGATAGATAGATATAGATAGATAGATAGATAGATAGATAGATAGATAGATAGATAGATAGATAGATAGATAGATAGATAGATAGATAGATAGTTGAAAAAATGAAAGGCAGCACTTCCTTCAAAAAATCCATGTGGGTTTTATTTATCGCAGTCCTAGGATAAATAAAACCCACATGGATTTTTTGAAGGAAGTGCTGCCTTTCATTTTTTCAACTATATAACGTACCAGTGAAGTGGTAGGAGGGCTTTGCACCCGACCGTGTATGACTGTGCTGTTTCGTTTTTTCTATTTTTTTAGATAGATAGATAGATAGGCGAGTCGTTGCAGCCACGGTAACTCCAGCACGTAGGTCCATTGCGAGTTTCATGCCCCGGCGACGACCGACGACAGGCAAGCGCCGTGGCCGAAAATAGAACCAAGGGCCCGGCCATGCATAGCTCGAAAACACCGCTATGTATCTCAATGGGAAGTGAGGCGCTATGCTGATTGGTCGGCGCAGCACACAGCGACCAATCAGCATAGCGCCTCACTTAAGCGGGAAATTTGAAACTCAAAGTGCTCCATTATATCTCAATGGGAAGTGAGGCGCTATTCTCATTGGTCGGAGCCAGCACACAGCAACCAATGAGAATAGCGCCTCACTTCCCATTGAGATATAATGGACGACTTTGAGTTTCAAATTTACCGCTGAAAGTGAGGCGATATTCTCATTGGTCGGCGCCAGCACACAGCGACCAATGAGAATAGCGCCTCACTTCCCATTGAGATATAATGGCGCACTTTGAGTTTCAAATTTACCGCTGAAAGTGAGGCGCTATTCTCATTGGTCGGCGCCAGCACACAGCGACCAATGAGAATAGCGCCTCACTTCCCATTGAGATATAATGGAGCACTTTGAGTTTTAAATTTACCGCTGAAAGTGAGGCGCTATTCTCATTGGTCGGCGCCAGCACACAGCGACCAATCAGCATAGCGCCTCACTTCCCATTGAGATACATAGCGGTGTTTCGAGCTATGCATGGCCGTGCCCTTGGTTCTATTTTCGGCCACAGCGCTCGGCTCTCGTCGGTCGTCGCCGGGGCGGGAGACTCGCAATGGCCGATTCGCTGAGCAGCCACGTCCACGACGTCGGAAGTAGAGCCAAAACTTACGGAAGTGCGTTAGGGGAATTATATATTAGATTTTGTGTCACATAAGAGTATGTGCCCACAGGATGTTTTTAGATCAGTCCTGAAAGCAGCAAAACCTGAATTGGTTTCAAGGATCCTAGAGTCTTTGCCAGGAGATTTGCTGATTTCAGGTACTGCGTTTTTACTGTGTTTTTGCTGCGTTTTTGATGCTGCGTTTTTCCTGCGTTTTTTCCATTGACTGCAGCAAAAACGCAGGAAAAATAGAGCATGTCAATTCTTTCCTATCCGCACCAAAAACGCAGGTATTTTACAGTTCTTGACACTTGCAAAACCAATGTGTGGGGACAGCGTTTCTGTGAAACACATTGGTTTTGCTGTGAATCAAAACCGCAGGAACAAATTAGCATACATTAAAATAAAACCAATGGTAAACCGCAGGCAGAAAACGCAGCACAACCGCAACAAAAACGCACATACCCTAACTCTCTGGTTTAGCAGAATAAAAATTCAAAATTTGAAAATTGAGAAATTAAATAAACGCAAAAAATATTGACCTAAATTTAATACTAACATGAAGCCCAATATGTCACGAAAAAACAATCTCAGAATCGCTAGGATCCGTAGAAGCGTTCCAGAGTTATAACCTCAGAAAGGGACACTGGTCAGAATTGCCAAAAATATAACCCAGAGAAAAGGAGTCTACAATTGCCCATAGTTTTTTTATTAACACCACCACAATGTTCACACAAGTGCTGCATGCAAGAATACATTTTTATTCATTACAAAGGTACAGCAAGGGGTAGTGTCAACAATCAAATACAAATAAATTGTTGATAAGGTAAGGGTTTGGAGGGAAGAGATTGACAGGCAGAGGGATAGAGAGGTGGAGGGTATGAATTGCCCCTGGGAGCCAATTCCTGAAAGTGCAAGTGCTTAAGGTAAAATTCCTAGATTAGAGCTGGTATTAAGGAACCCACTCCTGTGTCCCAGCTTCATAACCTAAGGTGAGGTAGATTCAACACAGCACAGCACGACCAGATTAGCAGCTTACCCATATGCCTGTGATTCAGGGTCCTTGCACCCTCTGTCTGGCAAGTAGCCCCGACACATGTTTCGCGTCGGCTGATTCAGGGGGCTAGTGGTGGACTGTGCTGGGAACAAGGGATTTATAGGGAGCACCAACCTCACAGCTGTGTCTTATTGGAGTCAGTGCACGCTGTCCATCCGGTCATGTAGTGGCGGGGAGGGCATTCCCGAGCGTACAGGGTCCAGACGGCAACTTCCGGTGACATCATTAGTCCTGTGTCATTCTGGACGTCCCCGACGCCGTCCACTTCCGGTGACACAGTGTGCATGCGCGCTGCAGCACCCGCCATCTTGGTTGTGGGCAAAAGTATGGGCATAGTATATTAAGTGTAGGGAATATTCCCAAACCACTATAATGCCGATTTTATTGCTCACATACAACCTAAATGTGGTGGATGTAACCCAGGGGGAGCAGAACCTATAGAGAATAGACCAAAATAGATGGAAAGAGAGGTTTAAACGGTCAAATAGCAATCACACTGTGATGACACCACTGCAGCCATAATATCAATACAGAGTCTGTCAGGATAAAAACAATCCTCCTGTGGGTGTAGTCTTAGTATGTGTCCAAGACCAGCAGAACCGTTTTCATTCTCTTATAGGAGTCCCCATGGTTTCCGTCATCAGGTGGGTTCCAATATAAAATCCCAAAAAGTAAATAGTGCAACTAAAATAGAAAAAGTGAGGGGACACATAGATTAAAAAGCTGATAGTCCTATATATGATATAGGAAATAAAGCAGACAATGAACATAATTAAAAATATATATCAGCAGACAGCATGATTATGCAGAGGATAAAATACGTTCCAATGGGTGGCACATAACACACTTCGAGCACGATTCTCTATATGTTTTTCCCCCCTTATATTTCATATACAAGGATCAAAAGACGAACATTGGAACATCGTCTGTGTATCCTAAAACTCTCCGAGTAACATGAAGGGTATAGTATTTTTCAACATAATCCATTGCGAAAGAACAGGTATCGTTTTTCAACAAAAATGAAAGTACTCAACGAGTGTATGTATATATGTATTGTGGGGCAGCACTGGGATTGCAGGTCAGAAATACGTTGAGCCTGGAAACAGTTCAAACAGCACCCGGTTTTATTGCTGATACATACAGCGAAGGCACAAGCTGCCGGAATCCGGGTCGCAGCCGGGTATATCACGGTTTTGAAGATTAGGATGGGGTCAGCACCACCTTGTAGCGTCTCCCATACAGCCTGGGGAGATTTCACTGCCGCCTGCAAGCTTTCAGCCCTTGGCTATGGAGGATGATGAGGAGGGTCCTCCCTGCTGCACTGCTCTGCACGCTCTGGTGCTCACTCCCAAAAGTCCGATACATCACATCCAGTTTTGTATTATAGGAGAAGAAAAAGAAGTCGCACTCAGAGCTTCTATAAACAGCGGTTCTTTATTGTGCTTCAGTGCACACAGCAGGTGGTGGCATGCGGGTGGGAGGACGGGGGGGCACGACGTTTCGCGCCGTATAAGGCGCTTCAGCAGGTTAGTCCTCAGAGTGTATTGTTGCACTAGGCAATTTATACACCCCCACTGATGACGTCACAAACTTAATTAGTGAACATGTTTGAAGTTAAGATTATGGAGCTGAAACCAAAACAGCTCTTAAAGTGACAGTGCAATTAAGTGATCAAAGTGAATTACATACATACAGTACAGTACTATGTGCTTACAATATATACAATAAAAACCTTTTTACTCACAACCACAGGTTAAAAATATATTTTCCAGTCATAGGCCAGTACACTACTCGACTTATTATCAGGAAAGAGAAGAGGCTAAGTTTAATACCTATTCATCGGGATCACTATACTGATACCCTCGGGCTAGCTTAGGGGATCCTCTTATATTTACATTTCCCCATTTCTAACCAGGGGTGAACCTGTTAAGTTCTCATCAAACATAGGGGACTGAGCACAAGACCTTCACAGTCATCCAAACAGAGAGTTCTCATCAAACATAAGGGACTGAGCACAAGACCTTCACAGCTATCCAAGCATAGAGAACCATGAAATTACTTATCAGACCAGTATACAGAGTTGTGCCCCTTGCAGATTCAAGTATTCACTAACCTAAATCCACAGTACCTCATTACCCAAATCCAATTACTCATAACTGAACCTTACAAAAATACAGCAAGATCGTTCTTATCATTAAGTCCAGCCTGGCTCTGTGCCCTCAATTTTATTATCCACGCTGCCTCATTCTGCAACAACATTTTATGTAGGTTACCCCCAGATGGTGGTAACATTACCCTTTCCAAGCCGAAGAATCTTAATACAGAGGAATCCCCTCCATGCTCAGCCCTGACATGCTCTATCAACCGGGGGGAACCAACTCCTGTAGTTATTGACCTAACGTGCTCTTTAAAGCGTATGTAAAGGCAACGTATCGTTTTTCCAACATAGAAGCGACCACAATCACAGACCATGGCATACACCACAAATTTGGTTTTGCACGAAATAAATTCTTTCACGTTATGCATAATATGCCCTATCTGCACCGGATTGGTCGTAACGTGTTTGTCGCAAACGGAGCAATTCCCACATTTAAAATTTCCTACTGGACAGCCTCTCTCTAACCAAGTTTTTTCCGCAGTAAACCGTCTCCGTACTATCATATCATCATGTGCACTGAAGCACAATAAAGAACCGCTGTTTATAGAAGCTCTGAGTGCGACTTCTTTTTCTTCTCCTATAATACAACGCAGCCGGGTATACAGGAGACAGTCCACACATAAAGTAACCCGGTTCCCTCAGGTTATGCGCTTTCCAATATGGGTCGCCCGAGCTCCCAGGCCTCCTGGCCTAGACCGTGTTATTATAGCACACGGCCCCTGGAGCTCTTGACCTCTGTTGTCTGTCTCTGCTCCTTCAGCTTAGAAAACCCAAAAAACTCTCCAGAGGGGGCCCCGCCCTATCTCCTGCCCAGGCTTTTAACCCTGTGTCTCCTTCCAGGGATCCTGCAAGACCCGGAGCGGAGTGAGTGGACCGTCCCTCGCTCTCACACCCTATACCGGGTTCAATATGTGACAGTGCGCATTCTGGGGGAGACATAGCGCCCCTCGCATATGATCCTCCACACTGCCTCACACACTTCCCCCCTCGGTTCAAACTTGTGGCTTTGAACCCCAGCCATCAAACAGGGTGCCCGGGACAGGGCATCTGCATTACCCTGCAACTTGCCAGCCCGATGCTCCACTGTAAAATTGAAGTTTTGGAGGGACAGGAACTACTGTGTGACCCGAGCGTTCCGTTCCTTGGCGTTTCGCATCCAGACCAGGGGAGCGTGATCCGTAACCAACCGGAACTGTTGCCCGAGCAAATAATAAAGTAGGGACTCCAAGGCCCATTTAACAGCCAGGCACTCCTTCTCCACTACGCTATAATTATTTTTCCGCCGGGGACAATTTCCGGCTTAAGTAAGTGACCGGATGCTCTTCTCCGTCCACTTCTTGCGACAGCACAGCCCCCAGCCCCACCTCCGAGGCGTCTGTTTGCACAACGAAGGCGTGTTTGAAGTTAGGACTGATGAGGACGGGCTGTCCGCACAAGGCCAACTTCATGGACTGAAAGGCTGCCTCTGCTTGGGGATTCCAACGCACCAAAGCAGATTTCTTCCCTTTTAACAGGTCGGACAGGGCCGCCGTTCACCCAGCAAAGTTGAGTATGAAGCGTCGATAGTACCCAACTATGCCGAGGAACGCCCTCACCTGTTTGGTAGACACTGGTCGGGGCCAATTTTGAATGGCCTCGATTTTGTTTATTTGGGGTTTGATAACCCCTCGCCCAATCACATACCCCAGGTACCGGGCCTCCTCGAGCCCCATGGCACATTTTTTTGGATTTGCCGTCAGGCCTGCTGCCCTGAGCGAATCCACCACGGCCTGAACCTGGGATAAGTGGGTATGCCAATCTGGACTAAAGATGATAATGTCATCTAGGTAGGTGGACGCGTACTTCCGATGAGGTTCTAATACTATGTCCATGAGCCGCTGGAATGTGGCCAGGTCTCCATGCAACCCAAAAGGCAACACGACGTAGTGATAGAGACCTTCCGGAGTAACAAAGGCAGTTTTTTCCTTGGCCGACTCTGTTAGCGGCACCTGCCAGTACCCTTTTGTCAGATCGAGCGTGGTTAAGTACTGGGCTTGCCCCAATCTTTCAATCAGCTCGTCCACCCGGGGCGTGGGATATAAATCAAACTTAGACACTTCGTGTAGCTTCCAGAAATCGTTGCAGAACCGCAGTGATCCGTCCGGCTTTGAAATGAGCACGATGGGACTATCCCATTCGCTCAGGGATTCTTCTATCACTCCTAACTTAAGCATGTGTTTAACTTCGGCCGCGATGGCTTGCCGTCTGGCCTCCAGAACCCGGTACGGTTTCACTCGCACTTTTACCCGAGGCTCAGTGACAATGTCATGTTAAATGACCGAAGTGCGCCCGGGCAGGTCAGAGAACACATCGGGATTCTGCTGTACCAACTTTCGAGCCTCCCGTCGTTGAGCCTTAGTGAGGGTGTCGCTTATTTGTACCCCTTCGGTATCCCTTGTGACCGAAGGGGAAGGGTCTCAGGGTGCATCGGACGCCTCCATGATCAGGCACTCCTGGTCTTTCCACGCTTTAAGCAAATTAACGTGTTATAGCTGCACGGGTTTCCTTTTCCCGGGCTGATATACCCTGTAATTGACCTCCCCTACTTTTTCCCGGATTTCATAGGGCCCTTGCCATTTGGCCAATAAGTGCCGTTGTGGGCACTAAGACCAATACCCGGTCCCCCACCTCAAAGGTCCTAACGATGGCCCGTGTATTATACCTGCGGCTTTGAGCTCCTTGGGCATCCATTAGGTGCTCTTTTACAATAGGCCAGACCGCTGTGATCCGGTCATGCATTTTCGCCACGTGGTCGATAACGCTCCTATAGGGAGTGGGTTCCTGTTCCCTGTTCTCTTTGGCGACATCCAATAGCCCTCTAGGATGACGGCCGTACAACAGTTCAAAGGGAGAAAACCCCGTAGACGACTGCGGTACCTCCCGGATGGCGAACATTAAATAGGGCAGTAACATGTCCCAATCCTTTCCATCCTTTGCTACCACTTTTTTTTAGCATGGATTTCAGGGTTTTATTAAACCGCTCAACTAACCCGTCGGTCTGGGGATGATACACCGAGGTGCGCAGCTGTTTTATGTTGAGCAGTTTACACAGTTCCCGGGTCACTTTGGACATAAAAGGAGTCCCCTGATCCGTGAGGATCTCCTTAGGTAGTCCTAGGCGGCAGAACATAGCAAACAGCTCCCGGGCAATCAGTTTCGCCGAGGTGTGGCGTAACGGAATTGCCTCCGGGTACCGGGTGGCGTAGTCGACAACCACGAGTATGTGTTGGTGGCCTCGTGTTCACTTCACTATAGGCCCCACCAAATCCATTGCGATCCGTTCAAAAGGTTCCTCTATAACTGGTAGAGGTACCAATGGACTATGGAAGGTGGCAATGGGTGTGGTCAGCTGACATTCCGGGCAGGAGTCACAGTACCTCTGGACATCCGCATACACGCCCGGCCAGAAGAACCTCCGCAAGATGCGTTCTTGCGTTTTTTTAGCCCCAAGGTGGCCCCCTAGCAGGTGAGAGTGGGCCATCTCTAGGACCGCCCAGCGGTGTGGCTGCGGTACTACCAGTTGGTCAACGAACTCATCCCGGATCTTGTCCACCCTACAGAGTAACTCCCGGTTAATCACTATGCGTGGAAATACATTCTCTGCCCCCGGATGCTGAGCTACCCAGTTTACTTCGGTTACCCTTTCTCGGGCCCAGGTCAGTGTGGGATCCTGTAGCTGGGCTGTCTCAAACGCTCCCCCGGATACTTCCATTTCCGGAATCGGTGGGGTCTCCTCGACCTCTCCTGCCAATACGTCTAGCGGGAACCTATCAGGGTGACACTCTAGCCCTATGTTGGCGACCCCTACAGCAGGTGTCCCGGTCTCAGGGTCGTCGGGTTCAGCACCCTGATTCCCTGGCCTCAGGGGAGGGTTACTCCTCCTTCCCCATAAGGATCAAAACAATGGTAAGTCTCTTCCTAACACCATCCCGTAGGGTAGAGATTTTACCACTCCAACCACGTGGGTCACCTCTCCACATGGAGTGGACAGAGTCCTCTCCATGGTCGGATACTCGCGTAGGTCCCTGTGTATGCACCGGACCTCGATCAATCCCCCAGTGGGTTGCAACCCGGGGATTAAGGACGCACGAACCAGCGTCACCAAACTGCCGGAGTCCAAGAGAGCTTCCACTCTGTGTCCATTAATGAGCACCGGGCACAGATGTGGTTCCATTAGGGGAACCACCACATCTGCGGTGAACACGGGGCTGGCATACATCGAGAGTGGACATGTGAACCCGCAGTCCATGGGTTCCATCGTTAGGGGGCAATAGGCAGCCACATGTCCCGAACCTTTGCACCGCCAGCACCACGTGGCAGTGGCAGCGCCGGGCCGGAAGCTCCTTCTTGGGGAGCCGGGTCTCCTGCCAACCCCATTCTGGGGTATCCTCTCAGCGGGTACGTTTTTAGGAGAGTCCCCTGTGGATGGACGTACACCTTTACCCGGCTTCAGAGGCCGGCGTAACTGCCGCAGTGGGACAGAGTCCCGTATGAACTCCTGGGTGGCTGTATATCGCTCTATCAAGCTAACCACCTGGCCAAGGTTCCTGGGTCCCCTTGCCCCACCCAACGCTGTATCGCAACCGTACCAGCCGGTCGACCACCACCCTTTCCACCATCTGTCCCGGAGTCAAGCTCTCAGGCTGGAGCCACCGTTTCACCTACTGCAATAAGTCATATGCCTGGGAGCGAGCCGGTTTGGACTCCACATATGACCAGGAAAACACCCGTTGGGCTCGGACATAGGTATTGACCCCCAGTCTCGCAAGGATCTCACCTTTGAGTTTCCCGTAGTCCTGGGCATCCTCCCAACTGAGGTCTCTGTAGGCCTTCTGGGCATCCTCCATCAGGATTGGTGCCACCACTTCAGCCCACTGAGCGGTAGGGAGGCCTTCTCGCTCTGCGGTGCGCTCGTAGACTGTGAGGAAGGCTTCTACGTAGTCCTCTGGACTCAGCTTCCTCAGTGCCGATCGGACCCGGTCCCGGGCCTCCCGCTGTACCGGGGACGGTGCTGCTGGCGAGTCTCGGAGGGCCATAATTTGCTGCAGGAGCAGTTCATTCGTTTTCTGCTGTTGTTGAAACTGCTCCTGTTGTCGCAACTGCTGCTGCTCCTGCTGTCGGAGCTGCTGCTCCACGTGTCGCTGTTGCTGCTCTTGTTGTCGGAGCTGCTGCTCCTCGTGTCGCTGTTGCTGCTCTTGTTGTCGCTGCTGGGTAAGCACCAGCTGCCTTAGGATTTCTTCCATACTGGCGGCGGACCTGAACTGTAGCTTGGCCGGCTTAAGTAGGAACATGCAGTTCGTAGTTCAGGCTGCCTGCATTCTCCACCATATGTGGGGCAGCACTGGGATTGCAGGTCAGAAATACGTTGAGCCTGGTAACAGTTCAAACAGCACCCGGTTTTATTGCTGATACATACTGCGAAGGCACAAGCTGCCCGGAATCCGGGTCGCAGCCGGGTATACAGGAGACAGTCCACACATAAAGTAACCCGGTTCCCTCAGGTTATGCGCTTTCCAATATGGGTCGCCCGAGCTCCCAGACCTCCTAGCCTAGACCGTGTTATTATAGCACACGGTCCCTGGAGCTCTTGACATCTGCTGTCTGTCTCTGCTCCTTCAGCTTAGAAAACCCAAAAAACTCTCCAGAGGGGGCCCCGCCCTATCTCCTGCCCAGGCTTTTAACCCTGTGTCTCCTTCCAGGGATCCTGTAAGACCTGGAGCGGAGTGAGTGGACCGTCCCTCTCTCTCACACTCTATACCGGGTTCAATATGTGACAGTGCGCATTCTGGGGGAGACATAGCGCCCCTCGCATATGATCCCCCGCACTGCCTCACAGTATATACAGTAACTAAGACGATTAGATGACGTGGAATAAAGAAGACAGGAAAGGGGGAGGGAAAAGGAAAAGGCCCAGGTTACTAAAATCGCACTCTTGTGTTTGTCAAAGAAAAGGAGCAAAGCTGAGTCTTTCGTTAAGACCTGCCGGTGCCAACGTACCCAAGGTTACGATCCACCGGCATTCCAATTTGGCTAGCTCCTTTCTGACATCTCCACCTCGCACTCCCAGCTGTATTTTGTCAATACCGCACACCCAGAGAGTTTCCGAGTTGCAGTTATGAAACTTTTTGAAGTGTCGAGGGATGGTGCGAAGGATGCTCAAATCCTCCACTGTGCCTGCCGCCTCAACGTCTTTGATGTGCTCTCTAATACGTCGGCGAAGTTCTCTGGTGGTGAGGCCTACATAAATTAGACCGCACCCACACAGAGAGTGATAAATAACCCTGTTGTACTACACGTGATGTACTTTCTGATTTCAAATTCTTTTGACCCATCATGATTCTTGAAGGTCCTACTCCGGACAATGCTACTTCTACAGGAGAGGCAAGAGCAGCAAGGGTAGCACCCAACCAAAGGACGTCCCGTAATGAACGGGAAAAGAGGTTTTCTTATATAATGGCTGTGTACCAACCGATCACGCAGGCTCCTACCTCTTCTGGCCGTCAACATTGGTTTGTCAGGAATAAATGAGGATAATGATGGTTCTGTTTTAAGGACACTCCAGTGACGGGTGAATATTCCTCTGATAAATGCCCACTGATTATTGTACGTTGAGATAAATCTCAAGACAGGAGGACTCTCATCCTTCTTTTTGGTGTCACTTCTGAGGAGGTCACAGTGTGGGGTTTTCCTGGCTCTTTTATAACCCTTTCTGATAGTCCTCCCGCTGTAACCCCTTAATCGAATCTCTCCCTCATGTCCTAAGCACGTTCCTCAAAGATGGTATCTTCAGAGCAAATCCGTCGCAGCCGTAGAAACTGGCCCACGGGGATAGCTCTGATTGTTGAGGACGTGTGTGCAGAAGAAGCATGAAGAAGAGAGCTCACCGAGGTGTCCTTCCTAAAGATGTCTGTGGCTACCTCACCGTCTTGTCTGACCAGAATTTTTATATCTAGAAAATCGATCTCGTTAGTGGAAAATTTGAAAGTTAGTCTAATATTGAGGTTATTAGAGTTCAACTCCTGGATAAATGATTCCAGTTCGGGGATGGTCTCACCCCAGACGGCAAAAATGTTGTCAATATAGCGGAGCCAGCACAGCACCTTTGAGGCAGCCCCGGTCTCCCCGCCAAACACTTCCCTCTCCCAGTATCCTAGGAAGAGGCACAGGCTGCCCCCATCGCTGTGCTGCACCGCTGTAGGTAGAACTTATCCCCGAATACGAAAAAGTTGTGAGTGAGAATATACTCAAGGATTTCCAAAAAGAGATATCGCAATTGCTGGCCCCAGTTAGTCATACTTAAAAAATGATTAACTGCCTCTAAACTGTCAGCGTGTCCAATACTGGTAAATAGGGACTTCATGTTGATCGTCACTAGTAACACTCCACTCTCAAGATATAGACCATTAACCCCTCGTAGGACGTCAGAAGTGTCCCTGACATAAGAGGGCAGCGTTTCTACCAATGGATGTAAATAGTATTCTATGAATTTGCATGTTGCATCGCAAAGCCCTCCTATCTCAGAGACAATCGGACGCACTGGGGGGGTCTCTGGGTTTTTATGAACTTTTGGTAAAAGATAGAAAGTGGGTGTTACAGGGGCATCAACGACGAGTCCACCTATGACTTTTTTAGGGATGATACCTACTTCAAAAGCTCTCTCTAGAATGGTCCGGAGAGCCATGGAGAACCTATTAATCGGGTTGGAGGAGTAATTCGTAGTACTTCTTATCCCTAAGTTGTCGCAGGGCCTCTCATTCGTACATATCTATTGGCCAGATTACCACGTTTCTCCCCTTATCTGCAGGTTTTATCACCACCCCACTCAACTCACCAAGCTGTTTCAGGGCCTGTCTCTGGTTAAAAGAGAGATTGTCTCCGTGATGTTGTGTACTCAAGAGGTTTCAGGTCCTGACTCACTAATTTGTTAAAAATGCCAAGGTCTGTAGGGTCAAAATAGTCTGGGTCCTGAAGGGGTTTTAGAGGAGGGGGGGGGGGAACTGTCACAATGGCCTCTCTTACTTTGGAGACTTGTGGCAGTTTTGGGACCTGTGTCTGTGACCACTCCCATCCACTTTATATATTCACATGATCCCAGCATCCTTTGCTGGTGATTGAATCTCATTTCTGGCCTGGCTTCCTGAGGTGAAGGAAGCTCTCTGGAGAACCTGACCATTGCCAAGCCATCTGCTGCCTAGGAGAGTGGCAGCAGGTGTGAAGTTGTTTTTGTCATTGTCCTGTCTGTCTCCCCTTCCCTCTTGTTGTTATTATTGCAGTGGTTGGGACTGGTGCTCCCGCAGTCATTTCTCTATTGAACGCTAACATCAGGGCCAGTGAGGGTCTAGGTATACTGTTCGGAGACGGGTTGAAAGAACTATTATAGGGATGGTAGGGAGATCAAGGCACAGTCGCAAGTGAGTGCAGGAGGTCACTTTTCCCCCATTCCCTATGACCAGGGCCCTCTGCTGTGTTTGTTCCCCCGGTGTCTCCCTGACTGTTGTTTTTTTTTTTTCAAAAATGTCTTTATTAATCCATATATAAGGATAACAAAATGAATCAAGTCGAATCATAATCAAAACAGGTATAAACTTGTCATTTGCTGGTGGAAATCTTAGCACGGAACAAGCATATATTGAGCAGAGCGTTCCACTATGCCTAAATGCTCAATTTGTCCGATTATGATAAAGAAAAACACGGGTAGACTTTTCCATTTATCAGTGGATCAATTTAATTAAACCCCTGACTGTTGTTTTGTTTATTATGCTGGACACCATTGGTCCTTGCATCTCTGTAACGCACTGTGTACGGACGCTCCCCGCGTCCAGCGTGACAAATGCCCATATATGATCATATCACCCATTTATGGTAATATCGCCCATATATAGTAATTCCCATATATGGTAATAGGACTGTGTCCCTCAGGGTTTTAGTGGGAATAAGCAGGAAATAGTATATCGCAGGAGGTCGCACACAGCCCCCAGTTTACCACAGGTCGTCGCACACAGCCCCCAGAGCCCTCAATATACTATAACGGACTCCTGATAGCCCACCATAAACTATTAAACACCCTCCATATACTATAAATCATTCCCCATGGCCCTTTATATACTATAAAGCACCCTCTATTATTACAGTATATATATAAAGATGAGTATATGTGTGTATGCATGCCCACTAGATGCCACAGACCTCCTCTCAATCCAAACCTGCAACCTAAAACCCTCCCCACCCACCCCCGCTCCCTCTACACCTACTCCTCACACCCCACCCCTACCCCAAAATTTTCCCTCCTCCCCAAACCTGCTCCCCCTGCAACCCCCCAAACCCGCAGCCCCATCCCCTAAAAAACACCCCTCAAATCTGCATACCACACATGCCTGCACCCCCCCAAAATATGCACCCCCACCAAAAAGCCCCTTTAAATCCGCACCATGACCCCCACAACCCACACCTGTGCCCCCAAAAACACCACCCTGCACCCGCACCCCCGCTGCCTCCCAAAATGCAACCCACCACCCTCCCCAAACCTGCACCCATAATCTACCCCTCACCCCCGACACCACCCCAAAACATCCCCACCCCCTCAAAGTTGCCCCCTCACACCCATTCAAACCCGTACCCCAGCCCTCCAAAAAGCCCTCCAAACTGACACCACCCTGACCCCCAAAAAAAACTGCCCCCCCAAACCCGCACCACCCAACCCTCCAAATCTGCCCTCCAAAATCTGCACCCCCCTAAAACTGCACTACCACCCCCCAACCCGCACCCCACCCCCCCAAAGACATGTCCCCCGTTCACCCCAAACCCACATCCCCCACTCTCCGCCCAAAACCTACAACCTGTGGTGAGTGGGGATGGACGAGGGCAGGGGGGAGCGTTTTTTGGGGGGTGGCGGTGGTGTGTGTTTTTTTGGGAGGGGGTGGGAGTGCGGGTTAGGCATTTTTGGGGGGGCAGGAGTGTGGGTTTGTGGGAGGGTGCAGATTTGGGGGGCCGAAATGGGGGTGCAGGTTTGGAGGGGTTGGGTTGCGGGGTGTTTTTTTGGGGGGGTTCAGGTTTGAGGGAATGGGAACATTTTTCTGAGGGGTGGGGGAACTGGTTTGGAGAGAGTGCGGGGGGGCAGGTTTGGAGGAGGGGAGGTTTTGGGGTGGGGGAGGGAAGGTGATGGGTACAGTGCTGTCCAAATTAATTGGGACAAAGCATTTTGTAAAGTAATATCGTAAGTTGGGGGTTACCAGCCAGTGTACAACCTTGAGTAATAAAATGTGGTTTGACTGGTTTTAGTCAGAAAATAACAGCTAGTTGCCCCCTCAGCTTCAGTTGAGAGCTTGTTTCTGTGAGGAGTGGTTTAGTGTACTTTTTCTCTCAGTGTGATTCGTGCCTGTAAAAATGGATGTTACTCCATGGAAGTGGTCTACAATTATTACTCTAAAGGCCACGTCACACGCATCAATCTTATGAGCGATATTGTTAGCGATCACGTGCACGCGCGATCGCTAACAATATCGCTCACATCGCTGGTGAGATGTCACACACACAGACTCACCAGCGATGTGGACCAGCGAGATCGCTGGTAACTATGGTAAGCGTCGGGTTACTAGGCGCCGCGCGGCGCTTAGTAACCCGACGTTTACCATAGATACCATCTCCCAGCATAGGCTCTGCCGCTGGGAGATGGATCATCGTGGTGTCACACACCACGATGATGCAGATTGATCAAGCAATTATCGCTTGATTTGAGCTCCGGCTCACAAATCTGCGATCAATCAATCAAGCGAAGGTGTTTACAATTTAGCAAAAGTTCAGCAAAGAATTGACATGCTCATTCTTTCTAAGGCTGGCTTCAGACTGCGTGTCTGATCCGATCCGTAGCTGTCCGCTCGAGGCAGACAGCCGCGGACCGGATCAGCACACAGGACCGGGGGTCTGTTATGCCTTCCGATCCTGTGTGCATCCGCACGCAGTTCCCGATGCTGATTAGTCAGGACCGCGGGCGGCGCGGTCCTGACCTGTCAGCGGCTGCAGCTGCGTGCGGATGCACACAGGATCGGAAGGCATAACAGACCCCCGGTCCTGTGTGCTGATCCGGTCCGCGGCTGTCTGCCTCGAGCGGACAGCTACGGATCGGATCAGACACGCAGTCTGAAGCCGGCCTTAAACACAGCAAAACCTGAGGTGTTTCCACTTTCTTCACCATACAAAAACCAATGTGTTGGGACAGATCATCCTAGAATCACATAGGTTTTGCTGGAAAACAAAAATGCAGCAAATCCTGTGGTGTTTACACGGTCTCCAGAAAACAAAAACCAATGTGTGTGAAAGCTTTTCCCTAATAACATAGGTTAGATTAGCATAGATTTACATAAAACCAAGGCAAAACCTGATCTCAAACGCAGCAAAACCTTCCTGTGGGCACATACCCTAAATGAACATACAAGTCTGACTGTGAGAATTCGCTTCCACCGTTGGTATTGGAAAATCTACAGTTTCAAGAATAATTTGCACACACAATGAAACTGGATCGTTTTCCCCAAAACCAAAAGGGAAATGTGGAAAAAAAGAAAAACGACACCAAGATCTGATAAAACACTTATCAGCAATAGTAAAACTAATGCAAGAAAAACTTGCTTTGTCCCAATTATTTTGCATAGCACTGTAGGTTTGGAGGGAGCGGGTTTGGGCAGGGGCGCATGTTTGATGTGTATAGTGGACATGCACACACTCAGCTAGCTTATAACTAAGAACAGTTAATTACTAAGCCAAGGCAATGCCAGGCTCTACAGCGATTTATACAGGTGCATCTCAATGAATTAGAACATCATCAAAAAGTTCATTTTTTCAGTAATTCAATACATAAAGTGATCTATTTAAAATGTTTATTTCTGTAAATGTTGATGATTATGGCTTACAGCCAATGAAAACCCAAAGGTTATTATCTCAGAAAAATAAAGTAGGGAGGATGATGAGTTAAAAACTGTGCTGCCATGTTCCACAAGCCATCAAAGGATGAATAGAATATTGATTTATTAGTGAATGCGTTTCAGTGCTCCCTGAAAGATGGCAAAGTCATGTTGATTAGTCCTGAGGAAGGGGCAAGGGAGCCCTGAAACGCATTGACTAATAAATCAATATCATATTCACCCTTTGATGTCTCGTGGAATACGGCAGCTCGGTTTTTAACCCTTCATACTCTATATGCACCATGCTGAGGACTGCAGCAGCTGTGATATGCTTTTATAGTGGTTGTGACTCTCACAACCACACAAGGTGAGTCTCTGATACCTATTTAACCCCTTCATGACCCGGGAATTTTTCGTTTTGTGCTCCCCTGCTTCCAAGAGCCATAACTTTTTTATTTTTCCGTCAATATAGACATATGACAGTTTTTTTTGCGGGACAAGTTGTACTTTCATATGCAATCATTTATTTTACCATATACTGTACAAGGAAATTGCAAAAAAATTCTAAATGCAGTGAAATTGTAAAAAAAAGTGCAATGACACATTTGTGTTTTGGGTATTTTAGTCGCCATGTTCACTATATGGTAAAACCGACATGACGGGGTGATGCCTCACTTCGGTACGAGTTCGTAGACACCCAACATGTATACATTTATTGGTATCTAGGTGGTGAAAAAAAATTCAGAAGTTTGAAAAAAAAAAAAAAACTGACTTTTTGCGCCATGTTCTGCGACCCGTAGCGTTCTCATTTTTTGTGATCTGGGGCTGTGTGATGGCTTATTTTTTGCGTCTTGAGCTAACATTTCTAATGATAATATTTTTGGGGGGATCTGCAGTTTTGATCACCCGTTATTGCATTTTATAACAATAATGCGGCGACCAAAAAAACGGAATTTTGCCGTTTGGACCATTTTTTCCATTATGGAGTTTATGGCTCTCATTAACGGATTTAATATGATGATAGATCGGCAATATCAAACATGTATTATTATTTTTTTTTTTATATTTTTATTGTGATTGGGGAAAAAGGGGGGTGATTTGAACTTTTATATATATATATATATATATATATATATCTACTATATAATTGCCGTAGGCACGTTTGTGTCGGACCCCGGCACGCCGTGGCTTTGTCACTATGTGACGTCACCACGTCGTGCGAGGCATTGCCCGCGTAGCGGGCATTGCGACCCCTCGCCGCTGTCATCCCGCTCCGGAGCAGCTGCTGTCAGCACATGCTGACACAGTGCTCCGGAGCCTGTGCCCCTGTGCCCCTGTGCCCGCTCCGGAGCAGCTGCTGTCAGCACATGCTGACACAGTGCTCCGGAGCCTGTGCCCCTGTGCCTCTGTGCCCCAGTGCCCCAGTGCCGCCCGCTACCCACAATTCGCCCCCCACCCCCCATGTCCGCACAGCCCCGCCCCATATCCGCACAGACCCCCCCCCATGTCCGCACAGACTCCACCCCCCATGTCCGCACAGACCCCCCCCATGTCCGCACAGCCCCTCCCCATGTCCGCACAGCCCCTCCCATGTCCACACAGCCCCTCCCATGTCCACACAGCCCCCCCCATGTCCGCACAGCCACCCCCATGTCGTACACACAGCCCCCCCATGTCCGCACAGCCACCCCCATGTCGTACACATAGCCCCCCCATGTCCGCACAGCCACCCCATGTCCGCACACCCACCCCGCACCTAAGCTCCTACCCCCTAACTCCGCCGCTCCTAAGTCCCTACCCTCTAAGCTCCGCCGCATCCTAAGCCCCGACCCGCCCCACCTAAGCCCCTACCCCCTAAGCACCGCCGCACCTAAGCCCCTACACCCTAAGCCCCGCCGCACCTAACCCCCGACCAGACGCACCTAATCCCCTACCCCCTAAGCCCCGCCGCAACTAAAAGCCCCGCGACACCTAAGCCCCTACCCCATAAGCCCCGCCACACCTAACCCCCTACCCCCTAAGCCCCGCCGCACCTAAGCCCCTACCCCCTAAGCCCCGCCGCACCTAAAAGCTCCCACCCGCCGCACCTAAGCACCTACCCCCTAAGTCCGCCGCACCCCTACACCCTAAGCCCCGACCCACCGCACCTATGCCCCTACCCCCTAAGCCCCGCCGCCTCCTAAGCTCCCGCCGCTTTCCCCCGCCGCTGTCGCTAACACCTAAAGCCCTACACCCGAAGCCCCCGCCGTCCCCTACCCTAACGTCCCCGTCGATCACTTACATGCCTTCTTAGTCATCTGATCGTCCGTCCGATCCACAAGTCCTCCGTCCGGCCAGGCGTCCTCTTCCTCCGGCCCCGGGGGTCTTCTCTCTTCTTTCCGCCATCTCCGCCTCTTCGTCCGGCCCCGGGGATCTTCTGTCTTCTTTCCGCCAACTTCCAGCTCCGACGTCCTCTTCACTTATCATTAACATAGAATGGACGACAAATCCACCATTCTATGTCAATGAGATGTGAGGGGCTCTTCTGATTGGCTGAGGGAAGTAGACAGCAACCAATCAGAATATGGGCAGTGAGCTCGAATTCTGATTGGTCTGCTTCCAATCCGAAATCGGGCGGACTGCCCATAGACATGCATTAGCGGTGTGTCCGCGATTTTAGGGCCGACAAATAGAACCAGGTGGGCGGCCATAAAATCGCCGACACACCGCTAATGTATTTCAATGGGAACAAATAGCGGACCTGAAAGAGAACTGGGTCTCAGCCTAAATAATAAATTTAATAATAAAAAAAATAATTAAAAAATAATAAAAAAATAATAAAAAAATAAATAAAAAATAATAAATAATTCAATAAAAATAATAATAAAAAAATTAAATATATGCTAATTATATCAGCCCTTTCAGCGGACCTGAAAGAGAACTGGGTCTCAGCCTAAATAATACATTTAATAATAAAAAAAATAAATTAAAAAATAATTAAAAAATAATAAAAAATAAATAAAAAATAATAAATAATTCAATAAAAATAATAAAAAAATTAAATATATGCTAATTATATTCAGCCCTTTCAGCGGACCTGAAAGAGAACTGGGTCTCAGCCTAAATAATACATTTAATAAATAAAAAAAATAATTAAAAATAATAAAAAAATAAATAAAAAATAATAAATAATTCAATAAAAATAATAATAAAAAAATTAAATATATGCTAATTATATCAGCCCTTCCAGCGGACCTGAAAGAGAACTGGGTCTCAGCCTAAATAATAAATTTAATAATAAAAAAAATAATTAAAAAATAATTAAAAAATAATAAAAAAATAAATAAAAAATAATAAATAATTCAATAAAAATAATAATAAAAAAATTAAATATATGCTAATTATATCAGCCCTTCCAGCGGACCTGAAAGAGAACTGGGTCTCAGCCTAAATAATAAATTTAATAATAAAAAAAATAATTAAAAAATAATTAAAAAATAAAAAAATAAATAAAAAATAATAATAATTCAATAAAATAATAATAAAAAATTAAATATATGCTAATATATCAGCCCTTTCAGCGGACCTGAAAGAGAACTGGGTCTCAGCCTAAATAATAAATTTAATAATAAAAAAAATAATTAAAAAATAATAAAAAAAAATAAAAAATAATAAATAATGAAATAAAAAATAATAATTCAAATAAAATGTAAAATAATGATATTACTGCTAATAATAATGCTATTAATGCTAATAATTATGCTATTAATGCTAATAATAATGTTATTAATGCTATTATTAATGCTAATAATGCTATTATTAATGCTATTAATGCTAATAATAATGCTATAATGTTATTAATGCTATTATTAATGCTAATAATGCTATTATTAATGCTATTTATGCTAATAATAATGCTATTAATGCTATTAATAATGCTATTAATGCTATTATTTATGCTATTAATGCTATTAATGCTAATATTTATCCTATTAATGGTATTATTAATGCTATTAATGCTAATAATAATGCTATTAATGCTATTAATGCTAATAATAATGCTATTAATGCTATTAATAATGTTATTAATGCTATTATTAATGCTATTAATGCTAATAATAATGCTATTAATGCTATTAATAATGCTATTAATGCTATTAATTATGCTATTAATGCTATTAATGCTAATATTTATCCTATTAATGGTATTATTAATGCTATTAATAATGCTATTAATGCTAATATTTATCCTATTAATGCTATTAATGCTATTAATAATGCTATTAATGCTATTAATTATGCTATTATTGCTATTAATGCTAATATTTATCCTATTCATGGTATTATTAATGCTATTAATGCTAATAATAATGCTATTAATGCTATTAATGCTATTAATAATGTTATTAATGCTATTATTAATGCTAATAATGCTATTATTAATGCTATTAATGCCAATAATAATGCTATTAATAATGCTATTAATGCTATTAATACTAATATTTATCCTATTAATGCTATTAATGCTAATAATAATGCTATTAATGCTATTAATAATGCTATTAATTATGCTATTAATGCTATCAATGCTAATATTTATCCTATTAATGGCATTATTAATGCTATTAATGCTAATAATAATGCTATTAATGCTAATAATAATCCTATTAATGCTATTAATAATGCTATTAATGCTATTAATTATGCTATTAATGCTAATATTTATCCTATTAATGCTATTAATAATGCTATTAATGCTATTAATTATGCTATTAATGCTATTAATGCTAATATTTATCCTATTAATGCTATTAATATTGCTATTAATGCTAATAATAATGCTATTAATGCTATTAATAATGTTATTAATGCTATTATTAATGTTAATAATGCTATTATTAATGCTATTAATGCTAATAATAATGCTATTAATGCTATTAATAATGTTATTAATCCTATTATTAATGCTAATAATGCTATTATTAATGCTATTAATGCTAATAATAATACTATTAATGCTATTAATAATGTTATTAATGCTATTATTAATGCTAATAATGTTATTATTAATGCTATTAATGCTAATAATAATGCTATTAATGCTATTAATAATGTTATTAATGCTATTATTAATGCTAATAATGCTATTAATAATGCTATTAATGCTAATAATAATGCTATTAATGCTATTAATACTGTTATTAATGCTCATAATACTGCTAATAATGCTATTAATACTGCTATTACTGCTAATAATAATGCTATGGCTTATATTATTGCTATTGATGATGCGATTATTATTTAAAAATGTTTAAAAAAACAATAAACATATTTTAGATACCCGATGCATTTGCATCAGGCTAACAGCTATAACTACTATAATCAAATTAATGCACGTTCTAGAATCCCGATGCATTTGCATCAGCCTCACAGCTAGTATATATATATATATCTATTATATAATCGCGAATCGGAAAAGCGCCCCTCCGCGCGCTACTTCCGGCGTGGTCATGTGGAGACGAATTTAACATTGGGCGCGAGCAATGGCCGCGAGGCCATTGCGAGTCGCTGGCTGAGTGCGAGCAATGGCCGCGAAGCGGCCATTGCGAGTCGCTGGCCGAAAATCGAACCAGAGGCTCGGCCACAACCTTAGCGATTTACCGCTCAGGTAGCGCGAGCAATGGCCGCGAGGCCATTGCGAGTCGCTGCCTGAGCCGCAACTCGCTCCCCGGGGACCGCTACCCACAATTCGCCCCACCCCATGTCCGCACAGCCCCCCCCATGTCCGCACAGCCCCCCCCATGTCCGCACAGCCCCCCCATGTCCGCACAGCCCCCCCCATGTCCGCACAGCCCCCCCCATGTCCGCACAGCCTCCCCCATGTCCGCACAGCCACCCCCATGTCCGCACAGCCACCCCCATGTCCGCACAGCCCCCCCCATGTCCACACAGCCACCCCCATGTCGTCCACACAGCCCCCCCATGTCCGCACACCCACCCCGCAATGTCCGCACAGCCACCCCGCACCTAAGCTCCTACCCCCTAACTCCGCCGCCCCTAAGTCCCTACCCTCTAAGCCCCGCCACATCCTAAGCCCCGACCCGCCGCACCTAAGACCCTACCCTCTAAGTCCGCCGCACCCCTACACCCTAAGCCCCGACCCGCCGCACCTATGCCCCTACCCCCTAAGCCCCGCCGCACCTAAGCCCCTACCCTCTAAGCCCCGCCGCACCTAAGCCCTAACCCCCTAAGCCCCGCCGCACCTAAGCCCCTACCCCCTAAGACACGCCGCACCTAAGCCCCGACCCGCCGCACCTAATCCCCTACCCCCTAAGCCGCGCCGCACCTAAAAGCCCCGCCGCTTCCTAAGCCCCTACCCCATAAGCCCCGCCGCACCTAAGCCCCTACCCCCTAAACCCCGCCGCACCTAAGCCCCTACCGTCCGCCGCCGCACCTAAGCCCCTACCCCCTAAGCCCCGCCGCCTCCTAAGCTCCCGCCGCTTTCCCCCGCCGCTTTCCCCCGCCGCTGTCGCTAACACCTAACGCCCTACACCCGAAGCCCCCGCCGTCCCCTAACCTCACGTCCCCGTCGATTACTTACATGTCTTCTTAGTCATCTGATCGTCCGTCTGATCCACAAGTCCTCCGTCCGGCCAGGCGTCCTCTTCCTCCGGCCCCGGGGGTCTTCTCTTCTTTCCGCCATCTCCGCCTCTTCATCCAGCCCCCGGGGTCTTCTGTCTTCTTTCCGCCAACTTCCAGCTCCGACGTCCTCTTCACTTATCATTAAGATAGAATGGACGACAAATCCACCATTCTACCTCAATGAGATGTGAGGGGCTCTTCTGATTGGTCGCTGTCTACTGCCCTCAGCCAATCAGAAGAACCCCTCATTTCCCATTGAAATATATTAGCGGTGTGTCGGCGATTTTATGGCTGCCCACCTGGTTCTATTTGTCGGCCTTAAAATCGCGGACACACCGCTAATGCATGTCTATGGGCAGTGAGCTCGAATTCTGATTGGTCGGCGTCACCAAAGAGCGACCAATCAGAAATCAGGATGACTGCCCATAGACATGCATTAGCGGTGTGTCCGCGATTTTAGGGCCGACAAATAGAACCAGGTGGCCGGCCATAAAATCGCCGACACACCGCTAATGTATGTCAATGGGAAATGACAGGCTCTTCTGATTGGCTGAGGGCAGTAGACAGCGACCAATCAGAAGAGCGCATCAACAAATAAATTTAATAATAAAAAAAATAATTAAAAAATAATTAAAAAATAATAAAAAAATAAATTAAAAATCATAAATAATTAAAAAAAATAATAATAAAAAAAATAAATATATGCTAATAATATCAGCCCTTTCAGCTGACCTGAAAGAGAACTGGGTCTCTGCCTCAGGCTCACTTTAAATAAATAATAAATTTAATAATAAAAAAATAATAAAAAAATAATAAAAAAATAATAAAAAAATAAATAAAAAATAATAAATAATTAAATAAAAATAATAATAAAAAAATTAAATATATGCTAATAATATCAGCCCTTTCAGCGGACCTGAAGGAGAACTGGGTCTCAGCCTCAGGCTCAATTTAAATAAATAATAAATTTAATAATAAAAAAGATAATTAAAAAATAATAAAAAAATAAATAAAAAATAATAAATAATTAAATAAAAATAATAATAAAAAAATTAAATATATGCTAATAATATCAGCCCTTTCAGCGGACCTGAAAGAGAACTGGGTCTCAGCCTCAGGCTCACTTTAAATAAATAATACATTTAATAATAAAAAAAATAATTAAAAAATACTAAAAAAATAAATAAAAAAATAATAAATACTTAAATACAAATAATAATAATAAAAAAAAATATATGCTAATAATATCAGCCCTTTCAGCGGACCTGAAGGAGAACTGGGTCTCAGCCTCAGGCTCACTTTAAATAAATAATAAATTTAATAATAAAAAAAATAATTAAAAAATAATTAAAAAATAATTAAAAAATAAATAAAAAATAATAAATAATTAAATAAAAATAATAATAAAAAAATTAAATATATGCTAATAATATCAACCCTTTCAGCGGACCTGAAGGAGAACTGGGTCTCAGCCTCAGGCTCACTTTAAATAAATAATAAATTTAATAATAAAAAAAATAATTAAAAAATAATTAAAAAATAATAAAAAATAAACATAAAAAATAATAAATAATTAAATAAAAAATAATAATAAAAAAAAATAAATAAATGCTATTAATTGTATTATTAATTTTATTAATGCTATTAATAATGCTATTACTGCTAATAATAATGCTATTAATGCTAATAATTATGCTATTAATGCTAATATTTATGTTATTAATGCTAATAATTATGCTATTAATGCTAATAATTATGGTATTAATGGTAATAATAATGCTATTAATGTAAATAATATTGCTATTAATTCTATTATTAATGCTATTAATGGTAATTATTATGCTATTAATGCTAATAATTAGGCTATTAATGGTAATAAGAATGCTATTAATGCAAATAATATTGCTATTAATGCTATTATTAATGCTATTAATATTAATAATTATGCTATTCATGCTAATAATTATGCTATTAATGGTAATCATAATGCTATTAATGCAAATAATATTGCTATTAATGCTATTATTACTGCTATTAATGTTAATATTTATGCTATTAATGCTAATAATTATGCTATTAATGGTAATAATAATGCTATTAATGCAAATAATATTGCTATTAATGCTATTATTAATGCTATTAATGCTAATAATTATGCTATTAATGCTAATATTTATGCTATTAATGCTAATAATTATGGTATTAATGGTAATAATAATGCTATTAATGCAAATAATATTCCTATTAATTCTATTATTAATGCTATTAATGCTAATAATTATGCTATGAATGCTAATAATTCTGCTATTAATGGTAATAATAATGCTATTAATGCAAATAATATTGCTATTAATTCTATTATTAATGCTATTAATGCTAATAATAATGCTATTAATGCTAATAATTATGCTATTAATGGTAATATTAATGCTATTAATGCAAATAATATTGCTATTAATGCTATTATTAATGCTATTAATGCTAATAATTATGCTATTAATGCTAATAATTATGCTATTAATGGTAGTAATAATAATGCTATTAATGCAAATAATATTGCTATTAATGCATTATTATTAATGCTATTAATGCTAATAATTATGCTATTAATGCTAATATTTATGCTATTAATGCTAATAATTATGCTATTAATGGTAATAATAATGCTATTAATGCAAATAATATTGCTATTAATGCTAATAATTATGCTATTAATGCTAATAATTATGCTATTAATGGTAATAATAATGCTATTAATGCAAATAATGTTGCTATTAATGCTATTATTAATGCTATTAATGCTAATAATTATGCTATTAATGCTAATAATTATGCTATTAATGGTAATAATAATGCTATTAATGCAAATAATTATGCTATTAATGCTATTATTAATGCTATTAATGCTAATAATTATGCTATTAATGTTAATAATTATGCTATTAATGGTAATAATAATGCTATTAATGCAAATAATATTGCTATTAATGCTATTATTAATGCTAATTAATGCTAATAATTATGCTATTAATGCTAATATTAATGCTAATTATGCTAATAATAATCATATTAACGCTATTAATAATGCTATTAAGGCTAATAATCATGCTATTTATGCTATTCAAAATGCTATTAATGCTAATAATATTGCTATTAATGCTCTTTATGCTAATAGTAATGCTATTAATGCGATTAGTTATGCTATTAATTCTATTGTTTATGCTATTAATGCTATTACTAATGCTATTAATGCTATTAATGGTATTAATAATGTTATTCATGCTATTAATAATACTATTAATGCTATTAATGCTAATATTAATGCTATTAATTGTATTATTAATGCTATTAATGCTAATAATAATGCTATTAATGCTAATAATTATGCTATTAATGCTAATATTAATGCTAATAATGCTAATAATAATCATATTAACGCTATTAATAATGCTATTAAGGCTAATAATCATGCTATTTATGCTATTCAAAATTCTATTATTTAGGCTATTAATGCTATTAATAATGGTATTAATGTTATTAATAATGCTATTAATGCTATTCATGCTAATATTAATGCTATTAATTCTAATAATCATGCTATTAATCCTATTAATAATGCTATTAATGCTATTTTTAATTCTATTAATGCTATTAATAATTTTATTAATGCTAATAATGCTATTACTCCTCATAATAATGCTATTAACGCTATTATTAATGCTATTTATGGTAATGCTATTAATACTAATAACAATACTATTAATAGTACTATTATTGCTGTTAATAATGCTATTAATGCTAATAATAATGCTGTTAATGCTAATAATTATGCTATTAATGGTAATAATAATGCTATTAATGCAAATAATATTGCCACGTTCTAGAATCCCGATGCATTTGCATCGGGCTCACAGCTAGTATATATATAATTTGGAAAAGCTGCACAGCACACAGCAGACCAGTGTGAACTGGTGCAAGCATAGGACGCAGAGATTAAACAAACTGAATAAAAGTCCATGCAGCACTCAGCTACACCAATGATGCACAGTGCTAACAAGCCATATGTGTTTGAGGTAAAAATTCAAAAACTTACGCTTTTTCAAAAAACTCAATAATCTTATCTTTTAATCTGGAGTTCTTAGTACATACATTGGCCAATGTCTGCTTGCTCATCAACTACGACAAAGTGACTCCAGGTATGATGAGCCCTATCTGACATCCCTGCCTTCCTTGTCCACCCCCCACCTCGCGGTGGGCAGGCACCATCTATACCCTCCATCACCTGTAGGTTTAATGAGGGTGCAATTACATTGCAGCAATGGAGTCTGCAACTCCATATAATATATATAATTTGGAAAAGCTGCACAGCACACAGCAGACCAGTGTGAACTGGTGCAAGCATAGGACGCAGAGATTAAACAAACTGAATAAAAGTCCATGCAGCACACAGCTACACCAATGATGCACAGTGCTAACAAGCCATATGTGTTTGAGGTAAAAATTCAAAAACTTACGTTTTTTCAAAAAACTCAATAATCTTATCTTTTAATCTGGAGTTCTTAGTACATACATTGGCCAATGTCTGCTTGCTCATCAACTACGACAAAGTGACTCCAGGTATGATGAGCCCTATCTGACATCCCTGCCTTCCTTGTCCACCCCCCACCTCGCGGTGGGCAGGCACCATCTATACCCTCCATCACCTGTAGGTTTAATGAGGGTGCAATTACAATGCAGCAATGGAGTCTGCAACTCCATATAATATATATAATTTGGAAAAAACTGCACAGCACACAGCAGACCAGTGTGAACTGGTGCAAGCATAGGACGCAGAGATTATATATATAATTTTTTTTTTTACAGGTTTTTAAAACCTTTATTTTTTAACTAGCTGTGAGCCCGATGCGATTGCATCGGGATTCTAGAATCTGTATATAGTTTACTCAGTATATTTCAAATATGGCGGCATAGCGGCCGCCGCTATTTCGATTCTTCGGCGCGCTGAAGGCGGCGACCGATCAGAAGAGCACTACGCTGTATGGCGCCATACTTCAAATACATGGAATATTTTGAGTTTCACATTTACCGCTGTAAGTGAGGCGCTATTCTCATTGGTCGCTGTGTGCTGCCGGCAACCAATGACAATAGTGCCTCACTTTCATCAGTAAATGTGAAACTCAAAGTCGTCCATTATATGTCTAAGATGGCGGCCCGATTCTAAAGAATCGGGAGTCTAGCATGCATATATACATTATTCATTCAAATTTGACAATAATGCACATAAGACATTATTCATTCAAATTTGACAATAATACACATAAGACATGATATCTATCTATCAACTACCAATGTTTGTATGGTATATGTCAGTGTAGTACATGTCATGATTCTAAGGCAAGGCTTTTCGTACAGATACTGGCACCGATGTTTTGTACAGATTACGTATATTCAATTTATATATGAATGTTAATAATCTATGATTTAGCCAGTACATGTTTCCCCACCAACCACGGGAAGGTAGCCTTACAGCTGGTGGGACCTACTCTACTCTATCCCTAATAATTAATAGTTAGACTCCTTTTAAATCAGATATTTTTCGGCTATTTGCAGAAGGTGTGGAATAACAAAATACAATTTCTGCACTTGGCACCAAAGGGCCTACCTACAGCTCACTTTCAGCAAGTAACATGTAATGTATATGAAACTTGCAGTTAGCTTGCAGTAAATACGGCAAGCAAAGCTTCGACAGGTTCACTAAATGCAACCACTAAAAATCAGAGCTAACTGCGATTTTGGCGGTTGAAACTGTCGAAACCACATGTGCCGCAACTGCCGCAAGTAAACCACAAATTCCATATACATTTCATGCAACTTACAGTAAGAGTGCTGTAGGTCACCATTAGGCAGCAAGTGGCAAAATTGCTTTTTTCCCACTATAAATTCCACAAATAGCAGAAGAATTCAGATTTAAAATCAAATGTCTATTCTTTCCCTATGTGTCTAAATATGTACCTATGTGTCTAAATATGTACCTATATGTATGTATGTACTTATATGTACAGAACACAGTTCAAGATAGAGATGTGTGTGAACAGGCGTCCCACCCGTCTCTTAGCTGTTCACAAAAACCTCACCCTGTGTAAAAAGAAAATGAAATCTCTCAGCAGCTATAGTGCTGGAGCTTCAGGTTCTTATCACTAAATGCAAGCATTTAGATGATACACATCTACAATCTACTACAAAATGTGTGTTTATATACATATACTATGAAATATAAAAAGAATGTTTCTAAGCTAAACAACTAACGACTATATATCTTAAATGACTATTTTATATCTAATAACTAATTATAATGTCTTTATCTATAACTAAACTAATTTTTTTGGTATTTTTGTTTTTTTCTATTCCTATACATATATGGCTAAACTAATTTTTTGGTATTTTTGTTTTTTTATTCCTATACATCTATGGCTAAACTAATTTATTGTAATATTTGTGTTTAATTAGAAAGTAACTATGTATCTAAGAATTTAAAGTAAAATATTTTTATACACTATATTTTTAGTGAAAACTAAAACTAACGACTATATATCTTAAATTACTATTTTATATCTAATAACTAATTATAATGACTTTATTTATAACTAAACTAATTTTTTTGGTATTTTTTTTTTCTATTCCTATACATCTATGGCTAAACTAATTTTTTTGTATTTTTTTTTTTTAATTCCTATACATCTATGGCTAAACTAATTTATTGTAATATTTGTGTTTAATTAGAAAGTAACTATGTATCTAAATCTAATATGTATCTAAAGAATTTAAAGTAAAATATTTTTATACACTATATTTTTAGTGAAAACTAAAACTAACGACTATATATCTTAAATTACTATTTTATATCTAATAACTAATTATAATGACTATCTATAACTAAACTAATGTTTTTGGTATTTTTTTTTCTATTCCTATACATCTATGGCTAAACTAATTTTTTTGTATTTTTTTTTTTATTCCTATACATCTATGGCTAAACTAATTTATTGTAATATTTGTGTTTAATTAGAAAGTAACTATGTATCTAAATCTAATATGTATCTAAAGAATTTAAAATAAAATATTCTTATAGACAATATTTTTAGTAAAGAGTTTTCCACTATTGGGCAGCAATTTGCCTTGAATGGGTGTATCCAGCACTTTCACCTTAACATTGCATCGTCTTTTCACTCGTGAAAAAGCCACATATAACTGTCCATGTCCAAAAACGGGTTCTGGCAAAAAAATCCCTACTTTCTCCAGTGTTTGACCTTGGGATTTGTTGATGGTCATGGCAAAAGCAGGCTTCACAGGAAATTGGCGACGTCTTAACTTGAAAGGTAAGCCAGTCTCTGATGGAGATAAATCAATCCTTGGAATAAACACCACATTTCCTTCTGCAGACCCAGTAATGACTTTTGCTTGAATCATATTGTCAAACAAAGCGATGACAATCAAGCGAGTCCCATTGCAAAGACCTTTTCTGCTGTTAAAGTTGCGCAAAAGCATGACAATGGTACCGATTTTTAATTTGAGGTGATGAGAAGGCATTCCCGTTGGTGTGAGTGAATTTAAAAATTCCACTGGATATTGGTCTGGATCTTCAGTCTCATCAGGATCAATGGAATCATCACTAATGTATTCAGTGTATTCACCAGCAATGCAATCCATAACTTTAGAGTTCACCATATCCACATGGTCATTTTTAGGGCAAAGAATGGCATGTGATGCAGCAATCTGAATGCTTTCATTGTTATGTACATCAATGAGAAAGTTTTCACCAAATATAGCAAGTATGAGTGAGCCAGTGCAGATCATGTCTTGTGGGATTTCAATGATATCATCTCCAAGGTTGAAATCATTGGACAATTCACCATTTCCCAGTTGAAGTAACCAACTTCTATAATCAGGATCAATGGAGCGCATGTTGTTGAAGAGTGGCAATTGAGTGAAAAGCTGCCATTGTCGTGAGTATTTAATACAACTCTCTATAATGTCAGTTCTTGTACCATGAGGGATGATAGGCAGACACTGTCGAAAGTCTCCTCCCAGAACAATGACTTTCCCTCCAAAAGGTGTTGTATTTTTCTTGGAGATATCTGTTGTCATGACATCCCGTAAAAGTTGATCTATCACATGCAATGCATATTTAGAAAACAGAGTGGACTCGTCAATAATGAAAAGTTTGGTACTTTTCAAATGTTGTGCAGCATCTGTATCATTTTTAATTCTGGAAACGGATGTTTCATTTATTGGAATTGGTATGCCGTAAAGCGAATGGATGGTTCTTCCTCCTTGCAGTAAGTTAGCTGCAATCCCTGTACTGGCTGCAGGTGAGACAATTTCGCCTTCTCCTCTTAGTTCATGAATTAATAAATCATACAGGTATGTTTTCCCACTGCCACCTGGGCCATCGATGAAAAAGCACTTAGGTTGTAGACTTCTATCGTGTAAAGCTTGATTGATAGCATTATAGGCCAAAAGTTGTTGGTCATGTAAAGTAGCTTTCATTTGCTGAGCTCTTCTTAACTCATCATCCTTGTTGTATTGTGGGGCGATGTGTGGCTTTCTTTTTGGTCGTGGTAGATTAAAATCAGTAAAAGTTTTGCCATGAAATTTTAGAACATTTTGGACATCAGTCATAGCATATCCTTCACAATTCTCACACTCCTCAGTGTTGGAGTGATATGCATGGCAGTAGTCTTGGATAAAGTCTTGTTTAAATTCTTGCCACAACTCCAATGGATGAGCTGGAGGACCAAAAATACATATATATGCAAACATATCACGAAGCTGTGCAGGCATGTTGAGAACACAGGCATCCAATAAAGTATTTCTCCAAACACTGTCATCGAAGAGCAATCCAAGGGCTAATGCCGCCTCTTTAAAAGTTGGGTATGTGACTTCATTAACAGTCTTAATGTTGTCAAAACTTGTTGCTCCTTTGACATGCAGTAACAACAACCTTAAATAGTACCGTTCTTGTTCTTTCATACTGACAGTATACATTCTTCCAATCACTGAAGAACCTCCTCGCTTTCTAATTTTCCATGCACCTTGTTTCCAAACATAGTGCTCTGGAATTTGGTGGTATAAGTAATCATGAGCATGCGGGTCATTCTCATTGAGCTCAAAGTAGGCCATAAGAGTGGATTTTCTGTGCATTGTGTAACTGATGTTGTCAACAGAGTCATCCTCATGAAAATAAAGTGGTTGAGAATGTGGGAGATGTACGGCAAGGCGAATAATGGAGTGCGATTGTCTATGCATCGGGTAAGCAAATATTCGCCAAGCTGCCTCCGGTGCACTCACGTATCTTGAATCCATGAATTGATGTGTTTCATCATGGTGGATATTGGTTTGGCAAATTTCAAGATTGGCTTTATCATGTCCTTTGTAGACATATTTGAATAGGTATTTAACACTTTGAATGGAAGCACATACAGTTAGGGCCAGAAATATTTGGACAGCGACACAATTTTCGCGAGTTGGGCTCTGCATGCCACCACATTGGATTTGAAATGAAACCTCTACAACAGAATTCAAGTGCAGATTGTAACGTTTAATTTGAAGGGTTGAACAAAAATATCTGATAGAAAATGTAGGAATTGTACACATTTCTTTACAAACACTCCACATTTTAGGAGGTCAAAAGTAATTGGACAAATAAACATAACCCAAACAAATTATTTTTATTTTCAATATTTTGTTGCGAATCCTTTGGAGGCAATCACTGCCTTAAGTCTGGAACCCATGGACATCACCAAACGCTGGGTTTCCTCCTTCTTAATGCTTTGCCAGGCCTTTACAGCCGCAGCCTTCAGGTCTTGCTTGTTTGTGGGTCTTTCCGTCTTAAGTCTGGATTTGAGCAAGTGAAATGCATGCTCAATTGGGTTAAGATCTGGTGATTGACTTGGCCATTGCAGAATGTTCCACTTTTTTGCACTCATGAACTCCTGGGTAGCTTTGGCTGTATGCTTGGGGTCATTGTCCATCTGTACTATGAAGCGCCGTCCAATCAACTTTGCAGCATTTGGCTGAATCTGGGCTGAAAGTATATCCCGGTACACTTCAGAATTCATCCGGCTACTCTTGTCTGCTGTTATGTCATCAATAAACACAAGTGACCCAGTGCCATTGAAAGCCATGCATGCCCATGCCATCACGTTGCCTCCACCATGTTTTACAGAGGATGTGGTGTGCCTTGGATCATGTGTCGTTCCCTTTCCTCTTCCCATCATTCTGGTACAGGTTGATCTTCGTCTCATCTGTCCATAGAATACTTTTCCAGAACTGAGCTGGCTTCTTGAGGTGTTTTTCAGCAAATTTAACTCTGGCCTGTCTATTTTTGGAATTGATGAATGGTTTGCATCTAGATGTGAACCGTTTGTATTTACTGTCATGGAGTCTTCTCTTTACTGTTGACTTAGAGACAGATACACCTACTTCACTGAGAGTGTTCTGGACTTCAGTTGATGTTGTGAACAGGTTCTTCTTCACCAAATAAAGTATGCGGCGATCATCCACCACTGTTGTCATCCGTGGACGCCCAGGCCTTTTAGAGTTCCCAAGCTCACCAGTCAATTCCTTTTTTCTCAGAATGTACCCAACTGTTGATTTTGCTACTCCAAGCATGTCTGCTATCTCTCTGATGGATTTTTTTTTTTTTTCAGCCTCAGGATGTTCTGCTTCACCTCAATTGAGAGTTCCTTTGACCGCATGTTGTCTGGTCACAGCAACAGCTTCCAAATGCAAAACCACACACCTGGAATCTACCCCTGACCTTTTAACTACTTCATTGTTTACAGGTTAACGAGGGAGACACCTTCAGAGTTAATTGCAGCCCTTAGAGTCCATTGTCCAATTACTTTTGGTCCCTTGAAAAAGAGGAGGCTATACATTACACAGCTATGATTCCTAAACCCTTTCTCCGATTTGGATGTGGAAACTCTCATATTGCAGCTGGGAGTGTGCACTTTCAGCCCATATTATATATATAATTGTATTTCTGAACATGTTTTTGTAAACAGCTAAAATAACACAACTTGTGTCACTGTCCAAATATTTCTGGCCCTAACTGTACCTCAACATTAATATGACACTTGTATTTTAATAGTAGAAAAGGGTTATAGGGAACAACCCAAGAATTATCACTTCAAGTAATGTTTATTGAGTTTTCTTGATAATCAGTATATTACAATGGGTTACAGCATTAAGTATTCATTTTAGTGTAATTAAAGTAGTATAATGTACAAAGTAAACATTCTTTAACTAATAACTCTATATTGTTGATAAGTATGCTTGATATAATCATCAATAATCTTCGTTTACAGAACACAGTGAATAAGGTAATAACACAAACATTCTAACAAGAACATCTTACGGCTCATGTTACTAATAACATTCTACTAATAAGGAGTCTTAAATAGCTTTTTGTTGCTTGAGTCTTATTTTATAGCGCGTATATCTAAAAGGTTCAAGGTCCCCTACTTGGTTGCTCAAATAAGTATTTAGTTTTATTTGAAAGTCTGCTACTGTCAGTTTAATGTCAATAGGGCTAAGTTAAATTAAATGAAATGGTTGATGATGGAGTCTTGCCACGGATCCCATTTATGATGAAATTTTACTTGGGTGTTGTTTTTAATAGAGAAATGGTATTCCAGATTTTTGTGGAGTGATAGGGTTTCTAGAACATCTTGGATTTTTGGAGTGATGGTGCTTTTCCAGTTGGAAGCTATTAGTTTGTTTGCGATTAGAATAATATGTATAACTATGGGTCTATATTGTTTTGTAATTGTAATACTCTCGAAACAATCCCCACCACTTTCCCTCCCAAGCAATATTGCTAACCTCCTAAAGGACATTAATAACCAGAGTACATGGAAAACCAAAAATATTTATAGAATATTTAATGACGATGAAGACTTTAAGCCTTTCAAACAACTGGACTCATGGAAGAAAGAACTAAAAATCACAGAAATCCCAATAGAAATAAAGCTTCAAAAAGTAATGGCCTCCATCTATAAATACATACCTTGTGTATCATTGATTGAGACGTTTTATAAACTGCTTACCCGATGGTATTTCACCCCCCATAAGTTAAACTTAATGAACCCAGAACTTACAAATGAATGTTGGAGCACTGTAAACAAACAGGAAATATAACACACATATTCTGGGCATGTCCCAAAATTAGAGAATTCTGGAGAGACTTACAAAAACTAATATCCTTAATCACTCATCTGAGCATTACTTTAAAACCGGAACTAACATTATTATTACTAAACATTGATACAACCCAAGAATTATCAATCATCTTTGAATGGTGTTCAAAGGATGATCCTTCCTTTCTTTGATAAGTAGGGTATGCATCCTCAGCTAAGACTGTTTTTGTTTGGAAATCTTTAGGAAAACCTTTCTTACACTTTCCAAGATCCATACATGGAGAATTGGGGTTGTGTTGTCCACAGGGTCCATGAACCATGTGTTGCATCACAATTTGATGGAGCACAGGGTATTCTGCTGGATCAAGGATTTCAGCCCAAACTATATTATCCACTTCAACCTCAGTTCTTAGTTTGGATTTGCTATCCAGAATGATCAAAATGTGAGCGTGTGGTAGGCCACGCTTTTGGAATTCAATAACATGAACCATTGCACAAACTTTGCCAAATAATCCAGTGTTAATGTCTTTTAATAGGGCTTCCAGTTTAATTCTGAAGACACAGGCGACTAAATCAGGTCTATGTTCCACACCTGCATGCTAATTGTTGTCTCCCATTTAGGATACGTCTGGTACAAAAATCGTCGTATTGTCAAAATACTTGCATCCTAACTGCTCATTTAGGATTTAAGGAAATGGTTAAAATGACCGTCGTCCAAAATATTTCACAAATTTATCTATGGTTCCTGGATAGCATTGCTGCTTGTTTCCTTGGAGTTGCTAATTAAGATAGCAGATGGTTAAGCAATAGACCGTGCTTATTGCCACATGGGATAAACCGTTCTTACAACAGAAATAGTATACTGGAGGTCTGGGTGCACCAATAATGCCTCGTCCTCATCTTTCAATACCTTTCTTGGTGGCTCTGCTTACTATAAGTATAACATAGTCAGTTTTATACAACAGTTAGGACCGCTCAAGATGGGTTTAATTTGAATTAGTGACGTGCTTGAAAGACTTTTCTGTGACAACAATAATAATACTGGTATTGTTACTATTTAAACTGCCCTTGCATTTCAACTTTCTCAGTGTGGGTCCTGCTTATTGTAAGTTACCATGTCAGTTTATAACGTTAACCGGTCAGAGTGGTATTTGAAGTTAGTGACGGCTGAAATACTTTTTGTGCAAAACGGATGGACTAAGTACCTGTATTTGTTACATTTTTAAATGACTTGTTTTAAACTTTTACGCAGTACTGTTGTTTTGGCGCATTTAGCTTTGTTTCAATATGCTGGCGGTGTGACTGGTCTCAGACTTCCTGGCAGGACTCCTTGTTTTCTAATTAATTGCCTCTTGCCATGCAAGAGATGGAGTTCCCGCCCCTCTCTGGGCCCTGCACACATATAGCCTCGTCGCCTTCAGTCCATTTCAGACACTGTTCTTGCTGGCTCCTGCTTACTAGTAAGTATACACACTAGTCAGGTTTTTTATCATCAATAATATTTATTGAGCTTATTAAAGGAGTTACATAACATATGACATGGATACAAGACAAAAACTACATCTCAAAGGAGCGGACAAAGATACCCCCCATGGTTAACATGGGGGGGACAGATTGAGATCTTCTCCTTAACTCAAGAGTGGAAGAGGTAGGACTTCCATTGGGTTGAAAATATTCAGTCTTAACTGAACTCTTGGCGCCGATTTGTCGGCGTGCTGTGTGGGGAATGGTGCCAGGCGAGATGGCAGAGTGAGAATATGGTCTGTTAAAGTTTCTTCAGAGGTCTTTGCTGATATCTTGGCAACTGTGCTTAAGTAAACTTCAAAATCCGTATTTGTATTTGTAGTCCGCTTTTTCTCGTGGTCTCCGAGAGATAGGTAGTAAGTGTTGGGAAATTTTGCATAGTTATGGATCACATAGTGGCCCTGCGGAACTCATTCGAATCAACACAGCTCTGTATTTTGTTAGTAGATGACTCTTGAGGAGAACCTATTCACGGTATAAACTTAAACATCAAAAAGAGGAATATCCGGGGAGAGTTAGTGGGGGGAATTAGGGGAGAATAAACTGGATCAAACGTTGGGGAAGGGGGAACAAAGGTAAGGAGGGGGAGTGAGTTTTAGGAAAGGGGAGAGGAAAGAGGGCATGGGGAATGGGGGTGGGGGGCAGTCCCCCAGGCCTCAAAAATGAAAGAAGAGAAGAGAAGAAGAGAAAAAAAAAAACAAAAAAAACCAAAAACACAATTATAGGAAAAAGGAACGAACAGAGAGTCACCAAATGGTAATCATGAAACTCAAGGCTTACTGCTTAATAGGGAATCTGCATTGCAAGGGGGTGATTAGCCCATAAGGCCCACGCCTCCGAAACATAACGTCTGGAGCCCCAGTCTTTAGCCAGGTAATATTCGTGGCAAAAAATGTTGTTAATTCGATCTGAAAGATCACTCATAGTTGGAGGCGAGAGGTGTTTCCATTTCGTTGCAATGCAGATTCTGGCAGCTGTCAGGATAAAGGTCATGAGGTGTCGGATCACTGGGGGGAAGACCATAATTCCCACATGTAGTACCGCTACTTGCGGGGTGAGGGGGATTGCCGAGCTTGTTATGGAGTCAATAAGGCCCGACACCAATTGCCAAAATTGAGCCACTTTAGGGCAAGTCCACCACATGTGAGCCAGATCCCCTTTCTGGCCACACTGTTTCCAGCAGAGGGGGGACACTTCCTTGTTGAATTTAGATAATTTCGTGGGGGGGGGTGTACCACCTTAGGTGGATTTTTTTTAAAAGTTCTGTGTGGTTAATACATCTGGAGGTAGAGATCACACAATGTGTGGCATCTTCCCACTCCTCCACTTCCGCATGAAAGCCTAGCTCCTCCTCCCACCTCTGTATGTAAGACAGACTTTGGGGAGAGTTCAACTCTTGTAGGTCAGAGTACATAAGTGATAGGCATTTCGTAGGTCTCGGGACCGACAGAATGGAGCGACGGAGAGCAGAGGGGGCCACCGGGGGGCATAGATCATGCTGGAATGTGGCCGAGCGGATAAAATGTGAGACCTGAAGGAATAACAGAAAGGAGCCAGACAGGGAAGGGTATTTGGTCGAGAACTCTCCCAGAGTCATCACGCGGCGACCCATGAGGATATCGCTCAGATGCTTAGGGCCTCCATTTCTCCAAGGCGAGAAATTCAAATCGGGGATGAACCATTGCAAAGCCCCCAGAGGAATTTCCTCGGGAGGAAGTTTAGCCCAGTTCTTTTTAAAGAGGCCCCAGATATCCAACAATTCCCTGACCGTGCCCAACATGTCTGTCCTCCTCACCCTCCCCACTGCCTCCGCAGCCAGGAGGGTTTGGAGTGTACCTACTTGTGTCTCCGCCTCCTCGATCTGCCTCCATCCCAACGCCCCCTCCCCTCCCCACCAGCATCCCGCCGATTCCAAGATAGTTGCCTTACGATAGGTTTCAACATCCGGAACCCCCATACCCCCTCTAGTAAGGCGCTGAAATAGTGTCGCTTTCTTGACTCTCGCTGGTTTGTTAGCCCAAATACATTTATTAATTAATGACTGGAGCCGCGCAATTAACCCGGACGGGTAATGAACTGGAACACATCTGAACATGTAAAGAATTTTTGGGAGCCACATCATCCTTACCGCCTGAACTCTCGCCATCCAAGACATAGATCCCAGAGGGAACCCTCCGAGCGTACCACTCAGCTCAGACAAAAGACGCTTTATATTTTGAGAAGCCACCTCAGATGAGGGGCAGAGGAGGACCCCTAGATAGGGAACCCCAGTGGTGGACCATTTGAATGGATAAATTCGAGCTAAGCGCTCAGAGTCCTCCCTCCGGATCCCAATCGGGAACAAGACCGATTTGCTTGTGTTAAGTTTGTAGTAGGAGACGCGAGCGAAGAGGTCAAGCTTTTCCATTATTCCAGGGAGGGAGGAATGAGGATTCTCAGTCACTATGATGACATCATCGGCATAGAGGCCCACTACATGTTTTTTTCACCCACTGTAATCCCAGCAATCTCCGAGTCAGCTCTCAAGGAAGCCGCTAAGGGCTCCATAATAAGAGCAAACACCAGTGGGGAGAGGGGGCAACCCTGCCGAGTGCCATTAGTGATCCGAAAGGACCTGGAAGAGTAACCTGCCGAAAAGACTTTTGCGCATGGGTTCGAGTAGAGGCTTAGGATTGCTGATAAGATAGGGCCCGAAAATCCGAAGGTGGAGAGGACCTCCCTTAGGTAACCCCAATGCACTCTGTCAAACGCCTTTTCGGCATCTAGTGAGAGAAATACACAGGGGCACCTTTTCCTCTCCCCCACCTCTATCAGATTCAGCATCCTCCTGGTTCCATCTTTCGCCTGCCTCTCCCGCACAAACCCCACTTGGTCTTGGTCAACCAACAAGGGGATTATATCACCCAATCGGTTCGCAATTATTTTAGCAAAGAGCTTCAGGTCAGTGTTTAGCAAGGAGATGGGGCGGTAGTTTTCGGGGCGGTCCCGGTCTTTCCCCGGTTTAGGGATAGTAGATATCGTGGCTTCTAGAGCCGATTCTGGAATAGATCCAGTCACTTGCCAATGGTTGAATAGCCGGAGGAGGTATGGGGCCAGGACCGGTCCGAAAGTTTTAAAGTATTCGTTTGAAAACCCGTCCGGGCCTGGGGCAGAGTTGCATTTTAGACTTTTGATTGTCATTTCAATTTCTCCTAAGGTGAAAGGAGAATTGAGCAGGTCTAGAGAGTCAGCAGGGATCTTTGATAGCTTCAGTTTTCCAAGAAAGCTCTTGATGTCAGGCAAGGAGGGTTGGGGGGTATCCGGATCGTCTCTCAAGTTATATAGCTTTTCATAGTAAATCGCAAAGGCGTCCGCAATCTTTGCCGGGTCTCGGATCAGGATCCCCCCAGGACCCTTCATAGCCGAGATCGTACTTCTAGCTGCCTTCTTTTTGATCCTTCGGGCCAAGATCCTACCCGCACGATCCCCTGCTTCATAAAATTTGGTCTTTAATTTACGAAGACCCACTTCATGAAGACGAAGGAGGAGGGAGCGCAATTTAGTACGAGTGGCACAAATTTGAGAAAGGAGGAGAGGCGAGGGGGAAAGTTTATTAGCTGCCTCTAAGCGTTGAATGTCTGCTGTCCATTCCTTTTGAAGCCGCTCTCTATTTCTCTTGGCTTGTGCAGCTTTTTGGAGGAGGAGGCCCCGGAGGACCGATTTATGGGCATACCATAGCGTATCATCCGGGACCTCCCCATTGTCATTGTGTTGGAAAAATTCCCGTATCGACTCTCCCAAGTGCTCAACGACTTCCCCGTCAGCCAGCAAGCCCGCATTTAGTCTCCAGTGACGGGACGCACCACCTCCCACGTCTAATCCTATCTCCAGGGTTATCGGAGCATGGTCTGACCAAGTGATCACACCCACCTCCGATGAACGACAACTCCCCAAGGCCAAGTCATTGACCAGGAAGAAGTCAATTCTGGAGTAGGATTGATGTACATGGGAGAAGAAGGAATAGTCCCTCTCCTCCGCGTGGTGGTATCTCCAGATGTCATGGAGGCGGTACTCCCGGCAGAGATCACCCAGTGCACCCCCCCCCTCCGTAACGAGGAGGAGGAGTCCAGGCGGGGTTCCATGACTACGTTGAAGTCGCCACACACAATTAGTTTGCCCCTCGCTTCCTTTTCAATAAGATCAAACAGTGATCTAGTGAATTTTATCTGTCCCACATTTGGGCCATAAACGCTGACCACAGTATAGGGGGAGCCTCCTATCTCACAATGTACCAGAATAAATCTGCCATCTGGGTCAGGTGTGACGCCTAGCAAGGAGAATTGGACAGAATGTTTAATCATAATACAGACTCCTGCTTTTTTTTACTTTCGAGTTGGCGTAAAAGATATGGGGAAAATCTCCGAGTTGGAGTCTAAAGTTATCCTCTTCTAGGAGGTGAGTTTCCTGGATACATATCACCTCCGCTTTTGAGGATCTCACCTCCCGCCAAAGAAAAGATCTCTTGGCTGGGGAGTTAAGACCCCTGACGTTCAAGGAGAGAAGAGAAAGAGACATCACCAGGCCCGGGGGGATCCCACCAGGGAGGGGATGAGGTAGGTGAGGGGAAGTTTAGGTGGGGTATGAAGAGAGCTGGTTAGACTTCGATAAAGGGGACAGGAATGTAAGTGGGGGAAAACAAAGGAGGGAAAACGAACAATGGACAGGTAGGGAGTGAGAAAGCGAAACAACAAAGAGGAAAACAAATAATTAATTACAGTTATGTAAACGGTGCTTCAATATCCCACAACATTAGGAGATAAGTCCTTGGGGGAAAGGATGTTCCGGACAACCAGATGCCTCGCCTTAGATCAACAAACACGGGGCATAAGGGACTAACCAAAAGACCGGAACAAATAAAGGATACCTTAGTGGATAAAGTCAATAGGGTCCTTTCTGGAGACATCTGCTGAATTGGTGAATGTCTTCTAGTCGATAGGGTCGCGACGGATGATCACGCAGTCCCGTCACCCTCCGGGACCTCTGCTGAAGCACGATCCGGACTACGTTGAGCAGGCTCCCTTCGGTCGGGAGTAGGGGAGACAAGATTCCAGGCTTTGAGAGATTTTCGAAGTAGTGTGGGTGAAGCATAGGAGTGACGTTTCCCTTTGTGTCGAAAGTTGAGGGACACCGGGGAACCCCAGCTGTAAAGTATGCCTCGGTCTTTAAGCACCTTGCAGCACGAGGCAAAGTCCCGTCTTCTTGATAGGGTCCCCGGTGAGAGATCTGGGAAAATCGATATATGAGCATATGGATCTGGGAGGGGAGGACCTCGTCTCATTCTTTGAAGCAGCCGGTCAGTTACTCCATTTCTGACCATGTGAACCAGTATATCTCGGGGTACCCCTTCTGGGAGATTTGGGGGCTTAGGAATACGAAAAGCTTTTTCGATAGCCAGGTCGGTGCTGGGGATGTCAGGTAGTGCAGCAACCAGAAATTTTGAGGCAAGTTCATGAGGGTCTGCTTCTGCATCTAATTCCCTCAGACCTCTCAGCTTAAAGTTGTTGCGTCTTAGCTTTTCTTCGAGATGACAAAGGGTTGCGTTCACAGTCCCCATCTCCCTGTCTAGGTCTGAATGATTGTCTGCCAAACTGTTATGTGCCTTGGCAAAATCACTCATTTTTTCTTCTAGACTTGTTGTTTTGTCTGCCAATGCTCCTAGGTCCTCCCTCAGAGTCCCTATCAGATCCTGCATTTTATTCATTAAAGTATCCCCCAGGGAGCCCAAGTAGGCTTTTGACATCCCTTGTGTGACAGGAGCGTGCTCCTCAGCCTCCATGTCCCGGCCTCCCGAGCTGCGCAGCGTGCGAGGGCTTGCAGGGGAGAGAGGAGGCTGTGTGTGCCGTGCTGCAGCCGGCGCCATCTTGGATGGAGAGGAGCGCGGGAGCTCGGCTCCAAAGTAATCGGTGAGCCTGTTCCCCGTCTGTCTGCGTTTAGGGGCGGCTCTAGGCATGACCGGAGGGTGCCAGGGGCGATCACAGACCTGTGGTGACTGGTGTGCAGCGTGGAAGAGCCGGTGAAGTGCCGATTTGCAGATCTCTCCAGGGAGCCCTCCTAGAATGCGACCGGCGCCATGAGCAGCTGGACACGCCCCCCACTAGTCAGGTTTTTAATACAACAGTTAGGACCGCGTCAGAGATGGGTACACTTTGAAGTTAGTGACGTGGCTTGAAATAACTTTTTTTGCGCAAAAAAACGGATGGACTAAGTACCCTGTATTTGTTATACTATTTTTTATACTGCACTTGCATTTTAATACTTTTACTGCAGTGTACTGTTGTTTTTGGTCGCATTTAGCTTTTTGTTTCCAAATATGCTGGCGGTGTGAACAGGTTCCTACAGACCTGTTCTCTGTGTGCAGGACTCCTCTGTTTTCTAATACTGGAGCTGTGTAACCCTGCGTGGACTTTGGCCTTGATGCTTGAGTCCCTCATGCCAGCCTTGTTCTCCATGAGGAAAAAATAAGGGATAGAGTAATGCATCTAAATTGCTATGTAGAATACTGACTTGCTGTGTTTTAGGGGCCAAGGGGTTATTTGGGTCAGGTTTCAAATGAATTAAAATGTCTCTATTGAATGGTGGCTCTCCATCAGCATTTTCAAAGACCACAGCAACTTCATTGACAGTAGGATTGTTATAGCGTCTAGGGTCTTGCTGTCTGTCTTGTTTAATGGCCATGATAATATTTGGCATGACGGTGCCATGTTCTACTGCCTTCTGTTGTTCTTCTAATTCAACGTCACGTAGCATTTTGTAGGCCGAAACAAAGGGATTAATATTATCCAATTGAAGAGCAATGATACTCATTAAAGTAGGATGACATTTAACATTTTCTGGAGACTGTAGCCGTTGTTCTATAGCGCTTGCAGTATCTAAAATGTACAGTCGTGCATATGCTGGAGGTTGATCTTGAGCAGGATGGAGTGTCCCAGTGCGATGATAAATTTGCCCATGAATACGGAAACAGTAAAGGCCGTGTCCAGGTGGTAGAGAAACATGGGCACCCATGGAGGCAAAAGAACTATTAATGCTCCTGATATTCTCCATCAAATTTCGACTGTACTCACTCTCTCCTTTCAGCAGGCGTTGGAAGACCTCTGGGTATTGAGGTAATGGTACCTTTACTTTTCCCTTGTGGCAACAAAGACTAAACTGTTGATCTGGTGGGCGTTCAGCAGTAAAATGCAGAGCCTCACAATGTTCACATATTAACTTCATGGGACCACAGGTATGTTCTAGAATAGCATGATCCTGATCAGTAAATTAAGTAAATAGAAAAATTCTGCACAGACCGGGTATTCTGGTTTAAAACTCCAATTCTTTATTCATCCATACGAATAAAACACAAGTTCTGGGGTACACAAGCCCCCCTCCCACGCCTTACGCGTTTCGGTTAGAGCACCTTAATCATAGGCATACACAGCAGTGTCTGCACAACACATATATAGGAGACTTTACATGTACACACCCCCTACCATCACCCATGTGCAATCATTTAACAATTATTCCAGAATCAAAGAGTTAACTTTTTCAGAGAGCAGGTCAAAGTTCCAAATATTTTTGCAGGAAAAAAACAAATTTAATATAACCAATAACATTTACAGGTTGGCCTTATATCTCTTACTACTGACTGAGTACTATATTCTATCAGGTTCGTTTTTACAGAACCTTCCTTTAGATCCATAATTAAATACACATATGTCTTACTCTACTCAGTCAGAGTAATTACAAACAATAGTCAACCAGACTAATATTTAACAGATCATATATTAGTTTGCTAGTACATATAAGATGGAGCATAGTTATACAGTAATATTCATATAACTATAAATATGATTGAACATGACTGTATATGAATGTAAATATGAGAGATAGCTATGGTTTTTAAATCTCACAATGTTCTGCATGGGTATTTTCACACCCCTCATTCATTATTCCCATCAGTCATTATTCTTATAGGTGATGTCTGAATAAATCTACCTAAAATACAAAAGATATAATAAAGTTTTTATAATACAGTTTTTTGGGGCGGGGTAGGGGATATTTATTCAGATATTAAGCAACAAATGGACAGCTTATCACATTACACTCGCTTGCCCCAATCGTAGCTGCCCTCTCCATCCCCGGGACGCTGTCAGATTCATGAGCCTAATCAGAGGCACCATAAATAAGAGGAGCAGTCAGTGCCGGAGCAAAAAGAGTATAGGAGTCAGTTTTAATTTTGACGTTTTTAAGTCATATCCAGGGTCCATATCTACTTATGTCACAGTATAGGATGAATTTAATAGAAGTGGGATATGTCCGTATGATAGTTCAATCCCTCCGGATACCATACATTCAATGACAATATCCAGTGGGCTTCGCGACAAAGCAATATGCGCTCCCAGTCCCCACCCCTTTTTGGTCGCATCACACGTTCGATCCCCCTGATTTTTAATGCGCTAATATCCCCTCTATGTATTTCAAGAAAATGTCGTGATAGTCCTGAGAGGTTTTTACGACTGGCTGCATTATTTGGTTTTGCTGCCGACAAAAAATTACAACCTTTAGTTACAAAAAATCCGGGCCACATTAAGGATACTAAACACCTATTGGGGGCCTTGGAGAATATCAAATGGGAGAAGGGCTACGAATGGTTAACTTGCGATGTTATTGCACTTTATTCTTGTATCCCACACACACAGGCACTTTTGGCTATGTCGGAGGTCTTAAAAAGAACAGCATTATATTCTGAGGAGGAAAAATTGTTTTTTATGATGTGCATAGAACATTTGCTTAAAACCAATTTTTTTATTTTTGATTCTTCCTATTACCTCCAGGTTTGCGGTTGCCCTATGGGCGCGAGTTTTTCACCAACACTCGCTAATTTATATATGAGTATTTGGGAAAGTAAATACATATTTACCGCAGCCAATCCTTATTTGAAGGAGATTGTATGGTGGGGGCGGTACCTGGATGATGTCATCCTAATCTGGCAGACACCAGAGGTACCTCTCCCCCACCAAGAATCTAGGTTGGAGGAATTTATATGTTATATCAATGGGAATGATATGAACATCAATTTTACTCATGAAAAACAGGGTATTTCAGCAACTTTTTTGGATGTAAATCTAAGGGGGGATTTAACAACAAAGGAAATTAATACCTCCCTATATAGAAAAGCTGTCAGTGGGAATTCAATCTTACACGCTGACAGCTGCCATCCAAAACATGTTATCCGTAATCTTCCCCTAGGGGAATATATCAGAGCAAAGAGGTCCTGCTCTACCAATACCTCTTTAGAATTGGAAAATAGGCGCATAGACCGACGTCTAAAAAATAGAGGCTATAAAGTATGGATGCTGAACAGGGCACGGAATATCGCTGACACAAGAACAAGGAAGTCTTTACTTGATTCTAAATATAAAAAAGGGAAGGGTGGGAACATCCCAACTTTTTCAACAGAATATACAGTTGACTACCAAGCTATTGTAGCTCTTATGCATAAATTTCTACCTATTTTACATCAGGATCAGAAATTATCCTCAATATTGGGGGAAGGTTATAGATGCGTCCCAAAGAGATCCCGCACCTTGGGTAATATTCTATCACCTAGTACTTTCAAGGAAAAGGAGTCCCAACCCACGTGGTTAAAATATACAGGTACATATAAATGCGGAGGTCGTAGGTGTACACTATGTAATCACATAGAAATAACTGATACATTCTCCAATGCTATTACTAAACAGCAATTTAGAACAAAAATGTACATAAACTGTAATTCAACCCACGTGGTTTATCTTGCTTCGTGCGAGTCATGTGACAAACATTATGTTGGCTGCACAAGTAGGGCCCTGAAAAAACGTATAGGGGAACATATAACGGCAGCAAAACCAAATAATGCAGCCAGTCGTAAAAACCTCTCAGGACTATCACGACATTTTCTTGAAATACATAGAGGGGATATTAGCGCATTAAAAATCAGGGGATCGAACGTGTGATGCGACCAAAAAGGGGTGGGGAATGGGAGCGCATATTGCTTTGTCGCGAAGCCCACTGGATATTGTCATTGAATGTACGGTATCCGGAGGGATTGAACTATCGTACGGACATATCCCACTTCTATTAAATTCATCCTATACTGTGACATAAGTAGATATGGACCCTGGATATGACTTAGAAACGTCAAAATTAAAACTGACTCCTATACTCTTTTTGCTCCGGCACTGACTGCTCCTCTTATTTATGGTGCCTCTGATTAGGCTCATGAATCTGACAGCGTCCCGGGGATGGAGAGGGCAGCTACGATTGGGGCAAGCGAGTGTAATGTGATAAGCTGTCCATTTGTTGCTTAATATCTGAATAAATAACCCCTACCCCGCCCCAAAAAACTGTATTATAAAAACTTTATTATATCTTTTGTATTTTAGGTAGATTTATTCAGACATCACCTATAAGAATAATGACTGATGGGAATAATGAATGAGGGGTGTGAAAATACCCATGCAGAACATTGTGAGATTTAAAAACCATAGCTATCTCTCATATTTACATTCATATACAGTCATGTTCAATCATATTTATAGTTATATGAATATTACTGTATAACTATGCTCCATCTTATATGTACTAGCAAACTAATATATGATCTGTTAAATATTGGTCTGGTTGACTATTGTTTGTAATTACTCTGACTGAGTAGAGTAAGACATATGTGTATTTAATTATGGATCTAAAGGAAGGTTCTGTAAAAACGAACCTGATAGAATATAGTACTCAGTCAGTAGTAAGAGATATAAGGCCAACCTGTAAATGTTATTGGTTATATTAAATTTGTTTTTTTCCTGCAAAAATATTTGGAACTTTGACCTGCTCTCTGAAAAAGTTAACTCTTTGATTCTGGAATAATTGTTAAATGATTGCACATGGGTGATGGTAGGGGGTGTGTACATGTAAAGTCTCCTATATATGTGTTGTGCAGACACTGCTGTGTATGCCTATGAGTAAGGTGCTCTAACCGAAACGCGTAAGGCGTGGGAGGGGGGCTTGTGTACCCCAGAACTTGTGTTTTATTCGTATGGATGAATAAAGAATTGGAGTTTTAAACCAGAATACCTGGTCTGTGCGGAATTTTTCTATTTACTTAACGGCTAATCTGGATACCAGCTTGGATTCCAGCACAAACAGCCTAGGATGGCCATGGTGAGCTATGCACTTTGAAACTTTATTACGTATACCTGATCAGTAAATGCCATTGGATGTAGGAGAGGTGTAGATAACAAACGTAGATTTTTATTGTGTAATCCTACATAGATGAGACGTGGAAGGGACGTAGATTCAACACATTCCATAAATGAAGAAGTTGAATATATATTCCGTTCTGGCTCTTGCAATGTTGAAGTGGAAGAAGAACTTTTGCATAGGTCACGACGTGATGCAGCCAAATGGGTCAAGCGGACTTGTTTAGACGTAGGAGACTCCGTATCTTGACGTATCTGTCTTGTCCTTTTAAGCCTCATAATTTTATACTGTTTGCTGTATGGCGACTCCTCAGCAGAGTGTTTTCGTTTAGATGTGGCCTTGCGATGTGGTAAAGGCTGTTCAGTTGTAGTTAACACAGTAGAAGAAGAGGTGGCAGCAGTATGAGGATCAGACGAAGAGGTGGCAGCAGTATGAGGATCAGACGAAGTGGTGGCAGCAGTATGAGGGTCAGACGAAGAGGTGGCAGCAGTATGAGGATCAGACGGATCTCCTGTGGGAATTAACTTTTGTTGTTTGCGTCTTTGACGCGCAGCCATTGATTTTTTTGGCTAATCGTTCCTTCCTTCCTTCCAAAGACTCTTTCGAAAGCCGTGTCTTCAAAGCAGCCTTTTCCTTGTACAAGCGAAGTCGTCTGTCTTCAGAACTCTCCTCCGCACGCTTCTTGCGCATACGCACAGCGTCCTTGGCAACCTTTGCTTTTTTTTTTCCCATGGAGGTCATGGGAGGTGTTAAAGGCTGTTCACTTTGTAGAATGTCAGTAGACGAAGAGGCAGGAGTAGTATCTTTGTCAGACGGTTCTTCAGTGGCTCTAAGTTGTTGTTGTTTGCGTCTGCGACGCTGAGCCATAGCTCTTTTTGCCATTCGTTGGCTTCTTTCTTTGGAAGACAGTTCAGAAATACGTTTCTTCAAAGCAGCCTTCGCAGCATCCAACCGAAAACGTCTCAGTGGAGAAGAGAGTTTGGCAATGCGTATCACTTTAGCAGCCTTAGCACGATCTAACCGAAGACGTCTCTCTTACGAAGTCTCCTCTGCAATGCGTTTCGCTTTAGCAGCCTTAGCACGATCTAACCGAAGACGTCTCTCTTCCGAAGTCTCCTCTGCACGCTTCTTCTTAGGCGTAGATGCAGCCTCCTTGGCAAGAGCGATATTTTTTGTTGGAGAGCTCATCTTCGTAAGAATAGGCAGTGAATCCAATCCAAAATGAGCTAGAGTGTGTTAGTTAAGGAAACAATCAATAATAACTATGTCTAAATAGGCAAAAACAATAAAAGGAAAGTGTGTATTTCAATAACCTGTGAAAAGCAAATCATGGACTTCTTTAGAGTACGAAACAAATATTTAATGATGTTTACTGTATGGAGTTGTGAATGGAAATCAGTGTGTTTAAAGTCCTTAAAAAGAGACTTGAAGGCAAGACAAATGGATGTAAGGGCCCTTTCAGACGCACGTTGTAAATGCAGAGTTCCAACATTGTAAAAAAAGCGGTTAAAGTACCGATATGACGGCAAGTTCCGCATAACCGCCAGCAGGGGTGGAGTTGCAGAAGTTCGGGCAAAATGGCAGAGGTAGCGTTCATTTTTACCTTGAACTTAGGGTTTTGTGATTATTGCGGAAGTAGTGGTTTTTATTTTTCTCTCTGCAGTTGGGGAAATAGCGGCATTAGTGCCGAGCGTCAAATGGCGCAATGTGACCAAGCAGGGTGAAAAAAGAAATAAGGCAACTTCCGCAGTACATGGTGAAACAGGCAGGTCAATGTAAAAATGAACATTAATCCAGTGATGTAGCGGGACCTTACGCAACTGCACCTCTGGTGGCGGGTATGGGGAACTTGCGTTAATATTGGGAATATTACCACGTTATGGAATTATGTAAATCTGCATGTACAACGCGCATGTGAAAGGGGCCCCAGTCGGTCATATAGTGCAAAATACCATGCAACCAATATATTTGGTATGTAAAAGAAGTTAATGTCCCACTGGCACGACAATAAGGCAGTGGTAAGGTAGCATTACATCCAAACTGTTAAATATAAGACAGGTAGTAGTCCTACAGACTCATTAGTATGAAATATAATCAAAATGGCATATAATGGGTTAATGTACTCCTAACAGTCTAACGACACACTCCAAGTAGAAATAAAATATAGAACAGTCTGTAAGGGGTTAATGTACCACTGGCACGCGTACAAAATACTGCACGATCAATAAAATTAAAAATAGTATTAAAGAAGTTAGTGTTCAAATGCCAGTAGTAGACCACATAGTGACATAGGCAGTGAATAGCCAAGACAATAGAAGGGGTTAATGTACTACTTGCACTCCTATAAAACAGTGTGGATGAGAAAATAAATAACAAATGGTATAGAAGAGGTCAGGGGCGGACTGGCCCGGCGGGAGATCGGGAGATCCCCCGGGGGGCCCCGACATTTTTTAGCCCCGCCCACTTAGTCACGCCCCCATACCCTCCCCTGGGCCCTGCAGGGAGAAGTCTGTGACAGCGTGAGGCCGCCCTCCGGTATTATCACTAATCATATCGGCGCACTGCCGATATGATTAGTGATTATGTTCTTGATAGTGGTATTGCAGCAGCAAAGCACGGAGAGAGCTCTCCGTGCTTTGCCTGCTGTTGCGGTGCCGCCCAGCCTCCTCTGGGCAGCGCGACACTGCCGGCGCGTGCGCAGATGGAGACAGTCTCAGCCTGCGATGACTGCCTCCATCCAGGCTGTGTCTGCAGCGCAGGTGCCGGCAGCATCGCTGCGGAGGAGAGGGACCGTCACCCGCCGTCGCCCCAGCAGACCCGCAGACAGTCAGGCGGCAGCCCAGGCAGGGTGACTATAAAGGCGGTTGTCCAGGGGAGGAGGCTTGGGTTAGGGGGGGCAGGGGGGTGGGCAGTGTTAGGTCGTCCTGCTGAGTGACTGAGGAGCCCATTCTTCCATAAGAGATGGGCTCCTCAGCCTTCAGCCTCGGGCCTGGGGGTCCCAGACCGTGCTGCAGCCTCCACCATCCAGTCTCACCTGCTGGGGGCCTGTAGTGTGAGGATATGCTGCTTCTACTACTGCCCCCAGCATGGTGCCCTCAGGGAGGTCCCACAGGGCATCACAGGTCTTAGCATGAAGCAAATACTGTGGGAGCTCCCTGATGGCACCATACTGGGGTGCGGTGAGAGCCTAACCTCACAGAGCCCCATGATCTCTATGTGCGCCTATGTGTGGACCCCATGATGATCTCTATGTGCGCATCTGTGTGGGCCCCGTGATCTCTATGTGCAGAGGCAGACCGTGACCCCTGGGGGCCCTGGTGCAGGCGCCGGGGGGAAGGTGCTGCCGGCCGTCGGCGCGGCCCGGGGGGGGTGCTAATAGCTGTATAGCCGTCGTCGCTGCCCGATGGAGGGGGGTGGTAGACGGTGCTGGGGGCCGCCGGCGCGGTGCTCTCCTACGACATGGAGGGGCAGAAGAGAGGAGGGGCGAGATCAGGCAAGGGAAGCAGGAAGCTCTCTGCTTCCCTTGCCTGACCCTCCTCTCCTCTGACCGCGGCTTGCGGGGGTCGGCTGGGGGCCCCTCTCCAGGCTTGAAGGGGGCCCCTAGCCGGTCGGGGCCCTGGTGCAGCTGCTCCAGCTGCACCAGTGTAGTTCCGCCCCTGTCTATGTGCGCTTATGTGTGGGCCCCATGATGATCTCTATGTACGCATCTGAGTGGGACCCGTGATCTCTATGTGCGCTTATGTGTGGGCCCCATGATGATCTCTATGTACGCATCTGAGTGGGCCCCATGATGATCTCTATGTACGCATCTGAGTGGGCCCCGTGATCTCTATGTGCAGGCCCCATGATGATCTCTATGTACGCATCTGAGTGGGCCCCGTGATCTCTATGGGCGCTTATGTGTGGGCCCCATGATGATCTCTGTGTACGCATTGGAGTGGGCCCCATGATCTCTATCTGCGCTTATGTGTGGGCCCCATGATGATCTCTATGTACGCATCTGAGTGGGCCCAGTGATCTCTATGTGCGGGCCCCATGATGATCTCTATGTACGCATCTGAGTGGGCCCCGTGATCTCTATGTGCGCTTATGTGTGGGCCCCATGATGATCTCTATGTACGCATCAGAGTGGGCCCCATGATTATCTCTATGTACGCATCTGAGTGGGCCCCGTGATCTCTATGTGCGGGCCCCATGATGATCTCTATGTACGCATCTGAGTGGGCCCCGTGATCTCTATGTGCGCTTATATGTGGGCCCCATGATAATCTCCATGTACGCATCTGAGTGGGCCCCGTGATCTCTATGTGCGGGCCCCATGATGATCTCTATGTACGCATCTGAGTGGGCCTAGTGATCTCTATGTGCGCTTATGTGTGGGCCCCATGATGATCTCTATGTACGCATCGGAGTGGGCCCCATGATCTCTGTGCGCTTATGTGTGGGCCCCATGATGATCTCTATGTACGCATCTGAGTGGGCCCCATGATCTCTATGTGCGCCTCTGAGTGGGCCCATGATCTCTATGTGAGCTTATGTGTGGGCCCCATGATGATCTCTATGTACGCATCTCAGTGGGCCCCATGATGATCTCTATGTACGCCCCTGATTGGGACCCATATCCGCCCCTTATGTGGCCCCTGTAATCTCTGTGGTCCTGAGCCTCGCCTCCATGTGGCAGTAGTAGAAGAAGCATCTCCATAGTGTGGCATTCACACTACATGCTGCACTGTACAGGACTCCGAGCCAGCAGCAGGACGGATGAGAAGGTAACTGCCTGGGACCCTTACCTAAGGCTGGCAGGACATACTACTAGGCAATGGCCATGATTATCATGCCCGTTGGCCAGCATGTTATGCCAGCCTCTGGTGGTACTATCATGCATGCCATTGCCCAATATGTCCTGTCAGCATCTGTGGTACTATCATGCATGCCCATTGCCCAATATGTCCTGTCAGCATCTGTGGTACTATCATGCCCACTCAGCATGTCCTGACAGTCACTGGTGGTAGTACTAGCATGATAGTACCACAGAGGCTGGCAGTACATACTGGGCAATGGGCATAATAGTGCCACAAAGGCTGGAAGGACATACTGGGCAATGGGTATGATAGTACCATCAGTAGACTGACTAGGCGTTATCCAGGGCTCTGTCTCCCCTCCTCGCAGCTGTTAACATTGCGTTTATGCTGTGCGTTGCAACGGATCAGTTGTAAAGCAGCACAAATGCAATGTGCCGTAGACTTGCATTGCAAAAATGCATTCTAACGCTTGCAAAAATAGGCATACGTTTGAAAGTATGCATTATTTGCAATGCACAGGAAACACGGTCGTTGGCTGGAGGCCAGTTGAGCGATTCTATCACTTACAGGTGTGTTCTACTGTTATTCTGTGACTTCTCATCTCTGTCAGCAGACATATTGTCTGATTGCAAAGATGTAGCAGAGCTGAAGACAGAAGACCTGTGTATTACGTCGGAGCAAGGATTTTTTTTCATTTATTAAAGATGGAGTCCCTAAATGTGTTTGAGTTTTATTAAACATTTATTTTCTCTGTGTTGTGTTTTTTTTCTGTTTACTAGAAATTCATGGTGGCCATGTCTAGTTTGGCGTGATGCCATGAATTTCAGGGTTAGTACCAACTGATAATACAAAGCTGGTACTAACCCCTTTATTACCCAGCGTGCCACCACCCCCACCAGGGCCACTGGAAGAGCCGAATAAAGCACCTGGAAATGGCGCTATGATGACTACGCCAATTCCAGGGGTGGCTGTGGGCTGCCGTTTTCAGCATCGGGGGCCCAGAATGCTTGGGCCTTACCATGCTGAGAATCCCAGCCCCCAGCTGCCGATCAAAATATGGCGGGAGCCCACTCATTTTTTTTTTTAATAATTTATAAAAATAATTGGGCTTTCCTGACTTTTGATCACCATCGAAGGTAAAGCCAGGCAGCTGGGGGTGGCAGGCCGTAGCTGTCCGCTTTATCTGCGGTGAGAATCAAAAATTCTGCAGAGCGCTATGTCATGTTTTTAAAAATTATTTATTTTCACACTTCTATATGTGACAGACCACAACAGCCAATCACAGATGCGGTCAAAGAGGATGGGCATCTGTGATTGGCTGTTCGAGAAATCTACAACCAGCCCCTACATTCTAGTACGGTACTATGTATGGGCTGCATTCAGGTTACCTAAGCAGCCAATCACAAATGTCCATTCTCTGTGTTAGTGTCTGTGATTAGCTGTTGGGCCTGTCACACATATAGAAGTGTGAAAACAAATAAATACTAAAAATAACATGACGTAGCGCTCTGCAGATTTTTTGATTCTCAGTGCAGATAAAACAGACAGCTATGGGCTGCCACCTCCAGCTGCCTGGCTTTACCTTGGCTGGCAATCAAAAGACAGATAAGCCTAATATTTGTTTTACACTTATGTAAAATATCTATATTTTTTTAAATGTGTGGGCTCCCATGATATGTTGATCGCCAGCCAGATTAAACAAGGCAGCAGGCGGCTGGGATTCTCAGCATGGTAAGGCCCAAGCGTTCTTGGCCCCCCACACTGAAAATCGCAACCCGCAGCCCCCCCTGAAAATGGCGCATTCATCATAACACCATTTCCAGGCACTTTACCCAGCTCTTCCAGTGGCTCTGGTGGTGAGTGGCACCCTGGGTAATAAAAGGGTTAGTACCAGGCCAGCTTTGTATTATTAGCTGGTACTAAGCCCAAACTTCATGGTGTCATGACAAATTAGACATGGCCAACATGAATTTCTAGTAAACAGAAAAAAAACTGAAATTTTTTAAAAATGAAAAATAAAACACAAAACACATTTAGGGTCTCCATCTTTAATTAAAAAATCCTTGTTTCGACGTAATCCACGGGTCTTTTGTCTTCAGCTCTGCTACATTTTGCCATCAGACAAATATGTCTGCTGACAAGGATGAGCAGGCACAGAATGATACTGGAGCACTGTTACTGTGTAGTGCGGCACTATGTTTCTTTTTTTGTCATTTCATGTAGTGTAGAAATCTTGGGAAAAGTGTGGATTGTGCTCTGGAAGTGAGTCAGGTATAACTAACTATGTTATTTTCTGCAGAGATGAGTCCTACATAGAAGATATCGGTCTGCGACAGATAAAGAACTTCACCTAGAGACATCACTGGTGAGTATGTGTATAAGGCTAGGGTCACACTTGCAAAATTTTAAGTTCCCTGCGTTGGTTGCATAGAACTTAGATTTTTTTCTCACTACGCAGCCTTCACGCAGGCTGAGTAGTGGCGAACGTGGCCCCTAGCAACCCTGCGGGGAGTGCAATTTGCACACCGCACAGGGGAGCGCATCGTGATGCGTTCCCTTGTGCGTGGTGCAAATCGCACTCCCTGCAGCCCGCTGTGTAACTGGTATCCAGGAAACACAGCGGGTTGCTAGGGGCCGCGTCCGCTGCTACTCAGCCTGCGTGAAGGCGGCGTACAGGCTGCGCAGTGAGGAAAAAAAAAATCTAAGTTCTATGCAAACAATGCAGGGAACTTAGAATTTTGCAAGTGTGACCTTAGCCTTACTTATACACACACTGACACTACATACAGAGCTCCTGGGTATAATGTCAATGGTGATCATTGCATTACCTGTACACTGACACTATATGCAGAGCTTTTTTTACATTTTTATTAATTTAGTATTATTTGTCACTATGTGGTGGCATTATGTACTTTGGTCATGACATGACGGTATTTGTCCCTTGTATGTAGTATTATACAGTCGCTATGTGGTGGTAATATGAGGTCTCATGGTGTGGCAGTACTTATACCTTATATGTAGTAGTATTTGATCACTATGTGGTGGTATTATGTGCTTTGGTCATGGTGTGGCGGTATTTGTGCCTTGTATGTGGCTTTATTTGGGCACTATGTCATAGTAATATGTGATCTGGTCACAGTGTAGTGGTATTTCAGACTTGTATCTGGTAATATTGGTCTTCGTAGAGTGGATTTTGGTCTGTCATTTGTTTTATCTGATATCAATAAGGGGAAATGTCTTTATTTCCAAAACATATTAAATACTTGGATATTTAACCCCTCCCTGTCCTGTGACATTGCAGCGGAGATGCAGTCAGGGTGCGTGCACACGATCAGTGTACGCAGCGTTTTGGACGCAGCCTCTTGCTTCTGCATCTAAAACGCTGCGTAGTACAGTACTAGCATAGTGGATGGGAGTTCAAGAAATCCCATCCTCACTATGCGTAACCCGCCCGCAGCGTGTTTGGAGCTGCGGTGCGGGTTGCCGGCAGTCCCCCCCTCAGCAGCATGTTTATTTCATGCTGCGGAGTCGGAAGCGGCTGTCATCGGGTGACTGCAGAGAGAAGCCGCCCTGCACCCATCGCACATGGCGAGTACAGGGCGGGTGTGGTCTCCCTGCGGCCACCCGCGCCTTCACTCAGGTCCGTAGGAGCTGCATCCAACACGCAGCTCCTCCAGACCGTGTGCATGCACCGTCACAGAGGTTCTCCAGAGAAAGCAAGTTGAGCATTTGGTGAGATTTTCACCTCAGTATTTATAAGACAAAACCAGGAGTGAGTGAGAAATGCATAAAAATTACCTGTGATTGCTCCACTCCTGGTATTGTCTTACAAATACAGAGGTAAAAAACTCACCAAATGCTCAAAGTGCCACATTCTTCTGATGGTGCAGATTCCACCAATAAAATTGATCACCTTCCTAACCTGTGCATCGCTGAGAACTTGTTTTCACCAAAAAATCTCTTTAATGCAAACTACAGTAATTGTACATCGCAATAATGGTGAGCGCACAGTAATGTGCAGGAGCAGCCTGTGTTTTACAGTCCACGCTACACTATAATAGGTATAACAGGTATTTGCATATAGCTGAAGAATGGGTGGGCCCGGGTGGGTGGGCTCGGGTGGGTGGGCTCGGGTGGGTGGGCCCCTGGAGTCAATTTTCCTGGTGGGCCCCAGACACCCCAGTCCTGCACGATCAATAAAATGAAAAATAGTATTAAAGAAGTTAGTATTCAAATGCCAGTAGTAGACCACATAGTGACATAGGCAGTGAATAGCCAAGACAATAGAAGGGGTTAATGTACTACTTGCACTCCTATAAAACAGTGTGGATGAGAAAATAAATAACAAATGGTATAGAAGAGGTTAATTTTCAAATGTCATGAGTACAGCACATAGTGACACAGTTAGTGAATAGCAAACAGAATGGAAGGGGTTAATGTAGCAGTTTGAACCCTATAAAACAGTGTGACAGAAAATTAAAATGCAAATGGCATAGAAGAGGTTAATGTAGAAATGGCCTTAGTACAGCACATAGTGAGATAGCAAGTGGAGCACAAATAGAATAGAAGGGGTTAAAAAGGTATTAAAAAAACAGATCAATATGGTGAAATGTAGCTCATATGAAATTTGTATAAAGAAGAGGTTAATATAAGCATAGGCATTAGGAATATATACTCTGATGTGAGATTGTACTGTGAAAACAGCTTTTTAGGTTTTACATAGTGCAAAAAAGGAGAATTTTGTGTACTCACCGTAAATTCCTTTTCTCTTAGCCTCTAATTGGGGGACACAGGACCGTGGGTGTTATGCTGCTGTCCACTAGGAGGCGACACTAAGCAGAATCTGCAAAAGAGTTACGTGGCTCCTCCTCTGCAGCATATACAGCCTAGAGCAGGAAATGCTTCTCCAGTTTTGTGCTAAAGCAGTAGGAGAATGAACAGAAGAATGACAAGAATCACAGTAAAATAAGGCCTGTTAAGTAAACAGGCAGCCACATAATAACAGTAAGGTAAAACGTGTAACCGAACAGGCAACTACGTAATAACAGTATAAGCAGGCCTGTAAAATAAACAGGCAACTATATAACCTCTCAGGAGTAAGATGAGAACCTAGTTACGGCCCGAAACGGGCAACAGGGTGGGTGCTGTGTCCCCCAATTAGAGGCTAAGAGAAAAGGAATTTACGGTGAGTACACAAAATTCTCCTTTTCTCCTTCGCCTCATTGGGGGACACAGGACCGTGGGACGTCCTAAAGCAGTCCCTGGGTGGGAACAGCAATGGAAAATCACCAATGATAAAAATAACGATGCACCTACAGGTGGGCTACTGCCACCTGGAGGGTACAGTTTCCCAGACTTGCATTTGCAGAGGACTGAATGAAAACCGAAAGCGTCTGGCAAGCATGAGCATGCTGGCCGCGTGGATGCCTTACACACTTGTTGTGGTAATTCCTGGTGCCTAATAGCTCAGTAGCCCAGGAGGCCCCAGCAGTCAAAGTAGAATGTGCTGTGCCCGCAGCCGGAAGGATACAGCACCATGGATGAATGGTGCCACCTAAAAATTAATAATATAATAAGAGTACTAATAATATAAACAACATTAATTTATGTTTCACTTTTTTTTTTTTTTTTTTTTTTGTAACAATGCAAAAAGCATGGATGGTGGATTTAAGCCATTTCATCAAGTATTTGTAGAACCTGGCCTGCCTGCTGTGTTTATCCTTCTGGAAGAAGGAAAACAGATTGCTAAGGGAACTTGTCCTGGGCGCGTATATGCGTAGGGTTCTGACCAAAGGTCTAGTAATGTAGTGTAATTCTGACCGGATGAAACTGGCGCTGGACTTAGGCCGTCAGAAATATATATTCAGGTAGGCGGACAACAAAGGACACCATCATCTTGAGGAAAAAACCAACCGGACGTAGGACAACATTGTCTGGGAGACCAGAAAAAAACCAAAAAAGGTGGTTTACCTGAAAACGCTGCAAATTTAAAGACTCTGCGGAGAGAGGCAATTGCCATCCAGAAAAAAACAACTCCCTGCGTGAGAAAACAAAGGGATTTGTCCCCCATGGCTTAAAATGTGGGTAGCGTAAAACCTGCGAGGACGAGGGTCAGGACCCCTGGGTCTAGTAGACTGAAAGGGAGGAACAAGTCAGCAGACTCCTTGAAGAAAAGATAAAAATTGAGGTCTGGTAACAAGGCGATGCCGATAGGGAGGAAAGAGAATGATTTCCCATGTTGATGGAATATCTCTTCAGAAAAACTGTCCGCGCTCTGATTGAGGTTGTGACAACATTATGTGAACACCCAGGTGTCCAGGGTCACGTTGTCGAATTCAGAGCCGATGAATTATGATGGTAAGACGGTCTTCCGAAAGTGGATCTGGACGATCAAGTAGGTGGCATAGCACGTCAGCTATGAAGTGACAGAGATCGGCATACCAAGCGTGCTTGGGCTAGTGTGTGTGGCCACAAAGATGATTTGTCGACAGTCCAGTTTGATTATCTTCACTACCTTAGGATAGTGGTATTCTCGGAAAAAAAGGAGTGGAGTTGGAATTTGGTCCAGTCTAAGATTAGACCTTCCGCCGTCTATGACTGTGGGTCGTGGGACCTGGCTATGAAGCTAGGAACCTTGGTAATGAGGTGTGACTCCACTACGGATGTTCCCGGAGTTCTCTAACGATGCCAGAGTTCTTTGAAGACACCTAGATGTAGGAATCCTATTCTGAGGTAAGCCCTTGGCAACGGAGGAACTGTTTGTTCTAAGCATCTACGAGCGTAGAATAGTAGCCGGTAATACTGAGTTTGTGAATCCCGCCTAGTGAAGAATGTGGTAAACGTCCTTCATTGCCTGAGAACTTCGGGATTCGCTCTAGGGAATCGACATATGCCACAGCCATGGCATCGTCAGACTGCCTTCTGAAATTGCGGTACGCCAGAATAAGGGATAAAATCTTCCGTGTTGGGAATCTCGCCCAAATCTCCCAAAGGACGATGAGTATCGTTGATTCCGATCAGGATCAATTGTTCCGAGTGTTGAGATGTAGGTACAGCGCGCCTTACTCTGTCCGAGTCACGTCCGTGAATAGTACCCTTCACCTTTTTGGAAGAAGATACTTCCCCTGCGTACTAGTGAGTGGCTGAGCCACCACAGAAGATACCATATTGCTGGTACTGGAAGATGACAACTCTTGATACGTGATCGTACCATCTCATCTCATGACGTGAGCATGGATAATTGGGGAGGCCTGAGGAGCAGCTGTGTCAAGGAATAACTACCAGTGCTGCCACCGTCCTGCCTCTGACCGTCATGTCAGCTCTGACAGGCTGAGGTGACCGTTGAAGGAGAGTGCGGACTTCCAGTTGAAGTGCCTATGCCTAGTCTCGGAAAAGTCTGACTAGTGTTTTGAATATATTGAACTGCGTTTCGAAAATACTAAAGACTGCAGTGAAAACTGGCGTAGACTTGTGGAGGGTGACCAGCCAACCAAGTCTTAATAAAGTGTTCACCGTAATAGAGACGCTGCGTTCTCAATCCCTGAAGGTCGTGTATTGAGGAGTAAACTTCCAGGTATGGAAGAGTGACCTCGTCCCTGGAATGCAGGAAAAACCCAGACAACTGCCATAACCTCTGTGACCACTGAGGGAACTGTAACAAGTGTGCACGGAAACGCCACACTTAGGAATGGCCTTTGCAAATTGTAAATATGATAAGTGGCTGCAAGTGGAACATGCAGGTAGTCATCCTGTATATCTAAGGATACAAGGTATTCTCCGTGTTCCATGAAACATTATTATGGAGCGGAGAGAATCTGTGTGGAAAAATCTGTCCCAGGTATGTTTGTCTAGCTGTGTCAGTCTAGCACGGGACGTACTGCACGTTCTTGTTTATGGGCTACAAGATATTTGGGATAGAGCCTTTAAAACCCTGCTGTGTGTGTGGCACAGGCATAGAACCTTTAAACACGCTCTGCGTGTAGCACAGGCATAACGACTCCCTGAATTGAGGGTTGTCTGTGATCGCTACATGTGCGTTGATCGAGTTTGGGTTGATCTAGACGATGATCCGTTAAATGAATTCCCAAGAGGTCGCAATTTGGCTGGTTGACTGCGAGTGAGGCACCGTCTGGTGCTGCGATTGGCATCCTCAAGGTATGGTAGCGGACTCCGATGCTCACTGTTGTGTTCTGTTCAGCAGAACTGTGACCCTAGGGAAAACCTGTTGTCAGATAGGGTACCGTACGAGCCTTGCCATGGAGTCCAAATCCAACAAAACTCCCTTATGGTAAGTGGGGCGCTGAGGGTCCCATGGGTACGATCTTGCGTCCTGCGAGACACAGTTGAATGTTCGAATTATCGACATTTAGCTTCCTTTGAGATGGGACGTTGATTTGGAGATGCATGAAGGTCCGAGTCTGGGGTTGGATTGCGAAAACCATCAGACGTCGGAGCCATCATCCTGCTTGCTGCATGCTAGTTTCCCATAAGCTGCGACATAGTCGCAGACGTAAAAACTGCCTACCTAGATTTAGCATTATGTGCTCTGATAGGTACTGGCATCATTGGCTGACACGATGCAAGGAAAGCCAGGCTGTGCCTATTAGTGTGTCACCCGCACTAGGCAGAGGAACTCTGCTCGCTGGATGTGAACATAGGCGAAGCCGTGTCATCGTAACGACACAAAATAAACACATTACATCCATAGGGGATTGAGTGGATCACTTCTCCCCTGTGCGTACTGAGAACAGTCTGACGCCTACTTTCTTCACTGAGATTATGTGTAGCTGCTGACAAAAAGGTTTACAGCAGCACAGAGTATGTCAGGAGAGATCTTGTAAGGCACGGTACATTCATTGTGATGTTAGTGATGACAACACCGTGCTGCAGCAGTTGATGAAGTTGAAATATTCACAAAAACTGTATTCACAGCAGCACAGAGTATTTCAGGGCAGAACACGTCGGTCAGCCCACTTGCTGTACTGGCCCTCGTAAATGCCTATGTAGCATGTCACACATGGCCTAGCCTGTGACCCGTGGCATAGCCTGTCACACGTGGCATAGTCTGCACATGGTGTACAGGGGGAGAGGAGGCTGCAGCAGGGAATCATATCCCTGCTGACAGCCCTGCATCTGCCCCCCCAGCCTGTCACTCATGGTGTGCAGGGGGCAGAGAGCTGCAGCAGGGAGACAAACCCTGCTGGTCTGATATATGCCCCATAACCTGTATGCCCCCATAGCCATTACACACTGTATATGGCCGCTGTGCCTAACAGGGTGCTGTGCCCACAGCCTGTCACTCATGGTGTGCAGGGGGCAGAGAGCTGCAGCAGGGAGACAATCCCTGCTGGTCTGATATATGCCCCCATAACCTGTATGCCCCCATAGCCCTAACACACTGTATATGGCCGCCGTGCCTAACAGTGTGCTGTGCCCACATCCTAATGGCGCCCAGAGCGTTTTTGGCGCCGCCAGGAGGAACAAGGAGGGGGCGGGAACCTGAATGGGCGCGCAATACAAGCACCCAAAGGAACTTCCCGCCCCTCTCCGTGATGCGGCGCCGCGTCATTTGACGCGTCCGGAGGGCGGGCGGTGGGCGGGGATAGGCGGTCCCTTCCACGCTAGGCCTGAAGCCGGGGCCTAGCGTGATTTGCGGCCCCGCAATGGCGGGGGGGGTCGGCGCGGAGGTCCGGGACGGATCCAGAACCGCCGGTCTGGCAGCGAGGGGGGGCCATGACGGGTCCCTGCCGCCCCAGGTACCTTGCTGCCTGCTCTAGCAGGGGCAGCGTAGGGGAAGCTGAGTACCTCTTCTCCCTGCCTTGTTGTGAAAGCTGTGCAGGGAGAAGGGGGACAGGTAGACACCTCTGGCCCTGCAGGGCTGAGTGGGGCTGTACCCGGACCCCACCAGGATCCTGGGGTAGATAAGTGCAGCTGCGCTGCTGGTACCTATGGTGCCTCAGCCTAATAGCCCACAGGGTGATTAGGGGGACTGCTGTGCTTGTTTGAGAAGCTTGTGAGCCTGCGCTCCTGCAGGCAGCCGGGTGCCTCAGTCTAATAACCCACAGGGTGATTAGGGGGGACTGCTCCAGAATCCCAGCCCAGAGTGCAGCATGTGCTGCTGGTACCTGTGGTGCCCAGCCTAATGACCCATAGGGTGATTAGGGGGTCGTCTCTGAGCCTGTGCTCCTGCAGGCATCCATCCAGAATCCCAGCCCAGAATGCAGCATGTGCTGCTGATACCTGTGGTGCCTCAGCCTAAGCACCCAGAGGGTGATTAGGGGGACGTCATCTGGCAGAAAGTCCAGCTCTGGCTTCAACTCAGGACCCCGAGGGAGAGAGGAAGGTGGATGTTATGCTGGGCTGTCTCAACTTTAACCCAGCAACCCAACAGTGGGAGGCCGAGAAAGGAGTACGGCATATGTAACGATTCTCAACTTCAACCCAGCGCCCCAACAGTGGGTGGCCGAGGAAGGAGCATGCCGGGGGTCACGCCGGACCCACTTTTCTTCATTGGAAGAAAAATTGATGAAAAAGTAGAGAGTAAAAATGTAGGTGTGCCTCCTTCGACACTAAGCAAAAAACTGGAGAAGCATTTCCTGCTCTAGGCTGTATATGCTGCAGAGGAGGAGCCACGTAACTCTTTTGCAGATTCTGCTTAGTGTCGCCTCCTAGTGGACAGCAGCATAACACCCACGGTCCTGTGTCCCCCAATGAGGCGAAGGAGAAATTCAAATTTCACGCTCTAAGATGGCGGACGCGAAATGTTCATTCATAAAATGGCGGCAGACGCCAGCCGCTGTGGGATTGGGCAGCGGAAACTTCATAAACATGGCGCCGTGAATCCGATTGGTCGGCGCTATGCGGGGAGACCGGCGACTTGGATGCCCAGCGCCTGGTTCTGTTTTCAGCCAGAGCACAAGGCTCAGGTCGGTCGTAGCGTGGAAGTATGTAGCTCCGCCCCGCTGTGCTATGATTGGTCTGGCGGCAACTTCGGAAGATGGCGCTGAGCATCCGATTGGTCGGCGCTCAGCGGGGAAAGCCGCGCTTTCCCTGCCGAGCGCCTGGTTCAATTTTCGGCCATAGTGGTCGGCGGCATCGGGGTCCCCGCTTTTAGCGCGGAACGCCGCGCTTGGAGCGCAGAACTCGGCGCCGAATTGTGGAAGTGTGTGGGAGTGTGTGGCGCCGCTCAGCGCTTTCCCCGCTGAGCGCCGACCAATCGGAATCACAGCGCTACTCTGTAAAGTTGCCGCTGTCCAATCACAACACAGCGGGGCGTAGCTACACACTTCCAAGGTCCACGAACGCCGTGGCCGAAAATCGAACCAGGCGCTCGGCAGGGAAAGCGCCGCGTTCCCCGCTGAGCGCCGCCATAGACTCCCACACACTCCCACAATTTGGCGCCGAGTTCGCCGCTCCAAGCGCGGCGTTCCGCGCTAAAAGCGGCGACACCGATGCCGCCGACCACTATGGCCGAAAATCGAACCAGGCGCTCGGCAGGGAAAGCGGGGCTTTCTCCGCTGAGCGCCGACCAATCGGAATGACAGCGCTACTGTGTGAAGTTGCCGCTGTCCAATCACAACACAGCGGGGCGGAGCTACAGACTTCCACCTTCCCGAACACCGTTGCCGAAAATAGAACCAGGCGCTCGGCAGAGAAAGCGCCGCTATCCCCGCTGAGCGCCGACCAATCGGAATCAGAGCGCCATCTACCGTGACCAATCACAATCGCTGCGCCATTTTTGAAAATACACAGCGGCCAATCACAATCGCGCCTCATTTCTCAATGCATCTCTATGGGAAGGGGCGCTGAGAATGCGATTGGTCGGCGGTCAGCGGGAAGACCGGCAAGTTGTATGGGCGGCGCCTGAATGAGTGTTCGGCCACAGCGGTCTGATGCACCGCGGAGGCCGCTAAAAGCGCCGAAGTTTGCGCTTGTAGCGCAGAAGTCGGCGCTTGCAGCGTCGAAGTGTCCGAACTGTGGCGCAGGCTCCATGCAGCGCCGATTGGCGCTGCATGGCGCAAGATAGTAAAAGTGGTGAAAATAAAGGATTGCAAAAGAGGTGAAAATAAAACTTAGCATCAGGAATATAGACTCTGATGTGAAAAGGTATCTTTCAAAAAGGATATCTTAGCTGATAAATCGCAGAACCCAATCCGGCGCTTGCTTCCCGACGGCCCTCACGAAGGATGGATATCTTGGCTGAAATATAGTCCAAATGATGGTCCGGCGGTAGCTTCTCGTCCTCCCTCAAACAGAATACGCAGAGGTGGAATTATGTGTTGAAAAAGATTCAAATTTCGCGCTATAAATAGCGGCCTTATCTCATTGGTGGGCGGCAACCTCAGAAAGATGGCGCCATAAATGTGATTGGTCGCTGTGTATTTTCAAAAATGGCGCCGTGATTGTGATTGGAGGGCGCCTTTCCATAGGGATACATGGAGGAATGAGGCGCTAATGTGATTGGTCGCTGTGTGGTGACGGCGACCAATCAAAATAGCGCCTCACTTCCCATAGAGATAGAATGGATGAAAAATTGTCCATTCTATCTCTATGGGAAGTGAGGCGCTATTCTGATTGGTCGCCGTCAGCACACAGCGACCAATCAGAAGAGCGCCTCACTTCCCATAGAGATACATAGCGGTGTTTTGGCGAATTTATGGCCGGGCCCCTGGTTCTATTTTCGGCCACGGGGCTCTGCTCTGGTCGGTCGTTCCACGGGGCCAGAGACTCGCAATGGCCGCTGCACGGTGATTGCTCGCGCATCAGCAACGGCTCGCAATGATTGCGAGGCATTGCTAAGGCGCGAGCAAATGGCCGCGAAGCGAATCTCCGGCCCCGTGGAACGACCGATCAGAGCCGAGCCCCGTGGCCGAAAATAGAACCAGGGGCCCGGCCATAAATTCGCCGAAACACCGCTATGTATCTCTATGGGAAGTGAGGCGGTCTTCTGATTGGTCGCTGTGTGCTGACGGCGAAAAAATCGTCCATTCTATCTCTATGGGAATTGAGGTGCTATTCTAATTGGTCGTTGTGTGCTGGCGGCGTCCAATCAGAAAAGCGCCTCACTTTAAGCGGTAAATTTGAAACTCAAAGTCGTCCATTCTATCTCTATGGGAAGTGAGGCGCTATTCTGATTGGTCGCCGTCAGCACACAGCGACCAATCAGAATAGCGCCTCACTTCCCATAGAGATAGAATGGACGATTTTTCGTCCATTCTATCTCTATGGGAAGTGAGGCGCTATTCTGATTGGTCGCTGTGTGGTGACGGCGACCAATCAGAAAAGCGCCTCACTTTAAGCGGTAAATTTGAAACTCAAAGTCGTCCATTATATGTCTATGGGAAGTGAGGCGCTATTCTGATTGGTCGCCGTCAGCACACAGCGACCAATCAGAATAGCGCCTCACTTCCCATAGAGATATAATGGACGATTTTTCGTCCATTCTATCTCTATGGGAAGTGAGGCGCTATTCTGATTGGTCGCTGTGTGGTGACGGCGACCAATCAAAATAGCGCCTCACTTCCCATAGAGATAGAATGGATGAAAAATCGTCCATTCTATCTCTATGGGAAGTGAGGCGCTATTCTGATTGGTCGCCGTCAGCACACAGCGACCAATCAGAAGAGCGCCTCACTTCCCATAGAGATACATAGCGGTGTTTTGGCGAATTTATGGCCGGGCCCCTGGTTCTATTTTCGGCCACAGGGCTCGGCTCTGGTCGGTCGTTCCACGGGGCCGGAGACTCGCAATGGCCGCTGCGCGGTGATTGCTCGCGCATCAGCAACGGCTCGCAATGATTGCGAGGCATTGCTAAGGCGCGAGCAAATGGCCGCGAAGCGAATCTCCGGCCCCGTGGAACGACCGATCAGAGCCGAGCCCCGTGGCCGGAAATAGAACCAGGGGCCCGGCCATAAATTCGCCGAAACACCGCTATGTATCTCTATGGGAATTGAGGCGCTCTTCTGATTGGTCGCTGTGTGCTGACGGCGACCAATCAGAATAGCGCCTCACTTCCCATAGAGATAGAATGGACGATTTTTCGTCCATTCTATCTCTATGGGAAGTGAGGCGCTATTCTGATTGGTCGCTGCCAGCACACAGCGACCAATCAGAATAGCGCCTCACTTCCCATAGAGATAGAATGGACGATTTTTCGTCCATTCTATTTCTATGGGAAGTGAAGAGGACGTAGGACCCGGAGATGGCGGAAAGAAGACCGAAGACCCCCGGGGCCGGACGAAGAGGAAGCCTGGACCGGACGGAGGACTCCTGGATCGGACGGATGATCAGATGAAGAAGAAGGCATGTAAGGGATCGACAGCGGCGGTGGCTTAGGGGGCGGCGGGGGCTTAGGGGGTGGCGACGGCGGCTTAGGGGGCGGCGGGGGCTTAGGGGGCAGCGGAGGATAGTAGGTGGCGGGGTGGTTGGTAGCGGCGGGGGGGAATAGGGGTGGCTCCGGAGCAGTGGCTCCGGAGCAGTGTACGGTGGGGTGGCAGAGCGGCGAGGGGAGGCAGACGGGGCAGAAAAGAAGGGTTGCTCCGGAGCCGCTGCTGTCACCGCCTGGTGACACAGTGCTCCGGAGCAACCCCTCTCTTCTGCCCCGTCTGCCTCCCCTCGCCGCCACGGGGTTCAGGCAGGCAGAGCGGGGTAGCGGGCGCGGCGAGGGTGACGGGGCGGACAGGCGGCTGGGCATGGGGCTGTAGTACACCATAGCGGTGTACACTACAGCCCCATGCCGGTAGCGGGGCGGACAGGCGGCTGGGCATGGGGTTGTAGTATACCATAGCGGTGTACACTACAGCCCCATGCCGGCGGCGAGGCGAGCGGGGCAGACAGGCAGCTGGGCATGGGGCTGTAGTATACCATAGTGGTGTACACTACAGCCCCATGCTCAGGATGGCGGGGTAGAGGTGGGGGCATGTTGGTGGCTTTGTTCGCGGGGCAAGGGCTCGCAATGCCCGCTTTGGTCCTGCGAACTAGAGGTACAGATTTTCATTCTTCCTGAATGTGAGAGTGTTCTAAAGATTGAACAGGACCATCCTTCTTACATCCAATAAAGCAAGACCTTGACCAATGGCATCGTATGGGTACTCGCCAAATACCAGAAGAATAATCTCTTGATTTGATGTTTGATGCAGAACCCACTTTCGGTAAGAACGACGGCATGAGTCTCAAGGCTATATGATCTGAAGCAATGCAGAGATATGGTTCCCTGGAAGATAATGCCTGGAATTCTACAATTCTCCTTGCTGATGTAATTCTTAACAGGAATAGGGTCTTCCAGGAGATGTGCTTGATTGAATCCTGGTCTGCTGGCTTGAACGGAGGACCTTGAAGAGCTTTAACAAGAAGCAAGAGATCCCAAGAAGGAACTGGTTGAATAAAAGGGAAGCCTCAAGTTCTTCACTGCTTTGAAGAACCTAGTTATTAGTGGATGCCTAGACATCGCACCATCCAAACTGGCAATGATCACTGAAAACTGAGTCTTCAGAGTGTTCAGCTTCAAACCCAGCTTGCAGGAACTGCAGAATGGAGGCCACCATACCCCTGTCATGACCCTGTGAGGAACACCATGAGTTGTAGATCTTCCACAATCTGGAGTATACCAGCGCAGCTGGTCTTCGAGCAGCTGCAAGTGTAGTAATGACGTTATCTTGGAGCCTGCAGGAGATTAGATTCTCCCTGACAATCTTCATACCGTCAGATGCAACCTGGCTGGGTCCAGGTGGAGAATGTCACTTTGGGGCAGGAGATCTGGTCTGATCAGAAGCTTACAGAATCTTCCTCTTGAAAGCTGCCAAACGAGTGGAAACCAATTTCTTCGAGGCGAGAATGCAATTACTGCAATCACCTCTGCCTGTCTGTCCCAAATCTTGCAGAGCACCTTTAGGATCATCGGAACCGGTGGAAACACATACACCAGGAATCTCTTCCATGAGAGGGCTAGACCGTCCATAGCTCATGGATGATCTTGAATCCCAAGGGAGCCGAAGTGGAGACACTTCGTGTTGAGTCGGGTAGCCTTCGCATTTAACTCTGGTTTCCCCATAATATCGATGATTTGATCAAACACTTCGATGTGGAGGCTCCACTCTGCTGGTAGAACTTGATTGCAGCTGAGCCAATCGGCCGTGGTGTTGAGGATTACCGGTATGTGGACTGCCATCAGACTGTGAAGATTGTTCTCTTCCCAAATAAATATCTTGTGGCACTCTGAAGAAAGAGAACGACTCCTTGTCCTACCTTGCTTGTTTAGATAGAATATTGCCGCCAGGCTGTCGGATCAGACTAACACTGCTGGAATAGTAGACTGGAAGTGACGAAGAGCGAGGCTTATCGCCCTCAGTTCTCTGAGATTGGATGACATCTTGGCTTCAGACAGCTCATATGAGATAAGACATGCTGTCTAGAATCTCTCGCTGGTCAAAGTCACCATCATATTTTAATGTTAGATAAAGATATTTAATTCAATCCTGCGCTGCCAATTAAGGAGACTAAGGGTATTCTTCAGGTGGTTTATTGGCCAATAAACTACCTGAAGAATTCCATATCTTTATCTAACATTATTCCTGAAATTGTGGAATCCTTGCAGCAGCCTCAAAATTTTTGTGGTGATTGTGACTGGCTCACAATCTTCTAAGGTGAGCAAAACAAAACACTATTAGTGTAAACTTATTTTCCGGATTAAACCCTATTTTGCACTTTTTCGTTTTTAGTAATTTGTCATGTCTTGGGAGTTGATCACATATCCAAAAAACTTCTTTTCTCTGTAAGGGGTGTGAGGCACCGACCGGTTCGGGCCCCTGCGACCGGTAGGTGCCTCCCTGGGTGCATCCTCCATATTGACAGGTCGCACTCCATCCCGGGATTTTGTGCTGGTTCTGCATTACTGGCTTGGGTGTGATAAAAGGAAGCTAGACCATGGGTTGTGGTCTCTAGTGGGGAGTGAAGACAACTTCCTGAGCTTCTGAGAGAGAAGCTTCCCTGAACCAGGCCTGAGACCTTGTGGCTGGTTTTGACGGGGTACGTCCTTTTGGGTGAAGCTAAGTAGCGGCCCCTGAAGTAAGGGGAATCCGGAAGATTGTACCCGACTATTGTTTTTTCCTACATTTATTTGGCAAATAAACCTGTGTGCCGTGACCAGTGGTGCCTGGATCCCGTGTCTTTGGCTCCCTGATGCCGCTGTACCTCACATATGGTGGAGAATGCGGGCATTGCCGGCCCGGTGAGGTGTAGCATTCATTCCTGGTGAAGCCAGCGCTACTGTCGCCCTTCCTTCCAGAACCGCTGGTGAAAGTGACTGTTTCATGAGGCTAATGAGCGGTTGCTAAGTGAGAGGAGCAGCAGTCATTATAGCTGCCAGTCTCTTGCGGGGTGCCCGGCAGCGCATGTCCAGGATCTAAGCGGCTAAATTCCAGTACAAGCCCACCACCAGCATGGAGGAGGTACTCAAACACCTGGTTCAGGCTCAGCAGCAGCAGTTCCAAGCACTTCAGCAGCAGGAACAAAGACACCAGGAACAGATGGCCCTGTTGACCGAGGCTGTTCGTACCAGACCGTGGGAACCGCCCCAAGGCCCAGGTGATGACGGCAGCGTCCGGAAAGCGGTGAGACAAGCGCTGCAAAAGATGACCCCGGGGGATGATGTGGAGGCATTCCTGGCCGTGTTTGAGCGGGTGGCTGAACGGGAGAGACTGCCGGTCGCCCAGTGGGCCGAGGTGCTGGCGCCCTATTTGACTGGTGATCCCCAAAAGTCATACATAGATCTGTGTACTGAGGATGCCCTGGACTATGGAGCCCTGAAGGGGGAGATATTGGCCCGTACCGGGGTCAATACATATGTGAGGGCCCAACGGGTGAGCCAATGGGCCTACAAGGAAGGCAAACCTGTGCGCTCTCAGGCCTATGACTTGCTACACCTGGTTAAGAAATGGCTGCAGCCTGAAGCACTGAGCCCGGCCCAGATGGTAGAGCGGGTGGTGGTGGATCGCTTTGTGCGTACGCTGCCCGTCCCCATACAAAAGTGGGTGGGACACAGTGACCCGGGTTCCCTAGACCAGTTGGTGAACGTGGTGGAGCGCCATGTGGCCACTCAGGAACTGATCCGGGACACTGGGACAATGCGGGCTACCCGCAAGGCCGCGCCCACCACACCAGACAGTAGGGACCCCCAACCCGGTCCCCGGGCGGGCGAGCGCCCGGCTCAGGCCTAAAACTGGCCTCCCCCTGCAGCAAAGCGGCGATCCGGACAGCCGCGGTTCGGCCCCTGGTATAGCGGGGAACCACCCCGATGTAGAAGATGCCGGGAGGTGGGACATATGATGGCGCAGTGTCCCCTCAACGGGGAACCAATGGACTGTGACTATTCCCGGAGGCGGTCCATGTTCGCCCACCTCGACGGAAAACGGGGCTCGGCCCCCCGGGACACTGAGAATGTACTGTGCCGCGTACGGCTTAACGGTCATGAGGTGACGGCCCTACTGGACTCAGGGAGCAACGTGACCCTCGTGTGTGCCTCCTTGGTCTCCAGGACCAAACCCACCGACCGAAAGGTCAGAGTGATGAGTGTCCATGGGGATCATCGCAGGTATCCGACGGAGCGTGTCACGTTTGCTACCTCAGCCAGGAGGGTTCAACATGTCGTGGGGGTGGTAAAGGATCTCCCTTATGATGTTGTGGTGGGGAGGGATATGCCCTTGTTCCGGGTATTGTGGAACGAGTATATGGCCCCCCGGATGAAGGGCGGACAGGGCCCAGAGCCAGAGAATCCCGCCGCCGGGATACCCAGAGGACTTGATGTGACTGATTCCCGGGTGCAGAGACCAGTGCGCTGGCTCGCCGTCCGGAGCGGTGCAGCAGTGCTGCGGGCAGACCCCATGTTGCTCGTGGGGCCCCAGGCCCTGTTGTTGATGCCCGTCCGGGGTTTGTGGGTGCCGGGGGTCCGAACGGGTTGGTTGCTCGTGGGGTCTGGCACCGCTGGTATCCCCGGGTGGCGCTGCTTGACTCCGCCGGTTCTCCGTGCCAAGATGCTGTCTGCACGCAGGGTCCGGGGTTATGGCCTTGTGTTCAGCCCTATACGCTTGAACATAGGGGGAGGGTGTGTGAGGCACCGACCGGTTCGGGCCCCTGCGACCGGTAGGTGCCTCCCTGGGTGCATCCTCCATATTGACAGGTCGCACTCCATCCCGGGATTTTGTGCTGGTTCTGCTTTACTGGCTTGGGTGTGATAAAAGGAAGCTAGACCACGGGGTGTGGTCTCTAGTGGGGAGTGAAGACAATTTCTGAGCTTCTGAGAGAGAAGCTTCCCTGAGCCAGGCCTGAGACCTTGTGGCTGGTTTTGACGGGGTACGTCCTTTTGGGTGAAGCTAAGTAGCGGCCCCTGAAGTAAGGGGAATCCGGAAGATTGTACCCAACTATTGTTTTTTCCTACATTTTTTGGGCAAATAAACCCGTGTGCCGTGACCAGTGGTGCCTGGATCCCGTGTCTTTGCCTCCCTGATGCCGCTGTACCTCACAGGGGATAGCCGTGATTTCACTCTGTTGATCAGGAACCCATGAGAGGTTAGCAGAGTCAGGGTCATCTGGAGATGATCCAGAAACTGAGCCTTGGAGGAGGCTCTCTGTAAGAAATCATCTAGGTAAGGCATAATGTAAATGCCCTGACATTTGAGGGTGGCCATCAGTCTACCGCTGCTACTTAGCTTCACCCAAAAGGACGTTCCCCTTGTGGCTGGTTTTGACGGGGTACGTCCTTTTGGGTGAAGCTAAGTAGCGGCCCCTGAAGTAAGGGGAATCCGGAAGATTGTACCCGACTATTGTTTTTTCCTACATTTTTTGGGCAAATAAACCCGTGTGCCGTGACCAGTGGTGCCTGGATCCCGTGTCTTTGCCTCCCTGATGCCGCTGTACCTCACAGGGGATAGCCGTGATTTCACTCTGTTGATCAGGAACCCATGAGAGGTCAGCAGAGTCAGGGTCATCTGGAGATGATCCAGAAACTGAGCCTTGGAGGCTCTCTGTAAGAAATCATCTAGGTAAGGCATAATGTAAATGCCCTGACATTTGAGGGTGGCCATCAGTCTACCGCTGTCTTGGTAAAGACTCTCAGAACCACCGAGATTCTGAAAGGGAGACAGGTGAATTGAACCTGCGATGGGACGGGAGAATTGTGAAATGCAGATAAGCATCTTGCAGGTCTATAGTTGCCAACCAGTCGCCTCTGCACAATATAGACAAGACAGATCGAAGACTCTCCATTCTGAACTTCTTCTGGAGAAAGGTGTTAAAGTAGGTCAAGTCGGGCAGCATTTCTCTTCTTCCAAACATGGCGAGTTTTGTCTCATCTAACCACAGCACTTTCTTCCAATCACTCTCTGAATAACCAAGGTGTTCATTGGCAAAGTGTTTAGTAATCGGCAAAAGACAGTATGAAGTCGCTGCCTCAGGGAAGAGATGGGTGGTGAATATAAATGACCGATATAGTCACTGCTTCTCACACCAACGATGCGTGGGTGATCACGGTCCCAGCTATTATTATTATTTATATAGCGCCATTGGTTTCATGGCGCTTTACATAAGAAGTGGGGGTAACAAGAACAGGTACAGTACATATGAACAGTCAAGGCTTGCTGATACACGACGGGAGAGGACCCTGTCTACGAGGGCTCACTGTCTACAGGGGTGGGAGAGGACACGATAGGAGAGGAAGCGCCAAGTGTGTGGTGGAGCGGCGCTGGGTCTCATCATAGGTTGCAGGCTTGTTGGAGTAGATGAGTTTTCAGGTTCTATTTGAAACTCCTAACGGTAGGCAAGTGTCTGACATGCTGAGGGAGAGAGTTCCAGAGTATAGGGGAGGCACGGGAGAAGTCTTGTATGCGGTTGTGGGAGGATGAGATGAGGGGGGAGGAGAGGAGGAGTTCTTGTGAGGAGCGTAGGTTGCGTGCAGGTTGGTATCGGGAGACCATGTCGGAGATGTAAGGGGGGGACAGGTTGTGGATGGCTTTGTAAGTCAGAGTTAGGATTTTAAATCGAGATCCTTTGGGGGTGGGGAGCCAGTGAAGTGCCATGCGGAGAGGCAGTGGCATAGCAACTGTTTGTGGTGCCGGGGCGGTCGAAAAATTTGCCGCCCCTTTGGTTGTTGATAATCTGGAAGTATACATAGTATACACTGTCTTCCCCTATATACAAGAATATAACTACTATACTAAAAAATAAAGAGAAGGGGTGCAATTGGGGGGTAAGTATTGGGCCAAATGGCCACTCACCTATTGGGGTTGTCACTGTGCACCGCCACCTCTGCACAACCCCAGTGTATGGCAACAAGCAGGACTCCAGGAGGGCCCGGGGTCGAACGCAATTTTCGCCGCTATACTGTAGAGTTCATAGTGTAATATAAATGCAAAAAACTTTATTCTTAATATTATGTCACAATACCGGGATCTGAGGATTTTCTATTTGGAGGTCAGGGGCTCTCTGATGCCATGTTGCTGTCTGCTTCGCTGCCGTCCTCTTTTGACACTGCAGTGCGGTGGACAAGAGAGCATTAACTGGTTAATAACGAGAAGTATGGAGTGTGTACTAACTGAGCCATAAATCCTCCCCATACCAGTAGGATTACTACATGGATTTTAGTATTAGGGTACGGACACACTGACGTGAAACTCTGATGAGTGCAATGTGTGATTTTCTTGCATTGCATTCAATCTCTGAGAGCAGATTGGCGAGTGTCGGATGCTTTTTTCTCATCCAGATTCAGGATGAGAAAAAAGTAGCAACATGCTGTGACAGTATGAGATTCCCGTGCGAGACTCACCAATGCAAGTCTACGGGTCCGACATAATCACGGACCGCATACGGACCATCCGAGAGGCATCTGTTTTTTTCACTGATACATAATCATTCTGTAGCTGAGAACACTATAAACTGTTCCTGTAAATGATTATACAGTAATAGCTGCTGAGAAAAAACACACGGATGTGATCTGAGAAAAATGTCGGAGACTCGCACAGCAGTTGCCAAACGGACCAAAAAACGGATGTCACTCATCCGACTCTCCTGGATGAGAAACAGACCGATTTTAAGGTGGCGGGAGACAGTGTACCACCAAGTCCCCAGCTCCGTGCTGTGCACAGACAATATACGGTACACTGTCTGTGCACAGCAAGAAGATGAAGACATGGTGGTACACTGTGCACAGCACGGAGCTGGGGATATGGTGATGGTGGTACACTGTGCACAGCATGGAGCTGAGGACATGGTGGTAGACTGTGCACATCACGGAGCTGGGGACATGGTGGTACACTATGCACAGCACGGAGCTGGAGACATGGTGGTACACTGTGTACAGCATGGAGCTGAGGACATGGTGGTACACTGTGCACAGCACGGAGCTGGGGACATGGTGGTAAACTGTCTGTGCACAGCACGGAGTTGAGGACATGGTGGTACACTGTGCACAGCACGGAGCTGGGGACATGGTGGGTCACTGTCTGTGCACAGCACGGAGCTGGGGACATGGTGGTACACTGTCTGTGCACAGCACGGAGCTGAGGACATCCTAGAAGAGGCACAATAACCACAGACAGGAGGCGGGAGAACATTGAGCCCGCTCAGGAAAACTACAACTCCCAGCTCCCAACACACTGCCCAGAAACCATACAGTAATGCCAGAACAGGCAGGAGAACTACAAATCCCAGCATGCCACACCCTGCCAACACAGGAAGGTGGAGGCTGCTGCATGGCGGCAGAGACACCTGGTACAGCTGCCATTATCACCACACACAGCCCCACTCCTCCTGCACCCCCATCCTCCTCTCCTCTGTCCTCTTGCACCTCCGTCCTCCTGCACCCCCGTCCTCCTCTCCTCTGTCCCTCCTGCTGCTCCTCTGTCCTCCTGCACCGCCGTCCTCCTCTCCTCTGTCCCTCCTGCTGCTCCTCTGTCCTCCTGCACCCCCGTCCTCCTCTCCTCTGTCCTCCTGCACCCCTGTCCTCCTCTCCTCTGCCCTCCTGCACCCCCGTCCTCCTCTCCTCTGTCCTCCTGCACCCCTGTACTCCTCTCCTCTGTCCTGCTGCACCCCCGTCCTCATCTCCTCTGTCCTCCTGCACCACCGTCCTCCTCTCCTCTGTCCTCCTGCACCCTCGTCCTCCTCTCCTCTGTCCCCTGCACCACCGTCCTCCTCTGTCCTGCTGAACACCCGTCCTCCTCTCCTCTGTCCCTCCAGCTGCTCGTCTTCTCCTCTGTCCCCCTGTTCCTGTCCTTCTGCCCCCCTGTTCCTGTCCTTCTGCCCCCCTGTCCTCTTCTCCTCTGTCCTCTTCTCCTCTGTCCCCCTGTTCCTGTCCTTCTGCCCCCCTGTCCTCTTCTCTGTCCCCCTGTTCCTGTCCTTCTGCCCCCATGTTCCTGTCCTTCTGCCCCCGTCCTCTTCTCCTCTGTTCCTGTCCTTCTGCCCCCTGTCCTCCTCTGTCCCCCTGTTTCTGTCCTTCTGCCCCCCTGTCCTCTTCTCTGTCCCCCTGTCCTCTTCCCCTCTGTCCCCCTGTTCCTGTCATTCTGCCCACCTGTCCTCTTCTCTGTCACCCTGTTCCTGTCCTTCTGCCCCCCTGTCCTCTTCTCCTCTGTCCCCCTGTCCTCTTCTCCTCTGCCCCCCTGTCCCCTATCCCCTGCAGTTTCCCTCACCTCTCCGGGTCCATGGGGGGCCAGCACCGCAGCCGCCTCCACCGCACCAGCACTTGGAGCCATCACGGCACAGGAAGCAGCAGAGCTCCCAGCAGCTTCCTGTCAGCGTGATCGCTCTCAGCGCTGGGGTGCCGGGAGCGGGGCACAGTACATGCGGGCGCCGCGGCCGGGCTGGCAATGCATTGCCAGCAGCGACACCCTCCCTCCCTCAAAAAGACTCCAGTTTTTATATGGAGTCTGGGGGAGGGAGGTAAAGAAAAAAAAACGTGCCGCCTGGGGCAGACCACCCCCACCATGCTACGCCACTGCTGAGAGGGGAGATAGGGGAATAGCGAGAATGCAGGTGGATTAGACGGGCAGCTGAGTTTAGGATAGAGCGGAGGGGTGCAAGGGAGGAGGCAGGGAGACCGGTAAGCAGTAGGTTGCAGTAGTCAAGGCGGGAGATGATGAGGGCGTGGACGAGAGTTTTGGCAGTATCATGATTAAGAAAAGGGCGGATACATGAAATGTTGTTCAGTTGGAGTCGGCAGGAGGTGGCGAGGGCTTGGATGTGGGGCTTGAAGGAGAGGGAAGAGTCAAGGTTGACCCCGAGGCAATTTGCGTGGGGGACTGGGGAGAGGGAGCAGTCGTTGACTAGGATTGACAGGTCTGGTAGAGGGGGAGGGCGGCTGGGGGGGGAAGACAATGAACTCTGTTTTGTCTATGTTCAACTTGAGGAAGCGAGCAGAGAAGAAAGATGAGATGGCGGACAGGCATTGGGGAAAGAAGGGAGGTGATGTCAGGCCCGGAGAGGTAGATTTGAGTGTTGTCGGCATAGAGATGGTACTGGAGGCCATGGAACTCAATGAGTTGACCTAGGCCAAGGGTGTAGATGGAGAAAAGTAGCGTCCCAGCACCGATCCCTGGGGGACACCGACAGTAGGGGTAGGACAAGGAAGAGGTGTGGGAGTGGGTGACGCTGAAAGTGTGGTCCGTAAGGTATGAGGAGATCCAGGAGAAGGCGAGGTCGGTGATACCAAGGGATTCTAGGATTTGGAGTAGGAGGGAGTGGTCGACTGTGTCGAAGGCGGCGGATAGGTCGAGGAGGATAGAGTAGTATTTTTTACTCTTCGCGGTCAGTAGGTCATTGGTGAGTTTAGTAAGGGCTGTTTCGGTGGAGTGGTGAGGTCGGAAACCGGATTGTAGGCGGTCGAAGAGGGAGCAGGAGGATAGGTAGGACAGTTCAGAGGGGACGTGTTATTCAAGTAGTTTGGATGCGAAAGGGAGTAGAGATATTGGGTGGTAGTTGGCGACAGATGATGGGTTGAGGGAGGGTTTTTTTGAGGATGGGTGAGATCAAGGCGTGTTTGAAGGATGAGGGAAAGACGCCAGTAGTGAGTGATAGGTTGAAGAGGTGGGATAGGGCAGGGATGAGGACAGCGGTGAGGTTTGGGATGAGATGGGAGGGGAGTGGGTCAAAGGCACAGGTGGTGAGGTGAGATTGTGACAGGAGGGTGGTCTTGAGTCACATTGGAGAAGCTTTCTTTGGTCAAGGAGGGTTGGGCGGTAGTGGGGGTGGGTTGTGGGGACGTTGGGCCAAAGCTTTCTCTAATTTTATCAATCTTTTGTTTGAAGAAGGTGGCGAAGTCGTCGGCGGAGATGAGGGGGGAAGGAGGAGGTGCCAGGGGACGGAGTAGGGAGATGAAGGTTTTGAATAGTTGTTTGGGGTTTCGGGACAGTGTGTTGATTAAAGAAGAGAAATAGATTTGCTTTGCGGCGGTGAATGCGTCCTTGAAGTTGGAGAGGGATTGATTGTACATGGTGAGGGGGGCCGTGGAGTGGGATTTCTTCCATCTCCGTTCAGCGACTCTGGATGTTCGGCGTAGTTCTTTTGTGAGAGAGGTGAGCCAGGGTTGTCTGTGTGTGCGGGTTTTGGTGTGTATGAGTTTGGTAGCAGTGTTAACGTCGGGTGAGGAGGTGATGTCTGTGAGAGGGAGGAGGGAGTGAGAGAGTGAGTTGAAATCGATAAGTTTAAGGTTTCTGCGCTGGTGACTGAGTTTCCGGAGAGGGGGGGTTGAGGTAGGGAAAAAGAGGGAGGAGAAGGTCAACAGGTTGTGGTCAGATTGGAAGAGGGGTGAGTTTGAGAAATCGGTGAGGGAACAGAGGCGGGAGAAGATGAGGTCAAGCGTGTGGCCGTCTTTGTGAGTGGCTGAGGAGGACCATTGGGAGAGGCCAAAGGAGGTGGTCAGAGATAGGAGTCGGGAGGTAGCCGGGTCGGGGGTGTTGTTGGGGATGTTGAAGTCCGCCATGATGATGGTGGGGATGTCGGAGGAAAGGAAGTGGAGAAGCCAAGTGTTGAAGTGGTCGAGGAAGGAGGCAGTGGGTCCCGGTGGTCGGTAGATGACCGCAAGCTGGAGGTTGCAGGGGGAGAAAAATGCGAACAGAGTGCAGTTCGAAGGAGGGGAAGGAGGCGGTGTAGTTGGGGTGAAGGAGCAGCTGTCGGACAAGAGTATACCCACACCACCGCCACGTGTGATATTAGGGCGTGGTGTGTGGGAAAGTGTGAGGTCACCGTAGGAGAGTGCAGCAGGGGAGGCTGTGTCGGTGGGGTGAGCCAATTTTCGGTGATGCCGAGGAATTTGAATTTATTGGTGATGAAGAGGTCGTGGATGTAGGAGAGTTTGTTGCACACTGAGCGGGCATTCCAGAGTGCTCCAGGCAGGGGGACTGGGGTTGGGTGAATGGGTATAAGGTTGTGGGGGTTGCGAAAGATTGTGATAGGGGATGGGCGTGAGTTGGGGGTGGGTGGAGGGATGTGGGGGGGTCCTGGATTGGAGGATATGTCGCCTGCGAGTAGGAGAAGCAGCTAGAGGGTTAGGATGTGGGAGCAGGAGAGTTAGTGTGGGGGCCGTGCGTGTGTGGAGAAGAGGGACTGGGTGTGGAGGAACAATTCGGAGGAGGGGGTGGGGTGGATGGGTAGGAAGGATGGAGAGATCACTACGGCCTTGGTGGGTGGAGGGATGTTCGGGGTTAGAAGGAAGTGGAGTAGGATGGGGGTGAGGGTGAAGAGGAGGGGAAACGTTGTGGGTAGCAGGTTTTGGCAATAAGAAATCATGGGGGTGGGATGGGGCAGAGGAGGTGCATGGATGGGGAAAGGGTGTAGACAGAGTTAGGGGGTAGCGGAGGACGGGGTGCAGCTGGCGGTGGCTCACGGTACGGGGTATGCTGTGGCCAGGGGTAGGGTGCGGTCGGGTGGTGGGGTGGAGTCAAGGATTTGAATAGCAGGGGTGAGGTGTAGCCGGAAGTGGAAGACAGCTAGGGAAGTGGTGCAGCCAGGGTCACAGAAAAAGCCAGGGACACAGAAAAAGCCAGGGATGGGGTGCAGCCAAGGCGAGGTACAGCCAGGGGGGAGTACTCCCATGGTCACAAGTGAGGTGCAGTCCATGGATGGAGTGGTGCACCCGGAGATGAGATGATGGAGCTGGAGAATGAGATGGCGCAGCCGAGTGAAGAGATGGCGCAGCCGGGTGAAGAGGTGATGCAGTTTTAAGTTACTTTAATATTCACCTCTCCCCTGGCCACATCTCAGCGCCGGCTTCAGTGCTGTGAGGTGATGGGCGGGGATAGTGCAGTGAATATATTAGTTTAAACCATGAGCCCACGTGATCAAGGGCTGCAGCTGCAGCCTGTACCAGCCTCCTGTCACCGCTCCAAAGCCACCCCTCTCCTACAGTACAGCAACATTCAGACTATAAGATATACCCTCCATTTTTCCCCAAAAAATTGTTGGGGGGGAAGTCCGTCTTATAGCCCGAAAAATACGGTAAATGTATTTTATTGGGATTTTATGCAATATACTAATACTAAGTAGCAAGTAAAGTTGTGCTCAAAAGTTTACATACTCCGGAAGAATTTTTGCTTTCTTCTCCTTTTTTCAGAGAATATGAATAACACAAATCTTTTGTTCCACTCATGGTTAGTGGTTTGGTGAAGCCATTTATTTTCACACTACTGTGTTTTCTCTTTTTAAATCATAATGACAACCAAAAACATGGAAATGACCCTGACCAAAAGTTTACTTCCCTTGGTGGCTTAAGCCTGATAACATGCACAGAAGTTGACACAAATGGGTTTGAATGGCTAATAAAGGTAACATCCTGTGACCCGTTTGCTTGTAATCAGTGTGTGCATAAAAGCAGGTTTTTCTTGAAGGTTTCCAGGGTACGGGAGTGTCTGAGGTAGTGGGGAACAGAGTTCCAAAGTATGGCGGATGCACAAGAAAAGTCTTGTATGCGGTTCTGTGAGGAGGTAATGCGATAGGAGAAGAGAAGCAGCTCTTGAGACTAGCGCAGATTGTGTGAGGGTAGGTATCGGGAGACTAGGTCAGAAATGTATGAGGGGGGCAGGTTGTGTATGGCCTTGTAGATCTCTGGGAAGTGGGGAGCTAGTGAAGGGCTGGGCTGAATGGTCGAGTCATCAGAAAAAAAGCGATTACTGCACAAATGCCACAAAGTATCTTGCCTACAATACACCAAACAGCACAGAGACAAACCTCCAAACTTCTGGAACAAGGTAATTTGGAGTAATGAGATCAAAATCAAACTTTTTGTCCACAACCATAAATGTTACATTTGAAGAGGTGTCAACAAGGCCTTTGATGAAAGGAACACCATTCCTACTGTAAAACACGCAGGTGGATCCCTGATGATGTGGGGATGTGCGAGTTACAAAGGCACAGAAAACTTGGTCAATGTTGAATGACAGATGAATTGAGCATATTATCAGCCAATACAGGAGGAATATTTGAACTCATGAGCCTGGAAGCTGCACGTGGGACGTACTTGGACATTCCAACATGACAACGATCCAAAACACAAGGCCAAGTCGACCTGTCATTGGCTATAGCAAAACAAATTGAAGGTTCTGGAGTTGCCATGTCAGTCCCCTGATCTCAATATCATTGAGCCACTTTGGGGAGAACTCAAGTGTGCAGTTCATGCAAGAAAGCCCTGGAATTTACAGGAACTGGAGGCTTTTTGCCAAGAAGAATGGGCAGCTGTACCATCTAACAAAATAAAGAGCCTCATCCTCAACTACCACAAAAGACTTCAAGCTATTATTGATATCAGAGGGGGCATTACTCGGTATTAAGAACTGAGGTATGTGAACTTTTTATCAGTCATTTGGATGTTTTTGGTTGTCATTATGATTTAAAAAGAGAAAACACAGTAGTTTGACAATAAAAGGCTTCACCCAACCACTAACCATGAGTGGAAAAAAAGTTTTCTGCTATTCATATTCTCTGAAAAAAAAGGTCAAGAAAGCCAAAAATCTGCTGGGGTATATAAACTTTCAAGCACAACTGTATATATGTGTCTGTGTGTATATGTGCATGCCCCCACCACGTCACATGACCCGCCGTGTGTAAATATATATGTATATATAAATATATATATATTATATAATCGCCGTAGCTGACTTCCGTCTGTCCGGCGCTACTTCCTGTGGCTTTGTTCGCGTAGCTCGGAACTTTCTCCAGGACTCTGTCCGTGGCCGCGTAGCGGCCACGCGACTCGCGAAGCAATGCCCGCAAAGCGGGCATTGCGAGTCGTTACCGACTCGCGAAGCAATGCCCGCAAAGCGGGCATTGCGAGTCGTTGCCCCGCGAACAAAGCCACAACATGGGGCTGTAGTGTACACCGCTATGGTATACTACAGCCCCATGCCTACTAAGCTCCGCCGATAACCCCTAAGCCCTATCCTCTAAGCCCCGCCGCCCCTAAGCCCCTACCCCCTAAGCCCCTACCCCCTATGTCCCGCCACCTCCTAAGCCCCGCCACCCCTAAGCCCTTACCCCCTAAGCTCCTACCCCCTAAGCCCCGCCACCCCAGCCCCTACCCCCTAAGCCCGCCTCCTAAGCCTCTACCCCCTAAGCCCCGCCGCCTCCTAAGCCCCCGCCGCCCCACCGCCCCTACCCCCTAAGCCCGCCTCCTAAGCCCCTACCCATCCTAAGCCCCCGCCGATACCCCCTAAGCCCTATCCTCTAAGCCCCGCAGCCCCTAAGCCCCTACCCCTATCCTCTAAGCCCTGCAGCCCCTAAGCCCCTACCCCTTAAGCCCCTACCCCCGCCGATACCCCCTAAGCCCCGCCGCCTCCTAAGCCCCCGGCGCTACCCCCCGCCGATACCCCCTAAGCCCCGCCGCCTCCTAAGCCCCCGTCGCTGTCCCCCGCCACTGGCGCTATCCCCCCGCCGCTGGCGCTATCCTCTAAGCCCCGCCACCCCTAAGCCCCTACCCCCTAAGCCCCGCCGCATCCTAAACCCCCGTCGCTGTCCTCCGCCGCTGGCGCTATCCCCCCCGCCGCCTCCTAAGCCCCCGTCGCTGTCCTCCGCCACTGGCGCCCTAAGCCCCGACGCATCCTAAGCCCCCGCCGATACCCCCTAAGTCCTATCCTCTAAGCCCCGCAGCCCCTAAGCCCCTACCCCCTAAGCCCCTACCCCCCGCCGATACCCTCTAAGCCCCGCCACCTCCTAAGCCCCCGGCGCTAATCCCCGCCGACTAAGCCCCGCAGCCCCTAAGCCCCTACCCCCTAATCCTCTAAGCCCCGCAGCCCCTACCCCCTAAGCCCCTACCCCCCGCCGATACCCCCTAAGAACCGCCGCCTCCTAAGCCCCCGGCCCTACCCCCCGCCGACTAAGCCCCGCAGCCCCTACCCCCTAAGCCCCTACCCCCCGCCGATACCCCCTAAGCCCCGCCGCCTCCTAAGCCCCCGGCGCTACCCCCCGCCGATACCCCCTAAGCCCCGCCGCCTCCTAAGCCCCCGTCGCTGTCCCCCGCCGCTGTCGCCACCCCCTAAGGCGCTACACCCTAAGCCCCCGCCGTCCCCTAACCCACCGCCGCCGTCGATCACTTACATGTCTTTTTCTTCATCTCATCGTCCGTCCGATCCACAAGTCCTCCGCCCGGCCAGGCGTCCTCTTCGTCCGGCCCCGGGGGTCTTCTCTCTTCTTTCCGCCATCTTCGACTCCGACCTCCTCTTCACTTCTCATTGCGATAGAATGGACGAAAAATCCTCCATTCTATGTCTATGAGAAGTGAGGCGCTCTTCTGATTGGTCGCTGTCTACTGCCGCCAGCCAATCAGAATCGCGCCTCACTTCCCATAGACATAGAATGGGCGCTTTTGGACTTTCAAATTTACCGCTAAAAGTGAGGTGCGATTCTGATTGGTCGGCGGCAGCACACAGCGACCAATCAGAATCGCGCCTCACTTCCCATAGACATACATAGCGGTGTGTCGGCGATTTTATGGCCGGAATATAGAACCAGGGGCCCGGCCATTAATTTCGTGACACGCCGCTAATGTATGTCTATGCGAAGTGAGGCGCGATTCTGATTGGTCGCTGTGTGCTGCCGCCGACCAATCAGAATCGCGCCTCACTTCCCATAGACATACATTAGCGGTGTCTCGCGAAATATATTGCCGGCCTTCTGGTTCTATTTTCGGCCACGGGGCTCGGCTATTTCCGGTCCAAAAAAAATATTTTTTCTATTTATGTATCTTTATTTTTATCTATTTTCTATCTATTTTCTTATCTATCTATCTAATAATATAGATAGAAAAATAGATAAAAATAAAGATACATAAATAGAGAAAATATTTTTTTTGGACCGGAAATAGCCGAGCCCCGTGGCCGAAAATAGAACCAGAAGGCCGGCAATATATTTCGCGAGACACCGCTAATGTTTGTCTATGGGAAGTGAGGCGCGATTCTGATTGGTCGGCGGCAGCACACAGCGACCAATCAGAATCGCGCCTCACTTCCCATAGACATAGATTAGTGGCGTCTCGCCAAATTTATGGCCGGGCCCCTGGTTCTATATTCCGGCCATAAAATCGCCCACACACACCGCTATGTATGTCTATGGGAAGTGAGGCGCGATTCTGATTGGTCGCTGTGTGCTGCCGCACACCAATCAGAATCGCGCCTCACTTTTAGCGGTAAATTTGAAAGTCCAAAATCGTCCATTTTATCTCTATGGGAAGTGAGGCGCTATTCTGATTGGTCGCCGTCAGCACACACCGACCAATCAGAAGAGCGCCTCACTTCCCATAGACATACATAGCGGTGTGTCGCCGATTTTATGGCCGGGCCCCTGGTTCTATTTTCGGCCAGGGGACTTGCCTCTGATCCATTCGTCCACGGGCCACGAAAATCGCAATCAGCGCTTCGCGGACATTGCTCGCGCCTTACCAACGACTCGCAATCATTGCGAGTCGTTGCTGATACGCTAGCTATCGCCGCGAAGCGCTCATTGCCAGTTTGCGGCCCCGTCGAACTACCGACCAGAGCCGAGTCCCCTGCCCGAAAATAGAACCAGGGGCCCGGCCATAAAATCGCCGACACACCGCTATGTATGTCTATGGGAAGTGAGGCGCGATTCTGATTGGTCGGCGACAGCACACAGCGACCAATCAGAATCGCGCCTCACTTCCCATAGACATAGAATGGGCGCTTTTGGACTTTCAAATTTACTGCTAAAAGCGAGGCGCGATTCTAATTGGTCAGCGGCAGCACAGAGCGACCAATCAGAATCGCGCCTCACTTCCCATAGACATACATAGCGGTGTGTCCGCGATTTTATGGCCGCAACAGAGAACCAGGGACCCGGCCATAAATTTCGCGAGACGCCGCTAATGTATGTCTATGGGAAGTGAGGCACGATTCTGATTGGTCCGCGGTAGCACACAGCGACCAATCAGAATCGCGCCTCACTTCCCATAGACATACATAGCGGTGTGTCCGCGATTTTATGGCCGCAAAAGAGAACCAGGGACCCGGCCATAAATTTCGCGACACGCCGCTAATGTATGTCTATGGGAAGTGACGCGCGATTCTGATTGGTCGCTGTGTGCTGCCGCCGACCAATCAGAATCGCGCCTCACTTCCCATAGACATACATTAGCGGTGTCTCGCTAAATATATGCCCCGCCCTTCTGGTTCTATTTTCGGCCACGGGGCACGGCTACTGCCGGTCCAAAAATATTTTTTCTCTATTTATCTTTCTTTATTTTTATCTATTTTTCAATATCTATTTTCTTAACTATCTATCTATCTATCTGTCTATCTATCTGTCTATCTATATATCTACAGTTAGGGCCAGAAATATTTGGACAGTGACACAATTTTGGCGAGTTGGGCTCTGCATGTCACCACATTGGATTTGAAATGAAATCTCTACAACAGAATTCAAGTGCAGATTGTAACGTTTAATTTGAAGGGTTGAACAAAAATATCTGATAGAAAATGTAGGAATTGTACACATTTCTTTACAAACACTCCACATTTTAGGAGGTCAAAAGTAATTGGACAAATAAACATAACCCAAACAAAATATTTTTATTTTCAATATTTTGTTGCGAATCCTTTGGAGGCAATCACTGCCTTAAGTCTGGAACCCATGGACATCACCAAACGCTGGGTTTCCTCCTTCTTAATGCTTTGCCAGGCCTTTCCAGCCGCAGCCTTCAGGTCTTGCTTGTTTGTGGGTCTTTCCGTCTTAAGTCTGGATTTGAGCAAGTGAAATGCATGCTCAATTGGGTTAAGATCTGGTGATTGACTTGGCCATTGCAGAATGTTCCACTTTTTTGCACTCATGAACTCCTGGGTAGCTTTGGCTGTATGCTTGGGGTCATTGTCCATCTGTACTATGAAGCGCCGTCCAATCAACTTTGCAGCATTTGGCTGAATCTGGGCTGAAAGTATATCCCGGTACACTTCAGAATTCATCTGGCTACTCTTGTCTGCTGTTATGTCATCAATAAACACAAGTGACCCAGTGCCATTGAAAGCCATGCATGCCCATGCCATCACGTTGCCTCCACCATGTTTTACAGAGGATGTGGTGTGCCTTGGATCATGTGCCGTTCCCTTTCTTCTCCAAACTTTTTTCTTCCCATCATTCTGGTACAGGTTGATCTTTGTCTCATCTGTCCATAGAATACTTTTCCAGAACTGAGCTGGCTTCTTGAGGTGTTTTTCAGCAAATTTAACTCTGGCCTGTCTATTTTTGGAATTGATGAATGGTTTGCATCTAGATGTGAACCCTTTGTATTTACTGTCATGGAGTCTTCTCTTTACTGTTGACTTAGAGACAGATACACCTACTTCACTGAGAGTGTTCTGGACTTCAGTTGATGTTGTGAACGGGTTCTTCTTCACCAAATAAAGTATGCGGCGATCATCCACCACTGTTGTCATCCGTGGACGCCCAGGCCTTTTAGAGTTCCCAAGCTCACCAGTCAATTCCTTTTTTCTCAGAATGTACCCAACTGTTGATTTTGCTACTCCAAGCATGTCTGCTATCTCTCTGATGGATTTTTTCTTTTTTTCAGCCTCAGGATGTTCTGCTTCACCTCAATTGAGAGTTCCTTTGACTGCATGTTGTCTGGTCACAGCAACAGCTTCCAAATGCAAAACCACACACCTGGAATCCACCCCTGACCTTTTAACTACTTCATTGATTACAGGTTAACGAGAGAGACGCCTTCAGAGTTAATTGCAGCCCTTAGAGTCCATTGTCCAATTACTTTTGGTCCCTTGAAAAAGAGGAGGCTATGCATTACAGAGCTATGATTCCTAAACCCTTTCTCCGATTTGGATGTGGAAACTCTCATATTGCAGCTGGGAGTGTGCACTTTCAGCCCATATTATATATATAATTGTATTTCTGAACATGTTTTTGTAAACAGCTAAAATAACAAAACTTGTGTCACTGTCCAAATATTTCTGGCCCTAACTGTATGTATCTTTTTCTATCTATCTATCTATATATCTATGCATCTTTTTCTATCTATCTATCTATCTATCTCTATCTATCTATCTATCTATCTATCTTTTTCTATCTATCTATTTCTATCTCTCTATCTATCTATATCTATCTATCTATCTATTTGTTTTGATCTATCTATCTATCTACCTATGTATCTTTTTCTATCTATCTATCTATATCTATCTATGTATCTATTTCTATCTATCTATGTATCTTTTTCTATCTATCTATCTATCTATTTCTCTCTATTTGTATCTATCTATCTATATCTATCTATTTCTATCCATCTATCTATATATCTATGTATATTTTTCTATCTATCTATCTATCTATCTATCTATCTATATATCTATTTCTATCTATCTATATCTATCTATCTATACCTATCTATCTATATCTATCTATCTGTTTTGATCTATATATCTATGTATCTATTTCTATCTATCTATCTCTCTATATATCTATCTATATATCTATCTATCTATGTATCTTTTTCTATCTATCTATATCTATCTATCTATATCTATCTATATATCTATGTATCTTTTTCTATCTATCTATCTATCTATCTTTTTCTATCTATCTATCTATATATCTATGTATCTTTTCCTATCTATCTATCTATATCTATCTATCTATTTCTCTCTATTTCTAAAAATCTATCTATATCTATTTCTATCTATCTATATATCTATCTATATATCTATGTATCTTTTTCTATCTATCTATATATCGATGTTTCTTTATCTATCTATCTACCTATCTATTTCTATCTATCTATCTATTTATCTTTTTCTATCTATCTATCTACCTATCTATCTATATCTATCTATCTATCTAAATCTATCTCTCTATCTATCTATATCTATCTATCTATCTATTTGTTTTGATCTATCTCTCTATCTATCTATCTATCTATGTATCTTTTCTATCTATCTATCTATCTATCTATCTATCTATCTATATCTATCTATGTATCTATTTCTATCTATCTATCTATGTATCTTTTTCTATCTATCTATCTATTTCTATCTATCTATATCTATCTATATCTATCTATCTATCTATCTGTTTTGATCTATCTATCGATCTTTTTCTATCTATCTATCTATCTATCTATCTATCTATGTATCTTTTTCTATCTATTTATCTATCTATCTTTTTCTATCTATCTATATATCTATGTATCTTTTTCTATCTATCTATTTCTCTCTATTTCTAAAAATCTATCTATATCTATCTATCTATTTCTATCTATCTTTTTATATCTATCTATCTATTTCTATCTATTTCTATCTATCTCTCTATATATCTATCTATATATCTATGTATCTTTTTCTATCTATCTATCTATCTATGTATCTTTTCCTATCTATCTATATCTATCTATCTATCTATTTCTCTCTATTTCTAAAAATCTATCTATATCTATCTATCTATATATCTATCTATCTATATATCTATGTATCTTTTTCTATCTATCTATCTATATATCGATGTATCTTTATCTATCTACCTATCTATTTCTATCTATCTATCTATTTATCTTTTTCTATCTATCTATCTATCTATATCTATCTGTTTTTATCTATCTATCTATTTATCTATTTATATTTTTATTTATTTTATTTTATTTACTCTACATATTTCATCTATTTGAAGTATGGCGCCATACAGCACATCGCTATTCTGATTGGTCGCCGCCTTCAGCGCGCCGAACAATCGGAATAGCAGCTGCCACTATGCTGCCATATTTCAAGTATACTCAGTAAACTATACACACATTCTAGAATCCCGATGCAATCGCATCGGGCTCACAGCTAGTATGTGTATATATATATATATATATATATATATATATATTATTAATTATATATATATATAACACATATATATATATTTTTTTTTTTTAAATCAAATACATTTTTATTGATATATTGTAATCAATCATCATAACAGATATAACATATGTAAATCACGCAGTACAACACAGTACATCCCACTGCACCTACAACAATGTTGAACACCCCCCTACCCTCCCCCTCCCCACCCTCCCTGACAGCAGTACAGTCCTTTGCATTCTTGCACAGCAAAATGACACAGTTTACTCTCCTCTACACCTCTTCTCCCACCCATCAGAAGTCCACCAGGCAAAGCCATGTGTCCCAAGTGTTAACTAGTATCTTACAGTCCTTTAAATTGGATCCATGGCCCCCATATCGTCTCATGCATGGACTGCGACCCTCTCTTCTCATAGATACCTCTTTCCAATTGCAGGATATACTCCACCCTATTAGAATATTCAGCAGTAGTCGGAGGATCAACCCCAGTCCAATGTCTCGCAATTAATTTCCTGGCACAGTACAGAAGTCTGGCTATGGCAAGTTTGGCACTGGACGTAGTTGAGATTTCCTCCACATATCCCAATAAGCACGTAATAGCATCCCCAGAGACCTCACACCCATACGCCCCTTCGATCATGCCTATTACTCCTGACCAGAATGATGATAGCCTGGAGCACTCCCACATCATGTGGAATATACCCGCTTCATCATTTCCACATCTCGGGCACGCAGAAGACTCTCGCAGTCCCATTTTATATAATCTTAGCGGCGATCTATACACCCTATGGACCACATAAATGTGTGATAATCTCGCAGGTTCGCTCATGGAAAGTTTCGGGATGTATTCTAGTATGGTCTCCCATACCTCATCCTGTATGGGGCCTATGTCTTCCTCCCATTTTCCCATGGCCTTCAGTGGGAACTGTAACAGAAATGTATGCATAAGATCTTTATACGTGCCCGAGATTACTCCTCTGGTATTCCCCTCTTGACAGACATAACTGAGAACCAGATCCGTCTCCACCACCATAGGCCGCGTAGCTCTCTGGGTTTTAATCGCATGCCTAACCTGTTCATAGTGTAACCATTCCGTGCTCGGCAGTAAAAACTCATTCTGCAACTGCAGGAATGGCTTAACGTCACCATTCTCCAATATGTGTGCCATACAGGTTATTCCTTTGTCTATCCACACTCTTATGGACCCTATTTTTTGTATCTCTGGGAGACTACTATTCCTCCATATGGGTGTGTGCATGGTCATTCCTTTCACTCCTCTCACCTTCTTCAATTTATCCCAAACTCTATGAATCAACTCAAGGGTGGGTCCTGTTTTCCCCATCTTTTTCATATCTCCCCCCTCCAAACCCTCCAGCTTTGGTCTATCACTCATGAAGTGTCCCAACAGTCGCGTAATGGTGCCTCCATTCCCAGGGCTTGACCAACCCCTAAAGTGCTGGCTCTGAGCTGCTAAGAAGTACAGTTCCGGGTTTGGCAGTGCCAGCCCTCCCTCATCTTTGGGTCTCTGAAGGCTCTCCAGTCTTATTCTTGCCTGTTTCTTGCCCCATATTAGAGTCCTAATCAAGCCATTCAGAGATTTAAACCATTTTTTAGCAATCCAAACTGGTGCATTATGTAAGATGTAAAGCAATTTGGGCATTATGATCATTTTTAAAAGGTTTATCCTTTCTACCACTGTCAAATGTAATTTAATCCACACGTCTATTTTAGCTCTCAATTTTTTAATTAGTGGCGCGAGGTTAATAGTAAGGTAGTTTGAGATGGGCAAGGACACCTGCACCCCCAGATACTTAAACTCCTCCGTACACTGCAGCTTGTTTGCCTCCAGATCCCTGTCCGTCCACTCCACTTCTCTGTCCACTTTAAATAGTATTGATTTGGACCAATTGATCTTCAACCCTGAAATGTTCCCGAACTTTTCGATGGTCTGCATGGCACAGCTCAACGACCCCTCAGGATCTCCTAGAAACAACAATAGGTCATCCGCATATAAAGCAACTTTCTCCTCTATACTCCCATATCGGAATCCCCGGATCTCCCGTGTCCTCCTGATAGTCGCAAGTGGCTCAATTGCTATGGCAAAAAGGAGCGGCGACAGCGGACACCCCTGCCTGTTTCCCCTAGCAAGCCGGAACGACGTAGACATCGCCCCGTTCACTCTAATCCTTGCCGTGGGTTGCGAATACAGTAATTGTACCCAGTTTATAAATCGTGGCCCAAATCTCATTGTCTGCATAACCTTCCACAGATATTCCCACTGTATGCTATCAAACGCCTTATGGGCGTCCAATGAGGCTATTACTCTACGTCCCTAGTTGTCAGCCTGCAGTTGGAGATTAAGGAACAATCTACGAATATTTGTAGCCGTAGATCTGTTGGGCATGAACCCGGATTGATCCGGATGAATCAGAGAGGAGATGACCCCAGACAGCCGGTTAGCCAATACTTTTGCTAAGATTTTAACATCAGCTGTTAATAATGATATTGGTCAATAAGACCCGGTACTCTAGGGTCCTTCCCCTCTTTCGGGATCACCACTATCACCGCCTCTCTCATAGATTCCGGCAAAAGACACCTCACTGGCCTCCTCGAAGACCTCCAATAATTTGGGGAGCAAGAGATCCGCAAATCGCTTATATACTTCGGCAGGTAGGCCGTCCATACCCGGTGCCTTCTCATTGGCCATGCTATGCAGAGCATGTATCATCTCTTCTTCAGTAATAGGTGCATCCAGTCGCTCTCTGCCCTCATCATCCAAACCAGGGAGCCCACCCAATCCCAGAAAGGCATCTATCTCCTCCTGTGCTCCTACCCCTTCCGAGGAGTAAAATGTGCTGTAAAAGTCTCTGAAGACAGCCAGTATTCCTTCTAATTCCGTGACAGATGCCCCAGTCCTGTCTACCACTTCATGGATATGTGAGCTAGCAGTTTGTGCCGCCGCTATGATGGACAGCAGGTGTTCCACCTTCTCCCCCTCGGCATAAAACTCCACCTTCCTAAATGCCTGTTTCTTTGCCATTTTTTTCTAGCAGTATTTTATTCACCTTATCCTGTTCCGTCTTAAGATCTTGTTGTGCTTCCGGGGTATTAACATGTATAGCAGCTTCCTCCGCCCTCTCCAATGCCTCCAGACCATCTGTTTCCTCTCGCTTAGTTTGTGTTTTACGTCTGCAGATGTCCCTGAATAATATTCCCCTGAGAAAGGCCTTCATGGCATCCCACACCATTAGTCTGTCCGTGCTATCTTCGTTATGTGTAAAATATTCTACCGGTTCCTCCTCTATCGTGTGGACATTAAGGTGTTGTAGCCATATCGGGTGCATCTTCCACCCTACACATATATATATATATACACACACACACGCTTGTGTCTGCATCCCCGCCACGTCACATGACCCACCACGCATGTATATGTGTGCGTGACATGCAGCGTGTTTGTGTATATATGCATATGTGTATGAAGTGACCAGCCACATGTGTATATATGTGTGCATGTTTATGACTTAACCCGATGCGTCTATATACATATGAATGTACGTGTGTATATATATACTAGATGGCGGCCCGATTCTAAAGAATCGGGTAGTCTAGAATCCATATATAGTTTATTTACTAATAGTTACGGGAGTGCGGTGAAATGAATTGTGTGTATACAGGCGGCTCAGTGGGTAGCAGAGTATACGGTGGCTCAGTGGTTAGCAGTGAGTGCGGTGGCTCAGTGGTTAGCAGTGAGTGGGGTGGCTCAGTGGTTAGCAGTGAGTGCGGTGGCTCAGTGGTTAGCAGTGAGTGCGGTGAGATTGGTCAGCGCAGCGACGTGGGCAGAGTGGTCAGCGCAGAGGACAGGGGGCAGAGGCGGCTGGGCAGAGGACAGGGGGCAGAGGACGCAGAGGACAGGGGGCAGAGGACGCAGAGGACAGGGGGCAGAGGACAGAGGACACAGAGGGGCAGAGGACACAGAGGGGCAGAGGACACAGAGGGGGCAGAGGACACAGAGGGGGCAGAGGACACAGAGGGGGGCAGAGGACAGCAGAGGGGGCAGAGGACACAGAGGGGGGGCAGAGGACACAGAGGGAGCAGAGGAAGGACAGCAGGGGGCAGAGGACGCAGAGGGGGGCAGAGGACGCACAGGGGCAGAAACGGGGGACAGAGGAGCAGAGGACAGAGGGGGGCAGAGGACAGGGGCCAGAGGACCAGAGGGGGCAGAGGACGCAAGGACAGGGGGAGAGGACACAGAGGGGCAGAGGCAGAGGCAGCAGAGGACAGAGGGGCAAGAGGACGCAGAGGACAGGGGGCAGAGGACAGCAGAGGACAGGGCAGAGGACGCAGAGGACAGGGGGCAGAGGACGCAGAGGACAGGGGGGCAGAGAAGGAGAGGACAGGGGGCAGAAGGACGCAGAGGACAGGGGGCAGAGGACGCAGAGGACAGGGGGCAGAGGACGCAGAGGACAGAGGACGCAGAGGACAGGGGGCAGAGGACGCAGAGGACAGGGGGCAGAGGACGCAGAGGACAGGGGGCAGAGGACACAGAGGACAGGGGCAGAGGACAGGGGGCAGAGGACGCAGAGGACAGGGGGCAGAGGACGCAGAGGACAGGGGGCAGAGGACGCAGAGGACAGGGGCAGAGGACGCAGAGGAAGGGGGCAGAGGACGCAGAGGACAGGGGGCAGAGGACGCAGAGGACAGGGGCAGAGGACGCAGAGGACAGGGGGCAGAGGAGGCAGAGGACAGGGGCAGAGGACGCAGAGGACAGGGGGCAGAGGAGGCAGAGGACAGGGGGCAGAGGAGGCAGAGGACAGGGGCAGAGGAGCAGAGGACAGGGGGCAGAGGACGCAGAGGACAGGGGGCAGAGGACCAAGAGGGCAGAGGAGCAGAGGACACAGAGGGGGCAGAGGACGGCAGAGGACAGGGGGCAGAGGACAGGGGGCAGAGGACAGGGGGCAGAGGACACAGAGGGGGCAGAGGACGCAGAGGACACAAAGGGGGCAGAGGAGAGGGGGCAGAGGACACAGAGGGGCAGAGGACACAGAGGGGGCAGAGGACACAGAGGGGGCAGAGGACACAGAGGGGGCAGAGGACACAGAGGACGCAGAGGGGGCAGAGGACGCAGAGGGGGCAGAGGACAGGGGTCAGAGGACAGGGGAAGAGGACACAGAGGGGGCAGAGGACAGGGGCAGAGGACACAGAGGGGGCAGAGGACGCAGAGGACGCAGAGGGGGCAGAGGACGCAGAGGACGCAACGCAGGGGGCAGAGGAGCAGAGGGGCAGAGGACAGGCGCAGAGGACGGCAGAGGACAGGGGGCAGAGGGACAGGAAGGGGCAGAGGACAGGGGCAGAGGACAGGGGGCAGAGGACAGGGGGCAGAGGACAGGGGGCAGAGGACACAGAGGGGCAGAGGACACAGAGGGGGCAGAGGACACAGAGGGGGCAGAGGACAGGGGGCAGAGGACACAGAGGGGCAGAGGATGCAGAGGACACAAAGGGGGCAGAGGAGAGGGGCAGAGGACACAGAGGGGCAGAGGACGCAGAGGACAAGGGGGCAGAGGACAAGAGGGGGCAGAGGACAAGGGGGCAGAGGACGCGAGCAAGGACAGAGGGGGCAGAGGACGCAGAGGGGCAGAGGGAGGACGCAGAGGGGGCAGAGGACGCAGAAGCCAGGGGAAGAGGACACAGAGGGGGCAGAGGACGCAGAGGACAGGGGGCAGAGGACACGGGGCAGAGGACGCAGAGGGGGCAGAGGACGCAGAAGACAGGGGGAAGAGGACACAGAGGGGGCAGAGGACGCAGAAGACAGGGGGCAGAGGACAGGGGTCAGAGGACAGGGGGAAGAGGACACGAGAGGGGGCAGAGGACAGGGGGCAGAGGACACAGAGGGGGCAGAGGACGCAGAGGGGGCAGAGGACCAGGGGGAGACGCAGAGGGGGCAGAGGACGCAGAGGACAGGGGGCAGAGGACAGGGGCAGAGGACACAGAGGGGGCAGAGGACGCAGAGGACACAGAGGGGCAGAGGACGCAGAGGACACAGAGGGGGCAGAGGACGCAGAGGACACAGAGGGGGCAGAGGACGCAGAGGACAGAGGCAGAGGACAGAGGACAGGCAGAGGAGCAGAGGACAGGGGGCAGAGGACGCAGAGGACAGGGGGCAGAGGACGCAGAGGACAGGGGGCAGAGGACGCAGAGGATGCAGAGGACAGGGGGAAGAGGACACAGAGGGGGCAGAGGACGCAGAGGACAGGGGGCAGAGGACAGGGGGCAGAGGACGCAGAGGACAGGGGGCAGAGGACGCAGAGGACAGGGGGCAGAGGACGCAGAGGACAGGGGCAGAGGACGCAGAGGACAGGGGGCAGAGGACGCAGAGGACAGGGGCAGAGGACGCAGAGGACAGGGGGCAGAGGACGCAGAGGACAGGGGGCAGAGGACGCAGAGGACAGGGGGCAGAGGACACAGAGGGGCAGAGGACGCAGAGGACAGGGGGCAGAGGACAGGGGCAGAGGACAGGGGCAGAGGACACAGAGGGGCAGAGGACACAGAGGGGGCAGAGGACGCAGAGGACACAGAGGGGGAAGAGGAAGCAGAGGGGGCAGAGGACACAGAGGGGAAGAACAGAGGGGGGCCAGAGGACACAGAGGGGGCAGAGGACGCAGAGGACACAGAGGGGCAGAGGACGCAGAGAGGACCCAGAGGGGGCAGAGGACCAGAGGACAGGGGGCAGAGGACACAGAGGACAGGGGGCAGAGGACACAGAGGACAGGGGGCAGAGGACGCAGAGGACAGGGGAAGAGGACACAGAGGACAGGGGGACAGAGGACACAGAGGACAGGGGGCAGAGGACACAGAGGACAGGGGGCAGAGGACAGGGGGCAGAGGACACAGAGGACAGGGGGCAGAGGACACAGGACAGGGGCAGAGGACACAGAGGACAGGGGGCAGAGGGGCAGAGAGGCAGAGGACAGGGGCAGAGGACAGGGGGCAGAGGACACAGAGGACAGGGGGCAGAGGACACAGAGGGGGCAGAGGAGGCAGAGGACACAGAGGACAGGGGCAGAGGACACAGAGGACAGGGGCAGAGGACACAGAGGACAGGGGGCAGAGGACAGGGGGCAGAGGACAGGGGGCAGAGGACAGGGGGCAGAGGACACAGAGGACAGGGGGCAGAGGACACAGAGGACAGGGGGCAGAGGACACAGAGGACAGGGGGCAGAGGACACAGAGGACAGGGGGCAGAGGACACAGAGGACAGGGGCAGAGGACACAGAGGACAGGGGGCAGAGGACACAGAGGACAGGGGGCAGAGGACAGGGGCAGAGGACACAGAGGGGGCAGAGGACGCAGAGGACAGAGGGCAGAGGGGGCACACAGGTTGGAGGAAGAGCAGCCTGTATGGCTGCAGACTTACCGGTGGCCGGGCCTCGGGTGTAGGAGGAAGGAGGGCGGGCAGAGCTGCAGGAGAGGAAGTCCCGCCCTCCCTCCTCTCCAGGCACACGGCAGGGAGCACGGGTATCCCCAGGGTGTGTGTGGCCCTCCGAGGTGGCGGGCAATGGGCCCCCCTGCCCCCCCCGGTATGTAGGTACTGGCTGGAGGGCAGAGGGTGGAGGGGAGTGGCAGGAGGGCACACGGAACTTCCGAGATCGGAACGTTCCGTGTGTCGGTGACTGTAGCCGGGGGGCAGCCTGGCTACAGTGCACTGGATGAGCCTGGGAGACGACCATCACGGAAGTGGGCGTGGCCTCCTCCGGAAGTGGCCTTCGGGTTTTATATAATAGATATACTAGCTGTGAGCCCGATGCAAATGCATCGGGATTCTAGAACGTGGCAATATTATTTGCATTAATAGCATTATTATTACCATTAATAGCATTATTATTACCATTAATAGCATAATTATTAACATTAATAGCATAATTATTAGCATTAATAGCATTAATAGCAATATTATTTGCATTAATACCATTATGATTACCATTAATAGCATAATTATTAGCATTAATAGCATAAATATTAGCATTAATAGCATAATTATTAGCATTAATAGTATTAATATTAGCATTAATAGCATAATTATTAGCATTAATAGCATAAATATTAGCAATAATAGCATAATTATTAACATTAATAGCATTAATAATAGCATTAATAGCAATATTATTTGCATTAATAGCATTATTATTACCATTAAAAGCATAATTATTAGCATTAATAGCATAATTATTAGCATTAATAGCATTAATAGCAATATTATTTGCATTAATACCATTATGATTACCATAAATAGCATAATTATTAGCATTAATAGCATAAATATTAGCATTAATAGCATAATTATTAGCATTAATAGTATAAATATTAGCATTAATAGCATAATTATTAGCATTAATAGCATAAATATTAGCATTAATAGCAATATTATTTGCATTAATAGCATTATTATTACCATTAATAGCATAATGTATTAGCATGAATAGCATAATTATTAACATTAATAGCATAATTATTAGCATTAATAGCAATATTATTTGCATTAATACCATTATGATTACCATTAATAGCATAATTATTAGCATTAATAGCATAAATATTAGCATTAATAGCATAATTATTAGCATTAATAGTATTAATATTAGCATTAATAGCATAATTATTAGCATTAATAGCATAAATATTAGCATTAATAGCATAATTATTAACATTAATAGCATTAATAATAGCATTAATAGCAATATTATTTGCATTAATAGCATTATTATTACCATTAATAGCATAATTATTAGCATTAATAGCATAATTATTAACATTAATAGCATAATTATTAGCATTAATAGCATTAATAGCAATATTATTTGCATTAATACCATTATGATTACCATAAATAGCATAATTATTAGCATTAATAGCATAAATATTAGCATTAATAGCAATATTAGCTTTGCATTATATTAGCATTATACATAATATTTGCATTAATAGCATAAATATTAGCTTATAATTATAGCATTAAAATACATTAATAGCATCATTATTAGCATTAATAGCATATATTAGCATTAATAGCATAACATTAGCATTAATAGCTATCAATTATTAGCATTAATAGCATAAATATTAGCATTAATAGCATAATTATTAGCATTAATAGCATAATATTAGCATTAATAGCAATATATATTAGCATTAATGATATTGCATATATATTTACAATTAGATAGCATAATTATTAGCATTAATAGCATAATATATTAGCATTAATAGCATAATATACATTATAGCTTATTAATTAATTAATAATAGCATTAATAGCAAATTATTGCATTAATACATTATATTACAAATTAGCATATTATTACATTAATAGCATAATATTAGCATTAATAGCATTAATTATTAGCATAATATATAATATTAGCATTAATAGCATAATTATTAGCATTAATAGCATATTATTAGCATTAATACATATTATTTGCATTAATACATTATATTACCATTAATAGCATAATTATTAGCATTAATATCATTAATATTTAGCATTAAATAGCAATTAAATACATTAGCATTAATAGCATAAATTATTAGCATTAATATCATAATTTTAGCATTAATAGCATAAATTATTATGCATTATAGCAATTATTATTTAGCATTATTACATTATTATTACATTAATAGCATTATTATTAGCATTAATTATTAATATTAATGATATAATAGCTTTATTTAGGCTATATATTAATATTATTATTTTTTATTATTATTTTATTATTATTTAATTTTTATTTTTTATTATTTTTTAATTATTTTTAATATTTTTTTTATTATTAAATTTATTATTATTTAAATAGCCTAGCTAGAGACCCAGTTCTCTTCAGGTCCGCTGAAAGGGCTGATATTAATTAGCATATATTTAATTTTTTATTATATTTTTTTTATTTATTTTTATATTTTTTATTTATTTTTTTATTATTTTTTTAATTATTTTTTAATTATTTTTTTTATTATTAAATTTATTATTTATTTAAAGTGAGCTGAGGCTGAGACCCAGTTCTCTTTCAGGTCCGCTGAAAAGGGCTGATATAATTAGCATATATTTAATTTTTTTATTATTATTTTTATTGAATTATTTATTATTTTTAATTTATTTTTTTATTATTTTTTAATTATTTTTTAATTATTATTTTTTTATTATTAAATTTATTATTATTAGGCTGAGACCCAGTTCTCTTTCAGGTCCGCTGAAAAGGGCTGATATAATTAGCATATATTTAATTTTTTTATTATTATTTTTATTGAATTATTTATTATTTTTAATTTATTTTTTTATTATTTTTTAATTATTTTTTAATTATTTTTTTTATTATTAAATTTATTATTTAGGCTGAGACCCAGTTCTCTTTCAGGTCCGCTGAAAGGGCTGATATAATTAGCATATATTTAATTTTTTTATTATTATTTTTATTGAATTATTTATTATTTTTAATTTATTTTTTTATTATTTTTTAATTATTTTGTAATTATTTTTTTTATTATTAAATTTATTATTTAGGCTGAGACCCAGTTCTCTTTCAGGTCCGCTGAAAGGGCTGATATAATTAGCATATATTTAATTTTTTTATTATTATTTTTATTGAATTATTTATTATTTTTAATTTATTTTTTAATTATTTTTTTTATTATTAAATTTATTATTTAGGCTGAGACCCAGTTCTCTTTCAGGTCCGCTGAAAGGGCTGATATAATTAGCATATATTTAATTTTTTTATTATTATTTTTATTGAATTATTTATTATTTTTTATTTATTTTTTTATTATTATTTAATTATTTTTTAATTATTTTTTTTATTATTAAATTTATTATTTAGGCTGAGACCCAGTTCTCTTTCAGGTCCGCTGAAAGGGGTGATATAATTAGCATATATTTAATTTTTTTATTATTATTTTTATTGAATTATTTATTATTTTTAATTTATTTTTTAATTATTTTTTAATTATTTTTTTTATTATTAAATTTATTATTTAGGCTGAGACCCAGTTCTCTTTCAGGTCCGCTGAAAGGGCTGATATAATTAGCATATATTTAATTTTTTTATTATTATTTTTATTGAATTATTTATTATGTTTTATTTATTTTTTAATTATTTTTTTTATTATTAAATTAATTTGTTCCCATTGAAATACATTAGCGGTGTGTCGGCGATTTTATGGCCGCCGACCTGGTTCTATTTGTCGGCCCTAAAATCGCGGACACACCGCTAATGCATGTCTATGGGCAGTGAGCTCGAGAGAGCGACCAATCAGAAATCGGGCTGACTGCCCATAGAGATGCATTAGCGGTGTGTCCGCGATTTTAGGGCCGACAAATAGAACCAGGTGGCCGGCCATAAAATCGGCGAGACACCACTAATGTATGTCAATGGGAAATGAGGGCCTCTTCTGATTGGCTGAGGGCAGTAGACAGCGACCAATCAGAAGAGCCCCTCACATCTCATTGACATAGAATGGTGGATTTGTCGTCCATTCTATGTTAATGATAAGTGAAGAGGACGTCGGAGCTGGAAGTTGGCGGAAAGAAGACAGAAGATCCCCGGGGCCGGACGAAGAGGCGGAGATGGCGGAAAGAAGAGAGAAGAACCCCGGGGCCGGAGGAAGAGGACGCCTGGCCGGACGGAGGACTTGTGGATCGGACGGACGATCAGATGACTAAGAAGGCATGTAAGTGATCGACGGGGACGTTAGGTTAGGGGACGGCGAGGGCTTCGGGTGTAGGGCTTTAGGTGTTAGCGACAGCGGCGGGGGAAAGCGACGGGAGCTTAGGAGGCGGCGGGGCTTAGGGGATAGGGGGTTAGGTGCGGCGGACTTAGACTTAGGGGGTAGGAGCTTAGGTGCGGCGGGGCTTAGGGTGTAGGGGCTTAGGTGCAGCGGGGCTTAGGGGGTAGGGGCTTAGGTGCGGCGGGGGGTAGGGGCTTAGGTGTAGGCAGTGGCTTAGGTGCGGCAGGGGGTATGGGCTTAGGTGCGGGGCTTAGGGGGTAGTGGCTTAGCTTAGGTGCGGGTTCGGGGATAGGCAGTGGCTTAGGTGCGGCAGGGGGTATAGGTGCGGCAGGGGGTAGGGGCTTAGGTGCGGGTTAGGGGGTATGCGGCGGGGGGTAGGGGCTTAGGTGCAGGCAGTGGCTTAGGTGCGGCAGGGGGTAGGGGCTTAGGTGCAGGCAGTGGCTTAGGTGCGGCAGGGGGTAGGGGCTTAGGTGCGGCGGGGCTTAGGGGGTAGGGGTTAGGTAGGGGCTTAGGGGGTAGGGGCTTAGGTGCGGCAGGGCTTAGGGGGTAGGGGCTTAGGTAGGTGCGGTAGGGAGTAGGGGCTTAGGTGTAGGCAGTGGCTTAGGTGCGGCAGGGGGTAGGGGCTTAGGTGCAGGCAGTGGCTTAGGTGCGGCAGGGGGTAGGGGTTAGGTGCGGCGGGGCTTAGGGGGTAGGGGGTTAGGTGCGGCGGGGCTTAGGGGGTAGGGGGTAGGGGCGGCGCACTGAGGGGGCTTAGGGGGTAGGGGCTTAGGTGCAGCGGGGCTAAGAGCATGGGGCTGTAGTGTACAGCGCTATGGTATATTGCAGTCCCATGGCCATACGCCTGTCAGGCATAAAGCGTATGTGCATGGGACTGTAGTATACCATAGCGGTGTATGTTAGCGACTCGCCACAGCGCCATGCTGTTAGCCACCCCCTGTGGCTTTGTTAGCGACTCGCAATGCCTGCTTCGCGGGCATTGCTTCGCGAGTCGCCGTGGCCGCGAAGCACCCTGGACTCGCTAACAAAGCCACCGGAAGAAGCGCCGCTCCGACGGAAGTCAGTTACGGCAATTATATAATAGATATATATAAAAGAGAAAAAAAACTGCACAGCACTCACAGACAATGTGAACTGGTGCCAGCAGGGATGCTGGGTCAATATACTAGAAAGAAACCTTGCAGCACTCAGCTGCTACCAATGATGTACATATGCTGACAAGCTATATATATACAGTTAGGGCCAGAAATATTTGGACAGTGACACAAGTTTAGTTATTTTAGCTGTTTACAAAAACATGTTCAGAAATACAATTATATATATAATATGGGCTGAAAGTGCACACTCCCAGCTGCAATATGAGTTTCCACATCTAAATCGGAGAAAGGGTTTAGGAATCATAGCTCTGTAATGCATAGCCTCCTCTTTTCAAGGGACCAAAAGTAATTGGACAATGGACTCTAAGGGCTGCAATTAACTCTGAAGGCGTCTCCCTCGTTAACCTGTAATCAATGAAGTAGTTAAAAGGTCAGGGTGGATTCCAGGTGTGTGGTTTTGCATTTGGAAGCTGTTGCTGTGACCAGACAACATGCGGTCAAAGGAACTCTCGATTGAGGTGAAGCAGAACATCCTGAGGCTGAAAAAAAAGAAAAAATCCATCAGAGAGATAGCAGACATGCTTGGAGTAGCAAAATCAACAGTTGGGTACATTCTGAGAAAAAAGGAATTGACTGGTGAGCTTGGGAACTGTAAAAGGCCTGGGCGTCCACGGATGACAACAGTGGTGGATGATCGCCGCATACTTTATTTGGTGAAGAAGAACCCGTTCACAACATCAACTGAAGTCCAGAACACTCTCAGTGAAGTAGGTGTATCTGTCTCTAAGTCAACAGTAAAGAGAAGACTCCATGACAGTAAATACAAAGGGTTCACATCTAGATGCAAACCATTCATCAATTCCAAAAATAGACAGGCCAGAGTTACATTTGCTGAAAAACACCTCAAGAAGCCAGCTCAGTTCTGGAAAAGTATTCTATGGACAGATGAGACAAAGATCAACCTGTACCAGAATGATGGGAAGAAAGGGAACGGCACATGATCCAAGGCACACCACATCCTCTGTAAAACAAGGTGGAGGCAACGTGATGGCATGGGCATGCATGGCTTTCAATGGCACTGGGTCACTTGTGTTTATTGATGACATAACAGCAGACAAGAGTAGCCGGATGAATTCTGAAGTGTACCGGGATATACTTTCAGCCCACATTCAGCTAAATGCTGCAAAGTTGATTGGACGGCGCTTCATAGTACAGATGGACAATGACCCCAAGCATACAGCCAAAGCTACCCAGGAGTTCATGAGTGCAAAAAAGTGGAACATTCTGCAATGGCCAAGTCAATCACCAGATCTTAACCCAATTGAGCTGCATTTCACTTGCTCAAATCCAGACTTAAGACGGAAAGACCCACAAACAAGCAAGACCTGAAGGCTGCGGCTGTAAAGGCCTGGCAAAGCATTAAGAAGGAGGAAACCCAGCGTTTGGTGATGTCCATGGGTTCCAGACTTAAGGCAGTGATTGCCTCCAAAGGATTCGCAACAAAATATTGAAAATAAAAATATTTTGTTTGGGTTATGTTTATTTGTCCAATTACTTTTGACCTCCTAAAATGTGGAGTGTTTGTAAAGAAATGTGTACAATTCCTACATTTTCTATCAGATATTTTTGTTCAACCCTTCAAATTAAACGTTACAATCTGCACTTGAATTCTGTTGTAGAGGTTTCATTTCAAATCCAATGTGGTGGCATGCAGAGCCCAACTCGCCAAAATTGTGTCACTGTCCAAATATTTCTGGCCCTAACTGTATGAGAAAAAATTTAAAAACTTACGTTTTTTTCAAAAAACTCAAAATTCTTATTTTTTTTTTTAAATCTCATATATATATAGCTTGTCAGCATATGTACATCATTGGTAGCAGCTGAGTGCTGCAAGGTTTCTTTCTAGTGTATATATATATATATATATATATATATATATATATATATATATATATATATATATATATACACATATATATATTATATATATATATATATATATGTGTGTGTGTGTGTGTGTGTGTGTATATATATATATATATATATATACATATATATATCTATATCTATATATGTACGATGTCACCTGCTGCGTCACGTGACACGGCGGGTTATATCACACAAGCACACACACACATTATATATACATCATATATATAAAAGCCAAAGCCACTCCGTCTTCAAGGGACAAAAATGATGTCACACGACGGAAGTGGCTTGGCACTACACCTGCTCAGGCTGATCCAAGATGGCGGCGAGCGGTGGCATCCTGCCAACCTTCGGCCCCGCGTCCTCCACGCAGCCCCCCCGCTCCTCCTGCCCTGCTGACGCTTTCCCCCACTCCTTCTGCCCCACTCACGCTCCCCCCTGCGCCTTCTGCCCTGCCCGCGCTCCTCCCCACTTGCGCTCCCTGTGTTCCCCCGCTCCTGTCTCATCTCTTATATTTACCCTCCGCCGAGCGCTTGCTGATGGGAGTAGTAGCAGGCATTGTGGTGATAGGACCTGCCATGATGTCAGAATGACATCTGCGTTCTGCACTGTGATTGGCCCGCTTGCGGTCATGTGATATGTGACGTACTTATCACATGACCGCAAGCGGCCCAATCACAGCGCCGAATGCAGATGTCATTCTGACATCATGCAAGGTCCTATCAGCACTATGCCTGCTACTACTCCCAGCACAGAGCGCTTGGCGGAGGGTAAGTATAAGAATTTCACAGCCTCCTCCATCCCCTCAGCCTCCCCATCCTCACAGCCTCCTCCATCCTTACAGCCTCTCCATCCTCACAGCCTCCTCCATCCCCTCAGCCTCCTCCATCCCCTCAGCCTCCTCCATCCCCTCAGCCTCCTCCATCCTCTCAGCCTCCCCATCCTCACAGCCTCCTCCATGCCCTCAGCCTCCTCCATCCTCACAGCCTCCCCATCCTCACAGCCTCCTCCCTCCCCTCAGCATCCTCCATTTCCTCAGCCTCCTCCATTTCCTCAGCCTCCTCCATCCTCACAGCCTCCACCATCCTCACAGCCTCCTCCATCCCCTCAGCCTCCTCCATCCTCATAGCCTCCCCATCCTCCTCCATCCTCACAGCCTCCACCTCTTCCCAGCCTCCCTATCCGCACAGCCTCCCCATCCCCTCAGCCTCCTCAATCTTCACAGTATTCCTATCCTCACAGCCTCCTCCATCCCCTCAGCCTCCCTATCTTCACAGCCTCCTCCATCCCCTCTGCCTCCTCATCCTCTCAGCCTCACTAGCTGACACCGCCACCATCCTGCCAACTGTCGGCCCGACACGGCAAAGCCTCACACGCCCCGCTCACTCCCATTGGCCACCGCCGCCTCTGCAAGAGGATTGCCCGCTCTGTTGTACACACAGGACGCCCATCCCATTGCCCAGGTCTCGGCGTCCTGGACCAATTGCATGGCCGTCCTGGGTTTACCACATACCGCTCAATCCGCCCCTTCACACATGTCACACGTGACCTGAGGGCAGGGACTGATCCCTCTCTGCAGCCCCCACCCCGCCGCAGAGGACAATGGCGTGTGACTGGGGCTGCGATCAGCCCCAGCACGCAGCCACGTCCTGCCGCCCAGCGGTCATGTCGCCGCTCCAGTCGCATCTCTCCTCACCCCTCCAGCCGCATCTCTCCTCACCCCTCCAGCCGCACCTCTCCTCACCCCTCCACCGACCCCTCTCACCCTCCAGCTGGACCTCTCCTCACCCCTCCAGCCGGACCTCTCCTCACCCCTCCAGCCGGACCTCTCCTCACCCCTCCAGCCTCCCGCCACATCACCTGCTACCCACAGAGCCGTGCAACTCTGCTACCTACAAGCCCCTGCATCTTGCTACCTACAGAGCCGCCTGCATAACTCTGCTACCCACAGAGCCGCCTGCATACTCTGCTACCACAGAGCCGCCTGCATAATATCCTACCACAGAGCCGCCTGTATACTCTGCTACCCACAGAGCCGCCTGCATACTCTGCTACCCACAGAGCCGCCTGCATAATGTCCTACCCACAGAGCCGCCTGTATACTCTGCTACCCACAGAGCCGCCTGTATACTCTGCTACCCATAGAGCCGCCTGTATAATCTCCTACCCACAGAGCCGCCTGTATACTCTCCTACCCACAGAGCCGCCTGTATACTCTCCTACCCACAGAGCCGCCGGTATACTCTCCTACCCACAGAGCCGCCGGTATACTCTCCTAACCACAGAGCCGCCTGTATACTCTCCTACCCACAGAGCCGCCTGTATACTCTGCTACCCACAGAGCCGCCTCTATACTCTGCTACCCACAGACCCGCCTCTATACTCTGCTACCCACAGACCCGCCTCTATACTCTGCTACCCACAGACCCGCACCTGTATACTCTGCTACCCACAGACCCGCCCGTATACTCTGCTACCCACAGACCCGCCCGTATACTCTGCTACCCACAGACCCGCCCGTATACTCTGCTACCCACAGACCCGCCCGTATACTCTGCTACCCACAGAGCCGCCCGTATACTCTGCTACCCACAGAGCCGCCCGTATACTCTGCTACCCACAGAGCCGCCCGTATACTCTGCTACCCACAGAGCCGCCTGTATACTCTGCTACCCACAGAGCCGCCTGTATACTCTGCTACCCACAGAGCCGCCTGTATACTCTGCTACCCACAGAGCCGCCTGTATACTCTGCTACCCACAGAGCCGCCTGTATACTCTGCTACCCACAGAGCCGCCTGTATACTCTGCTACCCAGAGCCGCCTGTATACTCTGCTACCCACAGAGCCGCCTGTATACTCTGCTACCCACAGAGCCGCCTGTATACTCTGCTACCCACAGAGCCGCCTGTATACTCTGCTACCCACAGAGCCGCCTGTATACTCTGCTAACCACAGAGCCGCCTCTATACTCTGCTACCCACAGACCGCCTCTATACTCTGCTACCCACAGAGCCGCCTCTATACTCTGCTACCCACAGACCCGCCTCTATACTCTGCTACCCACAGACCCGCCTCTATACTCTGCTACCCACAGACCCGCCTCTATACTCTGCTACCCACAGACCCGCACCTGTATACTCTGCTACCCACAGACCCGCACCTGTATACTCTGCTACCCACAGACCCGCCTGTATACTCTGCTACCCACAGACCCGCCCGTATACTCTGCTACCCACAGAGCCGCCGTATACTCTGCTACCCACAGAGCCGCCTGTATACTCTGCTACCCACAGAGCCGCCTGTATACTCTGCTACCCACAGAGCCGCCTGTATACTCTGCTTCCCACAGAGCCGCCTGTATACTCTGCTACCCACAGAGCCGCCTGTATACTCTGCTACCCACAGAGCCGCCTGTATACTCTGCTACCCACAGAGCCGCCTGTATACTCTGCTACCCACAGAGCCGCCTGTATACTCTGCTACCCACAGAGCCGCCTGTATACTCTGCTACCCACAGAGCCGACTGTATAATCTCCTACCCACAGAGCCGACTGTATACTCTGCTAACCACTGAGCCGTCTGTATACTCTGCTAACCCCTGAGCCCCCCGTATACCCTGCTTACTATAGGCTAGAATACCCGATTCTTTAGAATTGGGCCGCCATCTAGTATATATATAAACAGAAAAACAAAACAAAACTGCACAGCACTCAAAATATAGTGTGAACTGGTGCAAGCTGTGATGCTGGAACAAACAACCAGAAAAAATTCACTGCAGCACTCAGTTACTACCAAAAATGTACACATGCTAATAAACGGTTTATACATGAGGAAAAAATTTATAAACTTACGTTTTTTTCAAAAACTCAATATTCTTATCTTTTTATTTACTGGGGTTCTTGGTACATATATTAGCCAATATCTGTTTGCTCATCAACCACTCCACGGTGACCCCAGATCTGATGAGTCCTACGCTGACATCCCTGTCCTCCTTGTCCTCCCTATCCCACTTCTAAGTGGGTGGACACCATCTCAATCCCAGACCACCTGGGGGCGATGAGGGAGCTAAGTGTAGCTGTGGAGCCAGCAACTCCACATATTAGACATAAACAGAAAAAAAACTGCACAGCACTCAAGATACAGTGTGAACTGGTGCAAGCTGTGATGCTGGAACAAACAACCAGAAAAAATTCACTGCAGCACTCAGTTACTACCAAAAATGTACACATGCTAATAAGCGGCTTATATATGAGGAAAATTTTTAAAACTTACGTTTTTTTTTTAAAAAAAATCAATATTCTTAACTTTTTATTTACTGGGGTTCTTGGTAATCATGTCAGCGTAGGACTCACCAGATCTGGGGTCACCGTGGAGTGGTTGAGAGCAAACAGGTATTGGCCAATATATGTACCAAGAACATATATATTCCTCATATCTATTATATAATCGCGAATCGCAAAAGCGCCCCTCTCGGCGCTACTTCCGGTGTCTTCATGTGGATACGCGCGAAGCATTGGCCGCGAAGCGGCCATTGCGAGCCGTTTTAAGCCGACTCGCAATGGCCGCCAATGCCGCCTCTGCTCCCCGCTACCCACAGCCCACCTCCGACTATGCAGCTGCCCCCTGTGCCTCCACCCCAGCCCCGATCCACAGCCCAGCAACGCTCCCCACACCCGCACCGACCTCCACCACCGCACACCCTCCCCCCCTCACTGCCCGCACACCTCCGCCGCCAGCCCCCATCCACAGTCTAGCACAGCCCCCCCCAATGTCCGCACAACACCCCCCCCAATGTCCGCACAACACCCCCCCAATGTCCGCACAGCCCCTCCCCCCCAATGTCCGCACAGCCCCTCCCCCCAATGTCCGCACAGCCCCCCCGCCAATGTCCGCACAGCCCCCCCCGCCAATGTCCTCACAGCCCCCCCCCAATGTCCGCACAGCCCCTCCCCCCCAATGTCCGCACAGCCCCTATCCTCTAAGCCCCGCCGCACCTAAGCCCCTACCCCCCCTACCCCCTAAGCACCGCCGCACCTAAGCCCCGACCCGCCGCACCTAAGCCCCTACCCCCTAAAACCCGCCGCACCTAAGCCCCTACCCCCTAAGCCCCGCCGCACCTAAGCCCCTACCCTCTAAGCCCCGCCGCACCTAAGCCCCTACCCCCTAAGCCCCGCCGCACCTAAGCCCCTACCGTCCGCCGCCGCCCCGCCGCACATAAGCCCCTACCCCCTAAGCCCCGCCGCACCTAACCCACTACCCTCTAAGCCCCGCCGCACCTAAGCCCCTACCCTCTAAGCCCCGCCGCATCTAAGCCCCTACCCCCTAACACCCGCCGCACCTAAGCCCCTACCCTCTAAGCCCCGCCGCACCTAAGCCCCTACCCCCCAAGCCCCGCCGCACCTAAGCCCCTACCCCCTAAGCCCCGCCGCACCTAAGCCCCTACCCCCTAACACCCGCCGCACCTAAGCCCCTACCCCCTAACACCCGCCGCACCTAAGCCCCTACCCCCTAAGCCCCGCCGCACCTAAGCCCCTACCCCCCAAGCCCCGCCGCACCTAAGCCCCTACCCCCTAAGCCCCGCCGCACCTAAGCCCCTACCGTCCGCCGCCCCCGCCGCACCTAAGCCCCTACCCCCCTAAGCCCCGCTGCACCTAACCCACTACCCTCTAAGCCCCGCCGCACCTAAGCCCTACCGTCACACCGCCGCCCCGCCGCACCTAAGCCCCTACCGTCCGCCGCCGCCCTAAGCCCCTACCCCCCAAGCCCCGCCGCACCTAAGCCCCTACCCCCTAAGCCCCGCCGCACCTAAGCCCTACCCCCTAACACCGCCGCACCTAAGCCCTACCCCCTAACACCCGCCGCACCTAAGCCCCTACCCTCTAAGCCCCGCCGCACCTAAGCCCCTACCCCCCAAGCCCCGCCGCACCTAAGCCCCTACCCCCTAAGCCCCGCCGCACCTAAGCCCCGACCCGCCGCACCTAAGCCCCTACCCCCTAAGCCCCGCCGCACCTAAGCCCCTACCCCCTAAGCCCTGCCGCACCTAAGCCCCTACCGTCCGCCGCCCGCCCCGCCGCACCTAAGCCCCTACCCCCTAAGCCCCGCTGCACCTAACCCACTACCCTCTAAGCCCCACCGCACCTAACCCCCTACCCTCTAAGCCCCGCCGCATCTAAGCCCCTACCCCCTAAGTCTAAGTCCGTCGCACCTAAGCGCCGCCGCACCTAAGCCCCTATCCCCTAAGCCCCGCTGCCTCTTAAGCTCCCGCCGCTTTCCCCCTCCGCTGTCGCTAACACCTAAGGCCCTACACCCGAAGCCCCCGCCGTCCCCTAACCTAACGCCCCCGTCCATCACTTACATGCCTTCTTAGTCATCTGATCGTCCGTCCGATCCACAAGTCCTCCGTCCGGCCAGGCGTCCTCTTCCTCCGGCCCCGCCGCTCTTCTCTCTTCTTTCCGCCATCTCCGGCTCTTCGTCCGGACCCGGGGGTCTTCTGTCTTCTTTCCGCCAACTTCCAGCTCCGACGTCCTCTTCACTTCTCATTGAGATAGAATGGACGAAAAATCCGCCATTCTATCTCTATGAGATGTGAGCCGCTCTTCTGATTGGTCGCTGTCTACTGCCCTCAGCCAATCAGAAGAGCGACTCATTTCCCATTCACATACATTACCGGTGTGTCGGCGATTTTATGGCCGCCCACCTGGTTCTATTTGTCGCCCTAAAATCGCGGACACACCGCTAATGCATGTCTATGGCCAGTCAAGCCGATTTCTGATTGGTCGCTCTCTGCTGACGCCGACCAATCAGAATTCGACCTCACTGCCCATAGACATACATTAGCGGTGTGTCCGCGATTTTGGGGCTGACAAATAGAACCAGGGGCCCGGCCGTTAATTCGCCGACACACCGCTAATGTATGTCAACCAATAAATTTAATAATAAAAAAAATAATAAAAAAATAACTAAAAAATAATAAAAAAAATAAAAAATAATAAAAAAATAAATAAAAAATAATAATAAAAAAATACAAATATGCTAAGAATATGAGCCCTTTGAGCGGACCTGAAGGATAACTGTGTCTCAGCCTCAGGCTCACTTAAAATAACTAATAAATGTAATAATAAAAAAAATAATTAAAAAATAATAAAAAAATAAATAAAAAATAATAACAAAATAAAAAAAAAATAATAATAAAAAAATACAAATATGCTAATAATATTCGCCCTTTGATCGGACCTGAAGGAGAACTGTGTCTCAGCCTCAGGCTCACTTAAAATAACTAATAAATTTAATAATAAAAAAAATAATTAAAAAATAATAAAAAAATAATAAAAAAATACATAAAAAATAATAAAAAAATAAATAAAAAATAATAATAAAAAAATACAAATATGCTAATAATATGAGCCCTTTGAGCGGACCTGAAGGAGAACTGTGTCTCAGCCTCAGGCTCACTTAAAATAACTAATAAATTTAATAATAAAAAAAATAATTAAAAAATAAATAAAAAATAATAAAAAAATAAATAAAAAATAATAATAAAAAAATACAAATATGCTAATAATATCAGCCCTTTGAGCGGACCTGAAGGAGAACTGTGTCTCAGCCTCAGGCTCACTTAAAATAACTAATAAATTTGATAATAAAAAAAATAATTAAAAAATAATAAAAAAATAAATAAAAAATAATAAAAAAACAAATAAAAAATAATAATAAAAAAATACAAATATGCTAATAATATCAGCCCTTTGAGCGGACCTGAAGGAGAACTGTGTCTCAGCCTCAGGCTCACTTAAAATAACTAATAAATTTGATAATAAAAAAAATAAAAATTAAAAAAATAATAAAAAAAATAATAAATAAAAAAATAATAATAAAAAAATACAAATATGCTAATACTATCAGCCCTTTGAGCGGACCTGAAGGAGAACTGTGTCTCAGCCTCAGGCTTACTTAAAATAACTAATAAATTTAATAATAAAAAAAATAATAAAAAATTAATTAAAAAATAATAAAAAAATAAATAAAAAATAATAAAAAAATAAATAAAAAATAATAATAAAAAAATACAAATATGCTAATAATATGAGCCCTTTGAGCGGACCTGAAGGAGAACTGTGTCTCAGCCTCAGGCTCACTTAAAATAACTAAGAAATTTAATAATAAAAAAATAATTAAAAAATAATTAAAAAATAATAAAAAAATAAATAAAAAATCATACATAATAACATAAAAAATAAGAATAAAAAAAAAATGCTAATAATAATGATATTACTGCTAATAATAATGCTATTAATGCTAATAATATTATGCTATTAATGCTAATAATAATGCTAATAATGCTAATAATTATGCTATTAATGCTAATATTTATGTTATTAATGCTAATAATTATGGTATTAATGGTAATAATAATGCTATTAATGCAAATAATATTGATATTAATTCTATTATTAATGCTATTAATGCTAATAATTATGCTATTAATGCTAATATTTATGCTATTAATGGTAATAATAATGCTATTAATGCAAATAATATTGATATTAATGCTAATAATTATGCTATTTAATGCTAATATTTATGCTATTAATGCTAATAATTATGCTATTAATGCTAATATTTATGCTATTAATGCTAATAATTATGCTATTAATGGTAATAACAATGCTATGAATGCAAATAATATTGCTATTAATGCTATTATTAATGCTATTAATGTTAATAATTATGCTATTAATGCTAATAATTATGCTATTAATGGTAATAATAATGCTATTAATGCAAATAATATTGCTATTAATTTCTATTATTAATGCTATTAATGCTAATAATTATGCTATTATAATGCTAATATTTATGCTATTAATGGTAATAATAATGCTATTAATGCAAATAATATTGATATTAATGCTAATAATTATGCTATTAATGCTAATATTTATGCTATTAATGCTAATAATTATGCTATTAATGCTAATATTTTATGGTAATAATGGTAATAAGAATGCTATGAATGCAAATAATATTGCTATTAATGCTATTATTAATGCTATTAATGTTAATAATTATGCTATTCATGCTATTAATAATGCTATTAATGCTATTAATGATGCTATTAATGCTATTAATGCTATTAATGTTATTAATAATGCTATTAATGCTATTAATAATGCTATTAATGCTATTAATACTATTAATGCTATTAATAATGCTATTAATGCTATTAATTCTATTAATAATGCTATTAATGCTATTAATAATGCTATTAATTGTATTATTAATGCTATTAATAATGCTATTAATGCTATTAATAATACTATTAATGCTATTAATGCTAATATTAATGCTATTAATTGTATTATTAATGCTATTAATGCTATTAATAATGTTATTAATGCTATTAATATTATTATTAATGCTAATATTAATGCTATTAATTGTATTATTAATGCTATTAATAATGCTATTAATGCTAATAATAATGCTACTACTGCTAATAATAATGCTATTAATGCTAATAATTATGCTATTAATGCTAAATTAATGCTAATAATAATCATATTAACGCTATTAATAAAGCTATTAAGGCTAATAGTCATGCTATTTATGCTATTCAAAATGCTATTAATGCTAATAATATTGCTATTAATAATACTATTAATGCTATTAATGCTATTAATAATGCTATTAATGCTATTAATGCTATTAATAATGCTATTAATGCTATTAATAATGCTATTAATGCTATTAATTAATGCTATTAATGCTATTAATAATACTATTAATGCTATTAATTCTATTAATAATGCTATTAATGATGCTATTAATGCTATTAATTGTATTATTAATGCTATTAATAATGCTATTAATAATGCTATTAATGCTATTAATAATGCTATTAATGCTATTAATAATGCTATTAATGCTAAATTATACGCTATTATACTGCTATTACTGCTAATAATAATGCTATTGCTAATATTATTGCTATTGATGATGCGATTATTATTTAAAAATCTTTAAAAAAAATATATATATATTCTAGACACCCGATGCATTTGCATCAGGCTCACAGCTAGTCTATTATATAATTGCGAATGGGTTTTTTGCCCCTTCTGAGTCCACTCGCAATGCGAGTCGGCGTGGTCATGTGGATACGCCCGAAGCATTGGCCGCGCAGCGGCCATTGCGAGCAGCTCTAAGGCGACTCGCTATGCCCGCGCAGCGGGCATGGCGAGTCGCCTTAGCAGCGCGAAGCATTGGCCACGAAGCGGCCATTGCGAGTCAGAGACTCGCCCTTCTAGAATCCCGATGCATGTGCATCGGGCACCCAGCTAGTATATATATATATATATATATATATATATATATACCGTATATACTCATGTATAAACCGACCCGTGTATAAGCCGACCCCCCTAATTTTGCCCCCAAAACCTGGGAAAACCTATTGACTCGTGTATAAGCCGAGGGTGGACCCCAGCACAAGTATACAGCCCCCAGCAGTGTGGTATACAGCAGCCTCCCCAGTGGTAGTATACAGCAGCAGCCCCAGTGGTATATACAGCAGCAGCCCCAGTGGTATATACAGCAGCAGCCCCAGTGGTAGTATACAGCAGCCCCAGTGGTAGTATACAGCAGCCCCAGAGGTATATACAGCAGCCCCAGAGGTATATACAGCAGCCCCAGAGGTATATACAGCAGCCCCAGAGGTATATACAACAGCCCCAGAGGTAGTATACAGCAGCCCCAGTGGTAGTATACAGCAGCCCCAGTGGTATATACCACTGTATACTACCACTGGGGTTACTGCTGTATACTACCACTGGGGCTGCTGTATATACTTCTGGGGCTTCTGTATACTACCACTGGGGCTGCTGCTGTATATACCACTGGGGCTGCTGTATATACCTCTGGGGCTGCTGCTGTATATACAGCAGCAGCCCCAGAGGTATATACAGCAGCCCCAGTGGTATATACAGCAGCAGCCCCAGTGGTAGTATACAGAAGCCCCAGAAGTATATACAGCAGCCCCAGTGGTAGTATACAGCAGTAACCCCAGTGGTAGTATACAGCAGCCCCAGAGGTATATACAGCAGCCCCAGTGGTAGTATACAGCAGCAACCCCAGTGGTAGTATACAGCAGCCCCAGTGGTAGTATACAGCAGCAGCCCCATTGGTAGTGTACAGCAGCAGCCCCAGTGGTATATACAGGCCCCCCCAATCATGTAAAGGAATAGATTATTATACTTATCCCTGCCGCTGTCCCGCCGCCGCCATCGCGCTCCTCCGTCTTCATCCAGCGTCTTCCGTCTTCCTCCTCTGGCGCACAGACAATGACGTCATTGACTGCGCCCACCGGAGGAAGCCGGATGAAGACGGAGGAGCGCGATGGCTGCGGCAGGACAGCGGCAGGGATAAGTATAATAATGTATTCTTTTACAGGATTGGGGGGGGCCTGTATATTGTATACACTGTATACAGTGTATACAATGACTCGTGTATAAGCCGATGGGGGACTTTTCAGCCCAATTTTTGGGCTGAAAAACTCGGCTTATACGCGAGTATATACGGTATATGACGTGGTGGGTCACTTCACACACATATAACCATGTATATAGACATGGGGGGGTCACGTCATACACACACACATATATACATGCGGTAGGTCACGTCATACACATATATACACACACACACACATATATACACCATGTTCCAAATTATTATGCAAATGTTCTTTTTCTCTGATTTTCCTAAATGGTTGGTGCAAATGACAGTCGGTGTAATAAAAGTCATCACCTGTTAGAGTAAACATCGAATTTTATTGAAGAAACCTCCCAATGATAACAGTATAATCTTAAAAATTAAAAAAAAACCTCTAAATGCAATGTTCCAAATTATTAGGCACAGTAGAGTTTCTGAACATTTCATATGTTTGAAAGAACTGAAAATGCTCATTTGTTGAATTTGCAGCATTAGGAGGTCAGGTTCACTGAAATAAAAAGCTACCGTATATACTCGTGTATAAGCCGACCTGTGTATAAGCCGACCCCCCTACTTTTGCCCCCAACACCTGGGAAAACCTATTGACTCGTGTATACTCGTGGACCCCAGCACAGGTATACAGGCCTCCCCAGTCGTAGTATACAGCAGCCTCCCCAGTGGTATACAGGCCTCCCCAGTGGTGTATACAGGCCCCAGCAGTATTACAGCGGCCTCCCCAGTGGTGTATACAGGCCCCAGCGGTATTACAGCAGCCTCCCCAGTGGTGTATACAGGCCCCAGCGGTATTACAGCAGCCTCCCCAGTGGTGTATACAGGCCCCAGCAGTATTACAGCAGCCTCCCCAGTGGTGTATACAGGCCCCAGCAGTATTACAGCAGCCTCCCCAGTGGTGTATACAGGCCCCAGCAGTATTACAGCAGCCTCCCCAGTGGTGTATACAGGCCCCAGCATTATTACAGCAGCCACCCCAGTGGTGTATACAGCAGCCTCCCCAGTGGTGTATACAGCAGCCCCAAATGCTGGCACTTGCCCCCCTCCGTTGTAACCCCCCCCCCTGGCTGCTTAACTTACCATCCCTGGTATTCTGCATCACGCAGGTCCCTCCGTGCTCCCGTCCCCCCGACGTCAGCTGCATCCGGGGTCCCCGGCCGTCGCGTAGCGATGACGTCATGCGACCGGCCGGTAACATGATCCCGGATGCTGCCGAGGACGGCAACACGGAGGACGGGAGCACGGAGGGATATCAGCTTCACAATTCTTGTATCCATTGAACTTGTGAGTTTCTGGAGTTTCTGCTTGTATTTCTTTGCATGATATCAGAATAGCCTCCCAGAGCTGCTGTTTTGATGTGAACTGCCTCCCACCCTCATAGATATTTTGTTTGATTATACTCCAAAGGTTCTCTATAGGGTTGATGATAGGGGAAGATGGTGGCCACACCATGAGTTTATCTCCTTTTATGCCCATAGCAGCCAATGACACAGAGGTATTCTTTGCAGCACGAGATGGTGCATTGTCATGCATGAAGATGATTTTGCTCCTGAAGACACGTTTTTGCTTTTTGTACTATGGAAGAAAGTTCTGTCAAACTCTTTATACTTTGCAGAGGTTATTTTCACATCTTCAGAAATTTTAAAGGGGACTACCAGCTGTTTCCCAATGATGTCGCAGCCTCGTTGGGAATAGTAGGTTTATGCACCACAGCAAGTCTTTGAAGAATCCTATACCTTGAGGTTCGAGGGACTCGAGGTACCAGCAGCTTCTAATATCTGTTTGCTGGTTTGTAAGGCCTGTGTAGCAGCTGCTCTCTTAATCAGATGAACTTGTCTGGCAGAAACCTTCCTTATTCTGCCTTTATCTGCACGAACACATCTGTGCTCAGAATCATCCACAAATCTCTTCACAGTACGATGATCACGCTTAAGTTTTCGTGCAATGTCTAATGTTTTCATCCCGTGTCGAAGGCATTGCACTGTTTGTTGCTTTTCGGCAGCAGAGAGATCCTTTTTCTTTCCCATGTTACTTGAAAACTGTGGCCTGCTCAATATTGTGGAACACCCAGTTTTCCTTTTATTGGGCTCACCTGCCAAACTAATTATCACAGGTATCAGAGATTGATTTGAGTGATCCAAACAACCCTGAAACAAAATACCATAAATGGGTTTCATTATAAAAAAACAAACAATAAAAAACAAAACACCCTGAGGGTACTGTTACACGTCGCAACGTTGCATGCAATTTCACTTGCAATTTGCTGGTGGCAGTGAAATTATGGACACATTGTTCTATTTTGTTGCTGTGTACAAATAGAACTATGTGTTCATGATTTCACTGCAACCAGCAAATTGCAAGTGAAAATGCATGCAATGTTTTGACGTGTAACGGTACCCTGACACTTAAAACCAATTATCATAATAATTTGGAACATGGTTTATACATACATATCTGCTTATACACACAGACATACATACACGTACCTGTCTCCCCCCACCGCCCGGTGTTACCGCTGCAGGCTGAAGGCCCTGTGTGACGTGGCAGATTCACTTGACTCGGGCGTGTCACACAGGTCCTTCAGCCTGCAGCGGTAACACCGAGCGGCAAGGAGGGAGTGGCGGTGGGGGAGTGGGGAAAGCGAGCGCGGGAAGGGGGACATCGAGCAAAGGGGGAGACCAAGTGGCAGGGCGTAGACCAGATGGACTGCTGGGAGGGGGGAACCATGCACCGGGCTGCAGTCAGCAGTGGGGGGGTTGTCGGGCAGTGGGAGGGTGGCATTAGTAGCGGTGATCACCATATTGGGAGCCCGATAACTTGGGTGTTTCAATATGGTAACCACCGCGGTGGATTGTGGGATTCAGCCTCATCCCGACGGAAGTGAGCGACAGACAAGATAAGGTAATTATATATTAAAAAACGAAGGGGAATCGGGCACTGACCTGTTGGCAATTCACAGTACTGGTTTGCCAGGGTGGCGTAATCCTCTTCTTGTGGTGCTCAGCTGGAAAGCATAACAGTTCATGAATGCAATGAGTAGGCAGAAAGCGGCACTCACATGAGCATGCTTGCAGTTGAGGCTACTTTATTGTAGATTCATGGGGTTAGGTGCAGGAACCGTGCACCTTAAAGGGAACCTGACCTCTAAAAATGAGCCCTCAGGCTCTTTTAACCTGTCCCTGCAGCATGGTAATCCTATTCTATCAATTCCTTTCTGTCCCTAAAACACTATTTGAAAGTTTATAAAAGTTCTGCATCATGGCAGAGGGCGTGTTGCCGCGATTGACGCTAGCATCGGCCAATAGCGGCTATCCTTGTCCCGCCGCGTCATCGCGCCCGCCCCCATGACGCCGGCGGTCACATGATGAGCGGCCAATCACGGGCAGGTTGGGTGGTGTTAGTGCTTGGGCCCAGACCGGGGCCTAGATTAGTGTGGGCTACTGGGAAGGGCGCCGGGGCTCGCGATGCCCGCAGGCTGCGGCCCTGCAGCGGCCAGCTGCTCCCCGGCCACATGCCTTGGACGTGCCCGGTGGTGCGCATCCAAGAGTGAAGCCACCGCGGGGTGCTGAGAGTTGAGGAGGTGGAGGCTGCTGCTGAGCCCCTGATCCTTTGGGGCTATTGTGTCCAGGATAGAGGGTGAGAGATGGCAACATGAGCGCTCCTCGCATCCCCCTGCCAGAGGCTCTGAGCATGGAGAGCAGAGCCCTTTGTGGGTTCCGTCTCCTTTCCCTGTAGGGGAGCCGGGGTTCTAGTAGGGGCTTAGACTCCATGCCCTGGGCGTGCGCCCTGAACTTATCGGCGGTGCGCGTCCCGGCCTGGGGCCGCCGCGGTTGGAGGAGGAGATAGGACCCAGTGTGTGTAGGCTGCTGGTGCTGCACCGGATCCCTTGGGGATGGATCGGTGCGGTGGCTGGGCACCCTGGTGGCCTCCATCACCTGCTTCTTTGTTGGAAGAGGTGAGAGGTGCTGCCCATGTGCCTCCATGCTTCCCCTGTCCTGCAGGGGGATGCTATGGGTATGCACGGTGGTTGCTTGCCTGGTCTGGGGTAGTACGAGCGGAGTCCCTTTATGGGGATCCGTCGCCCCTCCACCGGTGGTGTGTGCTGCCTTGTGGGTCCTCATGCTCTATGCAGAGCAGCGCCTTTTGGCGTGTAGTAAAAAGTAGAAATAAGAAGTAGCAAAAATGCAAAATAAAAGTATGAGTAAGAATGGTAGATGTGGTCTGGCTACAGACACACATGTGCCTCCAGCGACACTAAGCTAAAACTGAATAGCTACGCCCACGTACGGGTGTATACTGCAGGAAGGAGGGCTTAACTTTTAATTCTACTTAGTGTCGCCTCCTAGTGGCAGAAAAGCATACACCCATGGTCCTGTGTCCCCCAATGATGCGACGGAGAAAGTTCTTTTTTTTACCTGTTCTTCTGCAGCTTCTCATTATATGAGAAGCCGCAAAAGGCAGTCTTTTGTGCTTCTCCCCGGTGGCAGCGTGTTAATTATGCACACCCATATGGGCGTGCTAGAGAGCAGAGATTGTGCTTGTGCTGCCAGGGGGCGGTACAGGCGATATGATGCGATTTTCGTCATATCGTCTTTACCGCCCCCTTGCAGCACAAGCACAGTCTCTGCTCTATAGCATGCCCATATGGGCGTGCATAATTAACACACCGCCGGCGGGGAGATGCACAAAAGACATCTTATGCGGCTTCTCATATAACGAGAAGCTGCAGAAGAACAGGTAAAAAAAGAACTTTTATAAACTTTCAAATTCAAATAGTGTTTTAGGGACAGAAAGGAATTGATAGAATAGGATTACCATGGTGCAGGGACAAGTTAAAAGAGCCTGAGGGCTCATTTTTAGAGGTCAGATTCCCTTTAAACCCATGGATCTACAATAAAGTAGCCTCAACTGCAAACATGCTCGTGTGTGAGTGCAGCTTTCTGCCTACTTATTTTAATACATATTAGATAGAAACATTTTTGACATATCTGTTTTAGGGTATGTGCACATCTGACGTTTGTGCATCTCTGCAGAACGTCCAAAAACCGGTGTAGATTAGCAGAAACTGAGTTTTCTGTGCTCAGTTTTGTTCCTCGTTTTTCAAGCGTTTTTTCCACGTTTTCCGCCCGGTTTTACAGCGTTTTTCTCGGCGGTTTTCTTGCCGTTTTTTCAGACTGGTCTTTGGTGCACTTGTTATGCTGGTACCGCTGGAAAAACGACCAAAAGAACTCACTTGCTCTATTTTTGAAAACCGGTGGAAAAACTGAAAACGACCAGAAAAAAAACCGTTCTAATGAAGACAGCGTTTTCTAAACTCCATTGAGTATCATGTTAATCCAGCCGGTGGCTAGGATTAACATAAATTAACATAAAACTGAGCGGAAAACGCCGACGGAAACCGGTAAAAAGCAGCCCACAAAACGACTGGTGTGCACATACCCTAAATGTGCTAACATTCAAGTATGGAACTTATTTTTATTCTAACATCTATTAATTAAAATGCACTTTGTTTATGGGAAAATCCCTTAAGTTTATTTCCATTTGAAAATGTTCATTTTTATATTTAACCATTTAGTGAGGGAGCCAATTTCAACTATAATGACCTGACCATATTTTGCAGTTCTGACCAGTGTCACTTTATTAGGTTATAACTCTGGAACGCTTCATTGAATCCCAGTGATTATGAGACTGTTTTTTGTGACATATAGGACTTCATGTTAGTGGTAAATTTAGAACAATATTTGATTGTGTGGACATACCCTAAGGCTATGTGCCGACTAGAAAATAGTGGTGCAGATTTTGTACTTCCAGAAATCCGTGCCTGCAGAAAAAAACTGCAGCAGAGAAATAAATGGCTGTACCAATGGTGTGATTTTGGTGCATTTTTTCATGTGGATTTTGCTGCGTTTTTTGTTTAACAATTCTTCATTGCTGTGACTGTGAAAAAAAGCTATGTAAAGCTGGGGGAAAAAAGAGTTAAGATGTTATAATGTGACGGCGGACTCTGCTGTATTTTTCACCAGCCAGGTACAGCAGGCACGTGCAGGCTGCCACACACCACAGTTTTATCTGGCTGGTAATCAAAAATACATTTTTTTATGACGTCTTTATTATATTTGTAAAACAAACGACGTGGGTCTTTGCCATATTTTTGTCCCCAGACAGGTACAGCAGGCAGGTATGGGCTACCACCTACCCCCAGCTGCCTAGCCAGAAGCCCAAAGCTGGAAAGCTTACCTGGTCAGAAACCAAAAATATATGGAAGCCCTTTTTTTTTTTAAATTTCATGGAATAAGTAAAAATAAAAATGACATAAAGCTTTGTTGTATGTTTGGTTCCAGCCAGGTACAACTATGCAGATGGGTGCTGGAATCCTCAGTGTAGAGAGGACCAAGCTTCCTGCCCCCCTGCGAATTGCAGCCCACAACTGCTCCAGAAAATGGCATATTAATAGAAGCTAAATATGCTGGCGGTGGCAGACAGGGTAATAGAAGGGTTAATGCCAGCTGGCATCAAGCTCAGAGGTTAGTAACGTTGAGGCCTGATGTTACTAACCAAATCAGTATGGACAAACACAACCAAAACAAATATTTGAACACTCACTCCAAAATACAAACCCTTTTTCGCCAATTTATTGAAAAAAAAGGTCCAACATAGTCCAGTGGGAGGTCACTTGATGAATCTCAGTCTAGCATATGGGGGCAACCCCCACATGCTATAAGACCAGGCACCCTGTGAGGAGACTGGTGTCTGGTCACACAGGGGTTAACTGTCATTCATGATGATCTGCAGAGCAGTCATTGAGGTCATTACAGATCAGTTTGTGCAGGCATTATCTTCCAGGAAGTGCTGCAGAAGAAGGACGCTGCGGGACCCGGCGGACAGATCGGTGGTCTACAGGACAATCGAAAGTGAGGAGGGGGACCCCGGAGGGTGCGGGTGACAGACTGGAGGATGGGGGGCAGGCAGAAACAGACGTTTTTTCCCGTCATGCTCTGCGATCAAAATGTTTGACCGGGGGAGGGCGGAGGGACTTTGGAGGTACCGGAGGCACTTGGGATTTAAATTTCACTCTCATCTGACATGTCTGAGCATGTCAGATGAGAACGAAATCATTTTTTACTGACGCTATGATGCATAGTAATGTTACTGCCGATATGCGGTGCATACCAGTGATTACATTACCGGTAAAAAACAGCTTGATTCATAATCTCTAGGGTCTCAGCTACCCCCAGTAGCTGAAACCCCAGAGATTTTATAACATCGGGAGGAAAGGTGGGGGGGGGGGCATGGGTGGGGGCACTAGAGAGCTCTTTTTGTTATCACGTCTCTAGTCATCAGAACAGATAACTACCCTTTTTTATACGTTTAGGGTCCATGGGCTGTCGTTATCTGATTAAGCAGGAAAAACCTCCTCAATTGTATACTTTTTTTTTTTCTAATAAATATCAGGGTTGTCCCGTGACTCTGCAAGTTTTTAATTTTGACTTACTGTGTATTTGACTTGGACATCCCTGGTTTCCATCGTTCCATGAAGGAATACCAAAAATGTTTCTTTTCATGCTGAGATATAGTGTAAAGTGTGTTTATCCTTTTATATGAAACCAATAGAAAAGCATATTCTTACTGCCCTCATGCACCATAAGTTAAAAACTGCTTTGGCACATGTCCAGGAACTGTCGATTTCTCATGAACTGTACCTTGCGATCTACTTTAGAGAAGGCGGTTTGTCTTTTTTGGCATTCTGACAGCTCTACAGATTCTGGAACTTCCTTACTCTTATTTGCAATATGCATTGCAGTCACTCCTCAGTGAGGGAATGCCCAGCATGCAGCGCTACAGAAAGGACACCAGGGAAGATGATAATGGAAGGCCCTAACATTAGGGAGTGACGGGTCACTTTCTAACTACCACTTGAGGCTGATCCCTGTGCTCTCTTACCATCCCTATACGGGTCTTGCCTCCTGTGATGTGCCTAGGCCTTTACTGGCCCTGAACTCACCCTGACTAGTATGTACGCCAGCAAGACACTAGCATTGCTACTACAATAAAATAACACAAGGTAGGTAAGACAGGCAGGTGGTAGCAGACAACACACAGCGATTTTCAGATGCTCCAAAAGGAACTTTGCTGCAGCTACAGCAATAACCTCTCCAGCTTCTACAGAGACAGGCTCAAAATGGTCAGTATACAAAATATAACCAACATTGAAGAGGAGCCAAGAGTGTGTATATATAGCGGAAGGGTGTATGCACAAGAAGCTGCAGGCGAGATAAAGGCTACTGGTTCTCAGCCAGATGGGAAAAGTCCCTAAACCCTTTTGGCACTAAAAGAAAGTAAATTCCCTCCAATACCTGATATTAGTCAAGCAGGCAGCAGCAAGGATACGCGATCAATAATGCATTGTATCTTCTGATCTCAGATCCTATAGAGATCATATCAGGATGTGACACATTCGCGACACTCATACCTGAAATATTAACTTTTATTAGGTCCAGAGCTGGCCTCCTATTTAGAGTGGTAGGATGTTGTGTAGACTGGGTGGATGGTGCTCTTGCCACCCCCTAAAGGCTGCTAAACCTGCCCTGCAGATTTCAAATTTCCCGCCCCTCCTCTGGCCGGCGTGGTGAGTGACAGCCGCACTCCCGCCGGCGCAGTGGAGAGGGTGACTGCGGTGCATTGAACAGGCCAATGCCTTGCAAATAAAAGTTCATATTTCAGGTATGAGGGGCAAGTCTGGGCACATACAGGGGTTACTAGAACCCCATTTACATCATGTAAATGCTGGTGGGCAAAGTTTAAAATGCCCAAAGGAGGTGACAGGTTCCCTTTAAATGCACAGGTTGATTAAAGGTACCGTGACACGGGGCAACATTGCAGCGATGTCGGAAGCGAATCCTCGGGTGTGCACTCGCTTCAGACATCGCTGCCTTAGCTGTCACACGGGGTGATGTTGCCTGCGACGCCGCCGCGATGTTGCAGCAGCGATTGCTGGCTGGGCACAACCCAGCGAGCGATACGCAGCAATGATGCGCATAGGCAACATTGCAGATAACATCTATATCGCAGTGTCACACAGCAAGATCCAGCCAAATTGCTAGTGCAACATCGCAAGGTTTACCGACACTGTCGGTAAACCAGCAATTTGCAAACAGCGATTTATCGCGCTGTCATACAGCAGGATGCTCCTGCGATCTTGCTGCAACATCACTGAAGCCGGGACTTTTCAGCGATGTTGCAGGCAACATCGCCCCGTGTAACGGTACCTTTGCAGATTATAAACAGGGGCTCATCTTCACCTTCTGTGCTCTCTGCTGCTAATGATTGATTATACTTGACAACAGGTAGACAGAAGCAAGATGCTTTCAGGACAGCACTGTGGAATTATTTTTTGGGGACAGGACAACAAAATTTACAAAGTGATTTGCAGGTTCACAAGATGTGAATGAAGCATTACATATAATATGGAATTCTGTACCTTAAAAGCATCGAAAGAACTGTTATATAGAACTAAGCATATTTATTTGTAATACTCTTAATGCATATATTTATAAAAGCAAAAAATGTAGAATTATATTTAACAACAATATTTGAACAGAAAACTCAAATCTAAATCTATACATTTTACTTCTCAGACTCAAGATGAAAATCTAGTAGCCAAAAATCCTTTTCCAATGGTATGCTATTTTCATCAAGTATAAACTGGCTTCTTACGGTTAAGAGAAAAGCTTCTCCAGTCTGTGTGACCAAGGATTGGCACAGATCTGCCACAATCGCCCCGTATGTGACATCTGCACAGCTAGGAAAAGCTTTGAGCAACAGATTGGGATCAATATTCAAAAATATGTTTTGAAGAATATCTGGCTGCACCTGGACACATACACAACAATTGTCGCTTGCTATAGTCATCTGTGCTGACCTATAAAAGAGCCTTATTTGGTTAAAGGGTAGACAGCCATGACACTGCTCATACACACTGTTGTAATCAAGAATTAGCTCTCTTTTGCATTTTCCACAACCTGTGTATATGATATCAGGCAGAGACTTGAGAATATCGGAAATTGACGTTTCATGGTCTAATAATAATTTATTGTTATTCAGCAGAACAGATAGATGGCAGCACTCACCGGTCTCCAGGATCAATCCTTTATTTTAGATAAATACCATTAAAACAGCATAAATGCATGTTCAGGGGTGCAGGGGGGAGGATGGATATTCCCCTATAAAAGCAACGGGCCGTTTCACGCCGCACTCGGGCGCTTCTCCAGGCTATGACACATCGAAGCATAATCCTGCCTTCCTTTTAAAACCCCTGCCCAGCAAGCATGTTAACCCTTGCTGTACTCTCACAGAAACATCATAAACTATACACATTAAAACTATACACCAACCATATTACATAACCTATACATTAACATATAGATATAAATAGATCAATTTAGATAGATACCAAAGTTTTTATAAAAATACTGATAGGTCATTCCTTTCATTGAACCCCATTGGCCCTTGGGCCCTCAGCCTTATGATCCATTTAGCTTCTTTTTGTAAAAGAAGCTTATGCACATTTCCGCCACAAGGTGGCGGCATTACTCTTTCTAACCCCACAAATGACAAAAGTCTCGGATCCCCTTTATGGGCCACCCTCATATGCTCAATTAGTCTAGTGGCTCCTGTGCCTGTCTCAAGGGACCTCCTGTGCTCTCTGAACCTGACCAGTAGTTGTCGTATTGTTTTGCCCACATAGTAGCGTCCACAGGGACAAAAAATTGCATACACAACATTCTTAGTCTTACATGAAATGAACTGCTCTACTTTATGATATAAATGGCCGATTTTTACAGGGTTCTGGACTATGTGTTGTGTACAGAAATTGCAACTCCCGCATTTAAAATTACCCTTAGGACTTTGACTTTCTAGCCATGTTTTTCTGGGTATCAACCTTTTTCTCATAACCATATCCCCTATATTTTTGCATCGCCTATGGGTTACCAGGGGTCCTCGTAATGCCACTTCTTTCAAATGCCGATCGCTTTCGATCAGGTACCAGTTCCTGCTAATTGCTCTCCGGATGGCTGCATCCATGGGGCCAAACCTAAAGTTGAAGATAAACCTTTTTTCTTTCCTTTTTCTCACGGTTTTCTGTCGTCCATCCTTCCATAGTGTGTTTACTCTCACCTGTGCTTCGTCCAACAGCTCTTTGGGGTACCCCCTCTCTATGAATCTATCTTTCAGGTCGTCAACTTGTGTTTGAAACCCCTCATCAGAACTATTCAACCTCCTTAGTCGTAACATCTGACTAAATGGCAATCCCCTCTTAACATGTGGGGGGTGATTGCTCTCATAGTGTAGCAGTGCGTTTGTAGCAGATGGCTTGCGGTAATTTTCAGTGTGTATTTTCCCCTCTCTTATAGACACTTTAACGTCTAAGAATTCCAAAGTTTCGCCACCCATCACGGAAGTGAATTTCATATTCATATTATTTACGTTATCAAGATGTTGTACAAAGGTCGCAAATTCATTGTCATCCCCCTCCCATACAATAAATATATCATCCACGTAGCGATAATAATGCTTTATATTCTTCAAAAAGGGGTTACCCAGATTATAAATATACCTGTTTTCAAAGGCTCCCAAAAAAATATTTGCTAAAACGCATGCCACCGGTGTCCCCATTGCGGTACCATCGACTTGCAAAAACCACTGATCCAGGAATTTGAAGGCATTGTGGCTTAGTACAAAGTTTAAAGCTTCAACAATGAACTCTACACTATGATCATCCAACATGGATGCCCCCAGTACCTCTCTTACCACCTCCACTGCTTGGCCCTGGGGGATCCGAGTGTACAAACTCTCCACATCTATGGAGGCCAGCCGAAAACCTTCCCGCCACTCTATCGCATTCAATGCCTCCAAAAATTCCTTAGTATCCCTTAGGAAAGCCGGTATTTCTTTTAGTAGGGGTTGTAGTCGCCAGTCCAGGTACCGTGACAGGGGCTCGGTCAGTGAACCGACCCCTGACACAATTGGCCTCCCTGGCGGCGTTTCCTTAGATTTATGGATTTTTGGTAGAAAATACCAATGAGGCTTGTTTGGAAACTCAGGGAATAATTTTTCCGCCTCATTGGTATTCATCACTCCCCTATCCACCGCTTTTTTCAGAAGAACTCTTAGCTGTTCTTTATATTTTATTGTTGGGTCTTGACTCAATTTTTTATAGGTGTTTGTGTCTAACAGTTGTCTTTCCGCTTCTTTTATATAGTATTCTTTCTTTAGGAGTACTGTGTTCCCTCCCTTATCCGCTTTACGCACTACCACATCATCCCAGGAGCTGAGTTCTTTTAGGGCTTTTTTCTCCCCTCTGGTGAGATTATCGGTGGTCTTATTATATATCAAAGATTCTACATCCCTCGCTACTTGTTCCTGGAATAAGTCTATTACATTACCTTGCACAGTCGGTGGACAGAAATCTGATCTCAAACCACCTATGAATGGCCGTTCCTCACTCCTTTTATTTTGTACATTTATTAGCTCATTATTACCAGTAATGCTTAAAAGTGTGCTTACATCGTCCCCCATATCTTGCAAGTTTGAACCCAAGGGATTAAATCCTAACGGGCCTATCCCAGTTCTAGTGGGTTCTTTCTTTTTTGTTGATGTTATTTCTGCCTGACTTGCAAAATACTTTTGTAGATGCAGCTTTCTAGTGGACTTGAATAGGTCCACTTTGAACTCTGCAAAATCAAAATCATCATTGACACAATAATTTAACCCTTTCGATAGTGCTGATATCAAATCCTTTATCAAAATATGGTCTGTCAGGTTAATCACCCTGTTTTCTGGAGCAATATTAACTGCAATAATGGGGGAGGTCCTTAGGGTATCCGGGTCACCTATTCTCTCCAGGAGACTTGTTTGCGTTTCACGCTCCCCGAACTTCCTCCTCCTCCCCCTCCCCCTGCCCCTCCTTGTCCGTTTCCCAAAGGGGCCACAGGGTTATTGTATCGTCCATTAGAAAATGCGCCATGTCCTTGTTGCCAATCCTCTGATTCGCTGGATTCAGAATCAGTTGTCCAGTATCCCTTTTTTCCTGTTTTCGGCTTCTTTTTAAAGTTTTTCTTTACATACGTTTTCCTCCGTCTGTTATTAGGATCAGTTCTCTGTTTAGTCCAACTAAAAACCTGCCCCAGATCATAATCTCTTTTATCTCTAATAAACTTGTCCCGTTTCCTTTGCTTAATTTCTGATTGTATGGGCACCATTTTCTTATGCAATTTATCATCAAATGTCCTCCATTGCTTGTCTGGCAATCTAGAGCACAACTCATCTCTAGCTCTATCTAGTTCCTTTATTGCCAAATCGTGCTCTTTTTCACTTTTTTTCAAGATCAGTGCTAATAGCTTTTTAGAGCAATCCAGCTGTATATTACGCCATTCTGTGGTAAAGCTCTCATCCTCTGTATACTGTGATGGATCTTTCATTATTCTGAGGCCTCTAGGCACTCTATTGCTTTGTATATATGATGTTAGTGATTGTACTGTCCAATATAGTTTAGTCTCTTTCTCTGCCAGAGCTGAGATCTTAAACTCCAGGCTCTTGTTTCCCAGGACCTCTATCTCGTCCTTATCATTACATTCTAGGAAGAAATTATCTGCATCCTCCCGTCCTGCCGTGGTTAATCCCCCTTTATCTGCTTTGCTAAAGATATATTATATCTTCTCCAAAAGTCTAGAGCCCTTTGGTCATCATCAAATAGGCATTCACAAGAGGACCATGGAGTAGTGTGCAATTCCAGGTCTCCTGACATGATGCTCTTCTTACAGAACAAGTATCTAAAGACCCAAACATGATCTCTTTTAAGTCGGATCTGATCGCACCATGAGACACTTGTTCCCCACAACACTAATGTACTAGTTTGTCCTTTCACTTGTTCAACTGTCAGAATGATTTTATTTTGCTTTATTCCCTTAAAATGATAAGTAGATTCCTTAAGAATAGCAATGCTCTTCACCTTCAGGAAAGAATGTACCAGTAACTCTGGTCGGAGATCAGCCAGGGTTACGTACTGGATATGGTCTAGCAGCTGGGGCTGTCGAGGAGAAAGTTCACTCAAATAATAATGACTTTTACTAATGTAGTCTAGCAAAATCTTTAGGGCAGGATTCTCTGCCATGTCAGATCTCTCTCCGGTGAGGAGAGTAGAACAGCTTCCAATATTAACAAGTTTACTCTTGAAGTTGGATTGAAGCAACATGTCTTTAGTCCACCGATCCTCACAGATGGACAAGTGTGTCAGCACGATTATTTCACCAGGAAGCAGTGCTAAACTCCAAAAAGCTGCCCTTCTCCACATCAACACTTTATGTTTAACCCCTGATTGGTCCATAACAACAACAGTCGCTAAGGGAAGAGTTGAACCCATATTTGGCCCACTTTTCACCTTGATTTCTTTTACATGACAGGGTTGTAACACAACTACCATGATATTGTACTCTTTGGTTTTGTCTACGCAACACTTCAGTAGGGTCAATGTCTTTGGCATTTGCTGACGAGGCTTCATAGGACAATGTACTGGGGAGATGGATGGCTTAGATTTCTTGCATTGTCTAGAAGATGGGGAGGAACCAGACGACACTTTCTTCCTTTTGCTGCTTGCACTCGCCAGATAATCCACAATATTACTCAGTCCTGTAGCGGATTCACCCTTGATATCTGTGAAAGCCTTTGTGGATTTTGAGGCCTTATTTTCAAGCTCAGAAGATCCAGGGAGGTCCTGCTGAGAAGCAGATCCAGAGCTGAGCCTTTCACCTACAGAGGTCTGAGGCATGGGATGAAGGGCATTTTCACTCTCCTCATTCTCCAGACTTCTTACTGCCAGTTGACTGGACGTGAGAACAGTGAGGAACTCGGTACCAGCAGAGATCGTGCTGCAGTCAGCCGGACCATGGCCATTTCCAGTGGGGCCATTATGGCGCTCAATGACTGGAGGTCTCTGGAGAGACGGTGATGTAGGACACGGCCCCGACACCAATCCACGAACGATCCCCATGATCATTGTCTGCCCCAGATCTCCCTCCTGGCTACAGCCTCCATCACACTCTGACTCCCCATGGGTACAGCCTCCATCACACTCTGACTCCCCATGGGTACAGCCTCCATCACACTCTGACTCCCCATGGGTACAGCCTCCATCACACTCTGACTCCCCATGGGTACAGCCTCCATCACACTCTGACTCCCCATGGGTACAGCCTCCATCACACTCTGACTCCCCATGCAGCACCTCTACAGCAGGAATCTGATGCTTCCCTTGTAATGAAGGATCGTGTGTGGAGGGAGCCCCAGCGTCTCCCCACATTACTGTCTTCCATCCTGGGCCTGCTCCTCCCGGGGAGGCACAAGGCACAGACAGAGGGGGAGCGCCGATAAAGATGTGAATGACAATTCCTTCCGCCATCAGAAAGAAGTGATCCTACCGGACACAGAACTTCCGGTTTCTGTGCGGACCAAGCCTCGTTTTAAAGACGAACCGGATATAGTCAGGAAAACCAGAAGAGGTCGTGTAATTCACTTACGGAGGTAATAGTATCGCATTTTATTAATGGAGGTCTCATTATAACGGTATATCATCAATGTAACGTGAGCTCATTGTACGCCGTTTCCCTAGGTGACCGTCAGCAATAATGAACACGTCTGGCGCATGCGCTGTAACTCCGTAACTGTTGTCATGGCGACAGAGTCGTCTCTGGTATCCAACGGGTTGTCTGAAACCGAAACAGGAGATCAGCGAAGATGGTGAGGACTGATGGCGGCACCATGGTGGGGGGGCGGCTGTGCCGGGCACTGTGGTGGGGGGGGCGGTGTGCCGGGCACTGTGTTGGGGGGGCGGTTGTGCCGGGCACTGTGTTGGGGGGGCGGCTGTGCCGGGCACCATGGTGGGGGGGCGGCTGTGCCGGGCACTGTGGTGGGGGGCGGTGTGTCGGGCACTGTGGTGGGGGGGCGGTGTGTCGGGCACTGTGGTGGGGGGGCGGCTGTGCCGGGCACTGTGGTGGGGGGCGGTGTGTCGGGCACTGTGGTGGGGGGCGGGCTGTGCCGGGCACCATGGTGGGGGGGCGGCTGTGCCGGGCACTGTGGTGGGGGGCGGTGTGTCGGGCACCATGGTGGGGGGGCGGCTGTGCCGGGCACTGTGGTGGGGGGCGGTGTGTCGGGCACCATGGTGGGGGGGCGGCTGTGCCGGGCACTGTGGTGGGGGGCGGTGTGTCGGGCACTGTGGTGGGGGGGCGGCTGTGCCGGGCACCATGATGGGGGGGCGGCTGTGCCGGGCACTGTGGTGGGGGGGCGGTGTGTCGGGCACTGTGGTGGGGGGGCGGCTGTGCCGGGCACTGTGGTGGGGGGCGGTGTGTCGGGCACTGTGGTGGGGGGGCGGCTGTGCCGGGCACCATGGTGGGGGGGCGGCTGTGCCGGGCACTGTGGTGGGGGGCGGTGTGTCGGGCACCATGGTGGGGGGGCGGCTGTGCCGGGCACTGTGGTGGGGGGCGGTGTGTCGGGCACTGTGGTGGGGGGGCGGCTGTGCCGGGCACCATGGTGGGGGGGCGGCTGTGCCGGGCACTGTGGTGGGGGGGGCGGTGTGACGGGCACTGTGGTGGGGGGGCGGCTGTGCCGGGCACCATGGTGGGGGGGCGGCTGTTCGGGCACTGTGGTGGGGGGGCGGACAGCTGGGGTCACATACTGGGCCCGGGGTGCAGGGAGCTATGTGCACCCTGTACCCACCAGGGATGTGTTGTACACAACATTATAGCTAGCCAGGTTATTAATAATAATATAATAATAATATTTATTCATTTATATAGCGCTATTAATTCCATAGCACTTTACATACATGAGTAATGCTGTCTCTCTTGGAGCTCACAATCTAAATATCCTATCAGTATGTTTTTACAATGTGGGAGGAAACCGGAGTGCCCGGAGGAAACCCACGCAAACACAGAGAGAACATACAAACTCCTTGCAGATGTTGTCCTTAGTGTCCTTGAACCCAGGACCTCAAGACCCCAGTGCTGCAAAGGCTGCAGGGAACCTGTCACCACGTTTTCTCTATAAATTGCAGCCAACACCAGTAAGCCCTTTATATATTGTTCTTGAGTACTGTGTATGTAATTCCCCAGCCTGATCTGTATAACATAAAAAAAGACCTTTCATTATACTCACCTATGGGGAGGTCCAGTCCGATGGGCATCACTGGTCTTGATCCGGTACCTCTTCTCTGAATGCTTCTTGTGGATGGTTGTGGAGCCCCCACGGGACGGGGGTACTCGGTACCGGACCGGTCGGTGCCGGGGAAGTCACGGGTGGCTTGGTCAGGACCGTGTCCCTGGGCCCGCACAATAAGATGGGGAATACTTACAAGGGGATTTGTCACGGGTGACGCCACTCACTTGGTGCGGCCAGTAGTGGGGCCGCCGCTGCTGCAGAACCTCCGGGGGTGATGGAATGGCAGCGGAGATGGTGTAGTTCCAGTGGGAAGAACTGTATCCCCCGGGGCAGTAAGGGTTAAAGTCTATTGGGGTTATAGATGGTGGAGACGGGGTTAAAGGACACACACGTTTGGTAGACACTGGTGCACTTCTCCTTCTCTCCTGAGGCTGCAGAGCTGACAGGCTTGTAGCAGGGGGAAGCTCTCTGTGCTGAATCTGGAGCAAAGGTCGCAATCAATACACAGACTCACAGTTTTGCTGTTTTGCTGTCCGGGGTCGTCAGCGTCCTTATGCTGCACTGTGTGTGTGTCCTGGCTGCTGCTAGTAGCTGAGCTGCTGGGATTCCTCACGTCTCTCTCTCTGTATTCTGCTGGTACCACTTGGCTAGGCAACTTGAGTCCTCTGTGCTGTGCTGACCCCTCCGTGTTGCTTTGCTCTGGTACTAGGGGCATCTAGAGATCCCACTGTTTAGGGATTCACTGTGCTGTGGGTGCCAGACACAGTACCGGATCCGGTGTCCGTTTCTGTGCATTCTTCTGGGGCAAGTGAAGGTATCACTCCAGCTCCCAGACGTGTTTCTCTGTCTGTAGTTCTCCTGTTCCTCCGACCCTCACTAGGTCTGTACTAAGTTCTGCACTAGCTCGTGCTCTTCACAGCCCTGCTCCGAGCTGAACTGCGCTCCTTCCTCATGGGCAAGAGTATATAAGGAAGCAGGTTGTGCTCCCCCTCTTGGCCCAGAGGTGCTAGTGTTTGTCAGTGTGTAGTGGGGGAGAGAACCCATGTGATGTTATTGTGGCACATTAACCCATGGGGTGCCACATAATGCCTCCTCTGTCATTATCTTATTGTCCTACATTGCTCCTGCACTTCTATCTGTCCTGCAGGGACCAGACAAAGTACTGAAATGCGCAGGGAAAGGTCACAGAGGGCCCGCACACTACATTACTTCGCTCTATGCTCAGTAGGGTGGAAAGAAGTGCGCATGCACAGGAGTGCAATGGGGGAGACTGTGTGGATGATGTGGGATGCGACATCCACACGAAGCAGGGAAGGAGACAGATAATCACAGGAAGAAAGGAGGCACCGGATCAATATCAGCAACCCCCCCATTGGACCGGACCACCCTGTAGGCGAGTATAATAAAAATCTGAGATTACTTACCGGTAATCGTATTTTACGGAGTCCATGGAAGCACCCACCGAGAGAGGGGTTCCGACCACAAGGACAGGAAACCTACAGATAAAAATGGGCGGTCTCCCTTGTCTCCTCAGTTGGTTTACAGACAAATTGGAAGAACCACCATAACGTATAAATACACCCACCGCATAAATTAGTATTAGAAAAATACCTACACCGTAAGTGTGAAAAAAGGTAACTCTACACCTTAGCTTAAGTGTTTCGACCCTTGACTACTCTCACTAGATCAAGATAGGATAATAATAACCCTAAGAACTATAACAACTATAATTACTACTAAAGGGTGGGAAGTCAGTTGGTGCGGTCATGGACTCTGTAAAATACGATTACCGGTAAGTAATCTTAGATTTTTCTATCGCCATGACAGCACCCACCGAGAAACTTGCAGAGACCATCACCTGGGAGGGACCACAGTATTGAGAACTGCTCTCCCGAAATCAAGGTCAGAAGACGACAAATCCAGGCGATAGTGTTCAAAAAAGGTAGAAGGAGAGGCCCAGGTAACCACCTTACAAATCAAATCTAGAGGTATAATTAGCACGTTCTGCCCAGGAGGCAGACATGGCCTGTGTAGAATGGGGTTTAATGCCATCAGGGGGCTGCTCACAAGCTGAGGAATAGGCCAAGCAGATAGCTTCTTGAATCCATCCAGATAGAGTGCTCTTTCTGGAGCCAGACCCCTTCCTATGACAATGAATGAGACAAACAATGCCTACTCTTCCTTCAGGGCTGCGTCCTAGCTACATACTCAAGCACTGTTCTCCTCACATCAAACGTATGGAACCTATGTTCCTCTGGAGTAGAAGGTTTATCATAAAAGGAGGGTAGTATCATTTCCTGGCTCCAATAAAACTTGGAAGAGACTTTAGGGAGATAGGAGGGGTCTGGTTTAAGTATCAACCTATCTGGAAAGACTAACAGGATGGGGGGTCCACCAAGAGGGCATGAAGTTCACCCACCCTTCTAGCGGACGTCAGGGCAACTAGCAGCACAGTCTTTAAGGTCAGAACCTTGATAGAAGCCGAAGTCAAGGGTTCAAAGTGGGGTCAAGTCAAGGCATCCAGGACCAAGTTCAAGTCCCAGGGGGCCAGATGTGGGATGTGAACAGGGTCACTATGCTCACATGCATGAATGAATCTGGAGACCCACCTATCCCCTGTGACATTACAGTTATAAAGTGCCCCCAGAGCAGAAATTTGGACCTTTAAAGCACTGACCAAAAGGCCCAACTCCCAACCTTTCTGCAGGAATTCTAAAATAGAAGGAATAGGGGCTTCGTTCGTGAGGACACCTGGATAAAATTGTAAACATTTTTCCAAATCCTGCAGTAAAGGTTAGTAGTTACCGCCTTTCGACTGTGGAGAAGCTTGGAGATCAAGGCATCATAAAAACCTCTCTGGCTCAGAAGCTGCCTCTCAGGCCATCAGATGAAGCCCCTCCACTTGGGGGTGAAAGAATGGACACTGAGAGAGCAGATCCCGATCCGTCGGGAGGATCCATGGGTCGGACACAGACATAGCTCTGGGCCATGAGAACCACTGTGTCTTGAACCAAAATGGGGCGATCAATATTACTTTTGCCCTTTCGTCTCTGATCTTTCTGAGGACTAGAGGGATCAGACAAATTGGGGGAAAGGCATAAGCTAGCCTGCACAACCAAGGCACCCGGAGGGCGTCCAACACCTCCGGATTGTCCGCTGCATGTAGGGAGCAAAGCACCTGACCTGTCTTTTGCTCCTGGACGCAAAGAGATCTATCTCTGGCACTTCTTCTAACCTCACTATTTGTCTGAATACCTCCCTGTTCAGAACCCATTCCCCCTGTGGAGAGAGTGACGACTTAGAACATCGGCTCTGAAATGGTCTACTCCTATGATATGCAGGGCTGAGAGGGAAAGAAAATTTTCTTCTGCTAGAAGAAAGATAGCCTACGTGGTGGACATCAGAGTGGGCAATCTAGTCCCTGATGATTGATATAAGCTACTACTTTCCTAATGTCCGTCTGAACCCATCGGAATTGCAAAGACGAAGCAAGAACCTGAGAAGGGCATACTGGACAGCTCTTAATTCTTCCAGGTTGGACAAGCCCTGTGCTTCCTCCATAGTCCATTGCCCCTGGGCTAGGTGATCTCCTAAGAGGGCCCCCCACCCCGAGGGGATGGCATCGGTCGTGACTATGAAGTCTGGTGTAATGACCCAAGAAACCGCTCTGGATAAGCGAGTTGGATTTAGCAACCAAGATAGAGAATTTACTGCAGACTCTGACAGACGCAGTCTGCTTTCTAGATTCCTTTGCAAAGTCTCGCCTGCCGCCAGCACCTCGTGTTGTAGAGTTCTCGAGTGAAACTGTGCCCACATTCATGGGATTCAGGAGGTCAAGGTCCCCATCAGGGACATAGCCCCTCTTAAGGACAGTTCTGGATTGGCCAACACCTTGCCCACTTTGGCCAGTAAAGTTTGTCTTCTGGCAGGAAACATTGTTGGGTGACTGAGTCCAGTTGGAGAACCCAGAAAGCTTTGCACCCTGGTAGGGGTTAGTCTTGACTTTTTCCAGTGTATTATCCAGCCTAATTCCTGTAAGGACAACAGGACGTGATTTAGTTGGGACGTGCACTGAGCTGCAGAATTCCCCACTATCAAAAAGTCGTCCAAATATGGAACAATAAGAGTGTCACTGTGTCAGACATAAGCCATTACTTCTGCCATCACATTTGTTAAGATGCGTGGAGCTATATAGAGCCCGAACGGCATGGCGGCAAACTGGAGATGTCTGATGTGGCCGGCAAGGCATACCTCCACTCTGAGAAACTGCTGATGATCTTGATGAACGGGCAGATGATAGTAAGTTAAGCATCTTTGAGCTATAACACCACCATGAAACACCTGGGGAACAGAAGCCGAATTGTGGATTGGATGGACTCCATTTTAAAAGATTGAAATCTGAGGAAGGAGTTCAATTTTCGCAGATTAATAGTTGTAAAAGTACCATCCGGCTTTGGAACCAGGAACAAAGGAGAATAAAATCCTCTACCCTCCTGGTCCCTAGACACCTCTACCAGTACCCGTTTCCTCAACACGTCTCCAACCTCCGACTTCAATGCATGTTGGTGACCTGGGTCAGGCAAAGTAGATTGAAGAAGGGAATCCCCCGGGAACCTCTTGAAGTCTAGATTAAACCCAAATGATATCAGGTCGAGGACCGGCAACTAGATGAAATTTGGGATCATTTGTTGAAAAAATATGACAATCTACCCCCACTGGTGGGACAAAACTAACGGTATTGGGGATTTTGCTTAGAGGTGGAGGGGCCCCCATAGTAGGCACTTTTCTGCTTTTTCTCTGACGGTTCCCATCTGGAGTCCGACATCTGGCAGAAAAACTGCCGCTTCCTGAAAGCCCTCCTATAATTGGGAATAGAACAATTTAACATCATCTGCTTTTGTTAATATGTCGTCTAGTATATGATCGAAGTGGTACTCACCCTGACAAAGGATGGCGCACAGTCTGCTCTTAGCATGCGAATCCCTCTTCCACTTCTTCAACCATAAGGACTGACGGACTGCGTTAGATAGACCTGCAGATCTGGCTGCTAATCTAAGGGAATCTGCAGATGCATCGGCTATATATGCTGAACCATTCCTTAATTGAGGAATGGAGGCCAGAAATCTATCCTTTGGAACACCCGACTTAATGTGCTCTTCCATTTCGTCAATCCAGACTAAAGGCCCAGTCACACATAACGACACATCAGAGATCCCCATAACGATGTGCAGAGATCGCTGGTGCGACGTTTACACATCGCTGGTAAGATGTCAAACAGGTATCTTACCAGCGATGTGAAAAATGACGCACCAGCGATCCAGAATTATACCGAGGTCATTGGGAATTGTCACTCCATAGCGTAGCATTCAGATCGTTGGTCATTGTCCCTGTCAAACACAACGATGTAGCGCTCCCAGCGGGAGTGCAACGACGTAGAAATAATCCAGAGCAGTGTGTAACGATTAACGATCTCACAGCAGGGGCCTGATCGTTGTTGTGTATCACACATAACAAGATCGCTAGCGTGATCGCTGTTGCGTCACAAAATCTGTGACGTTACAATGATCTCGTTAGCGATCTCGTTATGTGTGACAGGGCCTTAACTGAGAAAGAGCCACACATGTACAGGCAATAGCCGGCTTAAAGGCTCCAATCGAAGATTCCCAGTTCTTTTTTAATAGAGTCTTTGCTTTACTGTCTGATGGGTCCCTAAGAAGACCCCCATCTTCAAGTGTTGACACATTGCTTTTGGAAGACGTGGCTACTGCCGCATCCACTTTAGGAATTTTTAGTTCATTGAAGTAATTGGGCATCGTCGAAAGGATATTTCCTCTTGGAAGAGGAAGGCAAGAATCCACTAGACTCTTGCTTTTCCCATTCCCTTTTGACCAGATCTTTGCTGGCATCAATCACTGGGCAGGAACGATGCTTTCTCTGAGACAAGCCCGCAAACATTACTTCCTGGGCTGTCTTAGCTTCCCTACTTTCGGTTATACCCATGGTGGTATGGACAGATTTTACCAAAGCGACAACCTCCTGTGTGGGGAAACATGAACCTCCTTCATCATCGGACAAAGAACCAGAATGGGAAGTGTGCACCAAGCCCTCTTCCTGGGAAGCACTGTCAGACTCAAATCCAGAATGATGCACAACTTGTGCTGGTGTGGGCATACTTGGCTGTTGAAGTTGGCTAAGGGAGTGCCGGATCTCACCCATATAAAGGATTTGAGGTCAGCAGTGCGGGCCGGAGCTTCCTCATCCAGGGTCTGGGTGATACACGACTGACACAGACGTTTACTATAGTCATTTGGCAGGGGCTGTACACAACGCACACTTGTTATGTTTTGATTTTGCCAATTTCTTTTTACCCTGACCATCAGGAAAAAGAGAGAGAGGAACAGGAATCAGTCTACTAGGTGATTCTATAGCAGTGATGGCGAACCTTTCAGGGGCCGAGTGCCCAAACTGCAACTCAAAACCTAATTCTTTATTGCGAAGTGCCAATAGGGCAATTTAACCTAAATTACAGGAGTGGACGTCACAAGCGCTGCACAGGGGAGAAGCCGCAGACGCAACTCTCTCCCAGTACAGTGCTGGCTGTCCTGACACCCTGATGAGTAATTATATTATTTTAACAATTAATTGCTGTTAAATTTACCTTTGCAGTCTTCTCTTCTCTTCAGCAGTGGTCATTCAGTTCATGTGTGCAGTCAGGCGCTCCCACTGTCCTTTCCAGACACAGCAGGCGGATTGATCTGAATGGGAAAAAAAAAGCAGAACATTAGATAGATAGATTTTATCATGGAATGAAAGGTGGTAATTCGTGCGCTGCCATCTGTCCGTTGGTTCCAAGAAATCCAAGGAAAGATGTTAAAAGTAATACCTTTAATGTCTAATTCTTACGCGTTTCGTGGTACTTCAGACCACTTCATTAGAGATCCACAAGGTCTTGTGATTCCTTGGATTTCTTGGAATTAACGGACAGACGGCAGCGCACGAATTACCACCTTTCATCTAATGCTTTAACCCTAGAACGCATACCTGGGGCCTCGCAGGCCCGCCAGGTTACTTGTTTTCTATTTTCTGTAAAAGTACTTTAGTTTGAATTTTGAAAATCTAGGTAATCCTAAGGTATATAGTTGTTAGTAATTTCCAGTAATTCATATATTTTTCTGTTACAAACATTTCAGTATAACAACCTTTTTTTGGGACTACCCCATATTCACGCACCTGGGGCCTTTTAGGCCCGTACTAGGTTTACATGTGATATTCAGTCTTTCTGTCTGTATTGTTGCTGGGGAAGAACTTTTATGACTCTGGGAAGAGTGTGGATTCTGCATGACAACATGGTCATGTGATCTTGGAAGGGAGGCTCCCTCACAAAGTCATGTGTCTCTGACCTCATCACAGGTCTTTTTGTCCTAATTGCTGGAGCTTTGGAGGAAGAAGTCAGCTTTCTTTTGTCTGGAAATAGAAACTTTCTGAGCTCCAAAACCAGAGGCTTCTACTGCACTACAAGAAAGTGATCTGTTGGAGGTAAGAGGAGGGGGGCTGCACTTTACCTGCTTTATATCGCTTGGTGTGCTGGGACCCTAACAAAGAGTCTTATCACATACTGTTTACAGTGCACAAGCCTGATTGTAATCTTTTTCTTTTTTTCTTTTTAGTTTACTGACATTTAAAATTACAATGGCACAGTCATTCCGCCAGCCTTAGCTGGGGTCACCAGGAGGTCAGATCCATTACGGATCCCCTCCTGGCAGACCCCAGCGCTAGTGGGAATGCATCCTTACTTTGCAATAAACTTTGAAAAGTATTTTTTTTTTAGTTATTCCATGATAATTGAAAACGGGCCTAAAAGGCCCCAGGTGTGTGAATGTGTAGATTTCTATGGGTATGCGTTCTAGGGTTAATCGGTTTCCCTTGGGCGGAGTGCTGCAAGCCGGCTTATGCTTCAATAGTTGTTGTGACTCTCACAACAACATAAGGTTAGTGCAACAGCACACAATACAACACCCCGGTCACACCCGGATAAGACCCTATGTGCGCTTTTCTACTTTTCTTCTAGTTTTCAACATGGAATGAAAGCAGATTCCACACTCAGATCCTGGTCCCTGTCATGTAGCTATGTGCTCCATCCTGTCCCTTTCCTTGAAGTTATGTGCTCCATCCTGACCCTCTCCTTGTAGCTATGTGCTGCATCCTGACCCTCTCCTTGTAGCTATGTGCTCCATCCTGACACTCTCCTTGTAGTTATGTACTCCATCCTGTGCCTTTCCTTGAGGTTATGTGCTCCGTGCTGACCCTCTCCTTGTAGTTATGCACTCCATCCTGTCCCTTTCCTTGAGGTTATGTGCTCCATCCTGTCCCTTTCCTTGAGGTTATGTGCTCCATCCTGTTCCTTTCCTTGAGGTTATGCACTCCATCCTGTCCCTTTCCTTGAGGTTATGTGCTCCATCCTGTTCCTTTCCTTGAGGTTATGCACTCCATCCTGTCCCTTTCCTTGAGGTTATGCACTCCATCCTGCCCCTTCCTTGAGTTATGTGCTCCATCCTGTCCTTTCCTTGAGGTTATGCACTCCATCCTGTCCCTTTCCTTGAGGTTATGTGCTCCATCCTGACCCTCTCCCTGTAGTTATGTACTCCATCCTGTGCCTTTCCTTGAGGTTATGTGCTCCATCTTGGCCCTCTCCTTGTAGTTATGTGCTCCATCCTGACCCTCTCCTTGTAGTTATGCGCTCCATCCTGTCCCTTTCCTTGAAGTTATGCGCTCCATCTTGTAAAACAAAAAGGAAAAGGGGCGCAAATGTGTAGGATCCCCTTATTAAAAACGTCTAAGTGGCGTGGATATGTGGCCGCTCACCTTATCGGGTTGTGCAAGTCCTGCACAACCCAGTTTATCAGCCTCCGCCGCTGGCGGTATGTGCACTGCCTCTCCGCTCTCCTCTCTCCTGTTCAAGGCAGATCATTTGTGCTGTTCCTGAGCTGCTCCAGCCGCCAGTCCCTCGAAAAAGGGAGTAGTTTTCATGCAAAAAAATAGTAATGGCGGTCTGATTAGGAGCGCTCTAAGGAACAAGCAGACATGTAAGATGTTTTCATAATTGGCAAACCTTTTATTAACTTCTTAGCTCCCCTCACAGCTCCACTACGCGTTTCAACTGCATACAAACAGTCTTCATCAGGTGGTGTCACCACCTGATTAAGATTGTTTGTATGCAGTTGAAACGCGTAGTGGAGCTGTGAGGGGAGCTAAGAAGTTAATAAAAGGTTTGCCAATTATGAAAACATCTTACATGTCTGCTTGTTTCTTAGAGCGCTCCTAATCAGACCGCCATTACTATTTTTTTGCATGCGCTCCATCTTGTCCTTTTCCTTGCGGTTATGTGCTCCATCCCGACCCTCTCCTTGTAGTTATGTCCTCCATCCGGGCCCTCTCCTTGTAGTTATGTGCTTCATCCTGACCCTCTCCTTGTAGTTATGTGCTCCATCCTGTCCCTTTCCTTGAGGTTATGCGCTCCATCCTGTCCTTTTCCTTGAGGTTATGTGCTCCATCCTGGCCCTCTCCTTGTAGTTATGTGCTCCATCCTGACCCTCTGCTTGAAGTTAAATGCTCCATCCTGACCCTCTCCTTGAGGTTATTTGCTCCGTCCTGACCCTCTCCTTGTAGTTATGTTCCCCATTTAGGCCCCCTTCTTGTAGTAATGTGCCTCATCCTTGTCACCTTGCAGTAGTGCCCAGTCTTGCAGTAATGTTCCCATCCTGCCATCTTGTAGTAAAGCCCCATCCTTGTCCCCTTGTACTAATGCCTCATCCTGCCCCTTCCTAGCAGTTATGTCTGCTTCCTGTCCACTCCTTGTAGTAATGCCCCTTCCTGCCCCCTCCTTACAGAACTGCCCCTTCATGTCCACATCTTTCAGTAATGCCCCATCATGCCCTCTCCATGTAGTAATGCCCCATCATGGTAGTATTGCCCATCATGCCCCCTCCTGGTAGTGTTGTTCCATCATGCCCCCTCCTGGTAGTGTTGTTCCATCATGCCCTCTCCTGGTACTATTGCCCCATCATGCCCCCTCCTGGTACTATTGCCCCATCATGTCCCCTCCTGGTACTATTGCCCCATCATGTCCCCTCCTGGTACTATTGCCCCTCATGCCCTCTCCTGGTACTATTGCCCCATCATGCCCCCTCCTGGTACTATTGCCCCATCATGTCCCCTCCTGGTACTATTGTTCCTCATGCCCCCTCCTGGTAGTATTGCCCCATCATGCCTCCTCCAGGTAGTATTGCTCCCATCATGCCCCCTCCTGTAGTATTGCCCCCATCATGCCCCCTCCTGTAGTATTGCCCCCATCATGCCCCCTCCTGTAATATTGCCCCCATCATGCCCCCTCCTGTAGTATTGCCCCCATCATGCCCCCTCCTGTAGTATTGCCCCCATCATGCCCCCTCCTGTAGTATTGCCCCCATCATGCCCCCTCCTGTAGTATTGCCCCCATCATGCCCCCTCCTGTAGTATTGTCCCCATCATACCCCCTCCTGTAGTATTGCCCCCTCCTGTAGTTTTGTCACCATCATACCCCCTCCTGTAGTATTGCCCCCCATCATGCCCCCTGCTGTAGTATTGCCCCCTCATGTAGTATGTCCCCATCATGCCCACTTCTGTAGTATGGCCCCCTCCTGTAGTATGTCCCCATCATGCCCCCTTCTGTAGTATTGCCCCCTCCTGTATATGTCCCCATCATGCCCCCTTCTGTAGTATGTCCCCCTCCTGTAGTATGTCCCCATCCTGTCCCCTTCTGTAGTATGGCCCCCCTCCTGTAATATGGCCCCCTCCTGTAGTATGCCCCCATCATGCCCCCTTCTGTAGTATGGTCCCCTTCTGTAGTATGGCCCCCTCCTGTAGTATGTCCCCATCATGCCCCCTTCTGTAGTATGGCCCCCTCCTGTAATATGGCCCCCTCCTGTAGTATGTCCCCATCATGCCCCCTTCTGTAGTATGGCCCCCTCCTGTAGTATGTCCTCATCATGCCACCTTCTGTAGTATGTCCCCTCCTGTAATATGGCCCCCTCCTGTAGTATGTCCCCATCATGCCCCCTTCTGTAGTATGGCCCCCTCCTGTAGTATGTCCCCATCATGCCCCCTTCTGTAGTATGGCCCCCTTCTGTAGTATGGCCCCCTCCTGTAGTATGTCCCCATCATGCCCCCTTCTGTAGTATGGCCCCCTTCTGTAATATGGCCCCCTCCTGTAATATGGCCCCATACTGGAAGTGATTCATACCTGGAAAAAGGCAAAAAAAAAAAAAAAAAAAAAAAAAAAAAAAAAGATCATACTCACCTACTGTAGAGCTCCCGCTTCCACCGCTGCTCTCTCCTCTCCTGCGGTTATATGACGCCGATCGCGTCACATGGCTGCGATCGCGCATCACATGACCGCGATCACGTCACCTCGGTCATGTGATCCGGGCAGGCAGGCGGGGCTAGAAAAGAGTGTCGGAGGGAGGAGAAATGTCTCCTCCACTCTGACTCAACATCTTTGAACTGCCGGCGCCATAGTGCCGGCAGTTCAATGCATCAGTGCAGAGGCGAGGCCGCGTGCCAGTGGAGACGACTCTGCGTGCCCTCCCTGGCACGCGTGCCATAGGTTCGCCATCACTGTCCTATAGTGACAACTCACCCCTGTAGCTGACATATATGGGTACCAGCTCTGGAGGTAGAGGCACACAACTTGATTTGGAAGCTCTCTGTTTCTTCCTCTTATCAGAATAGTCGACGTCCCTAGTGGCCCTCCTGTTGCTGCTGCCATGGCCACTGCTGAGGCTGCCACTACCATGCTGCTTAGCACCACCGGGGTGCTCCTCTGCTTCCTTAGGGGAAGACATGCTGGCACATACCTGTGTGGAGTCACCGCTATTCATAGCTTCCCGCACTTGAGTCCTCCCCGGTCCCCTGGAAGTCAAACGCATCACTTCCGTTTCACGCACGCATCATCAGGCCGGCGCGCACGCGCAATCCTGGAAGCTGGCCTGCACAAGGCGCAGGGCGGCCGATTACCTCCATGCCGCAGCCCGCCCTGCGCCTCCAGATGCCCAGAATGACCCATGGCGGCGCCACCCAGACCATGGGTTGTGGCAACCATCTAGCAGAGGGGGGAGCCTGAACTGGCAGGGCTCCCCCTACGGTGCCAACGCCGACCCGGATTCTGCTGTCCCTGTAAGTACCGCACAGAGGTGTCAGGCCGCAGGTAACCTTTTCAGCTGTGGGTTCCCCATAAGGACAGGAAACCAACTGAGGAGGCGAGGGGGACCACCCTTTTTTATCTACAAGTTTCCTGTCCTTGTGGGCTGATCCCCTCTCTCAGCGAGTGATGTCATGGCGATAGTAAAAGTAATTTTTTTTACATTATACCGATTGGCTTGAGTAGTTATGTACAGTATTCTAGAATGCTGTATATAAGGGCTTACTAGTGGTGGCCACAGCTTATAGGGGAAAAACATGGTGATGGGTTCCCTTTAACTTTTTATTATTCATAGTTTCACATAAACAGATTGTCCCACAGGCTGAACCAATCATTGTAAGGACGCCTAAGGGGGACGTTTCTCCTTAAGGAGAAATAGAGGCCAAGCAGTGCTCCCCCTAAATCATGTAGCCAAGTATCTACTAAAGGGTTAATATTGACTTTTCTGATTGCTGCCTTAAATAAGTGGCATTAGGTTACAGAAAATTTCCATTGAGAAATTGGTTAGAAATCTGCGACGAATTGACAATGAATCTGCTGACAGAATCCACATGTTAGGCCGAGTTCACATGTCCAGTAATCATCCATTAGAACAGGTCCTGCAGCATTGCGTTGGCAATACATTTGTACAAACACAACATTTTTGTCTGTTACCAAAAAAACAGATTTTTGCAGGATTCATTTTATATTTTAACATTGGAGTCTATGGAGAATGGATCCATTAACTGATTGCTATTTATCTAACATTTGAAACTGATGCAGAAAGCAAAAAGCAGATCCTTTACAAATGAAAGAAAAACAGAGGCTAAAGAGCAGTCAGTTAACAGATCTGTTTTCCATAGACGCCAATGATAAAAAGAGACCCTGCAAAAATCCATTTTTTCAAAAGGAACAAAAGGTTTGTGGACTTTTTACCAACAGATCTCAATAGGAAGTAATACAATTCTATGGTTGTGGCGCTCCCCTTGGTAATGATTTTAAGAACTTCTTGTCCACAAACTTTTTTTTTATTACTCAAAACATGTGAGAATATAAAAAACGGATACAACGCGTTTATAAAAAACGGATATAAAAAACATGTTTTGAGTAATAAAAATAAATTTTTTGTGGACAACAAGTTCTTAAAATCATTACCACGGGGAGCGCGGCCACCATAGAATTGGATTACTTCCTATTGAACCTTTATGCCTGTGGGAATCCGTGGCAGGACCCAACACAGGATCAATTCAAGGCGAGCAGCAGACCCGGATAAATATCCAAAGCGTGAGGAGGCTTTGGAAAAACCATATGCTTGAAGTTTTATGGCAAGAGGTGAGTGCATAAAACTTCATTAAAAGGGCACCAGAGAGTTACATTGGTAACACGCTTAGATTGGCGCCGCATGTTTGTTTTTTTATATATACCCTACAAGTAATCACCTTACTTCATACCAACAGATCTCAGCAGAATCCCTTCTAAGGCTGCCTTCACACTTGCGCTTGTGTCTGCATGCGCAGGGCTTGCAGACGCAAACGCAATGCAACGCAGCACATACTTATGTGAACGCAGCGGCGAATCTCTGCATGCGTTCACACAAGTATGGTGCCTGGGCAGCCAATCAGCTGTCTCTGGGGGCGGCCGGGAGGAGGAGATCAGCGGCATAGATCTCCTCCTCCCGGCAGAGCTGATCTCCCGCCGGTGTCAGCGGGGAGAAACAGCTGATCTGACAGCTGTTTAAATCTCCCGCGCTGACACCGAATAGGGTAATATCAGTGCAGGAGATATGAAACTCCGACATCACCTATTCGGTGTCAGTGCGGGAGATTTAAACAGCTGTCAGATCAGCTGTTTCTCCCCGCTGACACCAGCGGGAGATCAGCTGTGGCCACCGGGAGAGATCTCAATGTGATCCGCAGCGTTCTCCTGCGCTGTCATGCGGAGGACACTGAGATCCATGCATTGTTTGTGCGCTTGCAGGCGCTTGCGGATAAAACAAGCGCCCGTGAACGCACGAAAAATGCAACATGCTGCATTTGGAGTGCGGTCGGAGGGCGGGCAAATTATGCGCATCTGTACGCAAATGCGCCCAAACGCAGCCATACGCAGGCACATGCGTTCCCATGTTAAACATAGGAACGCATGTGCGCAAGCGTTTGGCTGCGTTCGGTGCGCTGCGCTCCAAATGCAAGTGTGAAGGCGCCCTAACAGATGATTACTGGGCATATACACTGAGCCTAACTTGTAGGTATCATTGCAGCTTTAGCTACTGATTTCACCCTACTCCATTTACTAAGTATGGAATAGGGTGATAATCCCCATAATAATGAACATGCTGCAGACATGAAATCCACGTCATGCTTTCACTTTTGTGCAAATTTTGTTCTGCAACGCCTGGACTGGAATTTTGAAAAACCCATTTACTTGCTCTGTACATTGCTGCAGATTTGTGGTGCAGTATGTGCGACAGATCTGCAAAGTGTGAACGTGGCCTTGGAGTTCAAATCCTCTTTTTCTCTGTAAAGGCTATTTGCTTATTTTATTGCTATTTGTTTATTTCCAGTGGAGCATTGCATAGCTTCTAATGGTCACTTTACACACACCAACTTATCTGTCCAACGTCTGAACAACTTACTGGTTGCAGTGAAATCATGGACACATTGTTACATTTGTACACAGCCACAAAATGGAGCAATGTGTCCATGATTTCACTGCAACCAGAGATCTGTTCAGTAGTTGGACAGATAAGTTGGTGTGTGTAAAGTGGCCCTAACTCTCCTTACGTCTGTTTTGCACAAAAAGAAGTATTACCCCTTATAATTCCTGTCAGAGCTCTCGGACCCAGCCAGATCAGACCTGCTGATGAGGGGCAAACACCCGAAATACCTGTCTGGAAAAGGAGTGTCTGGTTTGGCTTCAAGACTCGTTCAAGGGTTGATATTGACTTATAGGTGGCGCTAGAGCTCAAGTCCTCTTCTTCTCTGTAAGAAAGCACCTATTCTATTTCTGGTCTACCCAAGAGAAGATTTCCCGAACCTGAAATTAGTGGTCAATGTTTTGGATTTATTTTTCCATAGCAGGCAGAGCAGTAGTTAGACAGTTCTCGCATCACATTTTTACATCCAGTCTTTCTTACATATTTGTTTAACTAAATAGATAATCATATCCCTGCACAAAGGAGAAAGGAAGCAGAAATGTTAGGGTATGTGCACATGATCAGAGCTGCAGTGTTATGGATGCGTTGTGTTTGTGCTTTGTCAATAACGCTGCATTGTACAGTCCAAGCACAGTGGATGGATTTCTAGAAATCCCATGCCCACTGTGCTTCTCCCCTCCGCAGTGTTATTTCAGTTGTGGTGTGGGTTGCCGTGCTTCCACATCTTTACAGCATGTTAATTTAATGCTGCGGAGTCGAAAGCGATCGCCAGTGGGTGAATGCTGAGAAAAACCTCCCTGCACCAAACAGATCGTGGGCAGAGGGCGAATGCATTCTCCATTCACTCTGCATTCACCCGCTGCTTTCCTCAGGTCTGGACGCACTGTGTCCAGATCGTCTGCACATTCCTTTATTCCTCTTCCTTGTGTCAAAATCTGGAGAAAAAAAAAAGACATACAGGAGAACTGATCTCTGTGACTGTGATGTGGAAGGAGCCTGATGACAAATTCCATAATCAGAGCTATTATAACCAATTTATATCACTTCACTTCTATGTAGGAGGCTAAGAGTTCTAGGTGTATATACGGGCTGGATAGCTGGTATCTCCATATACATATATACTTAGCTGCCTATGGGGAGAAGGTATCTAAGCTCCAGCCAGACAGGTATTTTCAAGGAACCAGAGAGAATATTTCTGCTTCATTCATATAACATTGTTGGCTTATTCACCGCCAAATTTGACCAACTTCAGTCTTACGTATTGCATTCATTATAAGAGTTGTGCAGCCTGAAGTATAAAAATATAGAATGAATCAGCTTTCCTTTATTAAAGCTCCACCAATATCACTCAGTACCAGTTACAGGTCCCAGCAACTTCACTTCAGTCACACGAGAGCTTCACATTGTGCTTAAGGGGTAAGATTTTCTCCTTATTGAGACTTGAGGAGACTTAAGAGCCAAAATGCTCCTCTGGGAAATAAAATATACAAATTGTTTCTTCAGAGAGCAGAGTTCCCTCTGCTGATAAGTCAGGACCGCGGCCGCCGCGGTCCTGACCTGTCAGCGGCTGCAGCTGCACACAGGACCGGAGGGCATAATAGCCCCCCAGTCCTTGTGCTGATCCGGTCCGCAGCTGTCTGGGTCCTCCCGGACAGAACCGGACTGGATCATGCCGCAGTGTGAAGCGGCCCTTACTCTCCACAATGATAAAATCTTACCTCTTAAACGCCATTTATAAAACCAGATCAGATCTCATACTTTTGCACTGATAAGGGTCAATACCCCAAAAAGCATAGTCTTCAAATTGAGGTTCTGGCTTGATTATTCTAAGTTATATAAACAAAGCTCGTTAAAGGGTCGATATTGACTTTTTAAATTTCTTCTTCCAATAGGTGGCACTAGAGTTCAAGCCCTCTCTGAAGAGACAATATGCATATTTTTCTCCCCCAGAGGAACCTTGTAGTCCTTTAAGTCTCCTCACTACTACTATGATGAGCAAAGATCTCAATCTGGGCATGCACTGATGCATTGATCTCCCAGCAGTGGGTTTAAGGAAAATGGCGCTCGAAGGTGGCGCATGCGTAGATTGAGATCTCCGCTTGTCATTTAGCCGAGATCTCAATCTGCGCATCTGGCGCAGCAGCTCCCTCCTCCTTAAGGGTACCTTTTACACGCCGCAACTTTTGGCGGCGATCGGAGGCAACCTAACGTGCGCGTGCGCATTTTTCATGGTTGCCTCCGACCGCCGAAGGCGCTTTTATACGCCGCAATTTCGCCAACCTAAGGCGACATGTCTCCCCGGAAGTTGGCACACAAACTGCGGGAAACATCCAGTAGACTCCCGTCGCCGTTTCACACGCTGCAATGCCCAAAGGAATGTGGGTGTACATGTTCAGCGTGGCAAAAACATAGGCGAGCCAAATTGTTTGACACCGCGCCCCAAACACGCTCATTGGACAACGCAATAGCGTCCTGATTGGCCAGCCTGCGCTGGAAGGCTGGCTAATACATGACGCCATTGCCATTGTGTGGTGGTGAATGGACAGCTGGTCAAATATGGCACCCTGTGAATTGATAGCCAATGGAAACACAGTAGCCACCACCAATCATCGCTGACGGGGCGCGTTGTCCAGCACGCTGTGGCACGCCTACGGGAAATCAATAGGCGACGCTGATTCCATCCCTATCACCCCTTCACACGCCAAAAGCAGGGAATTTCCCCTTCATGGTTGCCTCTGGTTTTGGAGCAGTGCAGTGAGATCGGAACCAGGCGCAACCTTTTTAATCGCCGCCAGATTCCCCAATTACACACCCCAATTTCGAGGCAATTTCACGGCGATGGTGACGGGGCTACAGATTGCCTGTCAGATTTCTCACCGTGGTTGCAGCATGTAAAGGATGTAAAGGTACCCTAATGCAGAAGGATGCAAAGGATTCTTCACAAACTATTAAACATTGAACTGGAGCCTTACTCCAATTAGGATGTGAATACCTCTAATTAAAGCTGAGAGTCTGCTTTTTGTGCCCATATTGATATAACTGTAACTTGAATATGTTTTTGTCATCAGCGAAAATGCCAAAACTTGTGTCACTGTCCAAATATTTCTGGACCTCAATGTAGATGGTTTAAGGGAGTTGTTCAGTCTAGGTTCAAAAGTCTGCTGTTACTCCATGTGACTGCAGATTTATGAATCCTCACATCACACGGCACTGTGTACTGTGAGGATTTTGTGGTGTCAGAGCTGGGAACAGCGGTCACTTGTCCGCGAGTATGTGATACGTGTACTCCTGGTCAGAATCCAACTAGAGAGGCACAAACTCGCTCAATACACTTACACCCCTCAGTGGAACAGATATTACAGTCTGGTGTAGTGAAGGACTCGATTTGTTAAGCTCCCGTCACACACAACAACGCACCATCGATCCCGACAACGATAATTATCCTGTAGGGATCGTTGGTATGTCGTAACCTGGTCGCTGTGGAGCTGTCAAACAGGTAGATCTCCCCAGGGACCAGGGAGCCACCTCCACATCACTGGTAACTATGATAAACAGAGGGTATCTAGGCAGTGCTCGCTGCCTAGATACCCGCTGTTCATCATAGTTCCCAGTGTCCTCCCTGCCTAGCGCTGGTAACCATGATAGACACTGGGTATCTAGGTAGTGCATGCTGCCTAGATAACCAGTGTTTGTCATGGTCACCAGCCTGTGAGATCGCTGATCGTTGGTCTCTCGCTGTCACACGCAGCGATGCATGCTGACCAGCGGGAGACCAACGACCTAAAAATGACCCAGAGCACTTTATAACGATCAGTGATCTCACAGCAGAGGCCTGATTGCTGCTAAGTGTCACACTTAGTGAGATCGCTGTTATGTCACAAAACCTGTGACGTTACAACGATCTCGCTAACAATCTCGTTATGTGTGATGGGGGCTTTAGAAGCCCTCTGTGGACAGGGATTCTCTTATGAAAATTCTATTTGTGTTATTGGATGAGATTGTATTGTATTAATGTGTTATCTTGTGTAAAAGGACCAAGTGCAGTCATTTTTTTGTCTTTAGATGTTATCAAGAGCCAAACCTGCTGCAAGCAGTGATATACAACAGTCTGATAAAAGTAAAAAAAAGGGAAAGAAAGTTCCCAAACTGGATGACTTACTTGCTCAACGAGACTTCACTGGATCAATAACACTGTTGGAGGTAGGAGTTTACTTTTTATACTTCGTTAACTCTCTGGAACTTTTTTACATGAATTAACATTGGAATTACCAGCAATCTGTTATGACCAATTAATTACTTGCAGACCACCCAATGAACTAAAACGTAAGGGGTGTTCCATATATTACTCTACAACAGTGGTCTCAAACGCGACACACGGGTCGCGTGCGGTCCCTGGGGCTTCATTATGAGGTCTGCAGCACCGTGGACGTCTTGACAATCCCATCCCATTTCAGGGGGCTGCCAAGGTCTGTGCTTCCTATTTACTTCTGGCGCAGCACAGAGAGGAGTTCTCTCTAGCTCAACTAAATCAGTGGCAGCCGCTGGCCAATTAGATGTCAGCAGCTGACATTGGCATGCAACATCTTGTGCTGGCCTCTCATTGGCTGGCTGCTGCCATTGAGGTTGTAGCTGAGCTGGAGAACTTATCACTGTGTGGCGCCGGGACTACAAATCAAGCGCGGATCATGGTGCCCCTTGGAACGTGCTGAGATCGTCAAGGTGTCCACAGAGCTGTGGGCCGCAGAAAGGATGATGCAGAGGGAACAGAGGACAGGTGAGAAAAGTGTGTGTGTGTGGACAGCTGGGAAAAATCTGCATGTGTGTCTGTGGCAATCTTACTAAAAGAAGGTGATCAGGTCCAGACAATACTGCAAGGACAGGATCAGAATGGGGCCATTACTGCTACAAGGGGAGCAGGATGGGGGCATTACTACAAGATTGGGCCATTATTGCTACAAGGCGATCTGGATGGGGGCATTACTACAAGATGGGGCCATTACTGCTACAAGCAGATCAGGATGGAGGCATTACTAGATGATGGGGCTATTAGTACTACAAGGAGATCAGAATGGGGCATTATTACAAGGTGGGGCCATTACTGCTAGAAGAGGGATCAGAATGGGGCTTTACTACAAGATGGTGCCATTACTGCTACAAAGGGATCTGTATGGGGGCATTACTACAAGATGGGGCCATTACTGCTAGAAGGGGTCAAAATGGGGGCATTACTACAATATGGGGTAATTACTGCAATATGGGGTCATTACTGCTACAAGGAGATCAGGATGGGGGAATTACTACAAGATGGGGGGGGCATTACTGCTACCAGTGGATCAGGATGGGGGCATTACTATAAGATGGGGCCATTAATGCTACAAGGGGATCAGAATGGAGGTATTACTACAAGATGGGGGGGCCCCATTACTGCTAGAAGGGGATAGGAATGAGGCATTACTACAAGATGGGGTCATTACAGCTACAAGGGTATCAGGATGGGGGTATTACTATAAGATGGGGCCATTACTGCTAGAAAGGGATCAGAATGGGGCATTACTACAAGATGGTGCCATTACTGCTACAAGGGGATCAGGATGGGGGTATTACTATAAGATGAGGCCATTGCTGCTAGAAGGTGATCAGGATGGGGGCATTACTATAATATGGGGCTATTATTGCTAGAAGGGAACCAGATGGGGATATTACTAGAAGATGGGGATCAGGATGTGGACATTACTACTAGGAGGGGAGTAAGATGAGGCACTGCTACAAGAAGAGGAGAAAGATGGGGAAATTACTACAAGAAGGGGGGACCAGGATGGGGACACTACTAAAAGAAGGGGGTACCAGGATGGGACATTTTATATGGTATTGTCATGCTTCCGGGGGAAGGCGCCCTAGAGTAGACCCACTGGGCCGTGGTACCGAACTCCCTGGGTGAGCTGGTCCTAGTTTTTTTTGCAATAAATCTTTTCATTAATTTTTACAATATAAAATACAGAAAACACATAACAGGTGAAAGTTACACCATCATCTAGTCCAGGGGGAAACAACAAGTACTATGATTATTGCTGTAAATCAGGGATCCCTAGGCGCCCTCTGCATGGTACGGCCCTCTAGCTATCCGCCGCAGGCAAGAAATAGGTGTTTAACCACTTAGAAGGCGAGGAACCTCGGCTTTGAGGTGATCTATAGCACTAGGTCCCCAGACAAAACAGGCCAGAGGAACAAAGAAAAAAGAAGGAAAATAGGAAGAAAGGGATGGGGTGGGAAAGGAAGGAGGGTACTTTGGAACAGAGAAGGAAACAGAGCTAGGAAAGAGGAGGGGGGAAAGAGGGGCTGTGGGAGGGAGAGATCCAGACTATGGGGCCAGGAGGGGGGGGGGGGCAGGGGGCTGTGATAGCCAGGTCATGAAACTCGGGCTCTCTTTAAAGGATTGCCACAGGAACCATGTGCGACTCTGATCCGACCCAGACGGAAGATCATCTGCCATCAGCAATTCTATGCGATTCAGTTTGTCCATCTCGGCAACCCACTCCAACAGGGTAGGTGTCTGGGCAACCTCCATCGTCGAGGTATAATCACCCTTGCTGCCAGCAGGCAAAAACGCAAAATCCCTTTGCGCACGGTGGACACAGATGTGGGTATTAGGGACAACAGAGCCATCTGGGGGGTCGGTACATAATGTCCCCCAGACATTAGTCGAAAGGCCTCGAAGACCGAACACCAAAAAGGCCAGGACCACCAAATATGGATCATAGAGCCCTTCTCTCTCCTACATCTCCAGCAGGTGTCCGGAAGTCCGGGATCTATTCTGTGGAGGATGGTGGGGCAACGATACCATCGTGTCAGGATCTTGTAGTTACGCTCTTGTGCAGAGCAAGAGACTGACATTTTATGAGTGAGTGTGAAAATTTTCTGACAATCCTGTACAGAGAATGTGGTCTGCAGGTCTTCTTCCCAAGCCCTCAGAAAGCCAAGAGGGCTAGATTCCTGACCGGACAGGACCAGGGCATACAACAGGGACATTGTGTGGGCAGGGCCCTCAGCTGAGAGCATAAGAATCTCAAATGGTGTCAGGACCCCCATGGGAGTTCTAGAGAGAAAATCCCTCAGTTTTGCAAACTCCAGCCAGGGGAGCACGGCTCCACCCGCTCGGTCTCGGAGCCCCTCCACGCCAGAGAGCCCCGCAAGCTCGGACGCAACTTGTCCCAGACAAACCCGGTCCCGTGCCAACCAACATAAGAAGGTCGCTCTTGTTAGTGCTGGAAGGAATGCAGGATTGGCAAGTAGAGGACTTAGTCTACCCGGGACAGCAGTCAACTGTAGTTTTCGGTTAATAATGTCCCAACGTCGTATAACCGTCAGAGTAAGTGGGGATAATCGCGTCACGGGAGGTCTGGAGGTCCTGTCCAGCCAAGATAAGTGGTAGAGGGGTGCGGGGGAAAGCAAGTCTTCCAGAACCACCCACTGTTTATGGACCATGCTGAACCTCCAATCCACCAATCTGGAGAGCAAGACCGCATGGTAGTATTTCTTAAAGTCAGGGAGCCCCGCGCCTCCCTCTCTCTTCGGCCGAGTCAGGACTGAGAACCTGGTCCGAGGTCTCTTAGCTCCCCACACAAAGGCGTTAATGGCCGATTGTAAGCATTGGAAAAAACTGTCTGGGACGGCAATCGGGGTGGCTTGAAAAAGATATAGATACCGGGGTAACACATCCATTTTAATGACACTCATTCGTCCAAACCAGGATAACTGAGGCCTGTTGTATTTTGCCAAGTCCAAAACCATTCTTTTCAAGAGTGGGGCATAATTCAATTCATACAAGTCATTTAGGTCCGCTGAAAGCAAAACCCCTAAATACTTTAATGAAGAGGGTTTCCACTTAAAGGAAAAGGATTCCCGGAGTTGCGCTACCACAGCACCAGGCAGGGAAATGTTAAGTGCCTCTGTTTTAGTATAATTAACCCTAAAATTTGAAACCTCTCCAAACCTCCGAAACTCCCTGATGAGCACTGGGAAGGCTATTATCGGATTTGTAACATAAAGAAGCAAGTCATCTGCGTATAATGAGAGTGAATTCAAGCTGTCCAATCCGTACACCCTGGATATCGGGCGAGGTGCGGAGAGCCACTGCCAGATGCTCCATGGCTATAACATAGATGAGAGGAGACAGAGGGCATCCCTGCCTGGTGCCATTGCGTATCGCAAAGGGGGTCGAGAGAACACCATTTACCCTAAGGCGGGCAGTTGGACCATTGTACAGAGCGAAGATCTTTCCCGACAAACCGGTCCCAAGCCCCAGCTGCTCCAAAGAAGCCCGGAGAAAAAGCCAACCCAGGCGATCAAACGCCTTTTCTGCATCAATGGACAACAAGCAGGCCGGGACCCCACCTGAGCACAAGTAGGAGGTCAGGAGCAGGGTCTTAAGCGTATTGTCCCTGGCCTCTCTATGCTGCACAAAGCCCACTTGGTCATTGTGAATAGCCTTCGTGAGAGCAGGGCCCAGCCTGCTCGCTATGATCTTAGCAAAAATCTTTACGTCAGTGTTGATGAGGGATATGGGTCTGTAATTGGCGCACAGACCAGGGTCTTTGTTCGGTTTGGGGATAACCACTATTGTGGCCAATAATGTCTGAGGGGCGAAAGGGCAGGTCCCCGAGATAGAATTAAATAATTTAGTCAGAAAAGGTGACAGTAAGTCTATGAATAGCTTATAAAAATGTGCCGGAAAGCCATCCGGCCCGGGGCTCTTACCGTTCGCCATAGACTTAACGGTGTCAGAGATCTCCTCCTCTGTCAAGGCATCCTCCAATGTCTCTGCCTCAGCCTCCGAAAGAGGAGTAAGCGGTGTCTCCTGGACGTACTCCTCCACCCTCGTCCGAAACTCTCCATCAGGCATGTCCGCTAGAGGGCTTTTAAGATTGTATAGCGAGTCAAAATAGTGTCGAAAGGCGTCTACTATCTCCTCGGGGGAGTGGACCACGACACCCGAACCTACTTTTATGTTAGGAATGAACGTGGTGGGGGCCCTTGGGTGCAGGAATCTCGCGAGCGCCCTTCCTGGCTTGTCAGAGTATTTGGTATAAATAGTGGCGGAAACGATCTCTCTGTCTCGCCAATCTAGTGTCAAGCAATTCAGTCAGGTCCGTCTTGGCCCGTAGGAGATCGGCCATCACCTGTGTGTCTCTTGTTCGTTTATGAGTAGTCTCTAAGGTCTGAATCCGGGATAACAGTCCGGCAATAGCCTCAGATCTGATTCTTTTCAGGCGGGCTCCGTGCTGAATGAGCACTCCCCTGATAACTCCCTTCAACGCCTCCCACTGATAAGGAAGAGCCGTAGGGTCATTGCTATGTATATCGAAAAATTCCGAGATTGCTGTCCGCACCGCCTCCAGACAAGAAGGTTCTTTCAATAAGCTCGGATTTAAAGACCAGGTCCATTCTTTCCTGTACATGTCCGGAAGCTGGAGGGACAGTATCACCGGAGCGTGGTCCGACCAGACCGACGCCTCAATGGTCGCTCGAGGTTCACATGACAGGAGTCCATGGCTCACCAGAAAATAATTGATCCGCTATAGGAATTGTGGACTGTAGAGAAAAAGGTGTAATTTCTGTCTGAAGGGTGCATAACCCGCCACACATCCACCAATCGCAAGGACACCAACATTCGCTTCAGGCTCTCCAGCTGTGAAGGAGGCACCGCCGACCCACCAGATGAGGAGTCTAGGGCACGATCTAACACCATATTGAAATCCCCACCCGCAACCACGTATCCCTCTGCAAATGCCGACAGCACGCGAAGATATCTCTTACACGTTCGGGCCTGGTCCCTGTTAGGAAGATAGAAATTGGCCACTGTAAAGGTGTCATTGGCAATTTTGTAAGAAGAGTTAAGACTGGCATCAACCACAGGCGTAGGTGCTAGCAGAAAAAACATTATACTTACAATTGTGAACCGCCGCGACACTACTATGTTCAGGAATAAAGTGAATAATGAGTAGCACCAACAAGACAAGGATCTGTGAATATGTTTCAATTGTGTGCTGCAGAAACTGCCCTTTGCTATATATATAAAAAATCGGAGAACTTAGTCTCATTAGTAGCTACTAGGGATTAAGCTTGGCATCCACATCAAGGAGTCTCCATTGCCAAGTCCTATCACTATGCCTAATGAAAATGGTATGAGGTGGATGGATTTATATGTCCTAGGTGTGATTAAAAACGACGTATAGGTGTGAATTAGGATCTAGCAATGGTGTCCTATGTGTGGTTACCAAACTAAAGAAAATGTAGAATATGGGAAAAAATTATAAAGTGGGCGCTCAGTCAAAATAAGCAATATATAAGAAGAGTTAAGACTGGCATCAACCACAGGCGTAGGTGCTAGCAGAAAAAACATTATACTTACAATTGTGAACCGCCGCGACACTACTATGTTCAGGAATAAAGTGAATAATGAGTAGCACCAACAAGACAAGGATCTGTGAATATGTTTCAATTGTGTGCTGCAGAAACTGCCCTTTGCTATATATATAAAAAATCGGAGAACTTAGTCTCATTAGTAGCTACTAGGGATTAAGCTTGGCATCCACATCAAGGAGTCTCCATTGCCAAGTCCTATCACTATGCCTAATGAAAATGGTATGAGGTGGATGGATTTATATGTCCTAGGTGTGATTAAAAACGACGTATAGGTGTGAATTAGGATCTAGCAATGGTGTCCTATGTGTGGTTACCAAACTAAAGAAAATGTAGAATATGGGAAAAAATTATAAAGTGGGCGCTCAGTCAAAATAAGCAATATATAAGAAGAGTTAAGACTGGCATCAACCACAGGCGTAGGTGCTAGCAGAAAAAACATTATACTTACAATTGTGAACCGCCGCGACACTACTATGTTCAGGAATAAAGTGAATAATGAGTAGCACCAACAAGACAAGGATCTGTGAATATGTTTCAATTGTGTGCTGCAGAAACTGCCCTTTGCTATATATATAAAAAATCGGAGAACTTAGTCTCATTAGTAGCTACTAGGGATTAAGCTTGGCATCCACATCAAGGAGTCTCCATTGCCAAGTCCTATCACTATGCCTAATGAAAATGGTATGAGGTGGATGGATTTATATGTCCTAGGTGTGATTAAAAACGACGTATAGGTGTGAATTAGGATCTAGCAATGGTGTCCTATGTGTGGTTACCAAACTAAAGAAAATGTAGAATATGGGAAAAAATTATAAAGTGGGCGCTCAGTCAAAATAAGCAATATATAAGAAGAGTTAAGACTGGCATCAACCACAGGCGTAGGTGCTAGCAGAAAAAACATTATACTTACAATTGTGAACCGCCGCGACACTACTATGTTCAGGAATAAAGTGAATAATGAGTAGCACCAACAAGACAAGGATCTGTGAATATGTTTCAATTGTGTGCTGCAGAAACTGCCCTTTGCTATATATATAATTTTGGCAATTTTGAGCTTAATAAACAGATATCTGCCGCCCGGGTCGACCTCCGAGGCCAGCACCTCCGCCTTCAGGGATTTATGAAGGGCATTACTGACCCCCTTAGATTTGGACTCTGGGTTGCTAGCGTGAAACCATTGTGAGTAGTACCTAAGGTTTAGTATGGGGAGTTTACCCGATCGGAAATGAGTCTCCTGGAGGAGGAGAATTTCTACCCTTTTCTTATGCATTTGATATAAGATTTTGGAACGTTTTTCAGGGACATTAAATCCCTGACGTTCAGGGAACACATCTGTAGCGTCGCCATTTATGCCCCCGAGCTCTACCTCACAGCCGGATCAAGAAAGAGGGGGGGAAAGGTGTAGATCAAGAAAGGGAGGGGAGAGAGGAAAAGTGGAAAAAGCGGGGAAAAGAGAGGTGTAAGGAAAAAACAAGGAAATAGGCAGAAAATAGAAAAAGAACGTGAATGTACAATCAGACGGAGGATAGTAATCCGCCTGAGGAACCTAAAGGGTCTGAACCTTCAGGCTCAACAGAAACTAAGTAGGTCAGAGAAGACTCTGAACAACTGTGTCGTCGACACGTCCTAACGTGGGGGTTGGTTGAACATAGGGCCACTAGTTCCCCCCTCGGCAATCAGCCTGCTAAGAAAAAAGAAATGTAATAAACCCGTAAACATAGCCATACCAAGTGACTACCATGTTATCAATACAGCATTAACATGAAAAAGAAGGGGGGGATGATCCCCTGCGAGAGACCCTTAAACCGGATGTACACACACGTATAACCGGGAACTAATAACAATCGCACGGGCTCTCACATGGGGTCCTCCTCAACACATATTGTAATATCAGTCACCAAACCCCTGAGAGGAGACAAACTGTATGTCCCCAAGACATAAGAGAGGATACTCCACGACCAAACAAGGCGGCAGCCATTCAGGAAAAAAGGTAAAAGAGAGGTGGCCTTCAGGCGTCTCCGGAGCGAGCAGGGGATCCGCGTCGACGTCGTCTGGACCTCCTCCTCTTACTCGGCAGGTCAGCCCGGGGTGCCCCCACACGACTCGGACCTCTTAAGGAAAAGGTGGAGAGCTGAGGCCACTCGCCCAGCTCCACCAGCGGCAGGTCCAAAGCAGCTGTAAAGTCCCGTAAGTCCGCCGGCGATCTCAGTATGGTCATCCAGCAGAGGGCGTCCAGCAGAGGGCGAAACGCACGTCGCTTAGCCAGGGTAATGCGGGATAGATCAGCCAGGAGCATAATCTCTGCCCCATTGAATTCTATGGAGTCATGACCCCGAGCCCGTAGCATAATATCGTCTTTTATGCGGAAGTAATGAATGCGGCAGATTACATCTCTCGGCTTGCTTTCATCAGGGCTCCTTGGACCCAAGGATCGGTGGGCTCTATCAATTTCTATATGCATGTCCGCCTCTCTGTCTAGTAAGGAATTAAAGACACGATGGAGGGCGGAAACCAGGTCCCGTGGCTCAACCGATTCTGGCAAGCCACGGATTCTAATGTTGTTACGTCGATTTCTATTTTCAGCATCCTCCATCATATCCAATAGTAAATCAAAAGTTCCGGTGTGAAGATAAAGGAGCTGCTGCTGAGCCTGGACCTGGGAGGAAAGCCTCTCCATGGTGGCTTCAATGGTGTTAACATTAGATTGAATAACGGACACGTCCTCTTTTAGGGTGCCTATCTCCCCTCTACAAACTGCCTCCAGCCGCTGGATGTAACGCTCCATGTCCATCTGGGTGGGCATAGTGCTCAGTCGTGCACTAATGTCTGCAGCATCTATGGGCTCCAGAGGCAGATTGCCTCCCTGTGCAGGGGGAGGGGGGCATTGCAATTCACTCTGTGGCCCCAGGCTCCCAAGGGTCTCGGTGTCCCCTTCCATATCCCCATATACAATCCCTGGCAGGCAAGGGGAATGCACACACTCTGGGGGCAGGGGTGCAGTCATCGCTGCATGCACAGGCTCCATGGGAGCTGTCTCCTGTGCACAGTGTCCAGAGGGAGAGGGGGAGGGAGAAGCATTCCCCAGCAGCTCACCCATACACTGTGCCTCGTCGACTCCCAGACTCCTGGATCGCCGCTCCTTCATCTGCGCTGGGTCCTGCACTTTCACTCTGCTCGTGCACTTAGGAGCTGAGGCAGTGAGGCGGCGTGGCGCCGCTGCAGACATAACCGCTCCTCTTCACAGCGGTGAGGGCCGGGCGGGAGCGGCTTTCTCAGGCGCCATTACTGCAGTTCCTGGCTTCCAGCTTGCGCTGCCTGTGCTGCTGGGCGCCGACATATATTTGGTAATGTCCGCTCCCCTGGGGCTCGGGCTGGTCTCCCTGGACGCCTGGGATCTCAGCCCAGTCTTCCCCTTCATGCCAGGTCACGTTCAGGCTAATGTGGGCTGATAAAGCCGGAGTGGAGCTCTTCAGAGACGCATCCTCACGGCTCCATGTCCAAGCCACGCCCCCGAGCTGGTTCTAGTTTAACCAACCCCTATATAGGGATTGTCAAGGGCAAGCCCAGTTGGTCTAAATACCATGGCTGCTAGTACCAGGGGGGCGGCTCGTAAGGTTAGCCTATACTACGGCACAGCTAAGGATTCCGGGTAACGGTACAAGGCTGGTAGAGCAGGAATGGTGCTACCGGGGAAGAGCACAACTAGGGTTCCAGATAACAGGGTGCAAGGCTAGGAGAGCAGGAATGGCTCTACCGGAAGAGAGTACAAGGAAGGCCTGACCAACAGTCAGCAAGGCGGAAGCAAACTAACTTAATAATCAGGCACCTCCCATCAGTGGAGGTGGCCTGATATACCAGAGAAAGAGCAGCTATTGGTCAAGGGGAGTGTCAGATTGGACCATGGCGGCCCCTAGAATCACAGGGGAGGAGTGAACCTAGTGCACTGCTGATTGGTCACATGAATACGACCATTGTAATGTGCTCGTGTGAGCCCGGTGGTCAGCTGACAGGGAGGAAACCCGGCGACGGCTCTGAGACACAGAATGCCTGGACGCCGGATGCCCGGTCAGCAGAGGAGCAGAGGATGCCGACCCAGGAGAGGTGAGCTGGGGAACGGTGCCAGGGGACCTAACAGGTATGATATATGATATTACTAAAAATGTCACTTAGTCCTACAAAGAATGCGACCCTCCAAATTTAACATTTTTCTATGTGTGTCCCACATACCCAGAGGGATTTGAGACCCCTGCTCTACAATGATGTTTAAGAACGGCATTGCTGATTAAGTGTAGGTAAGCAGTTCAGCTGCACTAGTTCCTTTTTGCATCTCTCATGGCATTTTTGTGTTGAGCAGTGTTACCAAGTAAAAGGTAGATTTTACCTCTGGCTTTGTATTGATTACCATATGAAGAAAATATTAAGTAGGTGCAGGTAGCGGACTGTCAGACTCAGGTAGACTTCTCATAGAGAAGGCAGAAAAGGTTTATCCACATTACTGCTTTCCTGATCGCTTTCCTGATCGCTTTATGCACAGTGATGAATATAGAGTAATTCCTTCTCACATTCTTCAGACCATCTGATCACTGGTGCCAGAAGGTATCTGGGTCCTAAGAGACCCAGATGAGTTCTGCAATGCAGACAGGAAGCCTGATTATGCCCTGTAACTGCAGCTAATTTGCCAGCCCCAATTACAGGGAATTGCAGCATTAACAAACTTTTGTGGGTTTTTTCGTGTTGTGTTTTTTTGTTTTTTTTTAACTTATTTTTACCATCTTACTGTATTTACTAGTCCTAGGCTTGAAGTTGCAATCGTCCAAAATAGCTTGTGCAGTGCATTAGCCTGGCTTTGTATAGCATAAAGCATGAAGTCATGAGTCGTCGTTCACAGTAGCATCATAATGACAGACACAGGGGTCATCAGCTGACCCCCGGATGTCCTGACAACCCATCGGTGCCCTCTATCACGTCACGGGTGACTAAATGGGAGTGGGGAATGGTGTGCTCCCTGCTGGCGCGTGTTAAATCCTGCTGTCAGAAATTAACAGTGGGATTTAACTGAATAACAGCTCTGGGAGGATCTCTGATTCACCCATGGCTTTTAAAGGGAAATGTGAGCTCATTGAATCATCTGCGGGGAGAGATGCAGACTAAAGGCCCCGTCACACACTACGATATCGTTAACGATATCGTTGAAACGTCACGTGTTTTCAGTCGTTCAGTGTGACATGTACACTGTGTGCAGAATTATTAGGCAAGTTTTATTTTAGATGATTATTTTTATTATTGATCAACAACTATGTTCTCAATCAGCCAAAAGACTCATAAATATCAAAGCCTAATATTTTTGGAAGTTGGAGTATTTTTTTTTAGATTTGGCTATCTATATCTGCTTGTGCAGGTAAGTATTACTGTGCTGAATTATTGGGCAACTTAATAAAAATATATTCCCATCTCACTTGTTTATTTTCACCAAGTAGACCAATATAACTGCCCAAATTTTAGAAAAAAACATTTCTGACATGCAAAAACAAAACAAAAAAAAATGAGTGACCAATATAGCCACCTTTCTTTATGATGACAATCAACAACCTTCCATCCATAGATTTTGTCAGTTGCTTGATCTGTTTACGATCAACATTGCGTGCAGCAGCCACCACAGCCTCCCAGACACTGTTCCAAGAGGTGTAAGTTTTCCCTCCCTGTAGATCTCACATTTTAAGAGGGACCACAGGTTCTCTATGGGGTTCAGATCAGGTGAACAAGGGTTCCATGTCATTATTTTTCCTTCTTTTAGACCTTTGCTGGCCAGCCACGCTGTGGAGTAGTTGGATGCATGTGATGAAGCATTGTCCTGCATGAAAATCATGTTTTTCCTGAACGATACCGACTTCTTCCTGTACCACTGCTTGATGAAGTTGTCTTCCAGAAACTGGCAGTAGGTCCGGGAGCTGAGCTTCACTCCATCCTCAACCCGAAAAGGTCCCACAAGTTCATCTTTGATGATACCAGCCCATACCAGTACCCCACCTCCACCTTGCTGGCGTCTGAGTCGGAGTGGAGCTCTCTGCCCTTTACTGATACAGCCTCAGGCCCATCCATCTGGCCCATCAAGAGTCACTCTCATTTCATCAGTCCATAAAACCTTTGAAAAATCAGTCTTAATATATTTCTTTGCCCAGTCTTGACATTTTATCTTATGTTTCCTGTTCAAAGGTGATCGTTTTTCAGCCTTCCTTACCTTCGCCATGTCCCTGAGTATGGCATACCTTGTGCTTATTGAAACTCCAGTAACGTTGCAGCTCTGAAATATGGCAAAACTGGTGGCAAATGGCATCTTGGCAGCTTCATGCTTGATTTTCCTCAATTCATGGGCAGTTATTTTGCGCCTTTTTTGCCCAACATGCTTCTTGCGACCCTGTTGGCTATTTGCCATGAAACATTTGATTGTTCGGTGATCACGTTTCAAAAGTTTGGCAATTTCAAGACTGCTGCATCCCTCTGCAAGACATCTCACAATTTTGGACTTTTCAGAGCCCATCAAATCTCTCTTCTGACGCATTTTGCCTATGGAAAGGCATTTGCCTAATAATTAAGCACGCCTTATATAGTGTGTTGATGTCATTACACTACACCCCTCCTCATTACAGAGATGTACATCACCTGATTTACTTAATTGGTAGTTGGCTCTCAAGCCTATACAGCTTGGAGTAGGACAACATGTATCATGTGATCAAAATACCAATTTGCCTAATAATTCTGCACACAGTGTACATCCTATCAACGATAATCGGGCAGATCGTTCATCGGAGGTTTGTGAACCGGACCTTAAACCAAACGACAAGCGTTTGTCGAACCTGCAGTATGGGTGTGTGACCTCGATAACGATGTCGTTAACGACCTCACCTGTTGAGAAGTGAAATACGTAGGCGATGTAACGACTGCAAGCATCGTTTAATTGTCACGCAATCGTTGCTGCGTCGTTAACAATATCTATATGTGTGACATTTCACTAGCGATCATTGAACGTTGTTCAGGCGATCTAGGTCAAGTCGGATCGTTGATCGGATTGTTTGACCATTGAAGCGTGAAACAGGGACTTTAGTGTGTGAGCCTACATCAAAGGCAGGGACATAACGTATGATGTAAATATATGTTATATGTTGTAAAGGGGTTAAAAAATGACGCTGCCAGTGAAACTGATATTCCTGATGTCACATCTTCTGGAAAAATCATGTGCCTAATATATTAAAATTATTGTTTTGAAAAGAAGAGTATACCGTAATTGAAAACACACTATAATCGCTTTTTATGGTCTTTAAATAATAAAATTAGTGAAGCAAACACATATTTCTTTTCAAACATTTCTGCAAATTTCAGATATTTTTTTTATAAACAAACTCAAATTGTGTTGACCTAAATTTACCACTAACATAAAGTACAATGTGTCATGTAAAAACATTCTCAGAATTACTGAAATACCGTATTTTTCGCTTTATAAGACGCACCTGATTATAAGACGCACCCCCAAATTTGGTGAAGGAAAAGAGAAAAAAAATAATTTTTAATGTTAAATGGGGTCCGTCTTATAATGCCAGTGTCTGTCTTATAATCAGTATATATGTCCCTCATCCTGGTACATAAACCCCCCATCCTGGTATCCCGGGATATATGTCCCCCCATTCTGGTATATACGTCCCTTATCCTGGCATACATGTCACCATCCTGTATATATGCCCCCATCCTGCTACATATATCGCTCATCCTGGTATAGATGTCACCATCCTGTATATATGTCCCCATCCTGGTACATATGCCCCCCATCCTGGTATATATACCCTCATTATGGCACACATGTCCCCATCCTGTAAATATGGTCCCAAATCCTGTATATATACCCCCATCCTGGAATATACATTCCCCCATATTATCTAAATGTTCCCCATCCTGTACATATGCCCTATCCTGAAAATATGTCCCCCCATCCCCATCCTGTATATATATGCCCTCATCCTGTTAAGTGCCCCCATCCTTTTTATATGCCCCCATTCCCTATATATGGCCTTACCAATGGTGGAATTGCGGCTGCTGAGCAGGGGTGCCGGTGGCAGGTTCCTGAGGGTGAGGGACACAGGTGTAGGACCAGAGTAGTGGAGATGTACCGGCGGCAGCGAGCGCTGGGCGCCGCCATGTTTTTTTCTGGGCAGCTGCATTCACTATGTGTAGCAGGCAGCACAGACTTCAACAAAATGGCCGCGGCCATAGAGGAGACCCGCGGCCAATTTGCAGTGTCTACCTCTACTGGCCGGCTGCACATATTGAATGCAGCCGCCCACAAAAAACATGGCGGCGCCCAGCGCTCACTGCTGCCGGTACTCCCCCGCATCTACGGCCATACACCCGTGCCCCTCACCCTCCGGAACCTGCCCCCAGCACCCCCGCTTGGCACCCGGGCCCGGTAATGTGTAATTTTAAATTTTACATATTTTTTTTTTTTTTACATTCTCTTTTTAAGACGCACCCCCGTTACCCCCAGTGTTTGGGGGAAACAAAAGTGCGTCTTAAAAAGCGAAAAATACGGTATATTGAAGCGTTCCAGAGTTATTACCACATAAAGTGACACAGGTCAGGAAAGTGAAAGCAGGCCACCCCGGCTGGGTCCAATTTTTTCATAAAAGTTCCTTCGAGATAAGTGTTATTGTATAATCCTTAAATATGTTAGTGCTATATAGTTATGATATTGCTGATCACTTTGTCATGCTTTACATTTCTTAAATGACTTTATAGAGTTTATTTTCTAGTTTAAGCGCCAAGTTGGAGAGAGTGAAGATGACACTGATTTGTGGATCGGGTACTGTTCATTTCATCTTGGTGACTACAAGAAAGCTCTGGAGGTAATAATAATGTATTTCCTTTGTGCTGATAGACAGTGTGTTTTAACCAAATTTTGGATTTGATCAGAAAATGAGAAAATATCAACTTTTTAACATTTAATAGGTTTAAAGATTTTTTTTCATTTTCCATGTCATCAAATGTGTGAACCCTTTTACTGCCAGGTCAATTTAACCTCTTAACGATAGCCTTACATCTACAGACGTCGGAAAAAAAGGGTACTTATGCCTAGGAATAAGCCCTGGTGCGCCCCCCAGTGACCAAAAATCTCCGGGCTTTCAGCAATCAGGGGTAGCTGAGACCCTAGAGATTAGGAATTGGCTGTATTTTTACTGGCACCAGTAATGTGATGACCGGCAAACCGTTTACCGGTCATGACAGTACAAAAAATGTCACCGCCAGTAAAAAGTGCTTTCACTTTGATCCGACATGAAACACATGTCGGATCAAAGTGATCCATTAACCCCTAAAGCCCCCAAGACCTCCGGTACCGGAGATTTGCCTCCCACACCTACCCCGGTCCATTGAAAAATGGAGGCGGTGCGCTGCCTCCCCTGCATCTTTATGCGGACTGACATGTCACACATGTCAGACCGCATGGAAATGACCTCCCCTGGTGCTCCCTAGTCCCTGGTGCTCCCTAGTCCCCTCCGGGGTCCCACCAGCCTCTGGACACCCTTCCGCCGATGCCAGGTGCCCGGTAACCCCTTCCTCCTTCCCCAAGGCCCACACATGCCGTCCCCGCCGCCTCTGTAACTCCATCCGATGTGACCAAACATCACATCAGATGGAGTTTGCAGGCCCCCCGTCCCCCAGTAAAGCCCCCCCTGCCTCCCCCTCACCACTCTTACCTACCACCGATTCTGATTCTGGCCCTGGGGTCCTGCAATCTCGGAGGCCTCTCCTCCCGTTTGCCGGCTGCTGCCGGCTGCGCGCACCTCTGTGTGCGCTCGCACCTCTGTGTGCGCTCGCACCTCTTCTGCGCGCCGCTGTTAACTGTTTCAGTGCGGCCAAGGGAATGACAAGTCATGAACTCAATTAGTTCATGACCTATCAGAATCCTCTTATCACAAGGGGTTAACTGTGATGTTCATGGTGGTCTCCACATCAGATCACCATGAACATCAGTGTTAACCCCTCTGTGACCCCAGGATCTTGATGGGTCAAGAACTCAGTGAGTTCGTGACCCGTCAAGATCCTGGGGTCACACAGGGGTTAACACTGATCTTCATGGTGATCTAATTTGGAGATCATCATGAAGACCAAAGTTAACCCCTTGTGACCCAAGGATCGTGACCTAAGTTCATGACCTGTCATCCTCCTGTCAATGTACCTGCTCTTATAGCATTTGGGGGATGCCCACATATGCTATAAAACTGAGAATCATCGTGGGACCACCTACTGGACTATGTCGGACCTTCCCACTGGACTACGCCGGACCTTCCCACTAGACTACATCGGACGTCAAATAATAATAAAGATGGGGTCCAAGTAGTGTTTGTGGTTTTTTTTCTAATGAAAATATTTTCCTCTGTCTTGTGTCTTTTTTACAATTTACTAGAGATTCCTAATGGCCCGGTCTAATATTGGCCAGACATTAAGAATCTCGGGCTTAGTGCCAGCTGACAAAAAGCTGGCATTAACCTCTCATTACCCAGTCTGCCACCGCTACACGGCAGCTGGAAGAGCTGGATACAGCGCCAGAAAATGGCGCTTGTACGAATGCGCCATTTTCTGGGCTGGCTGTGGGCTGCAATTCGCAGCCAGGGGGGGCCAGAAAGTTTGGGCCTCCCCATGCTGAGGATTCCAGCCCCCAGCTGCTTAGTTGTACCTGGCTGGACCTCAAATCTGGCGAAGCTCCACGTTGTTATTTCATGAAATAATAAAAAAAAAAAAGGTGCTTCTCTATATTTTTGGTTTCCAGCCAGGTACAATAGGCAGAAGGAGTTGGTGGCAGCCCATAGCTGCCTGCTGTCCCTGGCTGGATCAAAAATATGGCGAAGCCCCACGTCTTTTTTTTTTTAAATTTTAATAAAGAAATAATAAAAATGCAGGAGAGGAGACGCCCAGAACATGGTGTCTCCGGATCTTGTGAACGGGTCATTCCATGTCAAGTGAACCAATGATTATTACCTCTATATTTTTAATTCTTTTGAGATTTTGTTATTTGATAATAGCATGTCAGACAATGCAAAATGTGAAGAGAAAAATTTTTTAAAAAATTTATTTTTTTTTTAAATGATTTTCAAAGTTCGGAAAAAGTGTGAATTTCGCTGTTGCCTGCCTTTACGTTTCTCCTCATAACTAAGGCTAGGAATAAGATAGAGAGACAAAATAAACACCATTCTACTCAGAACTATACAGGCTTTCACCAGATATGTCACAAGAGGATCTTTGTTAATATTTTACCCATGTGATCGCAAGCGCAAAACTTTAAAACGTATTTCCGAAAAATCGGCGCGCTTTAAATATTTCAAAAACTGCCCATGTGTCTGCTTTGCTCTTAGCCACATCTGTACCAAATTTCAAGTTGGGATCGCAATGGGATCATATTTTAACATATTTTACTATTAATAGCGTCAATGGGTCATTCCATATCAAGTGATCTAAATATGAATATTTTTTTTTACCTGACGTCTTTAGATTTTTTTTTTTTTTTTTTTCCTTTATGAAGTACTACTTTAGTTAATTACAAATTAAAAGTTTGGAATTTTTTTCTTCATCAGTTAATTTTTTACAGATTTTTAAAGTTTAAAAAAAGGGTGAATTTTGGCCTGGTACGACTTTAAAATTTTTTATCTCGGGCTAGAAATAAGATAGAGAAACAAAATAAACACCATTCTACTCAGAACTGTCCAGGCTTTCACCAGATATGTCACAAGAGTATATTTGTTAATTTTAAATTTTTACCTATGCGAATGCAAACGCAACATTTTGAAACGCATTTCCGAAAAAAACATTTTAATAAAAATTTTCCAAAACTGCCCATGTGTCTTTTATGCTCTTAGCCACATCTGTACCAAATTTCAAGTTGGGATCGTGATGGGATCATATTTTAAAATATTTAACTATGGTTAATCTCATTTTTATTAAATTTTGAAAAAACATATGAAAGACATACATTCAATCTTTTAACAAAATCTTGAGACATATAAAATATACAAAAAGAGAATTCACAAAGTTATTAGTAACTTTAAGATAAGCTGCAAATTTACTTTTGCGCTTATCTCTGGTGCAATATATACTACAATCTAAATATAATTCCAAACACTCAAGTATACAACCTTTCTCAGGGTTTTGAGATGTTCTGATGTCAAGGGGACAAGCAGCCCCAGCAGAATGATTTTTATCACTTGGCCCTTTCTAACAGGTTGACCACGTAAGTGGGTCATTACCCGTTGAGGCCTAGTTGGAATAGTCTATCGACTGGTGTACCGGAAAGGAAGGCCGAAATATTAATGATCTACTCACAGCTCAGAGTTTTCGATACCTGTCTAATGTTCACTAGAATTCTGAAGGTATAGGCGTAGAAAGGAAATACCTAGACTGAATGTATCAGATGGGAAGAAAAGAGAGATAGAAAAGAAGAGAGAGAGAGAAGAGAAACAAAAAACATTAGAAAAAGTTATACTGGGAAAGAAAAGCCACGTAAGAAAAAAAGAAAAAAAGGAGGGGGGGGGGGACGGGTGAGGTATGGGAAGGAGAAAGGGTACTCATCCCACTGACTCCCCATCAGCCAGAGGTCGAGCCATATTATCTGTGCTGGAAAAGATACTCCTAAATTCTGCAGAGTCGTGAAAAAGAATCCATTCAACCCAAATCCCTAAGAATTTGTTCCGAGATCCCGACGCATCAGCTGCGAGCTCCTCCATTCGATATGTGTCCATCAATTCTTTGAACCAATCAAGTAGAGATGGAGCCCGGCTTGATTTCCAGAACCTCGGGATCACAGCACGAGCAGCCAAGATGCAAAAGCGGAGAATATCCCTCTTCTGTAGCCCAATAGGACCTGGAAAAATGGATAACATTGCCGATTCTGGGCAGCATTCGGCTTCTTTACCTGTTATCCGGGCGTATGCATTGAAAACCTCAGACCAGAACCGCCGGATTTCCCCACAACTCCATCAAATGTGTATCATTGTACCCTTCTCTTCCCCACAGCGCCAGCAGGTATCAGGGGTTCCAGGGAACATGTTCCGGAGTGTCGTCGGGCACAAGTACCATCTAGTGAGCAGCTTATAGCTTCTTTCTTGTGCAGAACAAGCGCTAGCTAGTGAGTGAGTAAATATAAAGCATTTCTGCCAATTAGCTTCTGAAATGCTACACCCCAATTCCCTCTCCCAAGCACGTTGGAAGTAAAGGGTGCCCTGCTCTCTCATGGACCCTAAGGCCTGGTATAGAAATGATATTTTGCGCCTCGGTGGAGCCTCCAGTTGGAATAACCTCTCCAATACGTTGGGCGTCAATCTTACCCTGCAAGAGTGGTCAGCTGAATATAATTATGCTCTGTATTGGAGAAATTCGAATCACTTAAGAGGTCTCGTAGGTTCTTTGAGTTGTAGCTCTGCCATCGGGGGCAAACCACCACTGGACAGAGTCTGTCCTACTCGGGTGTCATCCACAATCCGCCAACATAAAAATCTCTGCCTGTCAAATCTGGGTGGGAAAGATGGGTTGGAAAAAAGGGGAGTCAAAGGGCTAAGTCTGTCGTTTAAGCGGAGGGTTTTCGTCACTAGGTGCCATACCTTCAAGGTGTTTCTGGTCATGTCTGTCAAAGGTACTAGGTCTGTGGAGTCTTTAGGGGAAATCCAAAGCAGGTGTTTCAGCGGAATCCCCAAACCCTCTTGCTCCACCCCTACCCATTTCTTGGAGGACGCATGATAATGCCAATCTAGAGCTCTAACAAGAGAGGAAGCCTCAAAGTACGCTCGTATGTTGGGTAGTCCAACCCCTCCTCTGGTCTCGGGCAAGGATAGGATATTCATTCGCAATCTGGACCTCTTGCCCCCCCAGACAAATCTAAGGATCATAGATTGCATTTTGGAGAGGAAACCTCTATCCAATAGAACAGGAACTGTCTGAAAAGTATATAAGAGTCGGGGCAAGACATCCATCTTGACTACGTTTATTCTCCCGAACCAGGATAGCTTTAATTGTCTATAGGAGGTAAATGCCGATTCCGCGTTAGTCAAAAGGGGTTGATAATTTAAATTGAATATTTGTTTAAGATCTTTTGGTATAAGGACTCCCAAGTACTTAATGGCTTCTACTTTCCATTTAAATGGGAACTGTTTAGATAGATGAGAAACCAATTCTCCAGGCAAAGAAATATTGAGTGCCTCGGTTTTGGAGCAATTCACTTTAAAGTTGCTCAATTGTCCGAACCGTTCAAACTCCATTAAGACCGAAGGGATGGAGACCAGGGGCTGGGAGATGTAAAGTAGCAGGTCATCTGCAAATAAGGCTAATTTGTGATGACTCTGTCCCAGCTTGACCCCATGGACGCATTCATTGGACCTAAGTGCAAAATATTTAACTATTATAGTGTCAATTCAAAAGTCACCAAGAACACAATCAGTCATTTTTTCACAATTGCCCGTCAATAGTTTGAATTTGATATAAAGAAACATAGTCTTGTAACATCTCAAATGAAAGCTGTTACCGTTCTGAGTAAAATGATGCCTCTCCCACTTCATTATCTTATTTCTAGCCTGAGATAAAAAAATTTAAAGTCGTACCAGGCCAAAATTCACCCTTTTTTTAAACTTTAAAAATCTGTAAAAAATTAACTGATGAAGAAAAAAATTCCAAACTTTTAATTTGTAATTAACTAAAGTAGTACTTCATAAAGGAAAAAAAAAAAAAAATCTAAAGACGTCAGGTAAAAAAAAATATTCATATTTAGATCACTTGATATGGAATGACCCATTGACGCTCTTACTAGTAAAATATGTTAAAATATGATCCCATTGCGATCCCAACTTGAAATTTGGTACAGATGTGGCTAAGAGCACAGCAGACACATGGGCAGTTTTTGAAATATTTAAAGCGCGCCGATTTTTCGGAAATGCGTTTTAAAGTTTTGCGCTTGCAATCACATGGGTAAAATATTAACAAATATCCTCTTGTGACATATCTGATGAAAGCCTGGACAGTTCTGAGTAGATTGGTGTTTATTTTGTTTCTCTATCTTATTTCTAGCCCGAGATATGATAGAAAATGTAAAGCCATACCAGGCCAAAATTCGCACTTTTTTAAAACTTTAAAAATCTGTAAAAAATTAACAGATAAAGAAAAAAATTCAAAACTTTTTTTTTGTAATTAGATAAAGTTGTTCTTCAGATAGAAAAATTTTTTTAAAAATCTGAGGACGTCAGGGAAAAAAAATATTCATTTTTGGATCACTTGACATGGAATGACCCGAACATGCCCTAAAAGTGAAAAATTGTGTGAAAAAAAGAAAATGTTCAATATGACTACCTATTGTTATCTAATTCTGTGAAGTAGGTTCCACATGCTCACTATACCCCTAGATATAATCCATGAGGGGTCTAGTTTCCAAAATGGGGTCACTTGGGGTGGCGCTCCAATATTTAGGCACACAGAGGCTTTCCATAAGCGACATGGTGTCCTCTAACAATTTGAATGGAAAATTAGCTCCAATTGTTAACAGACACCACGTTGCGTATGGAGAGCCCCTGTGTGCCTAAGCATTGGAGCTCCCCCACAAGTGACCCCAATTTGGAAACCAGACCGCCCAAGGAACTTATCTAGATACATAGTGAGCACTTTTAACCCCCAGGTGCTTCACAAATGAATCCGTAAAAATTAAATAAGAAAATATTTGTGAAAAAAAAAGTGCTTTTTCATTTTTACGGATCAAATTGTGAAGCACCTAGGGGTTCAAAGTGCTCTTTATGCATCTAGATAAGTTCCTTGGGGGGTCTAGTTTCCAAAATGGGGTCGCTTGTGGGGGAGCTCCAATCTTTAGGCACAGAGAGGCTCTCCATACTCGACATGGTGTCCGCTAACAATTGGAGCTAATTTTCCATTTACATTTTTAGCGGACACCATGTCACGTATGGAGAGCCCCTGTGTGCCTAAACATTGGAGCTCCCCCACAAGTGACCCCATCTTGGAAACTAGACTTCCCTAAGGAACTTAACTAAATGCATAGTGAGCACTTTGAACCCTAAGGTGCTTCACAAATTGATCTGTAAAAATGAAAAAGTACTTTTTTTTTTTTCTTTCGCAAAAATTTTCTTTTAGCCTCAATTTTTTCATTTTTACATGAGCAACAGGATAAAATGCATCCTAAAATTTGTTGGGCAATTTCTCCTGAGTACACTGATACCTCATATGTGATCATAAACCACTGTTTGGGCGCACAACAGGGCTCAGACTGGAAGGAGCACCATTTGACTTTTTGAATGGAAAATTAGCTCCAATAGGCAAATTGCGCTCCTTCCCTTCTGAGCCCTGCCATGAGCCCAAACAGTGATTTACGACCACATATGAGGTATGTGTGTACTCAGGAGAAATTGGCCAACAAATTTTAGGATGCATTTTATCCTGTTGCCCATGTGAGAATGAAAAAATTGAGGCAAAAAGAAAATTTTTGTGAAAAATAAAAAGTACTTTTTCATTTTTACTGATCAATTTGTGAAGCACCTGAGGGTTTTTTGAGGCTAAAAGAACATTTTTGTTGGAAAAATTAAAATGTCAATGTTTTGTTTCCACTTTGCTTTAGTTCCTGTGAAGCACCTGAAGGGTTAATAATCTTCTTGAATGTAGTTTTGAGTAGCTTGAGGGGTGCAGTTTTTGGAATGGTGTCACTTTTGGGTGTTTTCGGTCATGTATGCCCCTCAAAGGGACTTCAAATGTGATGTGGTCACTAAAAAAATGGGTTTGTAAATTTTGCTGGAAAAATTGCTGATGAACTTTGAACCCTTATAGCTTCCTACCAAAAATGTTTTTCCCAAAATTGTGCTAATGTGAGGTAGACATGTGGGAAATGTTATTTATTAACTATTTTGTGTCACGTAACTCTCTGGTTTAACAGAATAAAAATAAAAAATTTGAAACTTGGGAAATTTACAAAATTTTCGCCAAATGTTTTATTTTTTCACAAATAAACGCTAAAATTATCGACCTAAATTTACTATCATGAAGCCCAATATGTCACGAAAAGACAATCTCAGAATCGCTAAGATCCGTTGAAGCGTTTCAGAGATATTACCTCATAAAGGGACACTGGTCAAAATTGCTAAAAACGGTCTGTTCATTAAGGTGGAAATTGGCTCCGTCACGAAGGGGTTAAAGGGGTGGTCCAAAACACACATTCATTTTTTTTCTAAATATCTATTTATTTAATGCCATGATCTAATCTTTAATCCTCTAACATTCTCTAATCCCTTCCCAACAGGGCGATTTTTCATTTTTACGCTTTCATTCTTTCCTCCTTTTATTCCAAAAGCCAGAACCTTTTAATTTTTCCTTCGATATAGCCATGTGAGGGCTTGTTTTTGTGAGACAAGTTTTATTTTTAAAGGGGCTCCCTGTCCTCTGCCACCGTGTCCCCTTGTTCTCTGCCCCTGTCCTCTGCACCTGTGTCCCTCTATCCTCTGCCCCTGTGTCCCCCTGTCCTCTGCCCCTGTGTCCCCCTGTCCTCTTCCCCTGTGTCCCCCTGTCCTCTGCCTCTGTGTTCCCTGTCCTCTGCCCCTGTGTCCCCCTGTCCTCTGCCTCTGTGTTCCCCTGTCCTCTGCCCCTGTGTCCCCCTGTCCTCTGCCCCTGTGTCCCCCTGTCCTCTGCCCCTGTGTCCCCCTGTTCTCTACCCTTTCCTCTGCCTCTGTTCTCCCACCTCCACCGGCGTTACCATTGCAGGCTGATGTCTGCAGAGAATTTGTGTGAAACCGGTCATGTGACAGGGCGGGCTGATGTGACGTCTCACAGGGCCTATCACATGACTGGCTCCGAATAGATTGTCTTCCTCCAGCCGTCAGCCTGCAATGGTAACGCAGGGGGAGAACCGAGCAAGGAGGGGGGAGGACGGATCGGCGGGGGGGAAGGCGGAGGGAGAACGAGCAGAAGGGAGAGCGGGCGGCAGCACCGATACTGGCCGCTACATCGGAATACTCATAACTTGGGTGTTCCAATATGGCGGTCGGTGTCCTTCTGGTTTCGCACAGCCGGGAGATGAGCGACGGCTACCATCGGGAGATCAGCGGCTAGCGCCACTGATCTCCCGACATTAGCAGTGGTGTTTGTGTCACTTTGACTTCTGTCACCTGTGTCGCTATCCCACAATGGTGCTTGTTGTGAATTCTGCTTGTGGGCTCCCTCCTGTAGTTGTGGCTGGTAATGCAGTTGATCCTGTTTTGTAGTCTTGGTCAGGGGAATTGGATAATTGAAATTTAGACTGGGGTATTTAGGTTTGCAGGATTTCCTCAGTCCTTACCAGTTGTCAATTGTTCCTTGAGGTGTTTCACCTCTGCCTGGTCTCTTCTTTCCCTGCTGCAAAACTTCCAAGCTAAGTGAATGGTCCTGTTTTCTTGTGGCACACATGCTGTGTGCTTGTTTTGGAATTGTCTATTTCTGCTCAGAGTTGTGTTTTTTGTGGATATTTCGTCTGCATGTCTGTCTTAACCTGCTCCCTTTTAGAAAGTTTTCTTTCTAGGATTTAAGTGCTATTCATTTGTTGTTGGCTTGTACAGCTTTTGATTGTGATTGTGATTGGATTCACAGGAGTTCCGCAGATTTAGAGGGCGCCGAGTCTTGAGTAGACTCAGGGGTATTTTTGTATTATCTGCTGTGGACATGTTTGAAAGGATTTTCATACTGACTGCAGTAGTATTCTGTACTATCTTTACCTATCTAGCTAGAGTGGCCCCATTTGCTAGATTCTGTTTTCTGCCTGAGTGTGTCTTTTCCTCTCTTACTCACAGTCAATATTTGTAGGGAACTTTCTATCCTTTGGGGGTTCTGCTCTGAGGCAAGATAGAATTCCTGTTTATATCTTTAGGGGTAGCTAGTTCTCCGGCCGTGTTGAGGTGTCTAGGGTATGGTTAGTCACATCCCACGGCTACTTCTAGTTGCGGGGTTAGGTCAGGAACTGCGGTCAGTATAGGTACCACTTACTCCTGTGAAATATATTCATGCGGCTCCAAGGTCACCGGATCATAACAGTACAACTGGCCAACAATGAGTTAAATGCATCTCAGAAGAAGGGAAGAAAGGTGTTTAAGCATTTTTTTTTCTGCAGTCTGCTTTGTCTTTTCTTCCCTCTTTTTCTCTTTGTGGCTGCGGGATTCTTGTGCTATCATGGATGTTCAGGAATTAGTTTCTCGTGTAGACCAGCTTGCTGCTAGGGTACAGGGAATTTCAGATTATATTGTTCAGACTCCAGTTTTTGAGCCGAAAATTCCCACTCCTGATTTTTTTTTTGGTGACAGGTCCAAATTTTTGAGTTGTAAAAACAACTGTTAAACTGTTTTTTGCTCTGAGACCTCGATCCTCTAGTGATTCTATTCAGCAGGTTAAAATTGTCATCTCCCTGCTGTGTGGTGATCCGCAGGATTGGGCGTTATCTCTTGAATCTGGGAATACGGCGTTGCTTAACTTTGACTCCTTTTTTCAGGCATTAGGACTGTTATATGATCAACCTAATTCTGTGGATCAAGCTAAAAAGATGTTGTTGGCCCTGTCTCAGGGTCAAGAGGCAGCGGAAGTATATTGTCAATAATTCAGAAAATGGTCTGTGTTAACTAAATGGAATGATGATGCTTTGGTGGCAATTTTCAGAAAGGGTCTTTCTGAATTGGTTAAGGATGTGATGGTGGGTTTCCCACACCTTCTGGTCTGAGTGATTCTATGTCTCTGGCCATTCAGATTGATCGGCGTTTGCGGGAGCGCAGAACTGTGCGCTCTGTGGCGTTGTCCTCAGAGCAATATCCTGAGCCAATGCAGTGTGATAGGATTCTATCCAGAACTGAACGGCAAGGATTTAGACGTCAGAAGAGGTTGTGTTATTATTGTGGCAATGCTTCTCATGTCATTTCTGTCTGCCCTAAGCGGACAAAGAGGGTCACTAGTTCATTTACCATCAGTACTGTACAAACTATATTTTTATTATCTGTGTCCTTGATTTGTTCATTGTCATCATTTTCTGTTATGACGTTTGTGGATTCAGGCGCCACCTTGAACTTAATGGATGTTGAGTTCGCCAGGCGTTGTGGCTTTCCTTTGCAGCCTTTGCAGAACCCTATTCCTCTAAGGGGCATTGATGCTACACCCTTGGCTAAAAATAAGCCCCAGTTTTGGACTCAGGTGTCCGTGTGCATGGCGCCAGCTCATCAGGAAGATTGTTGATTTCTGGTTTTGCATAATTTGCACGATGCGATCGTGTTGGGTTTTCCGTGTTTGCAGGTACATAATCCTGTTTTAGATTGGAAGTCTATGTCTGTGACTCGTTGGGGTTGTCAGGGGGTACATGATGATGTTCCTATGTCTCCTCTTCCTCTTCTGAGATTCTGGAGTTTTTGTCTGATTTTCATGATGTATTCGATGATACAAAGTCCAGTTTTCTTCCACCACACAGGGAGTGCAATTGTGCGATTGACTTGATTCCGGGCTGTAAGTTTCCTAAGGGTCGACTTTTCAACTTGTATGTGCCTGAACATGCTGCCATGCGGAGCTCTATTAAGGAGTCTTTGGAGAAAGGGCATATTCGGCTGCCTTCTTCACCGTTGGGAGCGCGGTTTTTTTTTGTTGCTAAGAAAGATGGCTCTTTGAGACCCTGTATTGATTATCACCTCTTGAATAAGATCACGGTCAAGTTTCAATACCCTTTACCTTTGATTTCCGACTTGTTTTCTAGGCTCAAGGGGGCAAGTTGGTTTACTAAGATTGACCTTCGGGGGGCATATTATCTTGTGCGTATTAAGCAGGGTCACAAATTGAAGACGGCGTTCAACACGCCCAAAGGCCATTTTGAATACCTTGTGATGCCGTTCGGGCTCACTAATGCTCCATCCGTTTTTCAGTCCTTTATGCATGATATCTTTAGGAATTATATTGATAAATTCTTGATTGTTTATTTGGATGATATTTAGATTTTTTACGATGATTGGGATTCTCATGTGGAACAGGTCAGGACGGTATTTTAGATCCTTCGTGACAATGCTTTGTATGTTAAAGGTTCTAAGTGTCTCTTTGGGGTTCAGAACGTTTCTTTTTTGGGCTTCATTTTTTCTTCCTCGTCTATGGAGATGGATCCGGTTAAGTTTCAGGCCATTCATGATTGAGTTCGACCCACGTCTGTGAAGAGCCTTCAGAAATTTTTGGGTTTTGCAAATTTTTATTGCCGGTTCATTGCCAATTTTTCCAGCGTTGTTAAACCGTTAACTGATTTGACTATGAAGGGCGCTGATGTGGAGAACTGGTCCTCTGTGGCTGTTTCTGCCTTTCAGGAGCTTAAACAACGGTTTACTTCTGCTCCTGTGTTGCGCCAATCGGATGTCTCTCTTCCGTTTCAGGTTGAGATTGATGCTTCTGAGATTGGGGCAGGGGCCGTTTTGTCTCAGCGGGATCCTGTCAGTTCCTCCATGAAACCGTGTGCCTTTTTTTCCCGTAAATTTTCGCCTGCAGAACGCAATTGTGATGTCGGCAATCAGGAGTTGTTGGCTATGAAGTGGGTGTTTGAGGAGTGGCGACATTGGCTTCAGTGGGCTGCGCATCATATTGTGGTCTTGACTGATCCATCTGATGGACAATTTGGTGTTGTCTCGGGAGACTGCTCAACGTTTTGCTAACCGTCATCGGTGTGTTGGTTCCCGGCTTCGGGTTGGCGATTTGGTCTGGTAGTCTTTCAGACATGTTCCTATGAAAGTTTCCTCTCCTAAATTCAAGCCTCGGTTTACTGATCCTTACAGGATTTCTGAGATTATTAATCCTATATCTTTTCAATTGGCGCTTCCGGCCTCTTTTGCGTTCCAGAATTTCTTCCATAGATCTTTATTGCGGAAGTATGTTGAGCCTGTGGTTCCCACTGTTGCTCCTCCGGACCCTGTGTTGGTCGATGGGGAGTTGGAGTATGTGGTTGAGAACATTTTGGATTCTCGTTTTTCGCGGCGGAGGCTACAGTACCTTGTCAAATGGAAGGGTTATGGTCAAGAGGATAATTCATGGGTTTTTGCCTCTGATGTCCATGCCCCAATTTGGTTTGTGCTTTTCATCTGGCTCATCCTGATAGGCCTGGGGGTTCTGGTGAGGGTTCGATGTCCCCTCCTCAAGGGGGGGTACTGTTGTGAATTCTGCTTGTAGGCTCCCTCCTGTGGTTGTGGCTGGTAATGCAGTTGATCCTGTTTTGCAGTCTTGGTCAGGTGAATTGGATAATTGGAATTTAGACTGGGGTATTTAGGTTTGCAGGATTTCCTCAGTCCTTGCCAGTTGTCCATTGTTCCTGGAGGTGTTTCACCTCTACCTGGTCTCTTCCTGCCCTGCTGCAAAACTTCCAAGCTAAGTGAATAGTTTTGTTTTCTTTTGGCACACATGCTGTGTGCTTGTTTTGGAATTGTCTATTTCTGCTCACAGTTGTGGTTTTTGTGGATATTTGGTCTGCATGTCTGTCTTAACCTGCTCTCTTTTAGGAAGTTTTCTTCCTAGGATTTAAGTGCTATTCATTTGTTGTTGGCTTGTACAGCTTTTGATTGTGTCAGCATTGTTGGATTCACAGGAGTTCCGCAGATTTAGAGGGCGCCGAGTCTTGTGTAGACTCAGGGGTATTTTTGAATTATCTGCTGTGGATATTTTTTAAAGGATTTTTATACTGACTGCAATAGTATCCTGTCCTGTCTTTATCTATCTAACTAGAGTGGCCTCATTTGCTAGATTCTGTTTTCTGCCCGAGTGTGTTTTATCCTCTCTTACTCACAGTCAATATTTGTAGGGAGCTTTCTATCCTTTGGGGGTTCTGCTCTGAGGCAAGATAGAATTCCTGTTTCTATATTTAGGGATAGCTAGTTCTCCGGCCGTGTTGAGGTGTCTAGGGTATGGTTAGTCACATCCCACGGCTACTTCTAGTTGCGGGGTTAGGTCAGGAACTGCGGTCAGTATAGGTACCACTTACTCCTGTGAAAGATATTCATGCGGCTCCAAGGTCACCGGATCATAACAGGTGCCACAGTGCATTGTGGGATAGCGACATAAGCGCCGAAGTCTGTGACACATATTATTGGTGATTATATAGTAGATGTATATGTGTGGGTATGTATATGTGTTTGTGTGTGGCTTACTGCTGTATACTCAAGGCTGTTTGCAGGCTTCTGCTGTATACTCAGGGCTGTGTGCAGGCTCCTTATGTATACTGGGGGCTGTGTATGGGCTCCTGTTGTCTACTGAAGGTTGTGTGCGGCCTCCTGCTGTATACTGGGTGCTGTGTGTGGCCTCCTACTGTATACTGAGTGCTGTGTGCGGCCTCTTGCTGTATACTGGGAACCATGTACAGCCTCCTGCTGTATGCTAGGGGCTGTGTGGCGGCTTCTACTATATACACAGGGCTGTGTGCGGGCTCCTTCTCTGTGTTGGGGGCTGTGTATACTGGGGATGTATGCGGCCTCTTGCTGTATACTGAGAACTATGTACGGCCACCTGCTGTATGCTAGTGGCTGTGTGCCGGCTTCTACTGTATATTCAAGGCTGTGTGCGGGCTCCTGTATACTGGGGGCTGTGTGTGGGCTCCGTTTGTATACTGAGGGCTGTGTGTGGGCTCCTACTGTATACTGAGGGCTGTGTGTGGGCTCCTTCTGTATACTGGGGGCTGTGTGCGGGCTCCTGTTGTATACAGGGGGCTGTGTGTGGCCTGCTGCTGTATACTGAAGGCTGTGTGCGGCCTCCTGCTGTATACTGAGGGCTGTGTGTAGGCTTTTGCTATATACTGACGGCTGTGTGCGGCCTCCTTCTGTATACTGACGGCTGTGTGCAGCCTCCTGCTGTATACTGGGGGCTATGTGTGGCCCTCCTGCTGTATTCCTAGGTCTGTGTGTGGCCCTCCTGCTGTATATTGGGAGCTGTGTGCAACCTCCTTCTGTATACTTGGGGCTGTGTGCAGCCTCCTGCTGTATACTCAAGGCTGTGTGCGGCCTCCTGCTGTATACTCAGGGCTATGGGCTGTCTCATTCCTCCCTTGTGCGCTGTCTCTTTCCCCCTTGTACGTCCTGTCTCAGTCTCTTTCACCCTTGTGTGTGTCTTTGTGCACCCTAGTGTTGTCCATCCTCCACTTTCACTGCTCCGTCCTCCACCCACACTGCTCTGTACTCCACCCCCACCTGCTCCATCCTCCACCCTCACTTGCTCCGTCCTCCACCCTCACCTGCTGCGTCCTCCACCCTCACCTGCTTCGTCCTCCACCTTCACCTGCTCCGTCCTCCATTCCCACCTGCTCCATCATCCACCCTCACTGCTCCCTCCCCCATTCCCACCTGCTCTGTCCTCCACCCTCACTGCTCCCTCCCCCATTCCAACCTGCACGGTCCTCCACCCTCACTGCTCCATCCTCTACCCTCACTGCTCCATCTTCCACCCTCACTGCTCTGTCCTCCATCCCCACCTGCTCTGTCCTCCTTCCCCACCTGCTCTGTCCTCCACTCTCACTGCTCCGTCCTCCACCCACACTGCTCCGTCCTCCACCCACACTGCTCCGTCCTCCACCCTCATCTGCTCCATCCTTCACCCTCACCTGCTCCTTCCTCCATCCTCCACCCCCACCTGCTCCGTCCTCCACCCTCACCTGCTCCGTCTTCCACCCTCACCTGCTCCGTCCTTCACCCTCACCCGCTCCGTCCTCCACCCTCACCTTCTCCGTCCTCCACCCTCACCTGCTCCGTCCTCCACCCTCCACTCTCACCTGCTCCCTCCCCCATTCCCACCTGCTCCGTCCTCCACCCTCACTGCTCCTTCATCCACCCTCACTGCTCCGTCCTCCATCCCCACCTGCTCTGTCCTCCATCCCCATCTGCTCCGTCCTCACTGCTCTGTCCTCCGCCATTGCCGCTCCTTATTATTGTTGCGGCCTGAACGCTGAGTATCTCTGTGGAACATGTCATGTGACAGGGCGGGCTCATGTGAGTTTGCGCGTCACATAGACCCCGTCACATGACCCGCTCCACAGAAATCCTCAGTGTTCAGGCCACAACGGTAATGCGTGGCTGGAGTAGGAACGGAGCGGCAATGGGGAGGGACGGAGCAGTGGGGGGTACCGAGCAGCAGGGAGACTGGGCGATGGCAGCTCTAGTAGTGACCATATCGGAATACCCATCACTTGGGTGTTCCAATATGGCGGTCGGTGTACTTCTGATGATGGACAATTTTAGGTAAGTATATATTAGATGTCCTGCGTTGCCTATAGCAACCAATCAGAAGCTGAGCTGTGATTGGTTGCTATAGGTCACCTGGTAAATATTCACACTGTCAAAACAGCCAATGCAGCATCTATAACCTAACACACACCAAACAGTAACTAAGCCTTTTTTTGGCAACTGACTGTAAGGCACAGGGTTAAAATTTCCTCTCAAAACATAGTGATAGACGTTCCCTGAGGTGTGTGCAAAATTTTGTGATTGCAAATTTGACAGCGTGGATTCCTTTAGTGGACTTATATACACTCAGCTTTATATATTGTGAGGTAGCGACGTTGGTTGGCACAACAGAAGGCATGGACCCAGGCACAGTTCACACAGCACACTGTGTAATGGCACGATACAGGTTAGCCACAGACCTCCTGGATACACTTTATACAGTCCAACCATAACTGATAAAGACACACCGTCCCTTCAAATAGGTTCTCCCTTGGCTAGGCCGTGTTATATCAACACATGGCCTCTGCTGCTCTCTTTACCAGCCGCTCAGCAGCTTCATGAAACTTCACTCAGAAAGAAGAACCACACCCTGTATTCCAGCCTAGCTTTTAACCCCGTCCCTACCTCTGGAAAATCCTCCAAGAACTCGGGGTGGAGTGCTTCCTACACGTGTAGGGAGCACAACCTGGGAGACACATACCAGCCGTCACAAATCACCCCGGTCACTGTCTCACATAGCCCCCCTCAGTTTAAACATGCAGGGTTGAACTCCAGCCACCAAACACAGGCCACGAGACAAGGCATCAGCGTTGCCCTGCAACCTCCCGGCCCGGTGTTCTACCGTAAACCGAAAGTTTTGCAGGGAAATGAACCACCGGTGACCTGGGCGTTCCGTTCCTTCGTGGACCTCATCCAGACCAGCGGGGAGTGGTCCGTCATGAGCCGAAACTGCCGTCCGAACAGGTGATACCGCAAGGACTCCAAGGCTCACTTGATGGCCAACACTCCTTCTCCACAACGCTATAGTTCCGCTTGGGAGGGGAGAACTTCCTACTCAATTAGGTGACGGGGTGTTCCTCCCCCTGGACCACCTGGGACTGCACCGCCCCCAGCCCGACCTCCGAGGCATCCGTCTGCACAATAAACTCCTTCCGAAAATCGGGGTTGACGAGAACGGGCTGCCCACACAGGACCCCCTTCAGTGCTCGGAAGGAGTCCTCGGCCTGCGGAGTCCAGCGCACCACGACGGACTTCTTACCCTTGAGAAGGTCCGTCAAGGGGACCGACATTCCAGCGAAATTAGGGACAAACCGTCTGTAGTATCTCACGATACCTAGGAAAGCCCGGACCTGCTTTGTGGTCAGGGGTCGAGGCCACTTCTGGATTGCCTCAACTTTGTTAATTTGGGGCTTAATCACTCCTTGGCCTATCACATACCCCAAGTAGCGGGCCTCAATGAGACCAAAAGCACACTTCTTGGGATTGGCTGTCAACCCGGCTGTACGAAGTGCATCCACCACAGCCTGCACCTGAACTAGGTGGGTCTGCCACTCGGTGCTATAGATAATGATGTCATCAAGGTACGCAGATACATATGCCTGATGGGGTTCCAGCACCAGGTCCATCAGCCTCTGGAACGTGGCAGGGGCTCCATGTAATCCAAATGGCAAGACGACGTAGTGAAATAGACCCTCAGGTGTAGCAAAAGTGGTCTTCTCCTTGGCTGAGTCCGTCAGTGGCACCTGCCAGTACCCCTTGGTCAGATCGAGCGTAGTGAAATACCATGCCTGTCCCAGCCTGTCGATTAGCTCATCCACCCGAGGCATGTGATAAAGATCGAATTTGGATATCTCATTGAGCTTCCTAAAGTCATTACAGAATCGTAAGGAGCCGTCCAGCTTCACTCCTAGACTTTGTCACCCCTAAGTAGAGCATCTTTTTCACCTCCTCCGAGATGACTTGTCTCCGAGCCTCCGGCACCCTGTAAGGCTTCAGGTGTACCTTCATGCGAGACTCGGTGACAATATCATGCTGTATAAGGTTTGTCCTACCGGGCAAGTCTGAGAAAACCTCTGGGTTCTGCTGAACCAACCGTCTGGCCTCTTGCCTCTGTTGCTTGGTGAGACCGTCTCCTATCCTTACTTCCGGCTCGCTCTCCCCGGGGTCTCCGGACCCGGGGATGAGTGCCCGGAAGAGGAGAGAGACGAAGAAAGGTCAGCCATCAGGCCTTCCCGACTTTCCATGGTTTTAACAGGTTGATATGCTATATCTGCTCTGGTTTCCTCCTTCCTGGCTGAAATTCTTTATAGTTGACAACCCCAACCTTTTCCCGAATTTCGTAAGTATCCTGGCACTTCGCTAGAAACGTGCTTTCCGCTGTGGTAACCAACACCAATACCCGATCCCCTGGGTTATAGGACCGTACCGTGGCCTGTCTATTGTACCTGGCACTTTGAGCTGCCTGCGGGTCCTGCAAATGCTCTTTCACTATTGGCATGACTGCGGCTATTCGATTTTGCATCCCCAAAATGTGTTTAATCACGCTTTTATGGGGGGTTGGTTCCTGCTCCCATGTCTCCTTGGCCAGGTCCAACAATCCCCGAGGATGTCGCCCGTACAACAATTCGAATGGCGAAAACCCCGTGGATGATTGGGGTACCTCCCGGATTGCAAACATGAGATATGGGAGCAACATATCCCAGTCCTTCCCATCTTTGGAGACTACCCTTTTTAACATGGATTTTAAGGTTTTATTGAACCGTTCCATAGATTGAAGTATTAGCTTTGAAATAGTTCACCGAATTATGGTCTTATAGTTATGTTAATTTTATAAAAATAACAACAATAACTATACTTTTGTAGTTGTATTTTAATAAATCTTTTTAAAAAATCCTGTGTGGATATGGTGAAAAATAGTGCTGGTGTTTTACAACGTGTATCCCACCCCCCAAACCTACACAAGACAAACAAACATCTATACAGATATGAACCACTGTTGGTTCAAAGAGTGAAGAACTCACTAGTTCTAAACCTGGTAGTCTGAGTCTTAAGGAAAGAATCCACCCGGAAACAATTCGTCTCCTATGGGGGTTCAAACCTATTGACCTGTAACGTCTGGTCAAGTCTTGTCGTTAATGGGTGCTATCCCAATTAACCCTTTGTGTATCTTTCACCTCTATACCAGTCAGATGTCCTATAATCGTATAGATCCAGTATTCATCGGTTTCTGACCATAAATGTGTCAGTATTGAACCCCGCCCGACGCATTTCGCCTCTCCAAATAACATGAGAGGCTCATCAGGGGCTTTGGAGATATAAGGTGTGATGGGTGGATCACCCTAGTTGTATATGATTCACCAAATCATCTGTCTGATGTTCAGACTTAAGGGCTGAGGATAGGAACGGGATTTCCAGGACACGTCCTCTGAAGAAGATAACCTTGTCAAAGGATTCTGTTGGATAATAAAGAGGAGGCTTATCTATAGTAGTTGTAAAGTTTTCAAATATTTTCCTTCACCATGTCCCATAAATTCCCACTATGGTCGTGAGATTTACTATAATATTTAGTACACCCTTATTAGTGTCGTGCTCATTCTCAATGACCGAACACATACCGGATATGGTTATTACTCTTGGATGTTTCTGTCGCGGTCCAAGTCTATAGTCCGGTGTTTCACAAGGTTTTATTCTTTAATATATAAGAAATAAGATATAGCTTATTACTGTCTCATCATAAAGTAGGTTGGTAAACATTCATCGGACAACCTACCCTCTTAGTAGCTTTACAGCCTATTTCAGTGATTATTGAGGTTATCTCTTATGGTACCTTTACACGCCGCCACAACAGGATGCATACAACCCGCTACAGGCTACAAATGTAGCTTGTCGCGCCAATATCGCCCGTAGTAGCGGCGTCTGAAGACGGGACGACACAGCCGGCTACAGATACCTCTGTATCCGTGCACTGCCCATAAACATATGGCAACATCGCCGATTGTAGCGAGCTGTATCGGCGTGTAAAGAAGCTACAGAAGGGAACTCTGGACACCCGGCGATGTAGCTGCAATGTAGCTAAGGCGTGACCCAGGCTCCGGGATACCACGCCCCTTCAGCGATCATTGGAGGAAGCTCCTTCGTTGCGATTGGTTGTCGCTGCACAGGGCGGCATATTTAAGAAGCTGACCAGTCACACTACGCAATTGCTCGGGCGTCATGTATTAATCAGCCTCCTGCGATGCCTGCCCAATCATGGTATTATTGCTTTGTCCTATCAGCGTACGGACGTCTTGTAATCCACAATTGTGGCACGCCTATGTGCTGTCCCTGCTGCACCAGGTCCGCCCATATTAGCTTGTTATTGCGGTGTGTAAATGAGGTACGCTGAGCTACAGACGGCTACTTGCGACACCCGGCGATGTAGCTAGCTGTAGATGTAGCGTAGCGTAGCGCACCTTGTGGCGGCGTCTAAAGGAGATGCGATTACCGTTTGTAACCGTTTGGCCGTGCTCGTGCACGTGAAGTTGCCGTTGGTATCCATCCTGTTGTGGCGGCGTGTAAAGGTACCATTAGAGAAATCCCTGGAAATTCCCTTCTTCTAGGAAGAATAAGTAACGTCACTGTATGTTCAGGTAACACTTTTATCGCAATAATTAGTTTGTTATTCTGGGACCAACCTGCACTAACAACATCAGTGCCCTTTTCTTTGGTTGATAAATTCTGGTGCCCGTCTTTGTTATGGGGCGTAAGTCCTAGTCTGTTAAAAAATCATAACCATAACCATAACCATAATGTCACATTCTAAAGTATGCAGTTATAATTTTCTTTCCCATCATATATATGTACAGTATATATATTTGTACCTGTCGAAATGGTAGTGTCTTGTCTGTAGTGGATATACGATTAAGTTAATCCCCTCAATTTTTTTGTTGTTGTTATGGTCCACTCAGAGCCACTGGATCCAGAATAGCAGGTTGTCTCAGGAGCCTGCAACAAGTATGACAGTGGTGCCTATTATGACTTCCTTAATGGGTTAATGTCTCCTCATTACTCCTTAACCATTATTCCCTAGAAGGTCCTTTCACAACTGTACCTATTCGAATTTCATTTAGATGGATAAATAAACCCTTCTAAACATTCCTTGAAAGATGCTCAATCAAAGCAATCTCCAAAGTTATGTTATATATATGTGCATATACAATGAGCTCCACAAACAAATTACTGTTTTAGGCAGAAGTCACCATGCCTTGCAGGCTTCTGAGACAACTGGCTATTCTGGATCCAGATCGAATAGCCGCAGTCATGCCAATAGTGAAAGAGCATTTGCAGGACCCGCAGGCAGCTCAAAGTGCCAGGTACAATAGACAGGCCACGGATTTTTTAAAAAGATTGATCAAAATACAACTACAAAAGTATAGTTATTGTCGTTATTTTTATTGAACCGTTCCACCAACCCATCCGTTTGAGGATGGTACACTGACGTACGCAGCTGCTTAATATGGAGTAGTCTGCACGGCTCCTTAGTGATTTTGGACATGAATGGGGTTCCCTGATCTGTAAGGATCTCCTTGGGCAACCCCACCCGACAGAACACGGCAAACAACTCCCGAGCAATAAGCTTAGCTGCAGTATGTCTGAGGGGTATCGCCTCAGGGTAACGGGTGGCGTAATCGACTATCACTAGAAATGTGCTGGTGTCCTCGGGCAGATTTTACGAGGGGTCCCACCAAATCCATGGCTATCCACTCAAAAGGGACTTCTATAATGGGCAAAGAGACCAAAGGACTGCAAAAATGAGCCAGGGCCGTGGTAAGTTGGCACTCTGGGCAAGTCTCGCAGTACTTTTTCACCTCCCCGAAGACCCCGGGCTAATAGAACCATTGTAACAGCCGCTCCTGCGTTTTCTTAGCCCCTAGGTGGCCACTCATGAGATGCTTATGAGCCACGTCGAGGACCCGCCGGTGATACAGCTGGGGCACCAACAACTGCTCCACAACATCCCCCCATATATTATCCACTTGGTAAAGTAAATCCTGTTTGAGGGTGAAATGGGGGTACCTTACCTGGGCACCTGGCACCTGTGCCACCCCATCGATTTCGATCACCCGACTCCGGGCGTGTACTAACGTAGGATCCTGGAGTTGGGCTGTCCTGAAAGTACCTGGTGACGCTTCCAACTCCAGGATTGGCTCATCTATTCCGAGCTCGCCTGCCAATACCTCTAGGGACGACCTATCGGGGTCACACTCTGTCCCTTCCGTGACGACCCTTACGGTAGGTGTCCCGGACTCAGGGTCATCGGGCTCAGGCCCTGGACCGTTCTTTACCTGAGGGGTCTTGGAGGGTCCTTTGTATAGAGCCCAGAAAAAAGGCAGATCCCTCCCCAAGATCACATCATAGGGAAGGTTAGTCATTAGTCCCACTTCATGCTGTATCTGTCCACACAGAGCCATGATGGTGGCCACCCCTGTAGGGTAGTCTCGGAGGTCCCCATGTATGCACAACACCCCCACGGTACGTCCAGTGTCCTTCACCCCAGCAATTAGGGCTGTCCGCATGAGGGTCACTAAGCTCCCTGAATCCAACAAGCCTGTCACCGGGCATCCGTTAACCTGTACTTGGCATAAATGCAGATCAGTCCCTGGAATAATAAGGCCGGCTGTACACACCGTCTGAGCATACATTGACCCCCGCCGAGGATACGCACAGTCCATGGGCTCCGTGGTGAGTGGACATTGGGCTCCCAAATGTCCAACCTGCTGGCAGCGCCAACATCTAATAGGGAAAGAAACTCCCCTAACAGGTTGTCTTTTAGGGTACAGGCCTTTTCGGACCCCGGGAGCGGTGGGAGAGGACTCCTGCAGGACAGGGGCGGTCTCATGCACAGATTCCGGTGAGGGATCCTTGGCAGAGGTTTTGGAAGAGAGCGGCCGCCAGGTGGCATGCAAAGTCCCAGTGTCCCGTTTCATGTCCTGCGTAGCCACATGTCGCTCCACCAGGCACACTAACTGATCCAGGGTACTCAGGTCGCCTTGTCCCACCCACCGATGGGCAGAGTGCGCACAAAGCGGTCGACGACCACCCTCTCCACCATTTCTGCAGGACTCAGAGTCTCAGGCTGCAACCACTTTTTCACTAAATGCAATAAATCGTAAGCCTGGGAGCATACGGGTTTGGCTTCCTCAAAAAAACCACTGGTTTTCCCACTGAGCTCGTACCTATGTGTTCACCCCCAACCGAGCAAGGATCTCACCCTTCAGGGCTCCATAATCCAGAGTGTCCTTGGTACAGAGGTCCAGATACGCTTTTTGGGATTCCCCAATCAGATAGGGCGCCAATACTTCGGCCCACTGACCGGTCAGCAGTTTCTCCCTCTCGGCCACCCGCTCAAACACAGGAAAGCTTCCATATCATCCCCCGGGGTCATCTTTAGCAACGCTCGCCTTACCGCTGTCTTGACGCTGTACTCCTCGCCTGATCCTGGGGATGAAGCCGCTGGCCTGTCCTGGAGCTCCGCGGTCAGGAGGTCCAGTTGTCGCATCAGGAGCTGATTTGTCTCCTTTTGGGCCTGATGCTGCTGCACATTAGCCTGCTGTAGCTGGGCATTAGCCTGCTGTTGCTGGGTATTAGCCAGAGCCAACTGTTTTAAAATGTCCTCCATGGTTGCAGCAGGGGTATACCGGAGCTTAACCGGTTGGATCACGGACATGTCCCACTGGCGACCAGGTTGCTACACCTCACTGAGCTGCCATGCCCGCATTCTCCACCATATGTGAGGTAGTGACGTTGGTTGGTACAACAGAAGGCAGGGACTGAGGCACAGTTCACACAGCACACTGTTTAATGGCACGATACAGGTTAGCCACAAACCTCCAGGATACACTTCATACAGTCCAATCATAACTGATAAAGACACACCGTCCCTTCAAATGGGTTCTCCCTTGGCTAGGCTGTGTTATTTCAACACCCAGCCTTTGCTGCTCTCTTTCCCAGCTGCTCAGCAGCCTCATGAGACTTCACCCAGGAAGAGCCTCCACAGAAGAACCACACCCTGTATTCCAGCCTAGCTTTTAACCCCGTTCCTACCTCTGGGGAATCCTCCAAGAACCCGGAGTGGAGTGCTTCCTACATGTGGAGGGAGCACAACCTGGGAGACACATATCGGCCGTCACACATGACGGTCACTGTCTCACAATATATCTTATGTAAGTGTGCATGGAATGCACAGGTGCAGACTGCCATGACGGCATTATATAAATATATATTTATTATATATAAAATGTGTGTATAACACTGGAATGTTGATTGCTCTCAGTGTGAGAAACAAGATACAAATCTTGTGGTTGTGATACCTTTTAATGGCTAACAAAAATAAAATAAATGATGTTATAATGCGAGCTTTCGAGACGACTCAGGTCTCTTCATCAGGCATGGTATGACAAGATATTGAATGAAACTCAAAATATATGCATGCACAACTAAAATGATTGGATATTTGACTCAATAAACATTACAGGGACTGGACATTTGGCAAAACAAACAAAGCTGCCTTGGAGAAAATCTTCAAACAGGCAGGCCCAAAGGTAATAAAGTCTTTAGGACACTAAATTATAAGAAAACCTAGTGTCTAAGAGTTCCATGTCTTTGAACAACATTGTTTATACGTGGTAATGAGCCATAAAACCATCAGCAATGTTCAAACCATTCTGTATACAATTGAAGCTTCTAATTAGCTTGGATTCACACACTCGTCGGAATGTACCACAGATATGTCAGACTAAACAGTAATAATGTAATGGGAAAGTGAAGAGTGATCATGATATTGTATGTGAGTGGATTATTTGAATCCAGCAGTGCGGAGGGATACAGTGAAGGCAAAAATGTGACAGTTGTGGCACAATCTCTCCTGTTGAGCACAGCATGGAGAGGGAACAAACACTCAAAAACATATAAAAAGGTATTTTTTATTCATGATATCCACTGTAAACATTTTTTTGTAAATATTTACACCTCTTTTCAAATTTTTGCCAGAAAACTGTGTGGTGGCACAACCCCTTTAAGTGGCTTAATCCATTTTATCATCTGATGTACTGGAAAGCAGAAAAAAAAATCCCATGTCTGGCAATGTAGTGAAAAAGCACAATTTTTGCAATCATATTTTGGCACTTTCATTTACAGCGTTTGTTTGTTTTAATGTAAAAATGACCGGATATATGATTCTCTAGATAAGTATGATTACAGCAATACCAAACATAGTTTTTATCTTATTTAAAGAGGACCCCTCTGGTGCATGGCAAACTAAATGCAGCATGTTTGCTGCATTCAGGGAAGGGGTCCCCCATGTGTCTGTGTGCTGTGTACCCCGAGATATAGCCTTAGGAAAACTCACTGCTAAAAGTCATTAGGGCATTCCCTGTGGTTTGAGTCAGCTTGATTCACGGGGGCCATTCCCTCCCTCTCTGCCTCTCTGTGCCACCTCCTGCTGTGTAGGCTCTGCCCTCCTCTTCTCCTGCTCTCTGTAACTCAGAGCGGATGCAAATCATTTGTCCTGACATCATCTCCAGATTCCTGCCCTGGTGTCTGAACAAAGCATAAACAGCACAGAAGGAGGTGGCACAGACAGGCAGAGGGGGAGGGAATTGCCCCCCAGTAAATCGAGCTCACTCCAGCCACAGGGACTGCCGCCATGGCTTCTAACTGTAAATTTTTCTAAGCCTATATCTCGGGGTACACAGCACACAGACACATGGCGGACCCCTTCCCTGAATGCTGCATTCAGTGCTGCATTTAGACTGCCATGCAGCAGGGGGGTGACAGGTCCTCTTTAAAGCACCATTTAAGCGTGTTTTTTGCTACACTAACATGGTGCCTTAAATCTAAGTCCTCTGACCCCTGCCATATGACCCCTGTCCCCTGACCTTCCAGACACTCTTATCGGACTCCTGTGATATGTGACCTGCCAGCAGCTCCAGTGTTTCATGGAGTGCGCTGGAGGTAACAAATCAATACTACTCTATTAGGGCTTCAGTCTGGCTCTCATAGTCTTGCATTGGGAGCTTGTGATGTAACTCCTGACTGCCGATCATTTAGAAGTTACAGTCACAAGACAGTGCTGTGGGGCTGGTGCAGCGTTCGTAAAAGGCAAAACCTCCAAAAGGTGAGAATATGCCAGGAGGCAGGGGACTTAGTGTCACACTGCAGAGCAGGGAGCGTCTGGGTACAGTGTGTGAAAGTGGCGCACAGACCAAAAGTGTCCGGTGCACTACACAGACAGGGGAATTACAGGGGTGGGTACAAATGCAATGAAGGACCCTGCTCATATGGAATGGGGAAAGGAGACCTTCTGCACTCATCTGTGGCTGTGCCATGATCTCCCTACCGCCCCTATACAGGTTCTTTGACCTTGTCACCGAGCAGGATACTTAGTTCCTCACTGGCCCTGATGTTAACCCTCAATAGGAAGATGGCTGGTGGGAGCACTAGTCCCAAGCACAGCACTAAAATCAACAAGAAGGGAAGGAAAGACAGACCGTGAAATAACAAGACAACGTCACACCTGCTGCCACACTCCTAGGCAGCAGATGACGTGGCAGCTGTCAGCTTTTCCAGAGTAGATCCTTCACCTAAGGTAGACAGGCCAGGAATGAAGTTCAATCACCAGCAAGGAATGCTGGACGATGTGACCATATGAAAAAAATTGGAGTGATTACAAAGTAGCAAGACCTGGGAAGAGACCTAAGGAGCATTGCAGCAACAGAAAGTGACATTAACTCCTACACTGCCAAAGGAAGGAAATAGATTTAAAATGAAGTCACAATACGGGAATGAGACAGAAGTCCCAAACCTATCACAAGTCTCCAAAGTAAGAGGGACCATCGTGACAGTACCCCCCTTTAATGAAGGGACCTGAAGGACCCCTCAAGACCGAATGTAGTGCAGATAACACCTACCGAAGGAAAACCGCAACCTACCTGCAATCAGTTCCATAATCCCCTGTTCCTCAGGGCTATCACCTGCGCAACGAGGTAAAAATGTTGTAAAAGTTGGCTCTGGTAACACGTCTTTTGAGCCATGACCTGTGAAAAACGCTACAGGTTCGAAGAACCGGGTATAGCTCTCGTCAAACGACCGAAGGGCTAACCATGTCCGTCACCCAATTCAGACCGACAAACCTAGAGCCCAGAGATCCCGAAGCACACTTCCACTTGATGGCATTAGTGGACACTCATACACATGAACACCCCCTTGAAGGACCTACAACCAAGTTGTCACCCCGGACAACCCCCCCACCCCTCCACCAACTCTCCTGGGGGACACACAGGTCTAGAAAGAATCTGTACAGAGGGAGAAATCGTGCATCTTCTCTCCGGTTGCACCCTATTCACATTAAACGGAGGAGAGGTATACACCCAAGTCGCCTTCCTCAAAATGTCCGGGGGGGGGGGGGGTGGCGGCTCTTCAGATAGTGTATGGGGAGTAAACATGTCTGACAGAACTGACTTATGGAACCGTACATATGGGAATCGCGTCCCAAATATGGACATCTCTTCTCACGGATCTCTGGAGGAGAGACCGAGACCTAGTATAATCCTGAAGACTGGGAATGGTATCCCCTCTTTGTCCCAGAGGAGTATCAGTCAGAAAAGAGGGAAAAACTGAGGAAACGTACATGCCCAGGTCACATCCTCAACACGACCTGGGAGAGACTGCTTTTTAGAAATTTGTCTGGGCATGGATGGACAAACCCCAACGAAGTGACCCTTAAGCCCACAATAGAAACACGCCCCTGTCCCATGGTAAACTATAGGAGACCTAACACAAGGGGGCACCCCCCCAGCTGCATAGGTGTTACGGGTGTGTCAGGAGGTACGGATGAGGCTATAGAGGCAATTCGTAGAGGGTTACAGCGTCTGGTCAAAGAGCCAAAATCCTAAAAAATTTCTCTGTCCCTTTATAAGGCATTTCTCTCTTAGTGCGAGCTGGAGGTCACTATGACCCAGCTGATCTTTTATCTTCAGCTTTCTATTTATACCCCTTGACTCCCAGCATGCACTGCTGGTGACAGCTTGTCAGGTGTTGGAGGTTGCTTCCTAGCTCTGCAGTGCATCCAGGACTTTCTGTTGGATTGCTGTTTGGATCTTCATAAGCTGAGTGTTTCTCCCTTTCCTCTTTGTATGTTTCCCTGGTGTGTTTGTTTAGTAGTTTGCCGAGTTGACTAGTGTTGACTTGCTCTGATCCCTGTGTAGTCTTAGTTCAGGGATAGCAGGGCCAGGTATCCGGTTTGGTGACCGTTGCGGAGACTGTATAGGGTGATTAGGGGAGCCAGGTGTCAGCGCTAATTTATCTAGGGGTCACCATCTCCCCTTTGCCGTTAGCGTCAGGGACTCCTTCCACTCCCCCCTTCGTCGTCCTGTGCTGGGTGTCTATTTACATCCAGCGTGACAATATGTTCTTCCACGTGCACCTGTGGGATCTCCTCCATAGGGAGAACAACAGGGGGCTTGGGGGTGTGGATCTCTTCCTGGGGCGTCTATCCATCCTGATAGCAAGTTAGCAAGTGATGTAGTTGCTTCCAGACACCTTAGAGCAGAGTACTGAGCCATTGAATCCTGGAGCCTACTAGAAAACCCATTACAGAAATAGTTCCTAACAGCCAGGGCGTTCCATTGGGTGTCTGGGGCCCATTTCCGGAACTTCGAACAGTATTTCTCCAATGGCCGTTTTCCCTGTTTGAGTCTACAGAGTTTTGACTGTGCCAGGGAGGCGCTATCAGGGTTTCCGTAGACAAGGGCCAGAACCGCAAAAACTCATCTACCGACCGTAAAGATGGTGAGTCGATCGGTAGAGAGAAGGCCCAGTACTGGGGATCTCCCCACAACAAGGAGATAACAATTCCCACTTTCTGTTCTTCACTCCCCGAAGAACGTAGACAGAGCCTGAAGTATAACTAGCAGGCCTCTAGAAATGCCCAAATCTTATCACCCCCCCCCCAGAAAACCTATCAGGGAGTTATCTTGGGTTCTGACTGTGTCTGAGTGTGAACTGTGACCAGCAGACCCATGATATGTTGCAGCTGCTGCACCACCTGCTCATGCAGATTCGTCACCTCCTGTTTAAGGTGTGCAAAGACAGCAGCAGGATCCGCAATAAAAAAGAAAGTATAGGGCTGGTGATTACGTCATGCCGCGGACCAGGGAGCGTCCAGATACAGTGTGTGACAGTGGCACACAGACCAACGATGTCTGGCGCACTACACACAGGGGAAACACTGGAGGGGACAAATGCAATGGAGGGCCCTGCTCGTAGGGTATGGGGGAAAGGAGAACCCTGCACTCGCCTTCGGCTGTACCCTGATCTCCCCACTGTCCCTATAAGGATTCTTTCATCCTGTTGCCAAGCAGGATACCTAGTTTGTTGCTGGCCCTGATGTTAAGTGCAGTAAAAGGTGACCATATAAAACCCACCCCAAAATGTGATACCAGAGTGGGAAAATTAGAAACACCTGGAAAGGAGCGAACCAAGAAGGGAGAACAAAGACAATTGGAACCATCAGCATTTGGACAGAGAAGAAAGCGCAATAGCTCATCAAGCAGAGGAACCCACCCACTGGAGGAACCCACTGGATCAAATCCCCAAAATGAGCCATGACACCATTATTCATTTTTTTTGTGCGTTGCAGTTACTGAAAAACTGCAATTTTGGCATTATGTTGTTTGTTTCATTCATTGAACCATTTACCAATTGGATTAATTATTTTTTTATTTTGGTTGTATTTTGTACGTACCCAGCAATACCAAATATGTGTCAGATTTTTTCTTAATTTTTAATGGATGAGGAAAGGAGTGACTTGAACTTTTTGCATTTTTTCATATTTTTAAAATCATGTTATTTTTCACTGTATCTATTAGTCTCCTCATCTGATCGCTTCTGTTATATATTGCAATGCTACACAGGCACATGCTAAATACTACAGCTACCCTGTTTCCCTGAAAATAGGGCGCCCCTCGAAAGTAAGGCATGCTTGGGGGGGCGCCCTACCTCCTAATATAAGGCACCCCCCAATTATAAGGTGTACCTCCTCAGCATGCCACCGATCACAAGACCGGGGCATGCATCTGTGTCTCGCTCCCCGCTGTCCGGTGTCCGCCACTCTGTACCGCTCTTCTGCCGCTGCAGTGCTCACAGCCCAGGAGCACAGCCGTGAATCACAGCTCCGGAGCTCTGTGCCGGTCTCCACCCATGAGCCCTGCGCCAATCACAGCGCAGGAATCATGGGCCAGCTGACGTCTGTAGCCTCTGATTGTTCCTGGGCTGTGATTGGCCCAGGGCTTCTGCGCTGTGATTGGCCCAGGGCTCCTGCGCTGTGATTGGCCCAGGGCTCCTGCGCTCTGATTGGCCCAGGGCTCCTGCACTGTGCACCACCAAAGCAGCACCGCAGAGGAAAGAAAGTGAAAAGAAAGAAGTACGGTAAGAAAGTGAAAGTGTGTGTGTGTGTGTGGTGTGTGTGTGTGTGTGTGTGTGTGTGTGTGTGTGGTGTGTGTACATACATGAGAGGCTGAAGTGGCATACGGTACTGGGATGGTAGGCTGCTGCAGTGGAATACGGTACTGAGATAGGAGGCTTCTGCAGTGGGATACAGTACTGGGATAATGGGAGGCTGCTGCAAGGAGCTACGGTACTGGGATGGGAGGCTGCTGCAGTGGGATACAGTACTGGGATAATGGGAAGCTGCTGCAGTGGGATACGGCACTGGGCTGGGAGGCTGCTTTTCTGTCAATTTATTTTTGGCTAATATAAGACACCCCCCCCCATCCCCCAAAAATAAGACATGGTGCACCTTTTGGAGCAAAAATTAATATAAGACAGTGTTTTATTTTCGGGGAAACACGGTATCACCTGCCAGCAAAGATGTGGGCCTATTTTTTGAGCCTGCATCAAAGTGAGGGAGCCAGCATATGACATACCAGTATGTCATATGTTGGTATGGGGTAATTACCAATTCCCTATCCTTTTCTCGCTACATTATCTAACCTTTTTTTATTTTTCATTTGGGATCACCAGTGCATTCTGGGATAATCAAACAAATCATCATAGAGGCCTGGGGCTGCTGTCACTGCTATGTCCTGAGGTTATGCCTCCCCAGCTATCACTGTCTGTACCTGTAGCTTCATAGTACTATTGTAATCATCCCTGTCTGAGCTCATAGTGTAATGTTAAAGGTGGGGAAAAAAGCATTTGTACACTTACATTTTCTTATGTGAATGAGGCAGTCATACTACACCTTGTAGGATGTAGTCTTTCTGGCAGGTTAATAGTTAACTCATTTCCGACTTCTCTCGGAAATGAGGTGTCTCGACCTGTGTGATGTCCCAATTATGTGACCATAGTGGGTGGAGCTAAACAAGCAAATCATTATGTACTATGAAGATTTAGTTCCGCCTATTGTAGTCACATGGTTGTGACATCACATCAGGTGTCCTGCAGCATGTTCTGAAATTTGACTGAAATAATACCTATTAACCTGCCAAAGTGACTACATCCTCCAAGCTGGAACTGACTGCCTCATTTACATGAGAAAATATAAGTGTATAAATGCTTTTTTTTCATCTTTACCATTGAACTATTAGCTCAAAGGGATGATTAGAATGGTATTATGAAGCTGCATCAAAAATTTGTTGAAGTTTCATTGAATCCATTCTTCTTCTACCGTCAAATGTTTCCCATTCCATTAGCTGCACCACAACCCCAAAGAATTATTGATCCACCATCATTCTAATGTCCACTTTACACGTCCCGATATTGGCGTCCAACTCCGATAAAAAGTCACGTGGTTCGTGCGTTGGCCCCGATATCGTTCGTGCGTTGTATGGTGTAAATGTCCAATACGATGCAAGAACGATTCCAAAACGATATCGAGGATCAAATGAGCCTGCTCTCCAACAGCTCGATATTGGATGAACGTTGTGGCCGGATCGGGCCGTGTGAAAGGCCAACAATGATTTGGAGTACAACTTCCCCTATTCTCTCCCATGTTAAATGGTCGTTCCTGGGTCGGCCGTACAAGGGGTTGTACACATCGCAGTGGCGTTGGCTGCCGATATCGCTCTGTGTAACATCTCCTATGCGATCTTGGAATTCAGCCCAGAAAACGCACTCCCGTGCCGTTGGATCCAATATCGGACCGATGTTGGGACGTGTAAAGTGGCCATTAACTGTTGGCAAGATGTTCTTTTACTAAAATTCTCTGCCCTTTATTCATCATTGTGGCCAAATAGTTCTATTTTAACTTCATTGGTCCACAAGACTTGTTTCCAAAATACATCAGGCTTCTTCAGTTGTTCTTTTCAGTATTTCTGACCTGGATCTTTTTGGTGACAACGCAGGAGAGGTTTCCTTCTGATGACCCTTTCATGAAGATCATATTTCTGAACAGCAGAACAATATACCACAACTCCAGAGTCTGATAAATCTTCCTGAAGGTATTTTGCATTCAAGCAGGGGCACTGATTTGCCTCTGAAATATTGCTTGGTCTTGCAGACCTTATTTTGACTTCCATTGTTCCTATTAACTGCTATTACATTTTGAACTGAGGAAAGGGCAACTTTAAAATGCTTTTCTATCTTCATATAGGCTTCTCCTGCTTTGTGGGCCTGAACTATTTCGATTTTCAGAGTACTAGGCAGCTGCGTAGAAGAACCCATGGCTGCTGTGTTTTCGCTCACGGCTAGAGGGTTTTTATAGAGCTGTGAAATTTGCATCACCTAGTCTTTCCTAACTATGATAGTGAACAAGCCTTATCCTTAACAGGCTAATCAAGTTCTGAACTCTTGGTCAAAGTTATCTGAGCACACAAGTCTCCAAGGGTGGCCAAACATCGGCATCTGCACTCTGAATACTAATCTAATACTGATAAACACACCTCAATATGGCTACCGGGTGCTTATTGATATGGCCATATTTATATACTAAGTGTCACAATTTTTTATATATATTTCCTTAGCTATAATGCTAGTGCATTTTCCTGTATATACATTAGTTCATAGCTTAGTATTCAGAGTTCAGCTGTCTTTTTTGTTACAATGTGTCATTGACCGGCTTTGCACCTGTACACATTACATGATAGGGAGTGTTGGCAGTTTTTCTCTTGTTCATACTTTTGCATCAGCCCATTTTCCTTTTTGTAATTTTTAAAATATTAAAGCTATAAATATATATATTTTTGCCTGAAATACAAAGGAAATGTGTTGTCTTTAACTTTATGCCTTTTAAGGTACCGTTACATGGGGAAACATCTCCAGCAACATCGCCGGCAACTCAGGGGCGTTGCCATTTTGAAGCGACATCGCTGGAGAGTCGCCCCGTGTAACAGGGTAATATCAACGGCAATAGTTGCTTTAGCAACATCGCCTGGTTTCAGGACAATGTGCTGAAACCTGCCGATGTTGCTCAGGCGATCTGCCTGAATCGCCCTGTTTGACATCTCAACAGCGATATTGCAAGCAACTTCCCCTATTGAGTCTAATGTTAAGGATCGCTGCCAGGTTTGAATTTAACCTTAGCAGCGATAGTTACTTTCAACATCGCTGCTACGTTGCCGGCGATGTCTCCTTGTCTGACAGCTCACCAGCGATCTTGGCCAGCAGCCAAAAATGTGTCCGCTCCCGTCAGTTGCCGGCGATGTTGCCTGAGATGTTTCCACGTGTGACGGTGCCTTTAGAGATCATTTCATCTTCAACTTGCTCAGCTGTTCACAATGACAGTAATTTTGACCAGGCATGCCCAACGTTTGCATGTCGCTGTAAATCATTGTTAGCATCAGTTAATTGTTGGCAATCGCTAATTGTTTTCATAGTACATGCAGTTATTTTCCTAAAAAAATTTTAGAATGTAATGTAATAGAATTTCATCAGTTGTTTTTTATATTTGTTTTTTATTTTCTTCCATTGTATCTTAACAGTTTTATATGCTCTTCTTTTGCTATTTTCTATTTTGTTTTCCATTATACATTTCCTTTCATCTACTCCAACCTAATAAAATAATTAATAATCACACAAATACATATGAATATATGTAAAAGAACACTATAAGTAAACACACATACACAACTCCAGAGAAGAGCTGGATAAATAGAAAGGCCCGATCATTCCACAGGCTGTATTTAGCCAATAAGGCATTTGCCTTCCTTGTCTCACACAGTGAGGGTGAAAATGCCACCTGTTAGATGCCCTGGTACCGCTCCCCAGCTCACCTCTCCTGGGTCTGCATCCTCTGCTCCTCTACTGATCGGGCATCCTGCGTCCGGCGTGCTGTGTCTCAGAGCTATTGCCGAGTCCTCTTCCTGTCTGCTGACCACTGGACTCACACATCAGCACAGTCATGAATCTAATCAGCGGTGCACTAGGCACGGCTGCGCTCCTCCCCTGTGAATCTAGGTGCCGGCATGGCTCAACCTGACACTCCCCTTAACCAATAGCTCTCCGTCCTCCGGTATATCAGGCCACCTTCACTGCTGGGAGGTGCCTGATTATTGAGTTAGTAAGCTTCTGCTTCTCTGGCTGTTAGTCAGGCCTTCCTTGTGCTCTCCTCTGGTAAAACCTGTTCCAGCTCTCCTGTACCCGGGCTTTGGTGCCTCCTTCCCTGTTTGGCCTTACCGTAGTATAGGCTAACCCTACAAGCTGCCCCCTGGTACTAGCAGCTGTGGTATTTAGACCCCCTGAGCTTGCCCCTGACAATCCCTGTATAGGGGTTGGCTAAATTAGGACCAGCTCACCCAGGGGAGTTCGTTACCACGGCCCAATGGGTACATTCTAGGACGCCTTCCCCCGGAAGCGTGACACCACCTTCCCCTATCCCCCGCTCCTTTAGTCTCGACATAGATGCCCCAGAACTGCAGACAAGGCAACGCTCACAATTACTGATACCCTGTGGATCCTAACTCCTATTGGAAAGTTTGTGATTTTGTAAATCACATGATGATCTAACAAAATTTATATAGCCACCAATTTTTTGCCAATATCCCCACTTTATAATTGGACCCCCATTGATGCATTGAAAATCATGAAATTTTGGGGTCTTTTGCTTCATGTGGAGATATTAGAGATGCCACAAATATGGAATTATTGGGATCTGGATATTTTATATAACACTCCAGTTTTCCGCTATGACCTGGACTTATGTTACAATGACCATGTGCAGTACCCATCCTGAGATGGCCCCAAACTTTGACCGCCTATTCAAAATTAGGACATTCATTGATAAAATTCAGCAACAAATTTCATGAGATCTGCATATCCCAAGGGTAAATCTGTGTAGATGAATCCCAAGTCCACATAATGGCGAAGCTTAAATACTGACAATACCTGCCCAGTAAGAGGGCATGGTGCAGAATCAAAATATATGGTACACCCACAGATTTAGGGATTATGAAAGAAGAGATGACTGGATTGTACCTCTGGAATGCTGGTCAGGAAGGTAAAAATTGGCTGTGGTGGGGTTAAAAAAATGGAAAGCCTTACCCATGAAACCTCGGCAGAACATATGATTGTCTCCAATCACATACAGGGGTAACTGGAACCCCATTTACATCATGTTTAAGCTGGTGGGCACAGTTTAAAATGCCCAAAGGGGGTGACAGGTTCCCTTTAACATAGAAAACTGTATCTAATAATGTACATTTTAAACCACTCATGTTTAAATACAGATGTCAAATGGACATAAAAGATTGCCACAGGTTTGACAATACATATGAAAATCGTCCACGTTTTCTGGCCCTAATGTGATGGTTAGAGGATTAAAAGGATTGTCCGGTTAATACAATTTATCACTTATCCCTCAGATAGTAGGTAATTTATTGATTATTGGGGGAGGTCTGAGCTGTGGGACCTGTACTGATCAGCAGAATGGGGAACTTTTATCCCTGCTAGAATGTAGCCTGAGTATCCATACATGACTGCTGTTCCATTCATTCCCTATGGGGCTGCCAAGTGCTGTGCTGTGCTTTTTCCAGTAGCCAATGTGACTGCGCTCACTGAACGTGTTGGGGAACACTTACTTGAAAGCAGAATTCAAGCACACTGCAACAGTTTCTATTTAACTCAAGTCCAGTCAGTTTGTTTAGCCACATAAACCGCTTGATATAAACTAAACATATGCCGTCATCCGGCTTTACATCACTCTTAAACACAGTCCATCACTTCATACGCGAGGTTCATCCGCACAATTCATTCACTGACCTCTGTCAGTACACAACCCCTTTGTCATGAGATTACCTTTCCAGCTGTCATAGCAGGCTTCATTCATGCTGTCTCCTGAGAATCCATTGCTCCAGGAACTACTCCAAGCTCCTCACCTGGGCGTTCACATGTGCTCCCCAAACAGGAAGTCTTCCAGAAACTGGCTGACATCAGACAGAGCACATGATCACATCAAGAATCTCATTATACAACATCAGGCAATTCCCAGGGTGAAGTATCTGGATGTCTAAACACACCCACGTTTCTCATTACGGTAATCTGCAAGACTTGAACCCTTGAATGCCTTTTAAGGCTTATGATACTACAAGTCCCAGAGAGAAATTCCATGTTTATTTAATAGATAACAACCAGTTTTAACAATACATTTGGTTACCATCTTATACCCCATCGAGAATGAATAAAGCATCGGGCGGGTGTCCCACCTGTCATACAATTTTGTAACAGTGATAAAAGTTCCATATCAGTGATAAATTTGACATAGCTTTGAAGTGAACCTGTCACCAGGACTTTCCCCTATAAACTGCGGCCACCACCAGTAAGCCTTTCCGCACAGCATTCTAGAATACTGTATATAAGTCCACAGACCTATCTATATGACATAAAAGAGAGCTTTTATTATACTCCCCTACGGGAAAGGGCAGTCTGATATGATGGGCGCCTCCTCTCTTCTTGTGTTCGCCGTTTTCCTTCTTTGTTTCACATGGATGACGCATCCTACATTATACACACAGTGCACTCTTTTGTGCTCTTGTGGACGTGCACTTCTCTCTGCCCTGCTGAGGGCAGAGCAAAGTACTGTAATGCGCAGGCGCAGGGAAAGTACAAAGTACACCACTACAATACTTTTTCTGGCAGAATCACAAGATGGAGAGGATCTCCCAGCAGTTGTTACAGCTTTCTTGTCTGCAGCTCTCCCGGACGCTGCTCCTGAGACTCTGGAGATCGTGAAAATGTATAGACTGCCTAAACCTACAAAATTACCAAAAGATGTTCCTAGAGACATTTTAATTTCTTTCTTACGCCCTAAAACGAGAGATGCACTTTTACAAGCCATGAGAGCGAACCCCACTCTCCCGACACAATTTGAGAACTCTGCAGTATATCCAGACTTTTCTCCGGGCCACTGGCCAGGAGGCGCGAATTTGCTCCCAGCTGTCAACTACTGAGAGAAAAAGGGATCCAATACGCTTGGGGTACCCTGGTAGCTGTAAATTTTCGATATAAAGGATCTAGACATTATTTCTCATCTCCAACTCAGTTGCGCAGAGGATTGCGCTCATGGAACTTAGCGACCTCCCCTGCAAGCTCTCCGCATACCCCGGAGACAGGGGCGCAGTGACCTCATCTTTGAAGTCGGTCCTTTTTGAAGAGAAGGCTTGGGAAGACTAGTCTCCGGTCTGTGTGGGCCGGCCTTTGCTCCTAAAATTACCCTTAGGTCCTCTACACCGGACCCCACCTGTCGCGACTCCATTTGGGGTTGGGGTAGGAGGTGGACCTCCCTCCATCTGATTTGTGACCAATTGGGTTCGGTCACGCTGAGGGAAGATCCTGACAAGGATTTTTCAGTACCCCCTGGTAGTCAGACACTTACTGTCTGACAACATTTTGGTTTACATAAGTGTTCCCCCCCCCCCCATCCCTTCCCCCTCCCCCCCCCTCTTTCTTTCTCTATTTCATTTGCACCCTTACCACACCGGCCTCCCCTCCCCCCTTCTATTTCTCTACCCTCTTAATCACAAATTTCCTTTCTTTGCTGGTAGTCTCTCCGCTTGGCAACTGGGGTCGGGTAACCATGTCTGAAGACCGCTCAGCCAGGTCTGACTCCCCCTCATCATTGAATGTGGCGTCGCTTAATGTGAAGGGGCTAAACTCTCCGGTAAAGCGCTCCTTCCTATGGAGGGAGACCCGGAGACTTCGAGTGGATGTGATTTGCATCCAAGAAACTCACCTTTTAGCTGAAGACAATCACCGGCTGAGGAGTCCCACCTTCCCTCACATTTACTTTGCTAATCATAATGTTAAGAAGGCAGGAGTGTGTGTGATGGTGAGCAACAGAGTCCAGTTTCAGCAGACCTCAGTGGAGGCAGATTCACAGGGGAGGTATCTCATTTTAAACTGTCTCATCTCGGGAGAGCCGTTCACGATAGTGACGGTCTATGCCCCGAACATGGGACAACTGAGATTCCTGAGATCCCTGTTTAAAAAGCTGAACCGTTCAGCCGAGGGCTCCTTGGTGATCTGTGGAGATTTCAATCAAATTATGGAGGCTAGACTGGACTCTTCGGCTCCACGCGCAAGAAGGGGAGGAGAATTGGCGGGCTTATGCAGGGAATTCAGACTCCACGATGCGTGGCGGTACCTCCATGCAGAGGAAAGAGACTACACTTTCTTTTCCAACTGTCACAAAACCTATTCCAGGATCGATTTTTTCCTGGTAGGAGAAGAAGCTGAGAGGCTGATCTCGTGGTCGGACCATGCGCCCGTCACACTAGGGATCAGCCAGGGGCAAAACAGAGGTGCGCCACGTCGATGGAGGATGAATGTCAGCCTCTTTTCAGACCAACAAACATTGGACGCCTTGGGTGGGAGCCTAGAGGAATTCTTCCAAATCAACGACACTGATGAGATCACAGATGGTACCTTGTGGGCTACGCATAAGGCGGTTCTCCGTGGCCTCCTTATTCAGAAGGCCGCTCAAAAAAAGAGAGCTAGAGAGAAGTTGTGGATAGGAATCTTGGAGAAATTAAAGCTAACCCTTCCCCCCAGCTGTCCTCTCAGATTTTTGATCTGCGAACGAAGCTAAGATCCCAGTTACTTTACCAACACGAGTTGGGCTTAAGGAAACTCCGCACCCAATACTATGCTGCAGGGGATAGAGCGGGTAAACTTTTGGCCAGGAGACTTAAGAAGAGGGTATCTCAATCGATGGTGACGTACATGACATTCCCCGACGGAAAAATAATTAGGAACCCGAGTGAAATAGTGGAAGTAATGGCAGATTTTTACTCTAAACTTTACAACTTATCGGGTGACCCCTTGACACAACAACCCTCATTAGACAGTATCCAAGCTTACTTGACAAAAGTGGACCTTCCGACTGTCCCTCCAGATACGCTCGCGTCCCTGAACCAGCCTTTCACCCTTGCGGAAGTAACTAAAATAATTTCGACGCTTAAATCAAACTCAGCCCCAGGACCTGACGGCTTGACCAACGAATACTACAGAGTGTTCTCCCGCCATTTGGCTCCATACCTCCTCCGACTGTTCCAGCATTGGCAGGCTGAAGGGAGTCTCCCAGCTGAGGCCCTAGAGGCCACGATCTCCACTATCTTGAAACCTGGGAAGTCTCCTGACAGGCCAGGCAACTATCGTCCCATCTCGTTACTTAACACGGATGTGAAGATATTTGCCAGATTGCTGGCCTCTCGACTTGCCAAGGTGATTCCATTGCTGGTGAACTCGGACCAGGTGAGCTTTGTGGAGGGACGACAGGCCAGAGACGGCACTAGACGTATGTTGGACCTGGTGGAGATAGCGGAGGGGCGCCCCCAGTGTATTCCTGTCCCTTGACGCGGAGAAAGCTTTTGACAGGGTACACTGGGGATACCTGCGCGGGGTTCTTGGAAGGTTCGGCTTTTCCGGCCCAATTCTATCAGCTATATTGAGCCTCTACTCTAACCCGGGAGCTCGGGTCTCAATGTCGGGATTTATGTCTAGACACTTTGACATCACCAACGGAACGAGACAGGGGTGCCCTGTGTCACCCCTGATCTTCGTCCTTGTCATGGAACCCCTTGCGGCCTCTATTAGGTCCAATCCTGAGATTGCTGGTATTCATGTGGGATCTGAACACCATGTCATAGGGTTGTACGCTGATGATGTCATCATTACCTGCATTAACCCTGACAGCTCAATTCCAGCTATACTCAAAGAACTAGACGAATTTACGAAAATCTCTTACTATAAACTAAACATGGGAAAGACCATGGCCCTTCCCATTAATTTGTCGGGGCGAGACCTGATCGCCCTCTCCTCACAATTCCCCTTTGCTTGGGCCCCGGAGGGCATACCCTACCTGGGAATAATTTTGTGTGCCACGAAGCAAGTAGCCCGAGTAAATTTAAACAAACTGATGGCAACACTGAGGGGGTAATTGGCCTCCGGTCCTCTTCCCTTCTTATCCTGGATAGCACGAATTCAGGCCTTCAGGTTGTTATGGCTGCCGAAACTGCTATACCTCTTTCGTTGTGTCCCGATGGGTTTCCCAAGCAAACTTATCTCAGCTACAAAAACAAATCAACACTTTTATCTGGGCGGGAGGTAGACCTAGGGTCCAGAGACGAACGATGTATATGAGATTAAAGGAAGGTGGTATGGGAGTGCCGGATGTCTTCGCCTACCACAAAGCTTCGATTCTAGAAGCTTCTAGAGTCTTGTGGAGACAACAGTCAGACATAGGCTGGGCACAGCTGGAGACGGAGCTAGCTCCGGGAATCTCGCCTGGCAGGCTGCTAGCTGGGGCCGCTCTGGGACCAGTAAGGGTGACTCACCCTTTGTCCACGATTCGAGCTCTCCAATCGGCGTGGAGAAAAATTCCAGAACTCTGGTTACAATTGCCCCCGGAGAGGATTCCGCTGGAGGCTTTCCAGGTGCACATCCCTACACTGAACATTGTGCCCTGGCGGTCGTCGGGGGTTCTCACCCTGGGGGACTTGATAAAGGATGGTAAATTGGTTTCATTCGACAGTTTTAGCAGAGACTCTCAGATCTTAAGCCGCACCTACTTGCAATACTCGCAGGTGCGACAGTTTCTTAATTCACCAGCATGCACACACGTTCTTAAACAGCCCGCTCCCTCGCTATTTCAACACTTTCTGCACATAGAGACTAGCTCCCCGAAGGGTTTATCCACGATTTACGAAGGACTCCTATCTCACAATTCCCCACAAAATTCCCCAACATGGCTGCATGGGAGAAAGACCTATGCTTCGAGGCCGACAGAGATGAATGGGAGGGGGCGGTCAGGTGCGTGTCGCAAGTCACAAAATGCATTAACCATTTAGAATCTTTGAAGAAATTGCACTTACGTTGGTACATCACCCCCACCAGGCTGGCCAGATTCGCTACGGGATCCTCATCACTGTGCTGGAGACATTGTGGCCAGAAGGGAGATCTGGTACACATGTGGTGGGGTTGCCCTAAGATTTCCCAGTTTTGGGTGTTGGTGTCCGGCCTGCTGGGGAAGTTACAGACACGAACATCTCCTTATCCCCTCAATTAGCAGTGTTGCACATAGGAGCGGAAACATTCCCCCTGTCACACGACATGTAATTTCCTATGTTCTTATTGCAGCTAGATTATGTATTGCGGCGTCTTGGAAAAACGTAGCCCCCCCCGAACATAGGAGACCTTATCAAAAAACTAAACACAATATTTTGTCACGAATACCACCTGGCAATGGTCGCCCCGAGAAGGCGATATGTCTCAGAAGCGTGGGCCCTCTGGGCTAAACACCCGGCAGCCATGGAGCCTCCACCTTAAAACCAGCGGAGAGGTAAAGGTAAAGCTACAACTTCTATTCTCTCATAATCTCTCTCTTCTATTAGCTGATATTTTTCCCCTATTACTCTATAAATTTCTCTAGTTTCCCCTCCCTCAACGCTGAATTCCCCTTAATCCTTTTTACTATTTCCCTTATCCCCCCCCCTTCATCCCCTCCCTATCCTACTTCCCTAAAACTTCCATTCCAGTTTGACTAGTTGCTATATCCCCTGTTGTTTTATAAAGGTTGCATTGGTTATTCCCGGAAACAGCCAATCAGAGCCCTGGACTGATGAACACGGTGTCACATAGTCTCGCTTGACAGACCAGCAACAAAAATGACTCTTTCTAACATAATGTGATGTTTCGGAACATGTACACCATCTCTAAAAGCCTTGGAAGACCAATTGATACTGTTATTGTTTCTTTATTCAAATCCCCACTCCCCCCCCTTTTTCTCAACCCACTTCCCCTCCCCCCCAGTATAGGTTTTGTTTTTATACCTACCCAATTTCGCCTGTTTGTTTATGTTTGTATCATTGAAAATAAAAATACATTGAAGACTAAGAATGCCCTCGTATATTAGAGCTTACTTGTGGTGGGGACATTTGATATGGGAAAAACCTGAAAACCACTTTAATTCAGTGCATAGACCTGCAAAATTTTATGATGCAGAAAAGAATACAGACAAAGTGATGTTTTTCTTTTATTAGGTGTTCAAGCTTGTAAGCCTACAGGAAGGATGTAATCCTGATGTTTGGGTGAACTTGGCTTGCACATACTTTTTTTTGGGAATGTATAAAGAAGCTGAGGAGGCTGCTAATAAAGGTAAGGTTGCTCAAACACTTTACAGATATTGGTAGATATATGTTAGGATCAGGGTAAGGAGGTTCTGAGTAGTGCTAAGATTAATACTTATCTAGCTATCCTTATTTTGTTGTTAGTTATTTATAAAACTGTAGGTTTTTTTTTATTTTTTTTTAAATCATTTAAATATTTAAATTGCTATTAAATATTTACAAAAATACAAAAGTAACCAAGCAAGTGCAAAATATTCAGGGTACAAATTTCTTGATAACCACTCCTTGAGACAAACGATCCCATTCAAACCAACCCCCTTCCCTCTCCCACAGACCTAGTCAACAAGGTCAAACCCCTCCCGTGATGTACTAACATCCTTAAAAGGTGCTCACACCCAATACATTGTCATATGGAATATAGTATAAACGGTAGGTGTGATATGATCTTATAGTAGAAATTAGGATACAGTATGTCTCTTCGGAAATTCAGATCTCAGGTATTTACCAGCAGTATAAACTTGTACAGTTATCCCGTATCCCTCTCAAGCTCATCTTACTCTCTTACCACCATTTCCCTGACCACTAATGTCGTACAAGTTCGCTTGGGAGTCAGAGTCTCCTAATTTAGTCTACACAGCGCTCTCATCCATGTCAGTGTACTAGGGGCGAACCCAGGAGCATCCAACCATGGCGCCCAGATATCCTCCCATTTTTTTGCTGTCTGTCTCGTTTGGAACACATATTTTTCCATACATATATTGGTGTTAACCGCATTAATGACCTCAGCTACTGCCCGGGTAGTGGGCCCTTTCCAATGGGCAGCTACTCTCTTCCGTGCTTGGTATAGAATACGTGAAATTGCTAATTGGTGTTCTGATTTGACACCTGTGCCAGGAGAGCTAATTTAGGATCTAGTAGTATCTGGCATTGATACACTTTATTAACTAAATTTGCCACATTTCCCCAAAATCTTCTCAAGTGTGGACAGTTCCATGTCAGATGAATGAGATCTGCATTTGGCATACCACACTTCCACCAGTTAGCCTCACTTGCATAACCCATTCTCAGCAGTCTCACAGAGGTTATATTTACTTGATGGAGTAAGAATAGATGAAACACCCTCATTGCCTCGCTGACTGACACCCGTGTTACCTCTTGCAGCATTTCCTCCCATATTTCATCAGCGAACTCTCCTACATCCACCTGCTATTTGGTCTTCAGGGCACTCAGATCCTTGGTTCTCTTTTCCAACATCACAGCATATAACAAGGAGATAATCCCTCTTGTGCCTTCACCCATCACTATCCTATCAAGCAGTAGGGTTTTTACACCCCGAGAAGGTGGGGTAAGTCTGTGTTGTATACTACAGGCATGCCACAGCTGGACAATACTGTAAGAATATATTATTAGGAATTGAAAATTCTTGTTTAATCTCCTCAAAGGATTTAAACACTCAGTCTACATAGAGTTGTGAGATCAGTTTAATTTTTCTTCGCTCCTATAGTTCAAACCCCTCCAATTTGTCTAACTCCATATAGTTCGGGTTTCTCCAGATCATGGCATGCCGCGTCACCCCACAGATCTCAAGCAATTACTTAGCCTTACTCCATACTCTGTCCATACACTCTAAGGTCAGGGAATTAGAAGTCAGGCCATACCGAAATCTTCCAGAATCTAGTACAAGCAGATCCTCCCACAATATGAGATAGTATGCACATCGAGGACCCACGTAAAGTGCTGTTTTCCTCCTCCCATCCCCGTAAATGTTGCAGTTGCACCGATACATAGTAATGGAATCGATCTGGCACCGCCAGGCCCCTTACTTCTTTTGGTCTACATAACTCTTCCAACCAAATTCTAGGGGTTCCCCATTTCCAAATGAGTTCTCTAAAAGCTCTATTAATCTGGTAAAATATGCGATTTAGGAACCAAACAGCCACGTTTGTGACGCATATATAAGACTTGTGGCATAAGAATCATTTTTATTAGGTTCGCTCTACCCACAACTTATAATGGCAACTTGCATCAATCCTTGAGTTTTCATTGAAATTTGGGAAGCAACGGGGTAAGGTTCAGACTTTTGTATTCTCCTACATTTTCCCCTTTAACAATCCCCAGATATTTAAATTGCAATACTGTATTTAATTGCCCAGCCAACTCAGCTCTCAGGCCCCTGTCCCACCGGCATGAGCGAGGACTTTTCCCAGTTAATAGAGAGACCGGAAATCAATTTGAAGTCGTTAATAATAGACATTGCTGCCTTCAACGAGTTTGGCCAATCCCTGAGAAACCAATATAATTGTGGGATCTCCATGCATCACGTGATAGCCCGGGGTCCTGCCGAGACCCTGGAAGCTATCACTGATCACTTTCTGTGAGTGGTTGGCAAGCGCAGCAAACCACTCACAGTGATCATTTGTGACAGGTCCCGATGTGCTGCAGCTCATCCAGACCTGTCAGAAGCGATCAGACTGTGCAGCTCTGTAGCGCCCTATGGGGCAGTGTTCAAATCACACTCCTTTTCCCCCATTCCAAATTGAAGTATTAAAAAAATGGACAAAATACACGTTTGGTATCGCCGCGTTCAGAAATGCCCGATCTATCAAGATATAAAATCAATTAATGAGAGCCGTAAATGGCGTAACGGAAAAAAAGGTCCAAAAGCCAAAATTATGATTTTTTGGTCGCCGCAACATTGCTATAAAATGCAATAACGGGCGATCAAAACAGCACATTTATCCAAAAATAGTATCATTAGAAATGTCAGCTCAAGACGCAAAAAATAAGGTGTCACAAAGCCCCAGATCCCGAAACACGAGAATGCTACGGGTCGTGGAACATGGCGCAAAAAGTGCAATTATTTTTTTTTTAACTTCTGAATAATTTTTCACCACTTAGATAACAATAAAAGTATCCATGCTTAGTATCTACGAACTTGTACCGACCCGAGGCACCATACAGTCACCTCATTTTTACCATATAGTGAACATGGTGAATAAAAAACCCAAAAAACAAACACGTAATTGCACATTTTTTGCAATTTCACTGCACTTGGATTTTTTTTGCCCATTTTCCTGTACACTATATGGTAAAATAAATGATTTAATATAAAAGTACAACTTGTCCCACAAAAAAACAAGCACTCATATGTCTATATTGATGGAAAAATAAAAAGTTATGGCTCTTGGAAGCAGGGGAGCAAAAAACGAAAACAAAAAATCACTGGGTGGTGAAGGTGTTAACCTTGATCCTAGCCTCTGGCACCAAATACAGAAGTCTTATCCAGGTTATACATTTTTTCCGGAAACCCATCTTAGACTGTATGACCCATCAATATGGCCATTCAACAACATTGAATGCTTTAGCAGCATCTAAGGACGCAATGGCTCTAGGTTTCCTACAGCTTAATGTCATCTGTAATAAACAACAAATATAAATTCCTGTCGATTTTTCTGGCATAATGCTAATTTGATCCGGATGGATAACGCTTGTAATGACCATGGATAGCCGGAGTGCGAATCTTAACATTTACATTCAGTAGAGAAATAGGCTGATAACATTCGGGCAGGCAGGGGTCTTTATCCCGTTTGGGCACCACCACCAATATTGCTTCATTTAAAGATTGGGGCAGATATCCAATCTCCTTCGCTGTGTAAATCCGGCGTCACACACATCAATGTCGTCAGCGAACTGATCGCTGGCGACATTGACGGCTGATCGCTGGTGAACTGTCACACAGGCAGACTCCCCAGCGATCAGTGGACCAGCGACATCCTGGAAATTATTTAAATATCGTTTCCACGATGTCTGCAGGCTGGTATCCATGGTAAACTGCGGGTTGCCTAGATACCCGATGTATACCTTGGTTACGAGCCTTCTCCGCTCGCCTGCTGGTATCCAAGGTACACAGCAGGTAACTAGGGTCCCTAGTTACCCGCCGTGTACCTTGGATACCAGCCGGTGAGCGGAGAAGGCTGGTAACCAAGGTATACATCGGGTATCTAGGCAGCGTGCGCTGCCTAGTTACCCGCAGTTCACCATGGATACCAGCTCCCAGTGCTTGCTGAGAGGCGCTGGGAGCTGGCTTATCGTGTCTCCCGGTGTCACACGCAGCGGTACTGCGTGTACACCGGGCGACCATCGCCAGGTTTTCGGTCCAGTCCAAAAACCTGGCGACCATCAACCAGCGATTTATCGCTGGTTGATGCGTCCAGTCACACGCGTCAATATCGCTGCAACGTCACGTGCAGCAGCGGTATTGACGCGTGTGATAGCCCCTTTAAATACTTTTAGCAGTTGGGGGTGCAGGATCTCAGCATATTGCTTAAACACTTCAGTCGGCAGTCCGTCTGCTCCTGGTGATTTATCTCCGGCCATAGACCCAAGAGCCTCTTCCAGTTCTTCTAGCTTAATTGGGGCCTCTAACATGCTTGCTTCAGCCGCTGAAAGTTTGGAAGTCTAACAGTGCCTAAAAAGTTATCAAACACCTCCCCAGAAAAAGTCGTCCATGATTTGTACAAAGAGCCGAAAAACTCCTGAAAGACCTCCAAAATCTCTGTAGGAGACTGAACCAACTCTTCATCTTTCCTTTTCATCTCCCCTATGTATGATGGGGCAAATTGAGTCTTCATAATGGTGGCCAGAAGGTGTCCCATCCCCATTCCCTCCTCGAAATATACCTGGCGCTGAAAAATTGTTTATCCGCTGCCTTCGATATTCTTTGTTGACCAAGCTGTCTCTCCGCCTCCTTTAATGTTGAAAAATATACTCCCGAGGGGGTCTCCAGATATTTTCTCTCTGCAGAAGCAACCTTCCCTTGTAAAGTATCCCCGAACACTCTCGATCTATTTTTGACAGCATTCACTTCTTTAATCAGCAGACCCCTTTAAAAAAGCCTTGGACGCATTCGAAATTGCCCTCTAGACACCGTACCTTCGTCAGTGTCAAAATTCTTTTAATAAGTTGGGAATTTTGGTGAGTTAAAGGACCAGGGTACACACTCTCCATTCTCCCGTCCTCCCCATCTGAATGTCGCCGCTACAGGAGAGTGATCCGACAGACTCCTAAGAAGGTATTTTGACAATTTCAAAGATTGCAATCAGCCTGTATACCCCATGTTTTTATTCTTCCCATGGCCCCAGGGGGAGCAGAGGGACACAGCCCTGCATCCCTTTTATTGACCCGTTATGGCGACAGTTAATACAAGGAACAATCTTTCAATGAAACAGAGACTCAGATAAATGAAGGGAGTCACAAGAGCTCCCCAGGCGGCTGAATTCCACAACAGTTTTTCATTTTTGTCCAGGTCAGTGCATCCTTTGGAGATTCGAAGAAGTGGGTGGTGTGCATAGCTGCCACACATAACTTAGCTGGGTATAGCATGGAATAAAGTACTTTAAGTGGACGTAATCTAAGACTAATGTCCTGGAACAGCCTTCTCTTATTCAGCACTTCGATTGAAAAATCCAGATACAGAGAGATCTTTTGCCCATTTATGGCTAAAGGCCCAGTCACACATAACAACGCACCAGCGATCCCGATAACGATATTGATGTGCAGAGATCGCTTATGCGTCGTTTTTCACATCGCTGTTAAGATGTCAAATATGTGTCTCACCAGCGATGTGAAAAACGACGCACCAGCGATCCAGAATTATACTGAGGTCGTTGGGAATTGTCACTCCATAGCGTAGCATTGAGATTGTTGGTCATTGTCCCTGTCAAACACAACTATGTAGCGCTCCCAGCAGGAGCACAACACCGTAGAAATGATCCAGAGCCGTATGTAACGATCTCACAGCAGGGGCCAGATTGTTGATGCGTGTCAGACATAACGACATCGTTAGCGGGATCGCTCTTGCATCACAAAATCTGTGACGTTACAGCGATCTCATTAGCGATTTCGTTATGTGTGACATGTCCATAAGTCTGTTTTATCTCTCAGTTCTCTCAGGATGGCAAATCTTCCTCTGAAATGGAGACTTCTGATAAGGACAGTGCGAGGCAAGGCCCTCAGAGGCTGGGGTCTGGAAGGGACCCTGTGGGCTCTCTTGATAGCAAATAACAGGGACAAAACAGTATTCCCAAACAATTTTCTTATCCAGTCCTCAAAGCAGTCTACCGCTCTGTTGCCCTCTGCCCTCTCAGTGACACCCACTATCCAGACATTGTTTCAGCGCTGCCGATTCTCAAGATCATCTTGCTTAGCTTTAATCGTTTCCATAACTCTTCCATGCGTGTTCTCATGGGCAACAGCACGTCCTCTACTGCACTTATTCTTTCCTCCAACTCAGAAGTTCTATCTGCCTGGGATCTGAGATCCTGTCGGACATTTGATAGTTCCTCCTTAATGTTCTCCATTTGGGCAGTAAGCAGGGCCAGTGAAGCATTGTCCTGTGCCACAGTATTCAGAACATCAGTCAGGGTGGGGGGTCTTGCAGCTTATAGGGATGTACTGTAAGTGTGGCCGCTGCATCCAGTGTTTGCACCTCAGCCTGCAGCTCCGTGACACCCTCCTCCTTCCTCCCTCCTTCCCGGGGATACATGCTTCTGTACCTCAGTGTTCTCCCGCTCTGTGACGCCCATCATGTGCAGGGATTGCTCGGGAGAACAGTGACCTCGCCAGTGACCTCGCATATCGCTGCAGTTAGTAGCTGCCTCCCTCTGCTTCTCCTCAGCGTGCCGCGCTGCAGCCGACACACAAGGCTGTGTGGCGCCATTTTAGGTCTCTCATTCCTCTCCCCGCCCAGGCCTCGAATTTCCTCATATTTCTTGCTGGTGCACCCCACTCACCTCCCAATTCGGTACACTCCAGTATAACACACTGCAGGGTCATAGAATGGGCTGTCCATGCCTCTCAGGACTTAGGATAAAACACTGTAAAGGATCAATAAGCAGGAGCCCGCAAGGAGTGTAACTGTTCACATTGCTGGTAGCTCCCCCCATCAAAACTATAGTTTTTATTACATTTTTCGTGCAGTACAGACCAAAAGTTTGGACACACCTTCTCATTCAAAGAGTTTTCTTTATTTTCATGACTATGAAAATAGTAGATTCACACTGAAGGCATCACAAGTATGAATTAACACATGTGGAATAATATACTTAGCAAAAAAGTGTGAAACAACTGAAAATATGTCTTTCTTGGTTCTTCAAAGTAGCCACCTTTTGCTTTGATTACTGCTTTGCACACTCTTGGCATTCTCTTGATGAGCTTCAAGAGGTAGTCACTGGAAATGGTTTTCTCTTCACAGATGTGCCCTGTCAGGTTTAATAAGTGGGATTTCTTGCCTTATAAATTGGGTTGGGACCATCAGTTGTATTGTGCAAAAGTCTGGTGAATACACAGCTGATAGTCCTACTGAATAGACTGTAAGAATTTGTATTATGGCAAGAAAAAAGCAGCTGAGTAAAGAAAAACGAGTGGCCATCATTACTTTAAGAAATGAAGGTCAGTTAGTCCGAAAAATTGGGAAAACTTTGAAAGTGTCCCCAAGTGCAGTTGCAAAAACCATAAAGCGCTACAAAGAAACTGGCTCACATTCGGACCGCCCCAGAAAAGGAAGACCAAGGGTCACCTCTGCTGCGGAGGATAAGTTCATCCTCCGAAATCGCAGGTTAACAGCAGCTCAGATGAGACACCAGGTTAATGCCACACAGAGTTCAAGCAGCAGACACATCTCTACAACAACTGTTAAGAGGAGACTTTGTGCAGCCGGCCTTCATGGTAAAATAGCTGCTAGGAAACCACTGCTAAGGACAGGCAACAAGCAGAAGAGACTTGTTTGGGCTAAAGAACACAAGGAATGGACATTAGACCAGTGGAAATCTGTGCTTTGATCTGATGAGTCCAAATTTGAGATCTTTGGTTCCAACCACCGTGTCTTTGTGTGACACAGAAAAGGTGAACGGATAGACTCTACATGCCTGGTTCCCACCGTGAAGCATGGAGGAGGAGGTGTGGGGGTGCTTTGCTAGTGACACTGTTGGGGATTTATTCAAAACTGAAGGCATACTGAACCAGCATGGCTACCACAGCATCTTGGAGCGGCATGCTATTCCATCCGGATTGCATTTAGCTGGACCATCATTTATTTTCAACAGGACAATGACCCCAAACACACCTCCAGGCTGTGTAAGGGCTATTTGACCAAGAAGGAGAGTGATGGGGTGCTACGCCAGATGACCTGGCCTCCACAGTCTCTAGACCTGAACCCAATTGAGATGGTTTGGGGTGAGCTGGACCGCAGAGTGAAGGCAAAAGGGCCAACAAGTGCTAAGCATCTCTGGGAACTCCTTCAAGACTGTTGGAAGACCATTTCCGGTGACTACCTCTTGAAGCTCATCAAGAGAATGCCAAGATTGTGCAAAGCAGTCATCAAAGCAAAAGCTGGCTACTTTGAAGAACCTAGAATATAAGACATATTTTCAGTTGTTTCACACTTTTTTGTTAAGTATATAATACCACATGTGTTAATTCATAGTTTTGATGCCTTCAGTGTGAATTTATCATTTTCATAGTCATGAAAATAAAGAAAACTCTTTGAATGAGAAGGTGTGACCAAATGTTTGGTCTGTACTGTATGTACAAAAACAAATTAGCTGCCAAATAGTATTTTGGCAATCTGGGAGGGAGGTATGATAGGATTTCCATTTATTTACAATAGAAGGCCACCTAGCTCCCAGAACAGGTGTGTAAAGTTGCAAGAATACATTGTAGAGTAAGAAGAGAAGGTGTAATTTGAATTCCAAGATGATTTACTGATGCTTCTTCTATTGGTATGTGAAGACACTCTTCGAAACCATCTGGGCAATAGTGAGGGATTACTATGGGGAGCGCCTCGGTGTTAGCTGTATTTATTTTATAACCCATAAAGTGACAGGAGGGTGAGGAGAGTGTGTGTAGCTTATTAAGGGTTAAAAATACATCATCAGGATATTTTGAATTCTTTACTCAAAACTCTTTTGCTTCTGCTTCGTGTTTAATTCTAGCTGCTTCATGCATAGAGCAAACAAGAAGGGTGACAATGGGCAACCCTGTCTTTCTCCTTCGCCTCATTGGGGGACACAGGACCATGGGTGTTATGCTGCTGTCCACTAGGAGGCGACACCAGGCAGAATCTGCAAAAGATTAACAGTGGCTCCTCCTCTGCAGTATACATCCCTGGACAGGCACAGCCTTAACTAGTTTTGTGCTAAAGCAGTAGGAGGAACGTAACAGTGATAACATATGTAGCCATCCCTGAAAGAAGGCAACTATGTACGAGCTCAAAAACAATATGAGAACTCAAAAATGGCTCGAAACGGGCAACAGGGCGGGAGCTGTGTCCACCAATTAGAGGCTAAGAGAAAAGGATTTTACGGTGAGTACACAAAAATCTTCTTTTCTCCTCCTCATTGGGGGAAAAAGACTAACAGTGGCTCCTCCTCTGCAGTATACACCCCTGGACAGGTACAGCCTTAACCTGTTTTTGCTTAGTGTCATTAGGAGGCACACCTAAAATTTATTCTAAAAATGTTTTCACTTTTTGAATTTTTTCGTTCAAGAAGAAGAAAAGTGGGTCTCTGATGAGACTCCCAACATGGCTCCTTCCTCAGCCCCCCACTGTTGGGGGTGCCAGGTTGAAGTTGAGACCCTCACCCCACATGCCGCTCCTTCCTCAGCATCCCATTGTTGGGGTGCTGGGTTGTAGTCGAGAAGATGTCCCTCCTTCCCAATTTCCCCACTGTTGGGGTCTCTGGGTTGAATTCGAGGTTGCGTAGGAGCCCTCTGATGGTGGACGGCAGCATCCCTCCCTAACCACCCCTCGGGGGTCCTTGGGTTTAGACACCATAGGTAGGGTCAGACAGGTGCAGCACCTCTGATGCAGCAGCACCCCAGAAGCCTCAGCTCTGCTGAGTCATTCTGTTGCACCTAGGCTGCAGCACATACTGCTGCAGCACACCCAGGAGACACAGCTTCGCTGTGTGCTCCTGATGGGGCCAGGGGTCTTGCACAAGGGGCAGTCATAGCATTATCAGGGGCACTGGCTGCCTGTGCCCCTGCAGCAGCCTGCACCAAGGCTGCACAGTGGCCAGGTTACAGAGGAGCCCCACCATGCCACCGCTATTCTGCCCAGGGGGTCCGGTGGGGTTCGGGTCAGTTCTGGACCCTCCCCGGACCTCCGCACCTGCCTGGAGCTATTTTCGTCCGCAAAAGTCAATTTAGGCCGCTGCTTCGGCCTAGCTCGAAGCTGCCGCCTTTTCCCCGCCCCTGGCACACACCCCGGATGATGAGGATGACACTGCCAGCATCATAGCAGGGGGTGTACCGGAGCAGAAAGGGAGCATTTTTACACAGATCGCGCTCTTTTCAGCGCTCCGTCCCCCTCCCTCCTCATCTCTCCATCTCGGCGGCCATTACAGCTGCAACCTCGTGGATCCGCACCTTCGGGTGGACAGCCTGCTTTGGCCAGCCAGTCTCCGGGGGGGCACAGGACGAGGATGATGGACACTGGTGGGGCACACCTCAGTGGGGTAAAATCTCAGCAGAGTGTTTTTTGTCCTCTGCTGTGGCTCCTTTTCTGCACAGGCACCTCTGCACAGGCACCCATTGCTCACATTATGCCGGGCTCAAAGACCAAGAGGACCAGGGCTCATACCTCTTATTATGCCTTATGCACAGCCTGCGGGAACCCTCTACCCAGCGGCTACATATCCCCGCACTGCCAGGACTGCGCCCAGAACAGTGTGCCAGTGCCCCCAGTAGCCCCGGCGTCAAGTGCCATGCCGGAATGGGCCATTCTTATGTCCCAATCCGTGTCTCATTCTATGTCGCATTCCAAAGCTAAGCTGTCCTCCACATTGCTCCAGGCTCTGCAGAGTCACTTTTCTTCCCTGGCCGCTGCCCAGCAAGGTGGACGTTCGGACCAAGACTGTACTGACCTGGGCTTATCCACCTCTAGGTCAGGACGCAAGCGGACCCATAGGTCACACTCCCCTTCGTCCTCTCATAATTCATGATCATCCCCTCCCAGGGAGAGACACCGTAGCCCCAGGTCATCAGGGTTGTCCCCTACCAGGGAAAGACACCGACGTTCCAGTTCATCCCCTACCAGGGAAAGACATATCGATACGCAGGACTCTGAAGGCCTCTGTGATTCCGGTTCAGATCTGGATCTAGACATGTCCTTAGACCTAGAGCCGCCTGACACTGCTGCGCTAGTTGAGGACTTAATCTTTTCCATCAACCAGGTGTTGGATATATCTGACCCACCCCCGGATATTCCAGAGGACAAAATTGCCTTTCAAAGGGTTAAGAAACCACCTAAATACTTCCCAGATCACCCCGAGTTCAAGGCATTCCTTAAAAAACATCGCTCACACCCGGAGAAAAACAAAAATTTCGGCAACCGCAAAGCACTGGAGACATGCTACCCCTTTCTGCAAGAAGTAACTCAGAACTGGACAGATCCGCCTGAAGTGGACCCCCCAGTCTCTAGGCTGGCAGCACAAACACTTCTTTCTCTGCCGGATAGCTCATCCATCAAAGACACGATGGAACGTCAGGTGGAACACATGGCCCGATCAGTTTTCGAGGCCTCAGGGTCCTCCATAGCACCAGCATTCGCTTCAGTCTGGGCTGCCCAGGCCATCATGGCCTGGGCGAAGAACTTACATGGGGCCTCCACTCAGCTGACACCGAGCTGTCAGATCAAGTGGTACAGATATCCGTCGTGGCAGTCTATATTCTACATGCAGCTATTGATTCCGCAAATTGCGCGGCAGTAGCAATGTCAAACGTCTGTTCGGAGAAGAGTTAGATAAATTAATATCTAATGCCACAGGGGGTAAGAGCACTTCTCTCCCCCAACAAAAGTCAAAATGCACCTACAATCGACGTAATCAAACACGATTCCGTTCCTTTCGGAATTCATCCGGCTCGTTCGCCTCACAACCAGCACAGATTCGCAGCCGCTCGCTGCGCAGGGAGAGCTCGCGGTCGACCCAAAAATCAAACAAGAACTGGCAGTCAAAATCTAGCCAGTTCAAACCTAAGGGATCCAAATCCCACACGTTCTCCTCCTCATGACTCCTTATCCCCGGAGGACACACAACTGGTAGGTGGCCAACTTTTACACTTTCGTCGAGTCTGGCTGCCTATTATAAAAGACAGGTGGGTCAGGGAACTGGTGTCATCCGGTTACAAAATAGAGTTCACTTCACACCCAGCAAATTGATTCGTTCTCTCCATCCCCCCAAGAAAGTCATCCAAGGCCCGCGCCTTCTCTCAAGTGGTCAACTCACTTCTTTGAGCAGGAGTCATCGTACCGGTCCCCCCGGCCGAACGCTTTCACGGGTTCTACTCCAATCTGTTTGAAGTTCCCAAAAAAGGAGGCAGTGTAAGACCCATACTGGACCTCAAACAATTAAACAAATTTGTCTGAGTACGACAATTCCGCATGGAGTCTCTCCGATCCGTAATATCATCCATGGAAAAGGAGAGTTTCTTACCTCCATAGACATACAAGATGCATAACTGCATATACCAATCGCATCTGCTCATCAAAGGTTCCTCCGATTTGCAATCGGCCAGCCCATTACCAGTTTGTGACTCTACCGTTCGGACTCCCCACAGCTCCCAGAGTATTTACCAAGTTCATGGCGGCCGCCATGACCATTCTTCACTCCAGAGGTGTAGTCGTATACCTGGATGATCTCATCAAGGCTGCCACCTTCAAGGATTGCGAACTCAGCGTCTCCATCACGGTGGACACACTGCGTCGCCTGGGCTGATTGGTCAACCTACAAAAGTCGTCACCAATTTCAAGTCCGTCCCTGATCTTTCTGGGCATACAATTTAACACTTCCAGGGGTTTAGTGCTCCTTCCAAAGGGAAAAGCACTTGCTCTCCGTCTGGGAGTTCGCACCCTTCTTCAACGGTCACCTCGATCCTTCTGGTATGCCATGAAAGTTCTGGGCAGGATGGTCGCAGCAATAGAAGCGGTTCCCTTTGCCCTGCTTCACCTCAGGCCTCTCCAACTTGCCATACTCAAGTCCTGGGACAAAAGCCCCTTTTCCCTGGACAAGATGTTCCGGCTGCCCTGGACGGCCAAGCAATCTCTACATTGGTGGCTCAGACCAATTTCACTCTCGAAAGGGAAATCCTTTCTAACGGGTCACTGGAACATTCCCTGAGGAAGGAGTTTGGGATATGACTCTGAAACGCGTCGGAAAATAAACAGCTACTACTATACCCAGACATTCCGCTGTATCTGGTTTTTACATCATACGAACACAGCAGCTCGGACCACGAGGTACTTTGTCCTATTGGAAGCTTACTGGAACATTCTGACCACCGACGCAAACCTGAAGGGATGGGGCGCGGTGTGTCAACATCACAGAGCACAGGGCAAATGGTCTCCAGTGGAAACGACCATGCCTATCAACATCCTGGAGATTCGAACCATCTTCCTGGCATTGAAAGCTTTCCAGCGCTTCCTGGCGGCTTCTCACATCAGGATACAGTCGGACAATGCCAGAGCCGTGGCATACGTCAATCACCAGGGCGGAACCCGTAGTGCCCAGGCAATGCGAGAAGTACGACACATCCTTCACTGGGCGGAATCGACAGGATCGGTCCTGTCAGCTGTACACATCATGGGAGTAGACAACTGGGAAGCAAACTTCCTCAGTCGCCAGGGCATAGACTCAGGAGAGTGGTCACTGCACTCTGAAGGCTCTCAACAAATTTGCCATCACTGGGGGACTCCGGATGTGGACCTAATGGCATCACACCTCAATGCCAAGGTTCCCAACTTCATGGCCAGATCACACAACCCATGTCGATGGGAGTGGATGCCCTAGTCCAAGATTGGACTCAATTCCAACTTCCTTACATCTTCCCACCTCTGCCTCTGATCCCCAGAGTGGTGCGAAAGATCAGACAGGAAGGTGTCCCAGTCATCCTCATCACCCCAGACTGGCCCAGACGCGCATGGTATGCCGACATCATACAAGTCACGGCAGAAGCCCCCTGGCGCCTTCCAGATCGTCCAGACCTTCTGTCTCAGGGCCCGTTGTACCACCAGAATTCAGGGGCCCTGAGACGGCGGTGGAGTGTGTTCACACTCAGTTGTAGCAAGGAGGAGTGACACATTAGTGACCATTACCCTGTACAGGACAGCCCTCAGTTCAGAACTACTAAGGGCATACCCGCTGTTCCTATACTGACCATAAGGACCACATCCTTCATGAACCACAACATAGCTCAAGGCGACTTATGTGATCAAGGTCTTGAATGACCGAAACGTCATTCTGTCGCAATCACTATAAGAGCACTTGTTTCAATAAATTTCACCAACAAGCAAAAAAACTCCTTAAGTGTATGTGTGCAGTGATTCTAATAGACATTTATGTGGGACTTACGAGCCTCCTTCACTAGCACCATACCCCCACACCTATCGTGTGCTAGCCATTGAATCTCATACAATTAGAGGCTAAGAGAAAAGGATTTTACGGTGACTACACAAAAATATCCTTTTTGACAGTCAGAATTGGAAAAGCTCCAGACAGGTGGTGCGAGAATGCAGGAAATTGATATACAGGTTTAGGACCACCTGTAAGAAAGGGCCCCAGAATCCAAAGGGATTTAAGGCATTCAAACGAAAAGGGCCAATTCAGCTTTGAGGTTGAGTAAAAGCCACAATCACGCTTGCTTATTGATGACTTCTACCAAATCTGTAGCCTGTCAGGAATTGTCCCCTCCCTGTTTAAGGGAAGGAAGCCCACTTGGTTCTTATTGATCAAAACGAGCAGGTGGTCAGTCGATTGGCTACAATGCAGGTAAAGATTTTAAGATTGGAATTGCAATGCAATGGACCTATAATTGGAGCAAACGTGGAGATCATTACTAAGCTTAGGACTAAAGGCCAGGTAGGAGTGCAGCATTGTGGTAGCGATCTGTATGATCTACAAGTAGAAATTTTGCAAGGAAACATGGTGAAGGGCCAATTCTGCTTGTTACACTTTATAATACAAGGAAGGGAACTAGACCTGGCTTGGAGTTTTGTCATTAGGGAGGTTCTTAATCGTGTCAGTTAGCTCTTATATAGTGATGGGAGAATTGAGTGCAGCCGTAGCATCTTCTCCCAGGGATGGGAGCCTGCAATCCCAAATATAGTTTCTAAATTAGTTGGTATAAGGCCCCTTTCACATCAGCGGTAATCGCTGATCGCGGCAGTTGCGGTGAAAAAACGCAACTGCCGCGGTTACAGCATAATGGCCACACTTGCGGTTCACCTGCGTTAAGCCCCATGCAATGTCTATTGGGCTTGCGGCAGGTGCGACAAGTGCGATATAGTTGCGTTTTCGGCATTTGCGACAGATGCGGCCGCAAAAAAAATGCGGTCAGCCGCGGTGTTTTCGCAGCCGTATCACCGCAACTGCCGCGATCAGCGCTTTACCGTTGATGTGAAAAGGTCCTAAGAGTCAGGGTAGGTTACTGGGTAGGTTATAAAGTGCCAAATAAGTTTCCAGCAATTGAATTTTTGTTATGGTGTGAGGACCATACAATGCATTAGTCACAGATTACTGCATTAAAAGCCTCTCCCATTGTGGGTAGGGACAACTCTGGGTGGGTATTTTTGTAAAAATAGTTGTTTAGGTTATGGACAGTTACTTTTGTGTTGTGATTTTTTTAATAAGGATTAATTTAACCGCAAATGGTTAGGGTGGAAGCATGGTTGGACCACTTAAAATGTTCTATAGTAACATTTTGCAGTAGTCATCACAAAAGTTGTAATCAATCCTTGAATGTGTACAGTCATGGCCAAAAGTTTTGAGAATGACACCAAAATTATATGTTCACATGATCTGCTGCCCTCTGGTTTTTATTTGTGTTTGTCTGATGTTTATATCACATACAGAAATATAATTGCAATCATATTATGAGTACCAAAAGGTTATATTGACAGTTAGAATGAGTTAATGCAGCAAGTCAATATTGGCAGTGTTGACCCTTCTTCTTCAGGACTGCTGCAATTCTCCCTGGCATGCTGTCAATCAACTTCTGGACCAAATCCTGACTGATAGCAGTCCATTATTGCATAATCAATGCTTGCATTTTGACAGAATGTGTTGGTTTTTGTTTGTCCACCCGCCTCTTGATGATTGACCACAAGTTCACAATGGGATTAAGATCTGGGGAGTTTCCAGGCCATGGACCCAAAATCTCTATGTTTTGTTCCCTGAGCCATTTAGTTATCACCTTTGCTTTATGGCAAGGTGCTCCATCATGCTGGAAAAGGCATTGTTGGGCGCCAAACTGCTCTTGGACGGTTGGGAGAAGTTGCTCTTGGAGGACATTCTGGTACCATTCTTTATTCATGACTGTGTTTTTAGGCAAGACTGTGAGTGAGCCGATTCCCTTGGCTGAGAAGCAACCCCACACATGAATGGTTTCAGGATGCTTTACAGTTGGCATGAGACAAGGCTGGTGGTAGCGCTCACATCTTCTTCTCCGAATAAGCTGTTTTCCAGATGTCCCAAACAATCGAAAAGGGGATTCATCAGAGAAAATGACTTTACCCCAGTCCTCAGCAGTCCACTCCCTGTGCCTTTAGCATAATATCAGTCGGTCCCTGATGTTTTTTCCGGAGAGAAGTGGCTTCTCTGCTGCCCTCCTTGAAACCAGGCCTTGCTCAAAGAGTCTCAGCTTCACAGTGCGTGCAGAAGCACTCACACCAGCCTGCTGCCATTCCTGAGCAAGCTCGGCACTGCTGGTAGTCTGATCCCGCAGCTGAAACAGTTTGAAGATACGGTCCTGGCGCTTGCTGGTCTTTCTTGGGCGCCTTGGAGCCTTTTTGACAACAATGGAAGCTCTCTCCTTGGAGTTCTTGATGATGCGATAGATTGTTGACTGAGGTGCAATCTTTCTAGCTGCGATACTCTTCCCTGTTAGGCCATTTTTGTGATGGCTGCACGTGTTTCTTTAGAGATAACCATGGTTAACTGAAGAGAAACAATGATACCAAGCACCAGCCTCCTTTTAAAGTGTCCAGTGGTGTCATTCTTACTTAATCATGACTGATTGATCGCCAGCCCTGTCCTCATCAACACCCACACCTGTGTTAATGGAACAATCACTAAAACGATGTTAGCTGCTCCTTTTAAGGCAGGACTGCAATGATGTTGAAATGTGTTTTGAGGGTTAAAGTTAATTTTCTAGGAAAATATTGACTTTGCAAGTAATTGCTGTTAAGCTGATCACTCTTTATGACATTCTGGAGTATATGCAAATTGCCATTAGAAAAACTGAAGCAGTAGACTTTGTTAAAATTAATATTTGTATCATTCTCAAAACTTTTGGCCATGACTGTAGTATGGGTGTGAGAAAGGAAGGTAAACTAATGGTCTGCTGGGTTATTTATGTGCCATAGATCATACAGTCTGGGAATTTGGATTAGCTGTTCAAACCAAGATGAGGTGAAGGCCTGCACTCATGAGGGGAGTTTATCCTGTAGGGATAATATAACGTAATTTCTGAAAACTAATACACTTTTAATTATTAATAATGTTTTCTGAATATCTTTATTTAGCAAAAATGTATGCTTTATCTAGTACTCTGTCAGGATTTTAAAAATGGCATCGGCAATAAATCATTGTGCAGCCCATCCTAGATTTCAGAGGACAAGCAGTCAGACGGACTGAGTGAAAAACATCTGCTCCAGCCATCTGTCATGTCAGAGCAAAGTCCTGTCAAGTATTGTGATCTTAAATTCTTTTGTTCAGTCTACCTGACAGGACACTGAACAGTGTGGACCAAAAGAGAAGATAAACACCATTCTTTAGCCGGCTGATAATGACGATCCATCTCAGTCAGCCTGACAATTTTAGTGCAGTGCAAGGACTACAAATGCTCTTCACGCAGCCCTTCCTATTGTGTGTCCTTGGAAATCTAGGATGGGCTGTACACTGGAATAGATTGCAATCTTTAAAATCCTGAGTTCACTAGATAAAGCATGCCTTTTTTTGCTAAATAAAGGTATTTGGAAACAAATTTAAAAGTATTTTATTTATTTATTTATTTATTTTATCATATTTCTTGGAGAACCCCTTTAATGTCGCCACCCATGATTACAGTTGCTTTCATCAATTTTTGCAGCTTATTAAGAACCTGTTGCAGGAAGGGAATTTGGGAGATTTCAGGGTATAAACTTTACATAGAATGAGAGGTTGACCATAAAAGAGACATTTCAGAATGGTGGCCCAATTCTATCGCATCGGGTATTCTAGAATACCTTGTAAACAGGAGTGAACTGCGTCACTTTATAACTGACAGCATTGTATCCAGGAGTGAACTGTGTCACACTCTGACTGACAGCCTTGTAGACAGAAGTGAAGTTCGTCACACTATGACTGACAGCCTTGTAGACAGAAGTGAAGTTCGTCACACTATGACTGACAGCCTTGTAGACAGAAGTGACAGAAGTGAAGGTTGTCACACTATGACTGACAGACCTTGTAGACAGGAGTGAATTGCGTCACACTATCACTGACAGCCTTGTAGACAGGAGCAAAGTTCATCACACTATGACTGACAGCCTTGTAGACAGGAGTGAAGGATGACACACTATGATTGACAGGAAATTGAGGAGAAAGCACATGAATGAACTTTTGACAAATATTCATGCAACTCCACTAAGTAGGAGGTCAGAGTGGATTAGCCTGCCTGCAGCTGTCTTGGGAAGTATAACCCTGTCCTTGGCAGTGAGCCAAACAATATCTCATATGGGCTAAGCTACTCCGGCCCTGTAGGGGTGGTACGTATAGCATACAAAGCCACCGATAATGCTTCCACCCAATTCATAGATTTCTGTGATTGTAGCAATTTTTCCATTTTTAGCTTAATCACTCCATTTAGTCTCTCAACCTTTCCACTGCTTTGTGGACATTGGGTAGTATGTAGGGCCTGTGTGATTCCAAGAGTCTGCAATATGTGTCCCATTATTTCTCATGTGAAATGTGTATCTCTGTCACTTTCTATCACTTCAGGAACCCCATATCTGCAGACTACTTCTCATCTTTTTAGCTGTGTTTTTAGCTGTGGCTGCAGTTACTGGCCAGGCCTCTGGCCAGCTTGAGAACAAATAAATGGCCACAAAAACATACTCATATGTACCTACTTTGGGTAGCTGAATGTAGCCCACCTGCAGTCACTGAAAGGGGTACAATGGTTTAGGAGTGTGTTTCCTATGGGTTTTGACAACCTTTCCAGGGTTATGTCTTGCACATGTAAGACAACCCTGAACATACTTTGCAATGAGAGTCTGGATCACAGGGGCAAACCAATGTTTAAGCACTAAGAGAGCACATTGCCCCCTTTTATAGGTGCGTAGGGACATGTGACAGCTTGGCCATCATTGGCTACAGGTTCCTGGGAAGACAAGTCCTACCTTCCACCTGCCAGAGGTCTCCTACCAATACAGCTCCTGCCTCCATCCACACTTTTTGTCTCAAGGTGTACTCTGAGTCTGCTGTTCCTGTAAGAGAGAAAAATCTGGCGCCCTTGGCAAGGACAAGTCGAGTAACAGTAGGGTGGCAGCTTGCTTAGCTGCCTCGTCTGCTTGAGCATTTCCCACAGCTTCTGGAGTATCCTTCTTCTTATGAGCTGGCATCTTGACCACGGCTTCCTCTGCCGCCATCTCAAGGGCCTCCAGTAGGTCCCGCACTGCTTCAGAATTTTTGATTGGTTTGCCTGAGGAAGTCAGAAACCCTCTCGTTCTCCAGATTACTCCAAATCATGTGCTACACTCCATGTGTACCTGGAGTCAGTATAACAATTAATTCTCAGTCCTTTCCCCAAAGCACAGGCTTCAGTGAGCGCTAATTCTGCTTCTTGAGCAGATTCACAGGATGGTTGAGATTTTTGAATTAACACCTTGCCATTTTGGACTACTCCATATCCGGTAGGGTAGGGTCCCTGTTCACCTCCGTCCAAACCTTATACCTTATTTTATTGACTTAATTAGCATTTTACATGTCACTGTTTAAATAAAAGAGTCTGCACTAGCACTTTCAGTGAACATTGTTATTTTCTGCTGGGGTACTTTACTACAACAAAAAACTCCGTTCTCACAATGTATTTATGCTAATGAGTTGTTGTCATGTGAGTCCAAAATGGTTTCCCTAACTCTTGTAATCAGAATGTAAAGCGGTAGAGAAAATGTCTGTTGAGTTTGCAGCCCCTTGTGGTAAAACTACCCAAGCATATTGCTGGCCGCGGAATGAGAAAGCAAAATATGGCCAGCAGTCCTCATGGAGAGGAACACTAAAAAAATATATTTGCCAAATTAATAACAGTGAAATATTCAGGTTTCACTGGTACTTGGTTAGGTGTATGGATTTGGCACCTGTGAGGCATTTATGACAGTTACTGCATTTACTGCCCTTAAATCATGCACCATGCGGTATTTTGGTGGCTGCCCCTTTGGTGTCTTCTTTACTGGGTACAGGGGTGTGTTAAATGCACTTTTGATATGTACAATGAGTCCTTTATCTAATGGTGGGTTTACACGCCGCGATATCGTTTCGATATCGCAACTCAATGGCGCGGGAGCGCGCAATTAGTGCACGTTCCTCCCGCATCGCATTGAATGTTTACACGCTGCGATATCGGAATACAACGTCCGTGCGATGTCTCCGCCTCCCAATCCAGGATCGCATAGTTAACATGGGAGTGAATGGGTGACGTATCAAATCGCATCGTAATTGGGCGTTTACACAGCACGATGGCTCCAATCTCCCTTCAATATCGGGGCATTGAATAGCACGCTCATTCGATCCCCGATATCGCATTGACATCGTTCCTGCATCGTATTGGACGTTCACACCATACAACGCAGGAACAATATCGGGTCCAACGATCGAACCACGTGACTTTTCATTGAAATTGTACTGCGATATCGCGACGTGTAAACCCGCCATAACAGGTCCCTGAGATCTGTTGATATGGCCTCTTCTTGGGCCCCATTTAGAGGGTACTGGCGCACACACGGTGGCCTCATACCAGGCTTCAACTGTATAACTACAGGAGGGACTGGTAGTCTGCCAACATCTGTTCTGGATGAAGCCCATAATTGTGATGGGACTTCTGAAAGCCATTTGGGGCCAGCATCATCTTTGAAGGCCACAGTCTGTGTGTGTTGCCATAGACATCAACACACACAGAGTTTCTCTGGCACCGGAGCAACAATTTAAGGGGCACCTGAGGAGAAATCTATGGATGCTTTCATGGCGCTCAGTACATCAGTACCCAATAAATTGTAGGGGCTGAATGGGCTCACTAGTACCCGTGTCACAACAGACAAAACATCATAAATGTTAAGCCTTACAGGTTTAGTCAATGGAAGTTTGACAGTTGCTCCCTCTCCCCCTTGACATCAGATGTAGTCTGAAGAGATAAGCTCCTCAGGCACATGTTTCTCTCGTATTAAGGCGTGGGCTGCTCCTGTGTCTACTAAAAATTCTATTGAATCTCACATGAGGACGTTTTCTTCAACTGAGGGCCTGAGGGAGTGTCAAGGGAAACATTATTGAAGAGGGAGCTCACAGGATTGGCAACACTTCATTGTGTCTGACCTGTGTTCAGACCTTTTAGATGACATTTCACATCATAATGCCCCATCTTTACACACTTCTAGCAGTGTACTGCGGACATGTCCCGTGAGGAATTCCTGTTTCTCCCAAGTACCTGTCCATTTGGTGACTTTTGCTGCTGTTGGGGGTGGAGATTTTTCCGTTTTTGTGGTTGATTTAGCAGCATACAGTTGTGGCCAAAAGTATTGACACCCCTGCAATTCTGTTAGATAATACTCAGTTTCTTCCTGAAAATGATTGCAATCACAAATTCTTTGGTATTATTATCTTCATTTAATTTGTCTTCAATGAAAAGCACAAAAAGAATTGTCCTAAAGCCAAATTGGATATAATTCCACACCAAACATAAAAAATGGGGTGGACAAAAGTATTGGCACTGTTAGAAAAATGATGTGATGCTTCTCTAATTTGTGTAATTAACAGCACCTGTAACTTACCTGTGGCACCTAACAGGTGTTGGCAATAACTAAATCACACTTGCAGCCAGTTAACATGGATTAAAGTTGACTCAACCTCTGTCCTGTGTCCTTGTGTGTACCACATTGAGCATGGAGAAAAGAAAGAAGACCAAAGAACTATCTGAGGACTTGAGAAACGAAATTGTGAGGAAGCATGAGCAATCTCAAGGCTACAAGTCCATCTCCAAAGACCTGAATGTTCCTGTGTCTATTGTGCGCAGTGTCATCAAGAAGTTTAAAGCCCATGGCACTGTGGCTAACCTCCCTAGATGTGGACGGAAAAGAAAAATTGACGAGAGATTTCAACGCAAGATTGTGCGGATGGTGGATAAAGAACCTCGACTGTGTAAAACATAAAGGAGGATCCCTGAGGAAGGAGCTCGGAGGTGGCTCCGAAACACGTAGGATAGGAAGAATGGATAGCCCTGAGGAAGGAGCTCGGAGGTGGCTCCGAAACGCGTAGGATAGGAAGAATAAATAAAGTTTTCATTTGAAGCATTGTCTTGCTTGTGATCCTTCGTTTCACAGCAGCGAGGACCGTGGTACACCTTTTCCCAACAACAAAGAACCTCGACTAACATTCAAACAAGTTCAAGCTGCCCTGCAGTCCGAGGGTACAACAGTGTCAACCCATACTATCCGTCGGCGTCTGAATGAAAAGGGACTGTATGGTAGGTACCCAGGAAGACCCCACTTCTTACCCCGAGACATAAAAAATCCAGGCTGGAATTTGCCAAAACTTACCTGATAAAGCCTAAAACGTTTTGGAAGAATGTTCTCTGGTCAGATGAGACAAAAGTAGAATTTTTTGGGCAAAGGCATCAACATAGAGTTTACAGGAGAACAAAAGAGGCATTCAAAGAAAAAACACGGTCCCTACAGTCAAACATACTAATGGAGATGACTGGCATCTAACCTCTAAGTGCAGGTGCAAGCAGAACAAAAGCATACTAATGAAAAACGGGAGATATCTGCTGCAACACTGACACTAAATGTGCACAACTCATGAGTGCAATGAGTGGCCGAGCTGCACAGCTAATACAAGTAAAATGATGTAAAATTATCACAACTACAAGATTTGTATCTTGTTTCTCACACTGAGAGCAATCAACAAGTAAAATGATAAAATGTATTATGACAATCACTGCCCTAGAATATAATGCAAATTGGAAGACTTCGCTTCAGCAGTGGCCACTGCGGAGTGCCCAGTGACCGACGACAAGGTGCTTCCATCTCACCGGGTCCTAACACTATGACTAACAGTAGTGTGCAATGTGAATGGGTTTATATGCCCTTATTTTTAATTGAAAAAGGAAATGTGTGTGCTGGGCTCCAACAAGATGGAGACCCAAGCCGACCTCCGGGCGTGGAAGGGGGAGGAGGGAGAGGGGGCTCAGTAAAAATGAATACATACTTACTAATGGAGATGACTGGCATCTAACCTCTAAGTGCTGGTGCAAGCAGCAAAAAGCATACTAATGAAAAATAGGAGATATCTGCTTTAGTGTCAGTGTTGCAGCAGATATCTCCTATTTTTCATTAGTATGCTTAGTATTAGTATGTATTCATTTTGACTGAGCTCCCTCTCCCTCCTCCCCCTTCCACGCCCAGAGGTCGGCTTGGGTCTCCATCTTGTTGGAGCCCAGCACACACATTTCCTTTTTCAATTAAAAATAAGGGCATATAAACCCATTCACATTGCACACTACTGTTAGTCATAGCATTATATTCTAGGGCAGTGATTGTCATTATACATTTTATCATTTTACTTGTATTAGCTGTGCAGCTCGGCTGCTCATTGGACTCATGAGTTGTGCACATTTAGTGTCAGTGTTGCAGCAGATATCTCCTATTTTTCCTACAGTCAAACATGGCGGAGGTTCCCTGATGTTTTGGGGTTGCTTTGCTGCCTCTGGCACTGGACTGCTTGACCGTGTGCATAGCATTATGAAGTCTGAAGACTACCAACAAATTTTGCAGCATAATGTAGGGCCCAGTGTGAGAAAGCTGGGTCTCCCTCAGAGGTCATGGGTCTTCAAGCAGGACAATGACCCAAAACACACTTCATAAAGCACTAGAAAATGGTTTGAGAGAAAGCACTGGAGACTTCTAAGGTGGCCAGCAATGAGTCCAGACCTGAATCCCATAGAACACCTGTGGAGAAATCTAAAAATGGCAGTTTGGAGAAGACACCCTTCAAATATCAGGGACCTGGAGCAGTTTGCCAAAGAAGAATGGTCTAAAATTCCAGCAGAGCATTGTAAGAAACTCATTGATGGTTACCGGAAGCGGTTAATCACAGTTATTTTGCCTAAAGATTGTGCAACCAAGTATTAGGCTAAGGGTGTTAATACTTTTGTCTGGCCCATTTTTGGAGTTTTGTGTGAAATGATCAATGTTTTGCTTTTTGCTTCATTCTCTTTTGTGTTTTTTCATTGAAGACAAATTAAATGAAGATAATAATACCAAAGAATTTGTGATTGCAATCATATTCAGGAAGAAACTGAGTATTATCTGACAGAATTGCAGGGGTGTCAATACTTTTGGACACAACTGTAGATTTTTTTCCTACTCTGTAAATCAAGCTCAGCTCCTTTTGCTATGGCCACTAGGTCAGGAAACAGACAGGTTCTCCAATCAGCCCGAGCCTTCTTCATCGCATCCTGTATCAGTGTTTTGAGTCCCGATATGAATGTGTGTTTCAACAAGTCTCATATCCTTACTGACATTCCTTTCATATCCATAATTAAGCCATAGCTATTCGAAAGCTATAGAATAGTCATCTACTGTCTGCTGAGTAGTTTGTGCTTGTGTCATGAAATTGTCAGTTTGATGTCCTGTTGTTCTGTCACCCAGGGACGAATGGCAGTGATGAATTCTACCCCAGATTCCTTTCTGTTCTTATTTCTTGGGACAACATCAGGGGCTTTTGCTAAAATTAGTTTTTTCAAAACTTCCCTTCCTTTTGTCTCCAGAGACCCTCTAAGTCTGTCCAGGTGGTGTTATATGCAGTCTTAATCCCCACTAATTTGTGAAGAAATGTACTAGGGACTGTGCGGGGGTATGGTAAGGTATTGCGCATGACCAACAGTTCACTAGGGGTCCAAGGCTGGTATTGCTCATACTCATGGTGGTTTATGTTTCCACGACCAGAGTGGACGTGTACTTTATTAATGGGTACAAGTTTGGTAACGGGTGAGGCCTTGGCCGTCCACATACTGCACAGAAAGCCCTCCAATCTGGGTTCTGTTGTGCACAGTTTGGGCATGTCAAACCCTCTGGATTATAATGCAAAGGTGGAGCTGACGCTACCAGGGGTTTGATAATACCAAGAGCATTGAGCAATTTGTCTGGTGACTTTATCATGTCACTTATGTCATATTCTGTTCTCTTCTCTGTCTCCCGTGACCTGTGCTCAGTCAATGTCATTCGTTGAGCTACTTCATACCATGTTAGTGCTTGGTTATACTGGTTGTGGTTTTCCAACCATCTGTTATAGTTGGTCAGGAACCTCTGCCATGTTTGTTCATCCAGGGTCCCATTCACAATTGTATTTATCTTTTTCAACATGTGTTTGCAATTTTTGACTGCATCTGTGCCTTTTAGGTGATGAACAATTTCTATTGCAGAGGCCCACACCTCTGCATCCTTAGTGGAAGCGTTTCCACTCTGCACATTCTCCATTTTTCTGGACAGTTCCACTCACTAGGTAGTTTAACACCCTACAAAGGTACACAATCGGGTAGTTTAACACCCTACCAAGGTAGTTAATGCCTTACGAAAAACAAACATGATGTGCAGCAAAGTGAGCAAGTTCATCAAAACATGCAACAATAGTACTCTAGAAATAGTTCTTGCACGATTAAATCAACAAAGGATGGTTCACACAAGGAGATGCCGCTAGTAGTACAGTCTATGAGCACAGTACACCCAGGGAGGCCTGGGAATGGAAAGTCTCCGAAAAACAAGTCCAGAACCCTTTCAATGCAATGCAGCTTTAAGGAAGTCTTGAATTGTCCACACTGCTGTTTCTGCACAATAAACTATCTTGGTAGCTGGAAAGTGCTGGCAGAGCGCACAGGACTTCCGTGTCACAGGAGTGGCAGGCAGAAGCAGAATCTGGGACACACAGCACAGGCAGCTTATAGCAAGTGAAGCGCTGAAAGAAGGAGAGGTTGATTGAGTTCAACTGCAGATGCTGGAAGAGCCAGAGCGGATGAGCAGGAGGAAACTAGAGAAGCAACAGGAAGCCAGGAGTTCTAACTCGCAAACGTGAGATAAATGCGCATAGGGTCTTATCCTTTTTTTTAAAAGTTATATCGGTGTAAATTAAGAACTGCTCACCTGATTCAGTTGTGTCACCCACAACCAGTATAATCGCCTGTAAGATGGCTTAAAGGATGGCTGCTGCAGGGCCGCACCTTCACGATAAACGTGGAAACAGGAATGCTGTAATAGGAACAAATGCCGAAATGCCCGCGCTGCCACCAGGAATCACCAGGAAACGAAGAGTTAACTGGGCAGATTTTTTCTTTATTTCATCCTACGCGTTTCGGAGCCTCTATCCGAGCTCCTTCCTCAGGGAACAACACTGTGTTGTTCCCTGAGGAAGGAGCTCGGATAGAGGCTCCGAAACGCGTAGGATGAAATAAAGAAAAAATCTGCCCAGTTAACTCTTCGTTTCCTGGTGATTCCTGGTGGCAGCGCGGGCATTTCGGCATTTGTTCCTATTACAGGAGTTCTAACTCGTTAGTCAAGAGGGGTAGAGGGTAGACTAGGGTTTATAAAGTCAGGGAAGGAGGATCACATGAACAGGAGCACATCAGCAGACGCCATCTTATAAAAGGGGCTGGGGTGCACATAAGTTCAGTAGAAGATCCAGAGTCCTGACAAACCCCTTACTGCCTGAATTAAAATCTACATATGCATACAAATAAATTGAACTGGTATGATGTGAATACGCAAATGTAGGTATTAAGGGGTTAAAGGATAAAGTTAAAGAATGATAAATAAGTTTTACTAACCTCAGCAACCACTGTTCCATAATGTGGCAAAATTAACATGCTGGAACTGGAGAAAGGTCCTCTTATAGACAATATTTTCAGGACTGCGCTTCTTAGATTTACTTGTGTAATACATTTGTGTTTTCCTTTAGTGTGGTCAGTGAAATTCAATAGTCAAAACCTGATTATTAATCCCTAGCAGAAAAGCTTTTGCAACTACTTTAGTCTAGTTAGTGTAATAATGTGTAATTAAAGGGACACTGTCAGGACATTTTTCAGCATGATAATGATAACACCCTGGTATCACAGTGTAGGGAATAATGATAAGGGAATGGCAGTTACGGGCAGAGTGACCAGGAAAGACTAGTCTGACCTAGTCTAGGAACCCTGAATGGCCCTGATCCGAAGATATCTCTGATGGTGAGAAGGTTTGGGCCTCCAGCCTCTCCCTAACCTCCTCCAACAGCCTTACACTATTCCCCCCTCACCTCCCTCCACAGAACCGGATACAGCAACTCCAAAGGACCTCAGCCACACAAACACACAGAACTACACAGCACGGCTTCCAAGCATAGAATGAAACTCTCTCAGCAGCACCACCTGTTGGAAGGAAAGGCTACTTAAAGGCTGGGGGAGGGGAGTTCAGGTGAGTCACACATTAACCCCTCAACCAGCAGTTAGACCTAATAGTTAATGCAGTTCTGGAGCACAACACAGGAGGCAAACCAGGACCTTCACAACTATCAACCATGCAGCTCTTAAAGACAAACACATACACAGCAGCATCCAGCAATGTCAGTGCCATGTAACCACGTGACAGTACCCCCTCCATAAAGAGAGGCCTCCACACTCGACTACGGGACATCCAAAATAAGTCCACATTCCCTGAGTGACTAGATATGGAAAACATTACGGGTTGCCAAACCTGGGGGTAGGTCAAGGCAGTACAGCACAGGATTACAAATGGCCGATATCCAAAACGGTCCTATAACCCCAGAACCAGGAGCCCCAGCAGCACACCTCCACCTGATGTGTTTGGACAACACCCACACATACTCATGAACTCTCAGGACTGGACCTGCACATTTATTTCCAAATCTGCAGTCACAGTTAGAGGGCAGAGAAGTAGAAATCCAAGCACTCATTCAAAATGTTAATATGCTTTAAAGTGATTTATTTGAAAAATTGGTGCACGGGAGTGACCAGCAGGACAGATATAACGTTTCGGCCTCGCAATTAGGCCTTGATCACACAGTCACTGCAGTGGTATGTAAGGGACTTCACTGAGTAGGGAGTGCTTTGTAGGTAAACTTGTTTTATCTGTGTATTGGTATAAGGATAGAGTCCTGTATTACACAAGGAGGTGTATTGGAAGGATTCAAGCGATCCAGGGTAAGAAGCCAACTTATATATATGGTATACAGGTTATCCAAAGTATCCCTCAGGTAGTATCTTAAGAAATCCACAAGTCAAACCCTTACAGTTAATCCCAGTGTTATGATAGAGGCTCCTATCAGCTGTAGCTAGTAGGGTAAGGAACACCTTTTGAATTGGTGTCAGTGGGTGCCAGCACGTCCAGTGCCTAGGCTGAGAATGCCTAATTGCGAGGCCGAAACGTTATATCTGTCCTGCTGGTCACTCCCGTGCACCAATTTTTCAAATAAATCACTTTAAAGCATATTAATCTCTGTTACTACGGATCCTTGATCCTTTCCATCAGCACCATTAACCTATACCCCAAGTGGAGTGCTGGTCTTCTACGAACAGTTAGAGGGCACACATCCAGGACGGTAAACTGCAGCAGGTCCCCCGGTGCCCAGGGCTTCGTCCCCTATAGTGCACAGCAGGAACCACCGTCCCTCCCTGGCCCCTCCTCCTGGAACAATGCCTAGACCCACCATTAATCTGAGCCGTAGCCTGAACTCCACCCCCTTTTCCATGCTCACTCCCATTCACTTCTGGAGTCGGTGCAACCAGTACGGTAGAAATAGGTGTAGCTAGGCAATTACACACACAGAAAGCCCCTGAAGTTACAACCTTTCTGGCCCGCCAGTCTATCACTGGGTTGTGTTTCTCCAGCCAGAGAAGGCCCAATACAATGGGAGTGGGCAGGTTCTCCAAGAGGTGACAGGACAGAACCTCCTGGTGGAGAGTTCCTATGCTCAGGTTCACATTACGCACTACTTGGGAGAGGACCTTCTGGCTGAGTGGAACTGAGTCGATCGAGGCTATGGGGATGGGTCTCACTAAAGCACTGCTGGTGAGACCATGAGCCAAAGCAAAACGAGAATCCATCAAATTGACCCCCGCTCCGCTATCGATCAGTATTGGCACAATCTCGGCTTTACTACCCCCCACTACCCTGGCAGACAGTGTGAACGGAGACTTAGCAAGGAAGGAAAGCTAAACTCTATGGTTGTCTCCTTCTGAATGACCCGAGGTAGGCTGCTTCTGAGACTGCGTGGTCTTGGAGCGAAGTGGACAACCCTTAATAAAATGGTCAGATTTTCCACAGAAAAAACATGTTCCGCTCACTTGGTGAACAGTAGCCACAGGAGGTGTAACACGAGAACCTACTGACCCCAACTGCATGCGTTTATCGGGTATAGTCTCCTCAGCAGGGATAGGTACAGGAGACATAGTAGGTTTTGGTCTCTCCCTCAGGCATCTGTCAACCCGTATGGCTAGGGACATCACAGCCTCCAATGACTCAGGTGCGGCGTACTGAACCAGGGTGTCTTGCAGTCTGGCTGACAAACCCAAGCAGAACTGACTCCGGAGGGCTGGGTCGTTCCACTGGGTGTCAGTCGCCCATTTCTGAAACTCCGAGCAGTACTTCTCCACTGCTCATGTGCCCTGCTTGAGTTTACGGAGATTAGACTCAGCAAAGGTCACCCTATCAGTTTCACCATACACTTGAGCCAGAGCAGCAAAAAACCCGTCCACCAACCGCAATGATGGTGAGTCGGCCGGGAGGGAAAAGGCACAGGTCTGGGGGTCCCCTTTAAGCAGGGAGACTATAATCCCCACCAACTGTTCCTCCCTTCCCGATGAACGGGGCCGGAGCCTGAAATAAAGCTTACAGTTCTCACGGAAAACAAAAAATGTGTCTCTTCCCCAGAAAACCTATCTGGAAGAGAGACCTTGGGTTCTGGCACAGCCTGAGCATGATCCTGTTATGGATGCCCCCCACACCTTTCGGGTGAGGCTGTCATCTTAATTGTCTGCTGCCAAATTGGATGCTTTGTCTGGGTGCGTGCACGTCACCGAAAAGAGCCACGCTGACACACAAGTCAATGTAGAGACCTTTATTAAAGGAGAGGTTAGCAGTTTTATACTCATCATTAAAGGGGCATTTCTTAAGGGTGGTTCTAGGTAATTGCATCATTTTATGCTGAATATACATTTTATTCTGAAAAACATTCAATTATGTTCTGTGTGTTTAAACTAGTCTTGAAGTTGTACAATACCATCAGAACAATTTGATAAGAGCTTCAGTGTGGCTACCTCTAAGTCAAAACATTATATGAAATCATCTGAGCCAGAGAAAAACCGAAGGTGGGAGGGAAGAAGGAGAGAGAGCTTAGCTAGGGGAAAGAACAATGCCAAGGCTTTTTCCTACAACCAGGCCTCGAGCCTGAAAGATTTGATTTCTGAATGACTACATACTAATATAAATTATTAACTATTTATTGCCATAACATTCCCCCATTTGGAGACATTCAAAATCTTACCCAAAATCCTTGCCCTAGGTGATAGAGGGAGAAAAGTGGAGGAGGGGAAAGGAGTCTTCACCAATATTGAGACAACCATAACATCTAACCGTAATGACAATCGTAGCGCCTTTGTAATTGGTCTTGCCGCACCCTATACTGTTATCTAAGATGATGTCTCGCCTCTCTATTTAATACTACTGAAATACATAGTAGAAGTTTTTCACACAAAAATATGGAGATTATATTTACTAAAATAGATTCTAAATATAATAAAAATGAATGCTGCTCCCACAGTTCCTTTCTCCCGTGGCAATGAGTGAATGCTCCAACCAAAGTGCATGCACACAGACCTACTCAGGTACATTCTCCTCCCCTAGTAGACGGAGTCGGTCTTCCTACACCACTTCACCGGATTCCCCACATCGGTCTGCCCATTACACCATCGGATGGGCACAAACACTCACAAACCATGACAAACAAGGGCACTATACGAATGCCGCAATCAAATACCGGTCATAATTATCACCCAACTGTTAGTCATTATATTTGACATTCTCCATATGTCGGTCCTCACTACGGTCTAATTCAGGAGGACATGGCCTCGTACCAAGTTAATGTTGCTGGTGGAAACTTCAGTCTTATCTAAACAAAGTCAGTCCCTGATATTCAAAAAATAAAGGTGTCCTAAGCGGTCAGTGTCCCTTGGGATGTTTATATCCATCGCATATAGGCCAGTGTCTGTAGTAAGAGACATTCGGTAGTTCTCCTGGGCTCGTCTGCCTTGTAGTGTAGACCTTGGATCTAGCTGGGCTGCCATTTGAGCTCTTCAGCTGTCTCAGTCATTCGCAGAATTTCTGACGTTCCTTCTGACCATCATTCCATCTCCAGGCTGTGGGAAGCAACTTCGGTCCAAAGTAGCTGCATGTTAAAGGGGGAGAGAAAGCTCAAAAATACATGTTAGACAAACACTTTATAAGTGTCAAAACATAAGAAAAACCCTATCTCGGGGAACCTATTACCTGAACAACATTTTCAACCATAATCTCATAAAAATGTGTACCATTTTCATAACTATCAATGACTTGGTAATACCCTGCAACACAAAAACAAATCACTAAATTTTACTTATAACCTTAAGAATATAAGTCACCCCCCTTGAGCATCTTATCATCTAATATTACGTATACACACCACCTTTTAAGGAAAAATATATAAAAAGAACATGGTATCAGTTCTTGACTTACCTATAAATGAAAAACAATCATCCATAAGAGAAGAGGAAGAGATATACTATATATACAGAAACATTACATTCTTTGGGTTCGTGAAAAACCAAATCATCAATTCTAAATCATACAATTATGGTTCATGTTAAATAACGTCTATATAAGGATCTTATATACAATCAAAAATCATTTTCTATTGATTAAAATATCAAAATAAATTGTCACCCAAGATAGTTCATAGAAACAACATAAGATTTACACAATTTATAAATGATATACCCACTCCTAATAGTACCCTAGTAATGTCCTTAAAGCTGGAAACCTACCTAACCAGCGGAGGTCGGCACCGTCTTGAAACGCCTGTGGTGCCCCCGCTCCACGTCGACTCACCCTATCTGTCCTTAACCTATCCCTGATCTTATATACCTTTTTCAATTTGTTTGTAAAGTGTTGTTTTAGTCCATTACCTTCCTTAAACATATACCGCAATTGCTCAGTCAACATATATATATGAGGGTCACTAGACACTGTCAATAGTCCGTAATTGAAACAGGTCTCAGCAGGTCTGTCAGAGCACAAATAAACAATATGATACAATGTAAAGTCAAACAAATATAACATCTAGTATAACATTAGACAATATAATTACTGTATACTTATCATCAGTGGTCTCTTCTGCTTTTCTGAAAACAGGTCAAAAAGGTAACTGGATATTTGGGAAAACGTCCAATTATTTATTATACAACTACCATATTATTATTTACATATATATTTACTCATTTACCTACTCTGCTTCAGAACATTTTAACCAATATATTAGACATCTCATGGTATTTAATATAGAAGAGAGAGAACCACACCTACTAGGACATGTTTATAACTTTCCTCTCCTTGTCCGCACCCTATTTGCAATTCTTAAGGCTTGTGGAGCGGCTGCTGCTTCAAACTCTTACCTTTCTGAGTTGTGTTGTGTGTGAGAATAATGCAGGATTGTACACAAGGTCTTACCTGTAACCAGGAGCGAACCAGGCAGTATTCATCTGACTACACTCGTGACCGGTCGAGGTGTATGTGGGGCCAGGCAAAGACTATTGTAACTTTTGTTGAAGGGAGACGTCATCATGGCCTGTCCTTTTTCCCATCCTTCAGCACAACTCCCTTTTTGTTCCTTTAGTATTTATTTAGTTCTGTCCGGGCAGTCTGATACCGAGGGGTGCTTAGGCAGCCAGACGTAACAAGGCTGGGATGGATAACCTCCCGCCACTACCTAGGCTAACTTTATTTTAACTTCAAATTGTACCTTGCCCTCTACCTCTAGGGGTCACCTGTAGTGATTGTCAGCGTGATTATACCATCCTAGACTGGCAACATGGTGTCTACCTCACCGTGATTTACCAATTCTGCATTCAATATGCTTACTGTTTTGTAAGAATTGTACCTAGAAGAAGCTCCACCTGCTCACAAAAGTGCAAAAACTCAGAATCAATTGCTCTGATTACCTCATGCGAGGATCCTACCGGTGTCCAGCGTAAGATCATCTCTCCTATACGTACATCTGAAATAAAACACTCAAGAATTCGTATTAGAAAAAATAATTATTCAACAAAATTCTTATTACAATTCTCTACTAATTATATTGATAGCTAGGCAACAAATAATACAGCACTGTAGAATATATTGGCGCTATATTTATAAACCTATAACTGTTTGATGCTTAACCAAAAACCCATTTAAATTCTGTTATAAATGTCTCTATATATGTCTCCATCCCCATTTAAATTATGTTATACAGTGCCTACAAGTAGTCTTCAACCCCCTGCAGATTTAGGTGGTTTGATAAGATCAAATAAGTTAGAGCCTTCAAACTGCAAACGAGAGTAGGATTTATTAACAGAAGCATAAATCTTACAAACCAAAAAGTTATGTTGCTCAGTTGAATTTTAATAAATTTTAAACATAAAAGTGTGGGTCAATTATTAGGTTTAATATTTTGTGGAATAACCCTTGTTTGCAATTACAGCTAATAATCGTCTTTTATAAGACCTGATCAGGCCGGCACAGGTCTCTGGAGTTATCTTGGCCCACTCCTCCATGCAGATCTTCTCCAAGTTATCTATGTTCTTTGGGTGTCTCATGTGGACTTTAATCTTGAGCTCCTTCCACAAGTTTTCAATTGGGTTAAGGTCAGGAGACTGACTAGGCCACTCCATCACCTTGATTTTTTCCCTCTTGAACCAGGCCTTGGTTTTCTTGGCTGTGTGCTTTGGGTCGTTGTCTTGTTGGAAGATGAAATTACGACCCATCTTAAGATCCTTGATGGAGGAGCGGAGGTTCTTGGCCAAAATCTCCAGGTAGGCCGTGCTATCCATCTTCCCATGGATGCGGACCAGATGGCCAGGCCCCTTGGCTGAGAAACAGCCCCACAGCATGATGCTGCCACCACCATGCTTGACTGTAGGGATGGTATTCTTGGGGTCGTATGCAGTGCCATCCAGTCTCCAAACGTCACGTGTGTGGTTGGCACCAAAGATCTCGATCTTGGTCTCATCAGACCATAGAACCTTGAGCCTGTCTGTCTCAGAGTCCTCCAAGTGATCATGAGCAAACTGTAGACGAGCCTTGACATGACGCTTTGAAAGTAAAGGTACCTTACGGGCTCGTCTGGAACGGAGACCATTGCGGTGGAGTACGTTACTTATGGTATTGACTGAAACCAATGTCCCCACTGCCATGAGATCTTCCCGGAGCTCCTTCCTTGTTGTCCTTGGGTTAGCCTTGACTCTTCGGACAAGCCTGGCCTCGGCACGGGAGGAAACTTTCAAAGGCTGTCCAGGCCGTGGAAGGCTAACAGTAGTTCCATAAGCCTTCCACTTCCGGATGATGCTCCCAACAGTGGAGACAGGTAGGCCCAACTCCTTGGAAAGGGTTTTGTACCCCTTGCCAGCCTTGTGACCCTCCACGATCTTGTCTCTGATGGCCTTGGAATGCTCCTTTGTCTTTCCCATGTTGACCATGTATGAGTGCTGTTCACAAGTTTGGGAGGGTCTTAAATAGTCAGAAAAGGCTGGCAAAAGAGATAATTAATCCACACATGTGAAGCTCATTGTTCTTTGTGCCTGAACTACTTCTTAATACTTTAGGGGGACCAAACAGAATGCTCGTGGTTTGAGGGGTTGAATAATAAATGACCCTCTGAATTAACTTTTAACGCTTTAAAAAAAAAAAAAATAAATAAATGAAAAAAACGTTTTGGCTGCAGTGCATTTCCCACTTCCAGGCTGATCTACAGTCAAAATGTCACAATGCCAAGTTAATTCCGCATGTGTCAACCAGCTAAATCTGCAGGGGGTTGAAGACTACTTGTAGGCACTGTAAATGTCTCCATATATGTTTCCATCCCCCCTTCGCATGAGGGAATCAGAAGATATCAGAGTAAAGATATATATATACATTATTCTTGTATAATCATAACTGGATATATAAACTGGTAGTGGAACTAACTGTGATGTAGTCTCATTGTTAACAGGCCTTTTGGGTGGTGTAAGATGGCTGCCACAGGAAGCTCTGATGGGGAAAACCTCCTCTGAGTCTTACATTCCTAAGATGGGGGGAACACTCTGGGCTGGGCGGAGGTTTCTGTCCGTCCCCCACCTTGAGCCAACGCCATAACAGAAAACAACTTTAGAAAACAATGGGATTAGAATCTGAAGATTTAACACACATATACTAAGTATTATTATCTGTTCTCTATGCCTCTTCTAAAAATGATTGTTCCTCCGTAAAATTAAGACAGAAACATACAAAAATTATCCCAAATAGCTATCTTAGTGTCTAAAAAAAATATTAACACAACACAAACAAGAAGACAGTGTGTCAGTATGACTCAATAAAATAGAATAATCCCTGTATGAAAATCAGTAAAACCTAATTCTGTATAACCTCGAGCAGGAATGTACAAAAACTGTCCAAAATAACTATTATTGCGTCCAATAATAGGCAATATTACTAGCTTCTAACTAAATACACAGTAAACAATTATGATTCTTTATGTTCACAGCCAAAAATGAAAAGAAATTCCTGCCTACCATTCAGAATTTTAAACTTATAGAGAGATGATTTTTCATTCCCACATGTAAAATGAACACGCACAGTGCAGACTCGCTCCTTCCCCCCTCCCATCAGGTACTGAAGGGGAGGGGGAAATATCTGCGCACAATTCTAACCTTGGACGGAATGAATATTGCCAGAAAATTGACATCATGAATATGCCAAGGGGAACATACACACATTATAAGGTAGCGTTCTTCCTAGGGAATCGCTCACACCTGCTCACATCATGCGTGATACAAAACATACAGTCTGGCTAGAGTGGACAGAGTGGGTATTGTAAATATGGTAATTTCCGACCATAGCCCCGTGGCCCTGGAACTAAGAGACGTGCACATTAGGGGCACTGACTTTATATGGCGCTTTCCATCACATCTTAGAAGGGACGCCAATTTTGACAGACTCCTGGGGGAGTGGTGGTCTGACTTCGTCTTCCACAATGCAGACCATGAGACGGACTCTCGATTATACTGGGAAACGAGTAAGGCGGTCATGAGGGGGAAAATAATGGCATACACCAGCACTCAAAAAAAGAAAACATTTCAACAGTTCCATCTAGCTAGTTCAACGGTAAGAAGCACATATGAGGAATTTAAAAACAAGCCTTCACCGCTAACAAAGGAGAAATGGGTGGGAGCAAAGAGAGAGTATGACGTCTGGGCTAAACGAAGGGAACAGTGGAGTAAGGAACAATGGGAGGTAAATCTCTATAAATATGGAGACAAGGCGGGGAGGATCCTAGCGAACTTGGCCAGGGGTAAAACTAAGCCCACTACATTTGCCTCTTTAGTGGACTTCGAGGGTAACATCCTTCATGCACCAAAAGATATCAACTCTCATTTAGGCAAATTCTTTGCCAAACTACACAGGATACAGTGCAGAATGCAAGGGAGGTGGGAGGGGACTGGCTTGAGAAGGTCTCACTACCTACCATAGCTGAGGACGGCTTGGCCACCTTGAACGCTGAGATTTCCTTGGCTGAAGTTCAAATGACTATCAAAAACCTGAGTGCCCATAAAGCTCCGGGACCAGATGGTTTTACCGGCGACTATTACAAGTCTTTATGCGACAAGGTGGCTCCTTGCTTAGTCTCTCTTTTTAATGACATTCTAGCGGGGGGCAAGATCTCGAACCACACTAACACGGCACACATTAAATTGTTGCCAAAGAGAAATGTGAGCTCCACTGACCCGGCCGGATATCGCCCCATCTCACTGATAAATCAAGACCTGAAAATTCTGGCCAAGATTATGGCGGATCGTTTGGCGGGGCTACTGCCATCTCTTGTGGGCCCACAACAGGCGGGATTTGTTAGGGTAGATCGGCGGTGGGTAATATCAGACAAACATGTTAGTGCTGGATTCAGTGGGGCATCGAGAGAATCTACATGATGATCGTCCGGCATTGGTCTTGTTGGACGCCGAAAAGGCGTTCGACAATGTCAATCTGTCCTGGTTGAACTTAGTATTGGACAAGATAGGCCTACAAGGCCCGTTCAGGATATTCCTAAAAACATTATATGAGAACCCGAGCGCTAGAATATGCACCCCCGGTTTTCTGTCCTTCCCTCTGGAAAAGGGAACGCGGCAAGGCTGCCCTCTCTCGCCATTGCTCTTCAATCTGGCCATCGAAACTCTTGCCAGATATTTGAACGGCAATGATTCACACGAGGGCATCAACATTGGAGGGGTGACGGTGAAGTCGGCGCTATTTGCTGATGATGTCATCATCTATATGAATAGACCGGAGAGGGACTTAAGGGAACTGCTTCAGCAACTCACGGTTTTTGGCACATTCTCGGCTTTAAGCTCAATAAAGCTAAATGCGAGATCTTGCAACTGGGAAAGCCTCGTCGCCGTCTTGGGGAAGGTGGGGCCAGGGGAGGGGCGGAGATGGAGGGCATACAAATAAAAACTCATCATATCAAATACCTGGGCATCATACTCAGCAGCGACACTAGCCAAATTTACCCCCTGAACTATGGCCCTTTAATTACCAAAATCACGCGGGAATTGGAGAGATGGAGGGACCTGCCGCTGACTCTTCTGGGGAGGTGCCATCTACTTAAGATGGTTAACTTCGCCAGGTTACTATATCTGCTGCAGACTATACCACTGCTACTGCGAAGGGCGGATGTGCATAGACTCAACACAGCTTTCTCCAGCTTTCTTTGGAGGGGACGGAGGGCCAGAATAGCCAGTCGCACCTTAATGCTCCCAAAACTTGGAGGGAGGCTAAATCTCCCTGACATCAGGGGATTTAATTTGGCGTGCTTATTACGTCACGTTATAGACTGGCTCAAAAAGTCCAACAGATACTCTAATTATACTATAGAAGCGGCGCTATGCAGACCCTGGGAACTGGCCAGCTTACTGCACTCGCCATGGCCGGCCGTGCCTAAACACCTGAAAAACATGATCATCTATAGGAATACGGCTATGTGCTGGAAAGCGGTTTGAAAGAAGTTAATGATGACCTGGAAAACGTCGAAATACCTTAATCCTTGGGCCCACGCAGGATTCAGATTAGGGCGTGAGAACGCCTTATTCGCATCATGGCAAGAAAAGGGGATTCACACATTGGGGGATTTGTTACACAAACCTGACAGAAGGTAGTTAACGGAGTCAGAAGTCTTAGAAAGGTTCCAATTGAGCCCATACCATATCATCCAATACAGGCAGTTACACCATCATGTCCATGGACACCTTCAGAATGTATCACAGGAATGCAGATTGACTATCTGGGATACCTGGTTGGGAGCGGACCCTCTGACTGTCAACGTGTCTTACCTTTATGGTAGTTTACGAGACACGACTCTGGCCTTAAGGGAGGATAACATCTTTCGCGGGTGGCTAAAGTACATACCTCGGACTGATATAGCGGACACGATTCTGAGAGGCTGGGAGGTACTGAGGAACAATATAATCAGCGAAAAATGGAGGGATGTACAATATAGGATCATACACAGGGCAATCTACGGATTCACCCTACCCCCGAATGCTAGGTTCCCTAATAGACGACAACAATGCCCGAAATGCGGACAACCAAAAACAGATATGGTGCATGGTATATGGCTGTGTGGGGAGGTGCAGAAACTATGGAAGCGGGTGGAAGCCTTAGCAAGGGAGGTGACCGGCAAAACCGTTACATTGGATATGCTTGCCTGGTTGTTTCATTTCCCGGTATCTGGAGTGTGGGAAGGCAAACCTGCTAGAATACTCCATATGCTGGCAATGGTTACCAAAAGGCTAATTCTGAGGGACTGGCTATCTGGGCACAACCCTGGCATGACTGGTATACTCAACGAATTGAAGGCGGTAATGCACGTAGAATGCCTGGAAGCGGCAAGGGATAAAGATGCGTTGATGGGGAAGTTTTTTGAGACTTGGAGAGGGTTCATAACCACTAAGCTATCGTCAGCAGAACTGCACTCAGTAGTCCTACCGTTTGTGCAATCGTCCTGGTATCTGCTGGAGGAGTTACAAGGGTCCTTGGGAAGGCTACGGGTATCCCCTGCTCCAGGCGACTCGGGGCAGGCGTAACACTCTTTCCATTTCATTTCTTATGACTGTTAGGAGATGTGACTATGGTGTAGTTTTAGGTATTGAATATTGATCATAATCAATGTCCAACCTTGTATGTCTTGGGAGATTGTTGGATGTATTTTCGCTGTAACTATTGATGGCTGGGGGGGTATGGGGGTTGGATTGTTTTTCTTCTTTTCCTTGTTATTAAAAATGAAAACTCAATAAAAATATTAAAAAAAAACAAAAAACATACAGTCACCTAACATTACATCTCACATCTCAGCATACATACAGTATACACAGGGGCCCCGATTACAGCTTCATTCAACGCTGTGCACCATTCACAGCTTCCTATGGTGGTTATAGCCACCTAACGTTATACACACATAGCCATATAGCATTACAGCACCCTCCTTCGCCTTCAACGTCCTCATAGCCTTCTAATTGCTTGTTTGCATTTTTAACATACTTTCTCCCTTCTCTTTCATGGACCATATTAATGTGAGACTGTGTTTTACCTTGAAAAGACGCAACATCTTTAAAGCGAACCTGTCACCCCCCCCGGGCATCAAAAGCTCTAATAGCCACCTTCTGCAGCACTAAGGCTGCATTCAGGGAAGGTGACTATAGCCTTTTGATGCCCTTTGTAGTCTGAAATATGAAGTTAGGTAAATGCTTACTCTTAGAAAGACCAGAGACCGGGAGGCGGGGTTTCACGCTGCTCCGGCCCGCCCCCTCTTGTCAGTCATGGTGCTCGCCTCTGCTGCCTCTCCTCACTGTGTGAAATGAACGCGCGTCTCCGTTCTCATGCACGGAGCCGCGCATGCACTGTGCACCCGGTGTCCAGGAAGTCATCGACACCGGGCACACAGCGCATGCGCGGCTCCGTGCATGAGAACGGAGACGCGCGTTCATTTCACACAGTGAGGAGAGGCAGCAGAGGCGAGCACCATGACTGACAAGAGGGGGCGGGCCGGAGCAGCGTGAAACCCCGCCTCCCGGTCTCTGGTCTTTCTAAGAGTAAGCATTTACCTAACTTCATATTTCAGACTACAAAGGGCATCAAAAGGCTATAGTCACCTTCCCTGAATGCAGCCTTAGTGCTGCAGAAGGTGGCTATTAGAGCTTTTGATGCCCGGGGGGGGTGACAGGTTCGCTTTGAATCACTATTTACCGGTGTCTCTATCCCAGCAAATACTTATGCCACGGTACACCAGTCTTCCCTCCTTCTTGGAGAGGACGCCTGTGCTTATACTGACAGCCTGCATTCCGTATTAAAGCTAATGCGTCCTAACAAATAATCACAAAACCACGTTGGGCGCCAACTGTTATGGATGCCCCCCACACCTTTCGGGTGAGGCTGTCATCTTTTTTTTTTTTTAACCATATTTTTATTGGGTTTTTGACATTACATCAGAAATATAGTATTAGGATAAGCATATCCAACATTAAATTACACGAAACCAAAATCTTTAACTGAAATTAACAGCCTTTATCTAGTTGCATTTACGTCTCTTGACTTTCAATAAACCCTACCCCACCCACTTCGGAAATCATCCAGTCTTTCAATCGTGTTTTGAGATTGCAAGAAAATATGAACATGTTATATAAAAACCAATTCAAGATTTATCTTAGTTTTTTAACCTTTTAACCATTTAACCATCACACCTCAGTCTGCCTAGTGTCCCTTCTGGCTCCCTTTCCGCGTACCAAATCGTCGATCGAAAGGGTAGCATGAATTTAGTTATGTCACCATCTGAGAATTCGTTTTCGATAAATATTTGCCATTTGTAAAAGAATTTCTTGGTTAATTTATTAGGGCTCCGTATCGCGTCCATCGATTCAAGCGTCAGAGTATGACGCATCATCAATTTGATCTGGTTCAGGTCTGGGGGTCTGTCATTGAGCCAGTATTGTAGAAGGAGTCATTTAGCTATTATTGCAATATAGTGCCATAAGACATGTGGGTGTCTGAGAGCTCCAGTATCTGTCTGATAGTGGAAGATCCAGCGCAACGGGTCTAGATCCTCCATATCCCCACATATCTCTTTGGCCCAAGTGACCACCTTTCTCCAATAGTTTGTTGACTCAGGGCAAGACCAAAGCCCATGTTCTATGTCTGTCATCTCAAGTTTACACTTTGGGCAGTGTATCCATCTCCCCTGATTGGCTTGGGAGGGGGGAACATTAAAACCCTGGATAGTCCCATGCATAATCCTGAATTGGGAATCCCTCCATCTCTCGTTGCTAACGTATCGTCTCATAAGCCCCCATCCCTCTAGAATTTTCTGGGTGAGTTCAGGATCTTTAATGTGTTTTCGCCATTTGTTGAAGAAACCTCTCCTCCCCCGCGGGCGTAGGACTTGCTGTATTTTAGTATACAGCAAGGTGATTGATATATCACCTTCATTTATATGTAATATTTCGGACCATAAGTTATTATCAATCTCTCCAGAGAGGTCCCGCAAGTGTGAAAGGAGATGGTGACTCAACTGGCGGTATTGTATCGCCTGGAATTGGGGTAAGTTAAAGGTAGTAAGCACCTCTTTCTCCGTCATCCACCTTCGTTCCTCAAAGTTTATGAGGTCTTCTAGTGTATTGACACCTTTTGCTTTCCAAGTTTTGAATAGAGAGTTTTCACGCCCCAACTCAAAGGCCGGGCATCTCCACGGATTGAGTCTTTTGGAGACCTTCCAAGCCATTTTGAGCTTTTTCCTGACTTCTCTCCATGTTATGATGGTATCTCTATAGATTACTGTGTTTTTCAGGGAAGCCGGAAGGCAGGACAACGGAGAATGTAATAAAGCGGATAAGTCCCAGGGTTTAGCCCATTCTCCCTCCAGTTCTGAGTCTGCAAACTTGCTTGTTCCCTTAATCCAATCTAGTACATAACGAAGGTTGCATGCTAGATTATATCCCCTAACATCAGGAAGCTGCAGTCCCCCCTCTTGTTTGGGTTGTATTAGTGTCCTAAAGGCTAGTCTAGATCTTTTTCCTCTCCATAAAAATTTTGTAAACGCTTTGTTGATTCTTATAATATCAGTGTGTTTCATTAACATAGGAATGGTTTGGAGAGGATAAAGCAGTTTTGAAAAACTCATCATTTTAAGTAAATGGCAGCGTCCCAGCAGAGACAGCGGCAGTCCTACCCATCTTCCCAGCTCCTGTTCTATCTTTGTAATGATCGGTAAAAAGTTAAGTTTATATGTCATCTCACTGGACCTGGCTAAGTGTATGCCTAGATATTTGAGGCTATGCTTCGCCACGGGTAGCCCGCAAAAATGGTCTCCCTTTTGTGCTCCTTCTTCTTGATTTATAAAGAGGACTTCACATTTGTCTTTGTTTAAAGAAAAACCTGAATATCTACCCCATTTCTCTATGTCTGACAATATATCTGGAAGGTCCCTCTCTGGGTTCTGTACATATAGGATAATATCGTCAGCAAAAAGCGAAAGCTTGACTTCGGCGTTCCCTACCTTAAAACCCTCGTAGGTGTTATGACGTTCCAGATGTATTGCCAGAGGTTCTATAGCCAAATTGAATAACAGGGGCGATAATGGGCAACCCTGTCTCGTTCCCTTTTGGAGGCTGAAAGAGTCAGATAGGAACCCAGGGGTACTAATACAAGCTTTGGGGTAGCTATATAATGCATTAATATATTGTCTAAAGGGGCCTCTTATACCCACGGAGTCAAGCACTTTACCCAGCCATGACAATCTGACATTGTCGAATGCTTTTTCAGCGTCAAGAGTGATCATGGCTGGGTTACCGCCGTTAATTTTTGTTTTCTTTCCCATCACATCTATCATCAGTATTGCTTTTCTAATATTTGTAGTGGTTGACCTCCCCTTAACAAACCCCGCCTGATGTGCGGGTATCAGTTTGGGTAGGACCACTGCCAATCTGTCCGCCAGGATCTTGGAGAGGAGCTTCAAGTCTTGATTTATTAGTGATATCGGTCTATAATTGGCCGGGTCTGTGGGTATTTTCCCTGGTTTAGGTATCAATTTGATGTAAGCTATATTCATTCTCTCCGGGATAGGAGCCCCACCTAATATTGAGTTAAATAGGTCGCATAGCAGCGGAGTGATCTGCTCCCTCAATGACTTGAAAAAAGCCCCATTATAGCCATCTGGACCGGGTGCTTTGCCCGGGTTTAAATGACGTATGGCCGACTCAATTTCGTCAGTTGTGATTGGGCTATTAAGAAATTGCACATCTTCCTGGGAAACAGCTGGCAGTGTAATCCCCCCCAACCAGTCAAGGCTGTCTGGGTTATCAGCGTTGATCTCTGTGTAAAGAGAAGTATAATATCTGCCCAACACTCTTGAGATGTTCTTGGGGTCATGCCAAGTGGTGCCATGGGTGTCCACTATCGCTTGTATTGGGGAAGGTTTATGTCTACCCTTAGCTAACCTAGCTAATAGGCGTCCTGCCTTGTCTCCGAATTTCTGGAGCTCTAATTCTAAGCGATTTTTATAAACTAGATGGCAGCCCGATTCTAAAGAATCGGGTAGTCTAGAATCCATATATAGTTTATTTAGTAATAGTTAGGGTAGTGCGGTGAAATTAATTGTGTGTATAGAGGTGGCTCAGTGGTTAGCACTGCGCGGTGGCTCAGTGGTTAGTACTGCGTGCGGTGGCTCAGTGGTTAGCAGTGAGTGCGCTTGCTCAGTGGTTAGCAGTGAGGGCGCTGGCTCAGTGGTTAGCAGTGAGTGCGGTGGGGCAGTGGTTAGCAGTGAGTGCGGTGGCGCAGTGGTTAGCAGTGAGTGCGGTGGCGCAGTGGATAGCAGTGAGTGCGGTGGCGCAGTGGTTAGCAGTGAGTGCGGTGGCGCAGTGGTTAGCAGTGAGTGCGGTGGCTCAGTGGGTAGCAGTGAGTGCAGTGGCTCAGTGGGTAGCAGTGAGTGCAGTGGCTCAGTGGGTAGCAGTGAGTGTAGTGGCTCAGTGGTTAGCAGTGAGTGCAGTGGCTCAGTGGTTAGCAGTGAGTGGGGTGAGATTGGTCAGCGCAGCGGCGTGGGCAGAGTGGTCAGCGCAGCGCCGTGGGCAGAGTGGTCAGCGCAGTGCCGTGGGCAGAGTGGTCAGTGCAGCGCCGTGGGCAGAGTGGTCAGCGCAGCGCCGTGGGCAGAGTGGTAAGCACACACATACACTCCGCTATACTTACCACCGACCCTGCGTCTTCCCCGCCGCCTGGATCCTGAGTCGACATGTCGCCGCCCCCGGACGACTGGATCGAATATGTTGTCCGGGTAGTTTTGCGAGACATCTTGGACGCTATATGGGATCCAGTAGTTTGGGGGCAGCGACATGTCGACTGAGGATCCAGGCAGCGGACGCAGGGCCGGTGGTAAGTATAGCGGACTGTGTGTGTGTGTGTGTACAAAGTTGAGGGAAGTGTAGACAAAGTGACGGAAGTGCGTACATACACACATATACACACATACTGTACATTGCATATGGAGGGGTGAGGAGAGCGGAGGCTGGAGGGCAGAGGACAGGGAGAAGAGAGCGGAGGCTGGAGGGCAGAGGACAGGGAGAAGCGAGTGGAGGCTGGAGGGCGGAGGAGAGGGAGAGGAGAGCGGAAGGTGGAGGGTAGAGGAGAGGGAGAGGAGAGCGGAAGCTGGAGGGCAGAGGACAGGGAGAGGAGAGCGGAGGCTGGAGGGCAGAGGACAGGGAGAGGAGAGCGGAGGCTGTAGGGCAGAGGAGAGCAGAGGCTGGAGGGCAGAGGACAGGGAGAGGAGAGCGGAGGCTGGAGGGCAGAGAAGAGCGGAGGGTGGAGGCTGGAGGGCAGAGGACAGGGAGAGGAGAGTGGAGGCTGGAGGGCAGAGGAGAGCAGAGGCTGGAGGGCAGAGGAGAGGGAGAGGAGAGCGGAGGCTGGAGGGCGGAGGCTGGAGGGCAAAGGACAGGGAGAGGAGAGCGGAGGCTGGAGGGCAGAGGACAGGGAGAGGAGAGCGGAGGCTGTAGGGCAGAGGAGAGCAGAGGCTGGAGGGCAGAGGACAGGGAGAGGAGAGCGGAGGCTGGAGGGCAGAGAAGAGCGGAGGGTGGAGGCTGGAGGGCAGAGGACAGGGAGAGGAGAGTGGAGGCTGGAGGGCAGAGGAGAGCAGAGGCTGGAGGCTGGAGGGCAGAGGAGAGGGAGAGGAGAGCGGAGGCTGGAGGGCGGAGGCTGGAGGGCAAAGGACAGGGAGAGGAGAGCGGAGGCTGGAGGGCAGAGGACAGGGAGAGGAGAGCGGAGGCTGGAGGGCAGAGGACAGGAAGAGGAGAGAGGAGGCTGGAGGGCAGAGGACAGGAAGAGGAGAGAGGAGGCTGGAGGGCAGAGGACAGGGAGAGCAGAGCGGAGGCTGGAGGCTGGAGGGCAGAGGAGAGGAGAGTGGAGGCTGGAGGGCAGAGGAGAGCGGAGGCTGGAGGGCGGAGGCTGGAGAGCAGAGGACAGGGAGAGGAGAGCGGAGGCTGGAGGGCAGAGGACAGGGAGAGGAGAGCGGAGGGTGGAGGGCAGAGGACAGGGAGAGGAGAGCGGAGGCTGGAGGGCAGAGGACAGGGAGAGGAGAGTGGAGGCTGGAGGGCAGAGGAGAGCAGAGGCTGGAGGGCAGAGGACAGGGAGAGGAGAGTGGAGGCTGGAGGGCAGAGGAGAGCAGAGGCTGGAGGCTGGAGGGCAGAGGAGAGCGGAGGCTGGAGGGCGGAGGCTGGAGAGCAGAGGACAGGGAGAGGAGAGCGGAGGCTGGAGGGCAGAGGACAGGGAGAGGAGAGCGGAGGGTGGAGGGCAGAGGACAGGGAGAGGAGAGCGGAGGGTGGAGGGCAGAGGACAGGGAGAGGAGAGCGGAGGGTGGAGGGCAGAGGACAGGGAGAGGAGAGCGGAGGCTGGAGGGCAGAGGACAGGGAGAGGAGAGTGGAGGCTGGAGGGCAGAGGAGAGCAAGAGGAGGCTGGAGGCAGAGGACAGGAAGAGGAGAGGGAGGCTAGGAGGGCAGAGGACAGGGAGAGGAGAGCGGAGGCGGAGGGCAGAGGACCAGGGAGAGGAGAGCGGAGGTTGGAGGGCAGAGGACAGGGAGAGGAGGCAGAGGCTGGAGGCAAGGAGGAAGGGACTGAGGGAGCGGAGGCTGGAGGAGTGGAGGCTGGAGGGCAGGAGGCAGGGAGAGGAAGAGTGGAGGCATGGAGGGCAAGGAGGCAGGGGCAGAGGCTGAGGAGGGCAGAGGACAGGAGAGAGTAGAGCGGCAGGAGGCTGGAGGGCAGAGGACTGGGGAGAGGAGAGCGGGAGGCAGGAGGGCAGAGGACAGGAGAGGAGGCTGAGGAGGCAGGAGGAGGCAGAGGCTGGGAGAGGAGAGAGGCGGAGAGGCAGGAGGGCAGAGGCCAGGGCAGAGGAGGCTGGAGGGCAGAGGCCAGGGCAGAGGAGGCTGGAGGGCAGAGGCCAGGGCAGAGGAGGCTGGAGGGCAGAGGCCAGGGCAGAGGAAGCTGGAGGGCAGAGGCCAGGGCAGAGAGAGCTGGAGGGCAGAGGCCAGGGCAGAGGAGGCTGGAGGGCAGAGGCCAGGGCAGAGGAGGCTGGAGGGCAGAGGCCAGGGCAGAGGAGGCAGGAGGGCAGAGGCCAGGGCAGTGGAGGCTGGAGGGCAGAGGCCAGGGCAGAGGCCAGGGCAGAGTAGGCTGGAGGGCAGAGGCCAGGGCAGAGGAGGCTGGAGGGCAGAGGCCAGGGCAGAGGAGGCTGGAGGGCAGAGGCCAGGGCAGAGGAGGCTGGTTGGCAGAGGCCAGGGCAGAGTGGAGGCAGAGGAGGCTGGAGGGCAGAGGGCCCGGGCAGAGGAGGCTGGAGGGCAGAGGCCAGGGCAGAGGAGGCTGGAGGGCAGAGGCCAGGGCAGAGGAGGCTGGAGGCAGAGGCCAGGGCAGAGGAGGCTGGAGGGCAGAGGCCAGGGCAGAGGAGGCTGGAGGGCAGAGGCCAGGGCAGAGGAGGCTGGAGGGCAGAGGCCAGGGCAGAGGAGGCTGGAGGGCAGAGGCCAGGGCAGAGGAGGCTGGAGGGCAGAGGCCAGGGCAGAGGAGGCTGGAGGGCAGAGGCCAGGGCAGAGGAGGCTGGGAGGGCAGAGGCCAGGGCAGAGGAGGCTGGAGGGCAGAGGGCAGGGCTAGAGGAGGCGGAGGGCAGAGGCCAGGGCAGAGGGAGGGCAGAGGAGGCTGGAGGGCAGAGGCCAGGGCAGAGGAGGCTGGAGGCAGAGGCCAGGGCAGAGGAGGCTGGAGGGCAGAGGCCAGGGCAGAGGAGGCTGGAGGGCAGAGGCCAGGGCAGAGGAGGCTGGAGGGCAGAGGCCAGGGCAGAGGAGGCTGGAGGGCATAGGCCAGGGCAGAGGAGGCTGGAGGGCAGAGGCCAGGGCAGAGGAGGCTGGAGGCAGAGGCAGGGCAGAGAGAGCTGGAGGGCAGAGGCCAGGGTAGAGGAGGCTGGATGGCAGAGGCCAGGGCAGAGTGGAGGGCAGAGGAGGCTGGAGGGCAGAGGCCAGGGCAGAGGAGGCTGGAGGGCAGAGGCCAGGGCAGAGGAGGCTGAGGGCAGAGGCCAGGGCAGAGGAGGCTGGAGGGCAGAGGCCAGGGCAGAGGAGGGCAGAGAGGCTGGAGGGCAGAGGCCAGGGCAGAGGAGGCTGGAGGGCAGAGGCCAGGGCAGAGGAGGCTGGAGGGCAGAGGCCAGGGCAGAGGAGGCTGGAGGGCAGAGGCCAGGGCAGAGGGAGGGCAGAGGAGGCAGGAGGGCAGAGGCCAGGGCAGAGGAGGCTGGAGGGCAGAGGCCAGGGCAGAGGAGGCTGGAGGGCAGAGGCCAGGGCAGAGGGGAGGGCAGAGGAGGCTGGAGGGCAGAGGCCAGGGCAGAGAGGCTGGAGGGCAGAGGCCAGGGCAGAGGAGGCTGGAGGGCAGAGGGCAGGGCAGAGGAGGCTGGAGGGCAGAGGCCAGGGTAGAGGAGGCTGGTTGGCAGAGGCCAGGGCAGAGTGGAGGGCAGAGGCCAGGGCAGAGGAGGCTGGAGGGCAGAGGCCAGGGCAGAGGAGGCTGGAGGGCAGAGGCCAGGGCAGAGGAGGCTGGAGGGCAGAGGCCAGGGCAGAGGAGGCTGGAGGGCAGAGGCCAGGGCAGAGGAGGCTGGAGGGCAGAGGCCAGGGCAGAGGGGAGGGCAGAGGAGGCTGGAGGGCAGAGGCCAGGGCAGAGGAGGCTGGAGGGCAGAGGCAGCTGGAGCCAGTAGGGCAGAGGCTGCTGGAGCCGGCAGGGCAGACTCACCGCGGGCCGGCCATCAGGTGTACTGTAGCAGGAGAGGAGGGGCGGGCAGAGCTGCAGGAGAGGAAGTCCCGCCCTCCCTCCTCTCCAGGCACGGGTAGGAAGCACGGGTACTCCCAGGGCTTGTGTGGCCCCCCGAGGTGGCGGGCAATGGGCCCCCCCTACCCCCCTCGGTATGTAGGCATGTGTCTGGAGGGCAGAGGGTGGAGGGGAGTGGATGGAGGGCACACGGAACTTCCGAGGTCGGAACGTTCCGTGTGCCGGTGCCTGTAGCAGGGGGGCAGCCTGGCTACAGTGCACTGGATGAGCCTGGGCGACGTCCATCACGGAAGTGGGCGTGGCCTGTTCCGGAAGTGGCCTTCGGGTTTTATATATAAGATATAAGATATCCTCCCGCTTTCCCGCCCAAACATCAAAATCTCTCTTTGCCTGCATCCACTTATCTCTGTCAGGAGCTGCCATTGTGGATTGATAGCGTGTATACGCGTCTATTACCACTATACTGGTTTGAAGAAATTTGTCTTTAATTTGGCGCTTAATCCTCATGCTATATGCCATGATATGTCCTCGTAGCACTGTTTTTGCCGTTTCCCAGTATAGAGCTGGATCAGATCTATGTTCACGATTATCAGAAGAGAAGTGCGACCACCATTCACCCAGTAAGTTAATGAAATTTTCTTCTCTGACAAACGTGTCGGGAAATCTCCATAAATAATCGGAGCCCTTCTCAAATTTGTCCCTGGTCTCTAACACCAACGGGCTATGGTCCGAGATCAGCATGTCCTCAATTTTAATGTCTTTCATTTGTTGGATTATCTTGGGTGAAACAAAGAACATATCTAACCTGGACCACGACCTATGGGGGTGCGAGAAGTGGGTAAACTCTCTACCCAGTGGGTTTACTAACCTCCAAGTGTCCAACAGTCCAGTTTCTCCCACTAGGTTTTCCAAAATACTATATTCACCTGATCTACCCCCTGCTTGCTTTCTCAAGTGAGTTTGTGAGGTCGTGCGTCTATCCTCTTCCTCCTTCATGACCGTATTAAAGTCTCCACCGATTATTTTAGTGATCTCATTATCTAGGAGCAGAGTTTTTTGTAATTGTTGGAAGAAGGGTTTCTGCTTTCCGTTAGGGGCATAAATATTATAGATATTAAAGGTGTCATTATGGATTTGTATCTTTACTTGTATTATCCTACCTTCCTTGTCTTGTGAAGTAGATAGTATTGTGTGGGCTAGTGACCTATGTATCAGAATTATAACTCCCGCCTTTTTTTCTATTGCTCCCGAACCATAGACCTCACCCACCCATAATTTTTTAAGGCGAAAGAAGTCCTCCGCGGCCAGGTGGGTCTCCTGAAGCAACGCTATGTCCACATGTAGTCTTTTAAGATGGCGCAGGATCATCATGCGCTTTGCCGGGGAGCGCAGTCCCTTAACATTCCAGGAGGCCCACCTAACCATCGGAAGCCTCCCCGCTCGGGTCCCAAAATTTTTTCATGATGAATATCAACACGTAGTAAGTTTCATCTGGCCTGACATTGAGTAAGGTGTGGCAAACAGTGATGGTATAACTTTTTAAAGACACAATTCCAATCACAAGGATAATTTCCGTTTTTTCCTCTTTTTCCTTCCCACCCTCCTCCCCCCAAAGCTCTCCAACATCTTTCAACATCAAAAAGTCTGCGACTTCACTTATGTCCTCCAGTGCCGCTCACACATTCAGCTCCCCCCGCCTCATCCTCCACCACCTCGAAAACACTTAAACAGATAATATTGTAACTCCAACGTACTGCCCAAAGAACATTAGTCTCCAATTGGCTATCTTCAATAAGAAGGTAATTCTATAAATTGCCCAAGGGTCATGTCTCGTGATCACAATTTATAAACATCTCGCAACCCTTCTCACACTCTCTACCGTAATATGGATTCAGAGAGTTTCAGAGAGTTTCTGTATTCGGTTGAGTGGGTTTCACCTTAACCTCTCCATGACCAGGTGTCAATAACAGATCGCCAAAGTGAAGAAGGTCTCTGTAAACACCTTAACGCCATTATATCCATGGTCCTGTGGATTAAGCAAAAGTAAAGATATAGAAGAGAGAGAGAGAAAAGAGGAGAAAAAAAAAAAAAAAAAAGAAGGGGGGGAGGGGGGAGGAAAGGCTAAAATATTTTCTCCTCTTCATCTTGTAGTGCATCCTCTTCATCTCGTAGTGTATCCAGGTCATATCTCTTTTCCTTCAGGACATCCGTTGCTTATCCGCCAGATGCAAGGGCCATAAAAATTAGTTCAAGTAACGTGTTCCTGTCTCATTTCTTCTTTTGCCATCTATTTCCGGATTGTCTCTGTTGTTTCGGAGTGCCCGGTGTTGCTCCCTTTTGTGTTCCATCATCTAATAAGGAGTACGATCTGAGTCTATAGGATCTCACCGAGGTTCTTTCCATTTCGTTTTCTGAATCTGGAGCAGGCGTAGGTTTCACAGGTGATCTCCTACTGGTACGAGGCGGTGACTCGGTTCTTCTTGGGAGTTGAAATTTTCTCTAACAGACGCCATTGCCTCCTCAGGATCTGTGAAGGTCTTCAAGATACCCTCTCTAGATCTAAATCTTAGCATTGCAGGAAAGTTCAGTTGGAAGCGAACGTTCTTTTTATGCAACAGTGAACACGTTTCACTAAATGCTCTTCTACGACGTGTGACTTCCACAGAATAGTCCGCAAAGACCAGTACTCTATGTCCCTGAAGTATTAGAGGATGCTTTTTTGCTTTATAGGCCCGCAGGATTTCCTCTTTGTCTCTGTGATTCAAAAATTTTGCTATGGCGTGCCTGGATTTATTGGGCTCTCTGGAGGCTGCGTTCGGTGTTGGACGTCTCGTGGTGTCGGTCGTCTCCTGCACGTCTCTAGGAGGACCTATCCTATGGGCACAATCTGTCTTGCATCTGTGAGTTAGACCTAGGGCTTTAGGCAGTTCCACCTCAAAAATTTCTTCTAGTTGGCTCACAGGAACAGACTCTGGGAGTCCCACAATTTTTAGGTTACTCTGTCTCGTTCTATTTTCAATGTCTTCCAACTTGTTATGTGTGTAATCAGCATGCTTTTGCAGGGCCATTAGCTGTTCCTCAAGTTCCTGAATCCTGTCCTCTGCTGTTCCTATTCTAGATTCAGCTTCTAGTAGCTGCTGTTCATGTGTCTCTACTTTCACAGATAGGTCTCTAGTAGAAGCTGCCACCATCTCTGCCACTGTGACTTTAAATTCTTCTGCTAAATGCACAGCCATTTCTTTGGCTAATTTTTTATAGTCCAGGGGCTGGAATCTCCAGCTGTCCCCTGAATTATCATCCCAAGCAGTAGAGATGCGCTGTTTTTGTGTGTAGCTTGTGTCTGAAGCCTGTGACTGGGATGGTATCTGGGGCTGATGTTGGTCACAGATCGCCTTCACAGCATGTGGACTCTGTCCTGGGGGGTTGTCATCCCCTCTCTCTGGGGTCTTCTCCCGGGAACCCTCCGGTCTCTCTATTGTACCGTCCTCTCCCGGTTCCCTCTCTTTGTCCCCAGCTGGCCGCCCCTGCCCTTCATCCTGTATTGATCCCCGTGCTGTTTGTGTGCAGACCGCGCCATCATTGCGGTCTGCACATGGTGCCTCATCCCTCTTTCCCTCCACGTTCCTCTTAAAGTATTTGTCCAGGGTGGCCATGGCAGGTCTTACCGGGCTCCCGGAGGTCTCCTGCACGTTGATGGCTGGTCAGGGGGCAGCTCCGGAGTCTGTTGTAGGCAGATGGCGGCGGATTATGCAGGCGGGGAGCGGAGCGGCTCTAAGCGCGTCCGCACATGGAGGGGCCGGAACCGGAAGTCGAGGCTGTCATCTTAATTGTCTGCTGCCAAATTGGATGCTTTGTCTGGTGCATGCACGTCACCGAAAAGACCCACGCTGACACACAAGTCAATGTAGAGCTTAATGACAAAGACCTTTTTTAAGGGAGAGGTTAGCAGTTTATTTTTTTATTTTTTTTTTTTTAAATGTATCATTTTTATTAGTGATTTAACATTGAAAAATAAACATCAATACTTTACATTACTTATTCTCAGTAAAGGGACACTGTGAATTGACTTATGCATCGTAGATAATACAAAGTATAACTCATGTTATCCAACAAATTTTATAACTCTAACTTCTACATAAAACCATAAATGGAATCAAAATAGTCATTCAAGCATTAGAACTTTGAAGTAGGCTTCCAGACTCTCCACGTTTGCAAGAATTACTTCTCATGATTATGAATATCAAAGTGGGTGGAGGTCGCGCTTTCAGTTCCTTACCCTTTTTAAGTTACCTGACATTTCCTTATTTATTAGTTGTCTAGTTTCCCAACCTCCCTAGCGAGTGGTTGATATCTTCTAGCAGATACCATGAAGTTCCTCTAAATGGGTTAATGATAGTTTGAATCTCCTCATCTGTGTCTCGTGTCTCTATAAACCTTCTCCATTTCTTCATGAAGGCATCCGTCATCAGTTCTTTGTCCCTTAATGCTTCTCTCCTATCAATGTCCATTGCTTTGGACATTCCTAGCAGAACATCTTGTTCACTGGGCATATCTGTGCGCAGCCAATAAGAGAGTATCAATCTCTTGGCTAATAAGAGCAATACATGTATTAAGTGGAGTCCCGGCCCTTTCTGCTGTGGTGTCTCGATATTTTGGAATATGTAATTTGTGGGTGTCACCTCAATCGTATAATTGCATAGTGCGGTAGACATGTTACTGATCATTAATCAGAAGTCTTGTGTCTTTACACAACTCCATATCCCATGGATCATGTCCGTCTTTTCTTGTTGACATTTAGGACATCTAGTTAGTCTGTTTGGGTGGAGAGTGGATTGCGGAAAATTAAAGCTATAAACAAGCCCATGTATGATTCGAAAATGCGAATCTCTCCATTGTTCATTTGTTATATATCTCCTCACCTTTTCCCAACCCATCAAGACACTGTCTGCTACATCTTCCCTGGCCAAGTATTTTTCCCATTTAGTAAAGATGCGGGTTGATCCCCTTGGAACAAGGAGTTCCCTCAATTCTCCATATATCATTGATATATTCAACTGAGAAACTTCTAAGTTGATTATTTTGTCACAGGGGTTGGATATGACTTCGTTGGATATATCTATGAGTTGTTGCATTATTTGTTGTTTTATCTGTAGGAATTGAAGTACCTGGGAACCCTTGAGCTTAAACCTTTCCACTATTTCCTGATATGTCATCCATCGTCTGTCTGTCGTCTTCATCAAGTCACCCATTTTTACTATCCCTTGTCTCCTCCATTGTTCAAACAGTTTATTGCTCCTCCCTGCCTCAAAACTAGGATACACCCATGGTTTAAGATGTTTAGATGTTCTCCAAGACAGCCCACATTTCTTCCTCACTGCTTTCCAGGACATGATGGTGTCCCTAAAGATGACTGACCGTTTAATATGTACTGGTAGTTTCGAGAAGGGTGTGTGGAGTAAGGAGCCTCTATCCCATGGGGTACAAAAAGCTTCTTCTAACTGACTGTCGGAATATCTATCAGTGTGGTTAATCCATTCTACCGCATGTCTCATTATACATGCCAGGTTATACCCACGTATACCCACGTATATCAGGTAAATTCGTTCCCCCGTTATTTTTAGGTAGCATCATCACTCCCATGCGCAGTCTCGGTCTTTTCCCCCTCCATATAAAGGCCGAAAAGGCCCTATTAAGTCTTTGGATGTCCGAATGTCTCAGGAGAGAGGGTAGGGTTTGCAGGGGATAGAGAAGTCTCGCGAAACTCACCATCCTCACCAAGTGGCATCGTCCCAGCAGAGATAAGGGTAGACCTGCCCATCTTTTTAGTTCGTGTTCAATTTTTTCAAAAAGTGGTCTATAATTTAGCAACTACACTTGGCTCGGGGATCTACCCAATAGAAGCCCCAGGTATTTAATAGAGGAACGTACTGATGAAAAGCCTAGAATCCTTAGGGTCTCACTCATGCCTCCCCCTTCCTTTATTTTCAGGATTTCGCATTTTTCCCTGTTTAGTTTGAATCCTGAAAATTTTCCAAACAATTCCAGTTCCGTGACCAGATTCGGCAGATCTCTATCTGGATTCTCCATAAAGAGGGCGATGTCATCTGCGAACAATGCAGATTTCACTTCTGTCTGTCCCACCTTAATACCCTCGAACGAGGAACAATTGTTAAGAAATCTCACCAACGGTTCTAATGCCAAATTAAATAAAGATGGGGATAATGGGCACCCTTGCCTGGTACCCTTTTTCAATGGGAATTTAGGCGATAAAAACCCTGGTGTATGTACCCTTGCCGTGGGATTCGCGTACAAATTCTGTAAGAAGAGACGAAATTTTCCCATATGATCTAAGACTAGACCCAGCCATGGCCACCTCACATTGTCGAATGCCTTTTCCGCATCTAAGGTGACCACGGCTGGGTCCCCCCACTCGCAGTTGTCCTATTTTTCACCTCGTCTAGCACCATTGCTTTACGAACATTGGTCACAGCTGATCTTCCCTTGATGAAGCCTGTTTGTTGTTTTTGTATCAGATCAGGTAGAATCCAAGCCAGCCTATCCGCCATAATCTTTGACAGTATTTTTATATCCAGATTTATTAGTGAGATGGGTCTGTAATTCGCTGGAACCTCTCTATCCCTATCACCCTTTGGAATTAATTTGATGTATGCAACATTGGATTCGTCTGGAATAGGGTCACCCTCAATCATGCCATTAAACAACTTAGTCAGAATGGGTGTTATATCTTCCCTTAGTAGCTTATAAAATTCCCCCGTAAACCCATCGGGTCCTGGTGCTTTGCCATTACCTAAGTGTCTTAATGCCAAGTCGACCTCGGCCTCCTCCACCGGCCTGTTTAATTCTTCCAGGTCAGCCGCAGACACCGACGCGAGTGGTACTTTTGCTAACCACTCCCTTGCTCCCTGAGTCTGATCATCCTTTGTGCTGTACAAGTGTCTATAAAAGTCACCAAGGATCAAATTAATTTCTCTAGGGTTATTCATGGTTCTCCCCTCTTTTCGTTTGAGGGCCATGATTGGGTCTGAGTGGTATCTACCCTTGGCCAATTTGGCTAGTAATCGGCCTGCTTTGTCCACAAACTTGTTGAGGTCTACCTCAAGTTGTCCACGAACCATGTTTTCTCTCTGCTCTGCCCAATGTTCGTAATCTCGTTTAGCTTCTATCCATGTTTTTTTGTCTGATGGGTCGTGTGTATTACGGAATTGTCTGTACGACTCTGCAACTTTCTCACTGGCTGTAGTAAAATGTTCTCTAATTCTTTTCTTTTGGGTTAGTGTGTATGCTATAATTAGTCCTCGTATCACAGCCTTTCCTGTCTCCCAGAATAGTTTGTGATTTTCCTTATGCATGGCATTATCCATGTCAAACCTGGACCACCATTCTCTAAGTTTAGTTTTGAAGTCTCCGTTAGTCGACAGATGTGAAGGGAATCTCCATAGTATATCTGAGCCTTTAGGCTGGGTGTTCAATATATCTATGCGTACGCTATGATCCGAGATCACCATGTTCTCTATTTCCGCTTCTTCTATCAGTCGCATTAATTAGGTGCTAGCCAAAAAGAGATCTATTCGCGACCATGATGAATGTGGATGTGAGAAGTGCGAGAAGTCGGTATCTTGTGGATGGAGAACTCGCCATACATCAGTCAACCCGAGAGCCTTCGTCATTTCCGCCAATTCCCCTTGGGCCTTGTTCTTCATCAGGACCCCTGTGTGCTCCTTTTCGTCTGACCTCTGTCTATCCACATCCTCCCTCATTACCTCATTAAAGTCACCCCCTATTATGATGTTGGGTTCTTTGTCCCCAATAACTTTTCATGAAGTGTTGCAAAATATGCTGAGCGTGAACTGTTTGGCGCATAAATATTGTAGATACTGAACTGCTGGTCGCGTATCTTCAGGACTACATGGAAGAGTCTACCTTCTTGATCCTGGGAGATGGATATCAAGGTACAAGCTAGATTTTTATTGGTAAGAATTAAGACTCCTGCCTTTCTATTTTGGGCTCCTGCTATCCAGGCTGAACCCACCCATAGTTTTTTAATATAATGTAGTTCATGTGTAAGTAAGTGAGTTTCCTGTAGTAAGGCAATGTCATTATGAAGTCTTTTCAAGTGCCTCAGTACCATACCCCTTTTGTTTGGTGATCTCAGTCCTTTGACATTCCATGTCACCAAACGCAACATTTCCAATATATATTTTGTTGTGCAGGATCAGTGGGTATCCCTGTCTCTATGATTGATTTCTTTGTTATTGCCCGAGGAGAAGAAGACATAGGTACAGGTATATGGCGCATTAATTCATTAAAGCGTCTATTTTTTGATAAATGTATTATTTTGGTAGAAGCCCACTTCATGATAACTAAACATCTACTATGTTGAACCAAAACCAAACTAATAAATTTCCATCTCGAGGGAGTACGAACTCCAATTCCTGTGCCACCTGAGAAAACATTACTCCGCATCATGACTCCCTTTTTTCTGCGCTGATGATCAGCAGACCGCACCATTGTTAAACCTTGTAATTATCTAGCCCCAGGATCTCCCCTTGTTCATCTAGGTTCCCATGTAAATTAAGAAAAAGTATGTAGAACGGAAGGGAAAGGGGCCAGCAGAGAGGGGAGGGTGCGTGGGGCAAACGCAGGGGCACAAGCAGAGAAAGAAAGAAGAGGAGAGAAGGGCGAGCGCGGGACGGGGGTACAGGAGCAGAGCAACAGCAGTATAATATTCGAGCAGTGTAAAAGACTTTGAATTCAGAATTTCATCCCCACTTGCATGGTAAGATAATTATCACATTGTTGCTAACTTTATATTTTCTCTATCAGGTCACAAGACCTCTGTCACCAGAACTCCTTAGCCCCTCCCATATGTGATACCTCAATTTCAAATAGTCCTTAGGATTTTCACGAGTCCCGTCTCCAGGCAGTCTCTTTTTGCAGGCATTCAGGTTGACAGGTATGTCCTGCGCTGAAAAGTCTATGGAGATTTGGACGACTCCCCAAAACCACCTGCAGCAATAGGGGGGAGGGAAGAAGAGAGAGGAAAGAGAGGGAGGAAGAGAAAGAGAGAAGAGAGAACAAAACAAAACAAAAAAAGAAAAAGAAAAAGGGAAAAAACAAAGGGGGAGGGGGGGGGAGGATCTTCTCAGTCCCTGGGCAGTCTCTTCTCATCTCCCACGCAAGTGGGGAGGATTATCTCTGGGACCCTTTGGCGGCGTTGCGCGATAATCCTTCAGATCCGTTCTCTCCTTAGCGTTGTTGCGGTCATTCTTCTTATATTGGACCCTCAACCATTGGTTACCATCGTCCCTCTTGCCCCGATCACCTCTCGTGTCTGTTAGGGTAGCTGCTTTGGCCGCATAGGAATGCTGGGGTGGTGAAATTACTGGTCTCAAGTCTCCCGCCGGTCACAGTCCTTTCTCTGACTCTTTAGGTCCCTGCTGAATGTATTGTAAAGCCGCTTTGCCATTTGAAAACGATTTTGTTTCCCCATTCCAGTCTCTGAACTTTAAGATGGCGGGATATGCTAATTGAAATCTGACATTTGTCTTGTACAGCAAAGAGCATGCCGGACTGAACGACTTTCTCTTACGGGCAAGTTCGACCGAGTAATCTTCATAATGTCTGACTTTGTGGCCCTTTATAAGCAGAGGGAGCCGCTTTGTCTTATATTCTTTAAGCAACCTGTCTTTATCCTTAAAATTAAGGAAGCGTGCGATGACTTGTCTCGGTCCCTCTTTAGGGTCTTTCGGGGGACCCACCCTATGAGATCTTTCCACCTTGCATTGGGTGTGATGCCCAAGGGCTCTAGGTAGGTCTTCCTCCCAAATGGTGTCAAGTAAGCTCGCCTCTATGGACTCCGGCAGGCCCACCATCCTTAAATTGTTCCTTCTGGAACAGTTCTCTAAGTCATCCAGCTTCTCCTCCGAATAGGCAGAATGTTTTTGTAGATTGGCTATGTGTGTCTCGAGGTTTAAGATCCTTTCCTCTGCCTCTGACAGCCTGCGCTCTGTCTCCTGCAATCTTTCCCCATGTTGTTTCGTGGTCTGGTGAATGTCAGCCACTGCTTTTGATACAGCCTCCCTAATGAGAGACTTTAGGTCGGCTGAGAGAAGTGGGGCCACTTCTCTTGCTAACGCTCGCACGTCTATGGTCACTGAGTTTGCAGTATGTAGCTGAGTTGTGTCCTCCCTTACAGGGCTCTCCCACCCTGAGTCACTGCGTGATCCTGTCTCCTCCACATTCACCTCCATTGTGCTGCACCCAGGGGACATCTTCCCCTCAGCCGGCATCGGGATTTGGTTCCGGTCCCCCTCTCTCGCTGGCACCTCAGCTCTCTCCCTCCCGACTCCGCTGCAGCTGCGGCTGCGATTCATAGGGAATTTTAGTGAAGCGCAGCCTCTTGTCTGAGCCGCCATTTTCCCCAGACTCCCGCCTTTCTGCCTCGCGCTCTGGGCCTCGGCGGTCTCCTTCCCCGCGCTTCTCAGGACGTACCTGTCCAGTTTCCCTGTTCCTCGGGGGGTCGCCGCCAGTATGGATTGGGGTCGGATGGCTAAGGGGCCGGTGGATTCCTGACGGATAGTCGGCGCGGTCCCTGGAGCTGCGTCTTCAAGCAGCCATCAGCGCAGCGCCAGAACCGGAAGTCAGCAGTTTTATACTCATCATTAAAGGGGCATTTCTTAAGGGTGGTTCTAGGTAATTGCATCATTTTATGCTGAATATACATTTTATTCTGAAAAACATTCAATTATATTCTGTGTGTTTAAACTAGCCTTGAAGTCGTACAATACATTCAGAACAATTTGATAAGAGCTTCAGTGTGGCTACCTCTAAGTCAAAACATTATATGAAATCATCTGAGCCAGAGAAAACCCGAAGGTGGGAGGGAAGAAGGAGAGGGAGCTTAGCCAGGGGAAAGAACAAGGCCAAGGCTTTTTCCCTACAACCAAGCCTCGGGCCTGAAAGATTTGATTTCTGAATGACTACATACTAATATAAATTATTAACTATTTATTGCCATAACAAGCCGACGCCAGGTAACCCACGAATTGCTGCAGCTGTTGCACTACCTGAGTCCGCAGACCAGTTACCTCTTCAGAGATGGTCTTCATCAGGTGAGAAAATGCATCAGCTGAGGCAGTCTGAAACATAGTGTCTCAAGGGAAAAGGAATGGGCTGCTGATAATGTCATGGTTTAGGGAATAATGATAAGGGAATGGCAGTTACGGGCAGGGTGAACAGAAAAGACTAGTCTGACCCTAGTCTAGGAACCCTGAATGGCCCAGATCCCGAAGGTATTTCTGATGGTGAGAAGGTTTGGGCCTCCAGCCTCTCCCTAACCTCCACCATCCCTGCGCTATTCCCTCTTCACCTTCCTCCACAGATCCGGGATACAGCAACTCCAAAGCACCTCAGCCACACAAACACACAGAACTGCACAGCACGGCTTCCAGGCATAGAGTGAAACTCTCTCAGCAGCACCACCTGTTGGAAGGAAAGGCTACTTAAAGGCTAGGGGGAGGGGAGTTCAGGTGAGTCACACATTAAGCCCTCAACCAGCAGTTGAACCTAATAGTGAATGCAGTTCTGGAGCAGAACACAGGAGGCAAGCCAGGACCTCCACAACTATCAACCATGCAGGTCTTAAAGACAAACACATACCCAGCAGCATCCAGCAATGTCAACGCCATGTAAGCGCTTGACACCTGGTCAGCCTTTTAAAATGTTTAAAAATCATTACTGTACCCTCTGTAGTTTTCTTGCTATAAGCATTTTCACAACCTACAGGCAGCTGACTGCAATAGTTTAGTTTATTACTTTCACTGCCGAGTTGTCCATCATCTAATATATAAAGCTGAATGTGTGTGTGTGTGTGTGTGTGTGTGTGTATGTATGTGTGTATGTTTGAGTGTGTGTATGTATGTATATCCGGGATTGGCAACTACACTGTCGCAACTACAGCCATAAAATTTTGCACAGTCACACGTCTGGACCCCGAGGGCGTCATAGGCTATGTTGTGAGGCGAAATTTTAACCCTGCGCGTTCCAGTTCACCAAACAATTTTGGCCCTATCTAGATAATGGGGAAAAAGTGAATGGAAAAGTGTTGGAGGAAAATCAACAGCTGTCAGCTATAGCCACAAAATTTTGCACAGTCACATGTCTGGACCCCGGGAGTGTCATAGGCTATGTTGTGAGGCAAAACTTTAACGCCTCGCATTCCAATTCACCAAACAATTTCGCCCCTATCTACATAATGGGGAAAAAGTGACAGTTGACAGTTGTGAATGAGAGGGGCTTAATGATAGCGCCAAAGACTGACAGCACATACCAGCATATAGTCACTAAGGTGGGGTCCCAACATGAGATATTCATCACGCACGGGGACATGTATACACGCCACACGCACACAAAGAGTAACAGCAAGTGTACAGTCGCTAAGGTGCAGCCCCAACATTGGATACTCACCACGCACCCAAACACACACACACACACCACAAAGAGAAACACACAACACAGAGACACACACACACACCCCCACGGGGACACACACACACCCTATAGCGACACATGCACTCACCCCACAGGGACACACACACCACAAAGAGACACACACAACACAGACATACACACCACACAGACCCCCCCACAGGGACACACACACATAGCCACCCTATAGGGACACATGCACTCACCTCACAGGGACACACACACCACAAAGAGACACACCACACAGACGCCCCCACAGGGACACACACACCCTATAGGGACACATCCACTCACCCCACAGGGACACACACACCACAAAGAGACACACACAACACATAGACACACACACCCCACACAGACCCCCCCCCCACAGAGACACACACACATACACACCCTATAGGGACACATGCGCTCACCCCACAGGGACACACACACACCACAAAGAGACACACACAACACAGATACACACGCACCACACAGACCCCCCCACAGGGACACACACACATACACACCCTATAGGGACACATGCACTCACCCCAAAGGGACACACACATACACACACCCCAGGGACACACACACCAAACAGACAGACACAGATGTGCACAAATCATCTCACACAACTCGCCTCATACGTGTGCTATCTTTAATTTCCAAACATAAACATCTGATTAAAAACAGCCAATGTGCAACACATGTGCCATATAGGGAATTAAGGCAGATGTCAGTCACATGAGCTGTCTATTATGTGTATGTGTGAGGTAACATATACTGCCCGGCCAGGGGGAGGGTTTACTTTTGGCTGGAGATTTATTAGGCTACCTATAGCAATCAATCACAGCTCAGCTTCTATTTTCTTACAGGTCATTAATATGACATTAAAATTCTATTTTGTTATAGCTAACATCAATTATTTATTAACCCGGGCGTAGCCAGGTACTACAGCTAGTATGTAATATTTTTGAAATATCCATGACTATAAAAGCTGGTATTCCCTCCCTACTCCTTATGCTGCAGTCAGTCACTGAAAATCTTGTGCTAGCTGGGGGGAGGTGTTTGTGCTGCAGGTTTTGTAGTAAGATCATTACAGGGGTGTGTTGTCAGTGAGAGATTTCTATGTGAATATGAACATTTATTTTCCTTGAGACATGTAATGTGTGTATCTCCTGTATATTCATAAAATCACATATAAATATCTCAGACACTACACATGCCTCAGATACACACAATGACACTGCTTAACTCATTACTTACCAAATTAGCAATTTTCCTTTTCGAAAATTGGTGTATGAAAGCTCGCTGAGTGGAATAATATTCAATTAAAAATTACAATGACATGATTTCCTGTTTTGAAAACATTCATTTTACAAACACAACACAAAATATTGGACGTAATTATAAAATCTTAGCTGCTAGAAGCAACAGATTAGGCGTCCTAAAAAAGGACATTGGTAGATAATGGGTTAATACTGATGGAGAATATGAAGATGTCAGAGCTCAAGCTAAGAGCACACATCTTCACCCCTGCTCTCTCCTTTGTAGTGAGTGCAGACAAGAGGATCGGGTCATAAATAAAAGAAATGCATGATTAGAAAGCGCTTCACCAGAGGAATTAGAAAATGATATCAGTTACATATGGATTTTTGACATGGCAGATTCCCTTTTATGGTTGCTTTTCAGCAGTGCTTCTACACATTGCCTCCCTAGTTGGCTGCAGAAATCTATAACTTAGCAGCATTATTGACTCATTTTGTACTAATGTTAATATTACATAGAGTTCACAAAACAAAAAACCACAAACCGTATATACTCGTGTATAAGCCGAGTTTTTCAGCCCAAAAATTGGGCTGAAAAGTACCCCCCTCGGCTTATACACGGGTCAATATGGTGGTGGGGGCTGTGTCCGGGGCCGGGGAGGCTGGAGGAGGCGGGGGGAGGCTGCTGTATGAGCGCCCCGTCACGTGGGGCTGCTCATTATATATGCATTGCTTCCCCCTGTCAATCAGCGGCAGGGGGAAGCCGTGCATATCTAAATATATAGCCCCCAAATGCTGGCACTCGCCCTCCTTCGTTGTAAGGTTCCCCCTGCTGCTTAACTTACCATCCCTGGTCTTCTGCACAGCGCCGGTATTCTGTGCTCCGTCCTCCATGCTCCCGTCCTCGGCTGCATCCGTGGTCCCCGGCCGTCGCAGTAACGATGACGTCATCGTTACTGCGACGGCCGGGGACCCCAGATGCAGCAAGGACGGGAGCATGGAGGACGGAGCACGGAAGACCGGTGCTGTGCAGAAGACCAGGGATGGTAAGTTAAGCAGCAAGGGGTGCCTTACAACGGAGGGGTGTGTGCCAGCATTTGGGGGCCTGTATACCACTGGGGCTGCTGTATACCACACCACTGAGGCTGCTATATATCTCTGGGGCTGCTATATACCACTGGGGCTGCTATATACCACTGGGGCTGCTGTATACCACACCACAGGGGCTGCTATATACCACTGGGGCTGCTATATACCACTGGGGCTGCTATATACCTCTGGGGCTGCTGTATACCACACCACTGGGGCTGCTGTATACCACTAGGGCTGCTATATACCACTGGGGCTGCTATATACCACACCATTAAGGCTGCTATATACCACTGGGGCTGCTGTATACCACTGGGGCTGCTGTATACCACTGGGGCTGCTAAATACCACTGGGGCTGCTGTATACCACTGGGGCTGCTATATACCACACCACTGGGGCTGCTATATACCACTGGGGCTGCTATATACCACTGGGGCTGCTGTATACCACACCACTGGGGCTGCTGTATACCACTGGGGCTGCTGTATACCACTGGGGCTGCTGTATACCACTGGGGCTGCTGTAATACTGCTGGGGCCTGTATATACTACTGGGGAGGCTGCTGTATACTACCACTGGGGAGGCTGCTATATACTACCTCTGGGGAGGCCTGTATACCACACTGCTGGGGGCTGTATACCTGTGCTGGGGTCCACCCTCGGCTTATATTTAATAGCAATATATTTTATTTTGGCATCAGTTTGCTGTACTGTTGGTGAGGCCTAGGCCCAATCTTGGTCTATCCAGAAGTAAAAGGTTGAGAAGCTCTATGAACATGGCATACCATAGTAGACAATTTATTTCACAGATTATATTTTTGATTTCTGATGACATTTCTTTCTCTGTTTAATTATATACCTTGTTCAATTTACTCATTTTAATTTCTGTTCATTGATTTTTCAGCTCCTAAAAGCCACCTGCAGAATCGCTTGCTTTTCCACCTGGCTCATAAGGTACAAATGAACAAGTTAAATCATAACCATTGTTTAAACCTTTATTTAATAGTAATGTAGAGCAAAGGAATATAATTAAGCTTCAAATAAAATGTATTAATGAAATCAGGAAGTAAAGCATTAAAAAAACCTTCCACGAGATGTCCTCAGCAGGCTGTGTGTGAAGCTAATTCTCCTCATGTCTTCAGGGGCGTTGTCTAGCTGTGTTCACAATACAGATAAGACCACTGTCAAATTACCTCATGCCGACACCCTGCTGAGCTCATACAGCTTCTGGGAGATCTTATCTGACTTCTCTATTCACATGGCCTGTTGCAACACGCAGCAGAGCCATGTGAACAGAGAAGTCAGATAAGATCTCCCAGAAGCTGTATGAGCTCAGCAGGGTGTCGGCATGAGGTAATTTGACAGTGGTCTTATCTGTATTGTGAACACAGCTGGGCCACGCCCCTGAAGACTGAGGTGAGGAGAATTAGCTTCACACACAGCCTACTGAGGACATCTTGTGGAAGGTTTTTTTTTTATTTTTAAAACATATTTTATTGATTTTAGTAACATACAGTAATGGTTAACTTTTCCAAAAAAGAAAAAAGATCTTGTGCTTCATATTCGTATATAAACATATTGAAAATTATTATACAAAAGGAAGAAGACAGTATGATAAGTTATACCATATCTTACTTAAACCCCCTCCCCCCCAAACCCCCGTTTCCCATTCTCTGCAGCAATGATAACTATTTTTATGATATTGGAGTATTGCCCTGAATTTTTTCTAATAGGTACCATCGGGTGTTTTCAAACTGACTCTTAAGTTGGTTTTTCGTCTCTTCAGGTAATGTTGGTAGAAGCAACGACCAAGTATTCAAGAATTTCTCCACCAGTTTTTCTTTATCAGTCAGAGTGTTTAGCGAGTCCGTGCAAAACAGAAACATTAGCTTGGATTATATAAGGGCCCTGGTCGGTGATTCCGGACTTAGCCATTGTTGTAGGATACCTTTCCTAACTGCTGATGCCCACATTATTAACATGACTTTTATTTTTTTTGGATGTGAGTTCGAGTTTTCATCTAGGATATTAAAAATTGCCCATTGTGGGGTCAATGGGAACCGCACTCCACATACCTTTTGAATCCCATCATGTGTTGATTTCCAAAGTCTATTGATTTTCCCACACTCCCACAAATGATGTAGAATATCTGTATTTTCTGCATTACATTTTGTACATCTAAATCTTTCCCTTGGTGTCTTTTTGGATTTAATAAGTGGTGTAATATATGCTCTATGTAGGATTCACATAGCCATGTCCGTTGTAGCTGCTGTACCCCACAACTTGCCTTTGTCTGTCGGTGGCTCTCAATATGTCCTCCATCGTCACATCTTTAAGTTCTGTCGCCCATTTTGCTGGGCCTGTGGTTGTCCCCTCCCATGACCACTCTCTTCTTAATAATGCATAAATGCAACTAGTCGACACTGGCTGTGTCATAGCATTTCTGAGAAAGCTATTCATCCTATAACCTCCATGTCTTATCTGGCTATCTGGTTTGCCTTTTTGAGCTAAACTTCTTGCCTGTAAAAATAGGAATGGTCTATTTATAAAGATGAGAAAGCGTTGTGTTGCCGAGTTATATGTTAGTATGTAAAATTTATTGTCCATCAGATTTACTGCCATTGTACAACCCTGTCCTGCCATGTATATATTGGGGGTGGTTATCCTCCCAGAAAGTTTGGGTTATCTAGAAATGGCATGAATTGTGACGTCCCAGCTCACACGTATACATTCCTAGATTTCCTCCAAGTCTTTATTATTTGCCATATAGTCGGGAATTGGTCCAAGTTATTGGGAAGGTTTTCATTACCTAGATGCATCAGTGCAGTCAATGAGATATGCGGATTAAGTGCCTGGTCTAGTTCTTCATTAGTGTAGTTTGATGTCCTCTTCATCCAGTCAGTGATGTATCTCAAGTTCGCTGCCAGGTTATATCGTCCTATATCTGGGAAATGTATACCTCCCTCTTCTCTTCGAGCCTGCAGCTTCGTCAGCCCAATTCTTGATCTCTTCCCCGTGCCCCATATAAATGACCTAAATGCCTTAGTGCGTGTATATCTTCCTTGCGTAATAATACAGGTAATGTTTGGAATACATACATCAATTTAGGGAATATAACCATTTTAATTAAGTGACTACGCCCTGAAAAAGATAGCGTTAAGTGTTTCCAAGATGTTAATAATTGAAGTATTGATGCCATAAGGGGTTTTATGTTTCTTGTATAAAGTGTGGATAAATCAGCCGGGGTATGGACAACCCAGATACTTTATGAAGGATTTACTCCATCTGAAGGGGACATCCCCAGTTGTTTTCCCTTTCTCCCCGAGAGCCAGAGCTTCTGATTTGTTGTAATTTATCTTGTATTTTCCTATGATTTCCATTATCACAGGGATTTCAATCTCAGGGTTGGAGATAAACAAGACAATATTATCCGCAAAGGCTGCTATTTTGTAGGGTACCTCTCTGATTTGTATGCCCTTATATACCATTGAATTCTGTAAGGTTCTAATTAGTGGGTCTAAGGCTAGATTAAACAGTAAGGGCGATAGCGGGCATCCCTGTTTTGTGCCTCTTTGGACCTGGAAGGGTGATGTAAAAGTTTATGGCCAGCCTGGACACCGGTGCATTGTACATGCTTTTAATAGCATTACAAAACCATGGACCAAACTCCCTCAGAGCCAGGACTTCAAATAAGTAGTCCCATGACACTCTATCAAATGCTTTATCGGCATCCAGGCTAGCCACCATTGCCCGCCTGTCCTCCCCAATCCTCCTTATGTGATTACTCCCAGTGCTGTACGTATATTGTATGTGATAGATTTACTGTGGACGAAGCCGATTTGTTGGGGTGAAATGATTGAGGGAGGTATCTGTTGAACTCTGTTTGCTAGTAATTTTGTGATTAAATCTGAGTTTAACAGTGAGATCGGTCTATAGCCCTCCACTTTCAATGGGTCTTTGCCTGGTTTCAGGAGTACTATTATGTCCGCATCCGTGAACCCATTTGGAGCACGCTCCCCATCAACCAGTCAGTTAAAAATTTCACATAAGTGTAGACCAATCACTCCCCCCATGAATCTATAATATTCATTACTGTACCCATCTGGGCCAGGTGCCTTAGAAGTCTTTAATGTACTTATGGTCTGTATCACCTCTGCTATCATCACCCTGCAGTTAAGTAATCGTCTCTGCTCCTCCGTCAGTCTGGGGACCGTCTCAGGTGTTAAAAAGTCAGAGATTGCATCCGTTTTCCTTGGTTCTGCCCTATAGAGTGCCTCAAAAAATGACTTCAATTCCCCATTAATTCCCTCGTCAGTAGTCTGGGTTGCACCCTGTTTATTTAAGATTTTATGGACTCTGGTTGCTTTGCGATATGCTCTTGTGAGTGATGCTAGCAGTTTCCCTGGCTTGTTTCCCCATCTAAAATATTTCTATTTCTGAAAATCTACACCATAGGCCGCTCTTTCATGAGCTAGGACCTCTGCCAATTCCTTTGTCTCCAGATATTTCTTTTTTGTGAGTGGCGTATTATTGGTTTTAAATTGTTTGTATGCCTCTGTGAGCTGTGATTGTGATTCCAAAATTCTTCGCATTAAATTTTTCTTTTTATTACTCACATAAGATATAATATGGCGGGGCGTGGCCTAACCTTCCATGGAGTAGGTCGCACATTGCGGGAGCTCCGTGCCCAGGAACCGAGAAGCAGCTCAAAGCACAGTCCCAGCTTACTCAAACTCTTCCAGTCCTGCACCGATCACTGCCCAAGACATCGGTGAGTGAATGGGGAAGTCTAAGCCCGGATTCCGCAATCCCTCCAGACGCATCGTGGACTTCTTTGCGGCCCCCTCCAGTCCTCACACTTGGACAAGATGGCGCCTCCGTCCCCCAGAGCAGCCCGCGCTGCGCGCAGAAACTCTCAGCCTGCTTTAGCATCCGGTGCCCCCGGTGTGACTGCTGCCGCTGATCATGATGCCCCTGTCACAGCAGCCCTCCTCAAAGTTATGCTGGGGGAACTTAGATCATCCCTCCAAGCAGATATGCGCAACATGATGGCGGATCTGAGGGGAGAGGTGGAGGAGCTCGGCGGCCGCACGGATAGACTGGAGCGCAAAATGGAGGAACTGGTGGCCTCTCATAATGAGCTATGGGACGCTCATGACTCCCTGCACTCCCTTGCTGCCAAAACTCAATACAAAACCCTGGACCTAGAAGATAGGTCCAGGCGTAACAATATAAAGCTACGAGGGATAGAAGAGGACATCCTAGCCCCCGACCTCAAGCCCTTACTGCAGGACTTTATTATGGCAGTCCTCCCGCAAACTAACAAGCAGACAGTGATCATAGATCGGATTCACCGCATTCCTAAACCTGCGAATCTGGCTCCCTCCGTCCCCAGAGACGTGCTGGCACGGATACATTTTTTTGAAATCAAGGATGAATTCCTGTCAGCCCTAAGAAAACACCCCACATTGGATGAACATTTTGCCCACATCACAGTGTACCCTGATTTATCTCCTGGAACATTGGCTCTCCGCAGGGCCTTTGCCCCTTACACAGCAATTCTGAGAGATAAAGACATTCCCTACCGTTGGGGGTTCCCCACAAAGCTCTTGATCCGTAAGGATGGAACCACGATAACTTGTCCAACCCCCCCCTCAAGCGGCGAAATATCTATCTCAATGGGGACTGAATCCTCCTGGCTCCCCGATGCTGCAGGCTTCTCCAAGCCTAAAGCTAAGAAGACTTCCAGACCCCATGTCAACCCAGACTGGGATGTTGCCTGAAGGAACATGATGTAGCAGGTTCCTGGTCTCACTTTTCCCGCCACCATTTTGGTCCTCTGTGGATTGGACAGTCTTGTTTTTGACTTTTTTCTTCCCAGATGGACTAATTTCTTTATAATCTTATTTTTCCTTTTTTATTCAATTTTTCTTGATACTGAGCCTCTCAGTTCAAGGCCCCACTGGTGATTCTGTGGAAAGATTTTTTCACTTCACCTGGGCATTCAGCCATTGCTGAATGGACTCACAAGTTATTGTTCATTGTTTTTCTGTCTTGTCTGTTTTCCCCTTCCCCCACCCACTCCCCTCCCCTCTCTGCAGGCACTGTACCACTAAAGGGCCTGTCACACGTGTCAATGTCGCTCGCAATGTCGCTCATACGTCACAAATTATTAATCGCCTGAGCGATGTGGAATTATCGCTGGTAAGATGTCACACGCGTCAATATCGCTCACATGGACCCAGCGATGCGGTGATGCTGCCATCTAGCGGACGATCCAGCGAGCGATTTTATTTAATCGCTCGTTCAGTGTCACACAGCAGCGTCTCCAGCGATCTTTCTGTCAATGTGGGCGTTTTTTTTGTGACATCATGGTAGGTAGGCGTACAGAGACACCGATTCTATGCTTGTGGTGGTATGTGATATTGTAGTTCGGTGGCGTAGAGATCGTCATTGCGGAACGCAGAGATATTTCGTGCGTCATTCCGGCGACGCAGAGATCGTTCGTGCATCATTTGTGGTGACAGGCACAGAGGAGGCAGGGGGCACAGAATCAATCATTTGATTTTAGTTTTTTTCCCAGCTTTTATGTACTGTTTTATATACTGTAATCCATACATTCCACTATACTTTTTTACTCTTCGGTCTTCTGGAGCACCTTCACTCTCTTTCTCTCAGCTCCCCTCTCCGGCCAGGTTGGACGAGCTCCCACTGGCACCATCGCCGTCAAATTGCCGTCTCTTACCAGATGTTACCCTCTCCACCCACCAACTGCCTTCTAGATCTTTCCAGTGTCGTTTTCTACTGCTTGTCACGTGTTCTACATCACAAATGTGTGTCCCTCCAGACTTCACTCCCTCCTTTGTGGTCCCCTAAATTCTGTTCTTCATCCATCCATCCCCGCTACCCTGGTTCCTATACTGGGGTGCAGTACCTTTGTTACCCGCTGTCTACCTTGGATACCAGCCGGTTAGCTGAGAAGGCTGGTAACCAAGGTATACATCTGGTATATACGTATCTACACAAGAAAGACATAAGATCTGATTCCCAATGTGACATATCCACCCTTCGTTGACAGGACGCTCATCAGGACGCTCAGACGTTTTCTCAACAGTAGTATTTATTACAAAATTACGTGTCTCTCATAGAACAAAACAAGGCATGGCCAAATTCAACAATCGAGCCTGGCATGGTTCTTATTCATAAAATGTCCTTCCTACTTCTTTTCATTGAGTTTGGTGGTCAACCCCTCTCCGCTCAGGTCTTTCTTATCATTTTCCACCGGTTTGATGGTATGCGGTGAAGCACAGGTGTTGGTTGAAGAAGTCGAGCTCTGGACAGGGGTCTTGGAGGCTTCAGAGTTTCAGATTCCCCTACATATTCTATCTCCCAGTCTTCATCTTGGGTGCTCGATTCACCAGTCTTGGCGATTGCTTTTTCTCCTTCGCTTGACTTTGAGCAGTCCTGAGAAGTCCGAACCTTGGACCAAGATGGAGAAATGCTCTGCCTGTTTTTTGGCTGCTGTTGTAACTTGACAGCTGTTGTAACTTAACAAAAAAACTTTTTGTAAACCAAAAAATAAGGGAAAAAAATTCCTACGGGCGCTGGGCCTTGACATAAAGGTCTAGGAGCCTGACTATCTCCTGCACCTCTCCACTGACATGTGACAGCTTCTCGTGCAGTTCCCGTAGCGTAGGTACACCTATTAAGTATAGACAAAATAACAGTTGGACACTGGGTACCCAATTAAAGGGACATCAATATATAAATATAACATCATATTTAATGTGAATATACTTACGTGGACTCTCGTTTGCTCCTTCGGCAACCTGGGCCCATTCCGAAGGGCTCCCTGGTGCATCTTCCGCCGCTGTACAAATCAATAAAGGTAGATAAAAAAAAATGTAATTTAATAATAATAATAATAATAATAATAATGCTTTATTTATATAGCGCCAACATATTCCGCAGCGCTTTACAATGTAGGGGTTAGAGTACAGAAAATATAATACAGTAAGTAATTACAGTAGAGAACAAATATAGTACAATAATTGGATACAAAACAATAGGCATAGAATCAATGTAAAAAAGAAAATACAATAATTAAAGCAAGAAATGAAGGTGACCCTGCTCAAAAGAGCTTACAATCTAAAACGGGATAGGGGTTGCACAAGGTACAGGGGCTTATTGCACTGATGGTCCAGGCATCTTGAGGAAGTGGGGGATAGGACTAAGCTTACATGGATGGTCATTATACAATCTGTGTAGACCTTTTTGGTTTGGTGGAGTTTGTAGAGGAGTAATGTCCAGAGGGATAGCCCATTCACTGTCTACAGTACAATGGACTTCTATTAGGGAGTATGATAGGCCGCCTTAAAAAGATGCATTTTTAGGGATCTCCTGAAGTCATGCAAGTTGTGGATAGTCCTGATTTCTTGGGGTAAAGCATTCCAGAGTTTTGGTGCAGCTCTGGAGAAGTCTTGGAGTCGGGAGTGGGAGGATCGGATTAGTACGGATGTTAGTCGAAGGTCATTTGAGGAACGTAGAGAGCGGGTGGGGTGATAGACAGAGATGAGGGAGGATAGGTAGGGGGGTGCTGCACTGTGAAGAGCTTTGTGGGTGAGAACAAGCAATTTGAATTTGATCCTGTAGTATACGGGCAGCCAGTGCAATGACTGGCAGAGAGCAGAGGCATCTGAGTAACGATTGGCCAGGTGGGTGATCCTGGCTGCTGCATTAAGGATGGACTGGAGAGGAGAAAGTCTGGTGAGGGGGAGGCCACTTAATAGAGAATTGCAATAGTCAAGGCGGGAATGGATTAGGGCCACGGTGAGGGTTTTTGTTGTTTCCATGGTGAGAAAGGGGCGGACTCTAGAGATATTCTTCAGGTGTAATTTGTACACCAGCCATCGTTCGTGGAGTCTGCAAATTCACTTTGCTCAAAGTAAACATGATTCTTGCCACTTACCATTTAATGAACCGTCCCCCTGACTCCATTCCTCTTGGGGGGAGAACTGTCCAATTGCGGAGCCTGGGCTCCATGGTCCGCCATGGTCTGGTGAAGGTGGCAGCGGCGGCGTCTGTTCCTGTGGTGGAGATGGGGGGGGAACTTCAGGGCTTTGTGCTGCCGGTGAAGGTGGTGAAGCCTGCTGCAGAGGGCCTAAAAATAACACAACATTGTTGAAAGGACACCACATACACAATTCTGAAAAAGTCGCCGGCTTATAAAGAATGGAGAAGCTCTCTACTGGCTTCCCCAACGCCTCCCCACCCTATCCAGACTTGGGGATATCACACGCGTCAATATCGGCTGCACAATCACAGTCACTGCGTGACGTTGCAGCGATATTGACGCGTGTGACATGCTCAATCTACCAGCGATAAATCGCTGGTTGATGATCGCCAGGCCAGGTTTTTTTAGAACCTGTTCTAGGACTTGACGATGCTCGCCCGGCATATCATCTATCTATCGTAAAAAAAGAACACAAAAATAAAGAAGATGTTGGCCTTTACTGCCAATGGTGTGGAGACGTTTCGGGTGTCTTAGCGGTCCTGAAATCAGTGCAGGGGACAGCTCCTGGTGCTGAAGTTTAACAGCGCTTGCTGCTAAACTCCAGCACCCAGCATCCGGCTCCCGCATCTGATTTTATGTCGGATGCGGCACAATCTGGCACCATAGACCCCAATTTTAGGGGGTGCCAAATCGTGCTGGATGCGGGACGATTCGATTTTGACACAAAAATGTTGCTTGCAACGTTTTGAGTCCAGAAGTAAAATTCGAATGCTGCTGGATTCTCCCAGACACATGCAAACCGGATGGCACCTAGATGCCATCTGGTTCCATACGGCCTTAGCGGGAATTTGTGAGCAGGTGTTTGATATGTAATATGAAGGAAGCATGATGTAGAGGATAAGACACTGAATTCAGGGATATATCACTTATTGGGCTGTGTTCTGTTGTTTTAACGCAATGAGTATTTTATGAGCGGGAGATTAACACTTTTCTAGGCTAGGTGCCCATGTACCGGGGGCTTTAAAAATAGAGCGGTGCCGGTGTACATGCATCTGCGGCACCCACCGCTCACAGCGATGGGCACCGCGACACGATCGGGGGTCACAGCTGCATGCTGTGGTAAAATATTGTCAAATAGAGACATGCCTTATTAGGGGGTGCCTTTTATTTACAGGCACATTAAACCCCCTGGCATGCCTTACTTTCGGGGATGGCAGATTACTCACGGCGCTGTCGCTGTAACTCCGCCACCATTTCCTCTATGCGGCCTGGGGTCCTGTAACGCATATCTGCAAGTTTTTGCATAATTTGCTTCGGCGTCCTCTCCACTCCCATGCGCCGAAGCAGGACACTCTGCACTTTACGCAGACATTGGCGTTTATACACAGCTGGATTGTCATGGGGAGTATTGCCCCAGTAGCCCCGGTGGTGCAGGACCTTCAGCATTAGTTTCACCTCCCCATCTCCCCAGGGTGCAGCACGTGCTTGCGCCATTGCTATCACGATATAAAATGAAAGTAAAACCCAGCGCAGAGCCGTCCCGCCCGCAACGTCATGACGTCACGACGCACGTATGTGTTTGGCGCCAAACGCTTCTCCGTCGCAAAATATTTCGCCGCAGAATTTTTCGCTAATGCGCTAATATTTCTACGCATGTGAGACAACGCCAATGCGTACATATTTCTACAGATTGGCGTTTTCTGCAATGCAATACAAACTCTGGTTGTGTATATGTTGTAATAAAGAATTTGAGGACACATGTAATTTATTTATTTTCTGGTCATCATAATGGGAGACCCAGACAATGGGGTTTAGGGCACTGCCCTCCGGAGGTCACACTAGGTACTACAAGTTTGTAGACACCGCCCCCTCTGCTTATAAACCCCTACCGCAGGGAACATCCTCAGTTTTAAACTTAGTGTGCTCGGAGGATCACGCTTTGCTTGCACTTCACTGCATTCTCACTACTTACGTGATGGCGTCTGAAGACAAGGTAATAAGGTCCCAGTCGGGACCGGTGACAGCCTCCCCGCTCACCCTTAGTGGCACACGCTGGTGGAGGTACCGGAGGGCCTAGTGCCTGGACACCTGGTGTTCTCCCGGTACGCTGTTACACTCCTCTCCATCCCTCTCTGGGGGGCTCTGGTGAGTGGGAGATGGGAGCCTTGCACAGCTCCGCTCCGTCCGAGGCCTCCCTAAATGGTGCTTACAGACCGGACTGGAGCCAGCCCAGTCCGAGGCCTCCCTAAATGGTGCTTACACTCCGGACTGGGCTGAGCGGCCCAGTCTGAGGCCTCCCTAAATGGTGCTTACACTCCAGACTGGTGCTGCACCCCCGTCCGAGGCCTCCCTAAATGGTGCTTACAGACCGGACAGGCACTGAGGCACTCTGTGTCTCCTGTGTGCCTGGGGGTAGTGTCTGGCACTTTATGTGTTTCATGACACTCAGACCGCGCGTTGCCCTCGGGTCCGCGGTTCTGCGGGTGTACCCTGTGCTGGGGTCACCCTGGCTGACCGCCCTGTGGGTCACAGGGGCTGAGGCCGTAGGCTGCGGATGTGTGATGTATTTGCAGTCTGTGTATAATGTTTTTTTTTTACACTGTTTCCCGCGCTGCGGGCTCCAGCTCCCTCATGAGAAGGATGCTTGGAGGATGGGATGCAGCCCGTGCGGTGACGTCACCGCGGGGCGTGTGTGTGTGTTTCCCGCGTGTCTTCGGCGCCGCCCACAGTTTCTCTGTCGGCGGCCATCTTTACCCTCACTTCCCGGCTGGGAACTGTATGCAGCGTGCGTCTGCACTCCAAGAGGGGAGACCGGAAGACGGCGCGGAGGTCACACACACACACCGCTCCCTCGTACCGCTTTACAGCGGTCGGTAAGCCACCGGGATCCCCGGTTTTATTGTCTGCAATTGGGCTTATCTACCCCTACTGTGGCCATGTCCTCAGCTGGGAAGCGTGCTCAAGGCGGCCGAGACCACCGTTACATGTGCTACGTGCAATGGAACACTGGTGGAGGGGTCCTGCAATAACTGTGGACGCCCAGAGGCCCGGGCTGCAACTGCTGGGTCAGCAACCCCGGTGCTATACCCCGAGGTTCAGGTGATCTCAGGGCCTTGGGAGACTCAGAACAGGATCAATGAATCTCTGTTGTCTCAGCTGTCCTCCATGTCGCAATCCCTGGAGGCACTTAATAGGAGACTGGATAGCCCAGCTACTCCTTCCAGTTACCCCCGGGTGTCTCCCTCTTCTGCTATGAGACCCCTTAAGCGGGCTCGTCGTGAGGCTTCACCCGAGCTCCAGACTCTCTCTGAGGAGGAGCGTTCCTCTGATGGTGAGGAAGATGATGGGGGTTCGACTTTCGGGTCTGTATCTGTGTCTGAACCACCAGATGGGGTAGAGGATCTGGTGTCCTCTATCAACGAGACCTTACGTCTCGTGACACCCCCTGAGGAGGTGACGGTGCACCCGAAGGAGGTCTATCAATGGCTGCGGCCGGAGGCTAGACCAAGTGGCTCCTTTATGGACCATACTAATTTTGGAAGGGTGATTAGAGCCCCCAGGTTACATCCTGGGCGGCGTTATGTCCGCAAACCAAAGGACAATCGCTTCCCCTTCCCCCAGGAGGTGCTTCAGGAGTGGTCGCAGTCCCCGAAGGTGGATGCTTCCATGACCAGGATTGCTGCACGCTCCCTTTTCTCTGCCTCTGATAGCTCCTCACTGAAGGATGCTACTGATAGACAGGTCGAGCAACTCGCCAAGTCTTCCTATGAGGCGGTGGGGTCGTCATTTGCCCCTAACTTTGCCACGGTCTGGACCTTACAAGCGATCACTACCTGCTTGGATGGTATCACTGACCTGGCAAGGTCCAGTCCAGAGGTCCTGGCACTTACCGAAAGGGCGAGGGCCTATGCGGACTACGCCAGAACGGCGACTCTGGAAACCGCCACTCGCTCAGCTGTGGCTTCGGCCAATGCTATAGCGATCCGCAGGTTGTTGTGGCTGCGTCTTTGGGACTCAGATGCCACATCTAAGAAGATTCTGCAGAATCTTCCGTTCTCTGGTGACAGGCTTTTTGGCACAGAGCTGGACAAGCTAATTAAGGATTCTGCTGAGTCTAAAATACCGCAGAATAAACCTAAGCCACGGTATTCCGTTAAGAGGAACCCAAAACAGTGGTCCTTTCGGTCCAGCTCACAGTCATCAGCACCGTCCGCTCGCACGGACCGAGGGGGCAAGCCCGCTTCTCAGTGGCGCTCTAAGAGTCGTCCAAAGAAGCCGGCGGGGGCAGCAGCTGCCACCCCCAAACCCGCCTCTACATGACTCACTCTCTCTTCCTGCCTCCCCACAGGTGGGGGGCCGCTTGTCTCGCTTTCAGGACAAATGGCTGCTCCACGTTCAAGATCAGTGGGTTCGAGACGTGATCTCGCGAGGTTACAGGATAGAGCTGACGTCAAAACCGATATCCCGATTCCATCGGTCGGTCCCCTCCCCAGAAAAAGCTCAGGCCTTTTCTTTGGTGTTGGAGGGACTCCGCAGAGACGGAGTGGTGGTCCCGGTGCCTTCCGGGGAGAGGTTCAGGGGTTTTTACTCCAACCTCTTTATCGTCCCAAAGAAGGATGGATCCTTCCGCCCGGTCCTGGACCTGAAATTGTTCAACCGCCACGTGCTGGTTCGGAAGTTCCGTATGGAATCACTGCGCTCAGTGATCGCGGCTGTGTCACAGGGGGACTTCTTGGCGTCCATAGATATCAGAGACGCTTACCTTCACGTGCCCATTGCACCAGCTCACCAGCGATGGTTGAGATTTGCAGTGGGGAGGAACACTTCCAATTTGTGGCGCTGCCGTTCGGCTTGGCCTCGGCACCGCGGGTGTTCACAAAAGTGATGGCCTCTATGATGGCTCTCCTGCACGTGCAGGGCCATGCCGTCATTCCCTATTTGGACGACCTGCTGGTCAGGGCGCCATCGGAACACCTCTGTCAAACGAGCCTGGATGTGACCATGCGGTCTCTGGAACAATTCGGTTGGCTCCTCAATGTTCAGAAGTCAACCTTGGTTCCGACCCAGTCCTTGACTTATTTGGGCATGGACTTCAACACGTCCTCAGCCCTGGTGTCTCTGCCACAATCCAAACAGGTGGCGATCCGATCGGGAGTACAAGCAGTGCTCCTGTCACCACAATCATCCCTTCGTGGGTTGATGAAGCTGGTGGGTCGCATGGTGGCGGCGATAGAGGCGGTGCCGTTTGCACAATTTCGCCTCCGTCCTCTCCAGCTGGAGATCCTACGCAGGTGGGACAAGAGGACGATCTCGCTGAATCGGCTGGTGACACTGTCACAACCGACCCGAGATTCCCTGCAGTGGTGGCTTCAACCACATCACTTGTCGCGGGGCCGGTCCTTCATAAAACCGTCTTGGTTAGTGGTGACCACCGACGCCAGTCTGAAGGGCTGGGGTGCGGTGTTCTTACACCACAGGGCCCAAGGCCTCTGGACTCTGTCGGAGTCGGCATTGCAGATCAATGTGCTGGAGATCAAGGCGATCTATCTTGCACTCCTGGCTTTTCAGAGATTCCTCTCAGGACAACCCATCCGGGTTCAGTCCGACAATGCGACGGCCGTCGCTTATATAAATCATCAAGGAGGAACCAGGAGTGCAGAGGCTCTGGCCGCAGTCCACCGCATCCTATCCTGGGCGGAGGACAACAACTGCCTGATCTCCGCAGTTCACATCCCAGGGGTCGAAAACTGGGAGGCCGACTATCTGAGCAGGCAGGGGATGGACGCCGGAGAGTGGGCCCTTCATCCAGACGTCTTTCGGGACATCTGCAGCAGATGGGGCACTCCGGACGTGGATCTGATGGCCTCACGGCTAAATCATCAGGTTCCGCAATACATGGCGAGGTCATGGGACCCCCAGTCGTTGGGTGCGGACGCCCTGATCTTGACTTGGTCCAGATTCAATCTACCATATGTGTTCCCTCCTCTGGCTCTGATTCCCAGGGTGCTGTGGAAAATCAGGTCGGAATGCAGGGTAGCCATTCTAGTGGCTCCAGACTGGCCCAGGAGGTCCTGGTATCCAGACCTGTGGCAACTGTCAGGCGGACACAGGTGGGCTCTTCCAGAACGCGCAGATCTTCTCGCGCAAGGCCCATTCTTCCACCTCAATTCCAAGGCCCTCAGATTGACTGCATGGCTCTTGAGGCCTGGCTGCTGACATCCAGGGGGTTCTCCCCTACAGTGGTTGCCACTATGAATCGGGCTAGAAAGCCAGTTTCCAGGAAAATGTACCACAGGACGTGGAAAATCTTTTTTACCTGGTGTGCCTCTGGGGGTCGGTCCCCGTGGCCCTTGTCCATCCCGACATTGTTGGCATTCCTACAGTCGGGTTTGGAGTTGGGATTATCCCTTGGCTCCTTAAAGGGTCAGGTCTCAGCACTTTCTGTGCTGTTTGACAGACGATTGGCGCTTCTCCCGAAGGTCCGTCAATTTCTGCAGGGGGTGTCGCGGATGGTTCCACCCTACAAAAGACCTCTGGATCCGTGGGACCTTAACATGGTCCTGGCGGCATTGCAAAAACCGCCATTTGAGCCTCTGAGGGAGGTTTCCCTTTCTCGTCTGTCCCAGAAGGTGGCTTTTCTGGTGGCGATTACATCTCTGAGGAGGGTCTCAGAATTGGCTGCACTATCGTGCAAGTCTCCCTTTCTGGTGGTTCACCAAGACAAGGTGGTGTTGCGTCCACGGCCGGAATTCTTGCCTAAGGTGGTTTCAACGTTTCACCTGAACCAGGAGATCGTTCTCCCATCATTTTGCCCCGCTCCCGTTCATCAGGTTGAGCGCGACCTCCATACTCTGGATCTCGTGAGAGCTATACGCATTTATGTGTCCAGAACCGCCTCCTTTAGGAGTTCGGATTCTTTGTTTGTTCTTACGACAGGTCGCTGTAAGGGGTCCGCGGCTTCAAAGTCAACCTTAGCCAGGTGGATTAAGGCTTCCATTCAAGAGGCTTACCGGTCTTCTGGTTTGCCTCTCCCGGTGGGATTGAAGGCTCACTCTACCAGGGCCGTAGGTGCCTCATGGGCCTTGCGACATAGAGCATCTGCTCTACAGGTGTGTCAGGCGGCCACGTGGTCCAGCCTACACACTTTCTCTAAGCACTATATGGTGCATGCCCATGCCTCTGCGGATGCAAATTTGGGCAGGCGGGTTCTACAGGCGGCGGTTGCCCACCTTTAAAAGGGAACCATGTTATCCGTCTTGTTGAGGAACTCTTCCCGCCCTGGGGTATTGCTTTAGGACATCCCCATTGTCTGGGTCTCCCATTATGATGACCAGAAAAAAGAGAATTTTGTTTACGTACCGTAAATTCTTTTTTCTTTAATCATCAATGGGAGACCCAGTACCCACCCAGTTGTTCCTTTGCATGTTTTGCATTGGCCCTGTTCTCTGTTGAGACAGTGTTTGCCGGGTTGTTGAACCGTTTGTGCACGGCATTCTTCCCGATGTTTCGGGTGTGGTTTATTTTCCTCCTCGCAGCTTGTAGACCAAACTGAGGATGTTCCCTGCGGTAGGGGTTTATAAGCGGAGGGGGCGGTGTCTACAAACTTGTAGTACCTAGTGTGACCTCCGGAGGGCAGTGCCCTAAACCCCATTGTCTGGGTCTCCCATTGATGATTAAAGAAAAAAGAATTTACGGTACGTAAACAAAATTCTCTTTTTTTGTTTTATTGTGTAATAAACTTAAAAAACCAACATATAAATAAATTACTTTGCAAATAACATCAGAGTGTCTATGCAGTTACCGAACAACAGAACAAAAAATTTAAATGCTAAACAATGCTGTTCTGCCAGCTCACAGCCCCAGGCCCATTAAAGTATGTATTGTACATGTCCCGATTTTCCCTCGCCTCCCGACGATGTCGGCCATGAGCCATCGGTTCAAGTGGTGCAATATCAGGCTCTTCTGCCCGCCAGCCCCCCATCTGTAGATCACCGTTCATGGCATCCACCGTGTCAGCAAAACATGGAGGGTTGTATGAGGAATCAGCCGTGCGGCGAAGGAAGTTGTGTAGGACACAGCATGCCAACACTACCATATCTATGTGCGCTAGCTTCATATTTATGGCAGTGTGGAAAATACAGAATCTACTGGCCATAATCCCAAAAGCATTTTCAACTACTCGCCGTGCCCTGGATAGGCGGTAGTTGAAGATCCTTTGGCTTGGTGTCACATGCCTATTGGGGTATGGCCTCAGTAGATTGGCATGTAGTGGAAATGCCTCATCTGCAACAAAGACATAATTCATATGTTCCTTGGTCAATGCATTTGGTGGCAAATTAAGCTGTCCATTTTTGAGTTTCCCCCCAAATATTGTGCAGTCGAAAACACCTCCGTCAGACACCCGGCCATTCATTCCCACGTCCACAAAAACAAACTCGTAATTAGCATTCACCAGGGCCATCAGGACCACACTGAAGTAGCCTTTGTAGTTGTAGAAGTATGATCCGCTGTTGGGGGGTTGTTGGATGCGGACGTGCTTCCCATCTAATGCGCCGCCACAGTTTGGGAACTGCCACTTCTCATTGAAATCAGAGGCTATTTTGAGCCACTCCTCCTGCGTTTGGGGAAAAGGCATGTACGTAGGCATGAGAGAACGCACTATTGCCTCACATGTTTCAGGGATCACGACGCTGAGGAGTGGTCGAGAAATGGCAGACGTGTACTGTAGGGCCTTCATAGTATGTCCAGTTGCAAGGAAACGTAGTGTAACTGCCAGACGTTCCTCTGGTGTAACAGCAGCACGCATAACTGTATCCTGGCGGCGAATTGCAGGGGTCACAGCGTCCAACAGGAATTTGAAGGACTCCTGTGACATCCTCAGATAATCCCTGAAGTCATCAGGGTTCCTTTCTTGGAGCTGCCTGACAAGTCGCAGATGGGTATTAGCTGGTCGTCGAAGGAGCCAATCCCTGGCCCACATGCGGCGTGGTCTTCTTCTGCGGTTCTCCAGCCTCTCCTCCTCAAGGCTAGCAGCCTGAATAAGAAAGGTAGCCACCAAAGCATCACGCTGATGGGAATTCATGACGAAGAACCTGCAACAATAATGTAACACCAGTTTTATTTGTCGGTTTACTAAACGTGATCCACAGTTGTACAAGAATATTATAGCTGTAAAGCAAATATTATCTGTTATGAGTGTTGATCAGTGATATCAACACACACACACATGCGAATAAATGGACATCACAGTCATAATGGTAGCCGAAACAGCTTTGAATCTAACCATGCGGTTATATGTACGCCACTTCCCCAAATGCACTACACGATATAAATTGTACTTACGTGATCAGCAAAATTCCGGAGAGTCCAACAAAGGCAAAAAAGGTCCATGTATGTTGAAAATACGCCCAAGTGATTTCCGTTACAACGCGGGTGTGTCTTCTTTGTTCTATATAGACAGCGACGTAATTTGAACGCAAGCGCCGTGGCGATTTGCTATTGGTGCGCTCCGACTTCGTAATGTCGAGTTGGCGTTTGTTCATTGGACACATAAACAGAGCGATGCCATTGGCTGTGCTACGTTTAAAAGATTTCGCCACCACGACGTTGAAGCACATTCATACGGCGAATATTCTGCATCGCGGCTCCTATTTGCGAATATTCAGCATCCCTGCTCGTACTGGCGAACATTTTGCATCATTGATCCTACTGGCGACTATTCGACATCGCTCTTCTTCATCATTCATCTTCTTCATTGATCTTCATCATTCATCTTCTTCATTCTTTTTGAAGGTTAGTAATTTTTAAAGTGCTGTGTGGCTGTACCTTGTATCTTCCATATGTCATGTAATATCTGTTTAGGCGTTGTGAGCACAATAAGTTTTATTTCCTAATTGTGTGGTCATTTTATGTGTGTGCAAGCACAACCATTCTTTTTGAGTTTTGGGGCCACGGTACTACGTGGCAATAGAGGTGAAGGAAGAGTAATTTTTAATACATTATTTTAAATAATTTTGACTTGTCTTCACAGATGTCTGCAGCACAGCGTGAATTTTTGAGCGCATTTATCCAACTGTACCGTGAAAACCAGTGCCTATGGAAAACACGCATCCCTGAGTACAGCAATAAGGAGGTCAAAAGGGTGGCCTATGAAAAACTAGTCATTTTATCACAGCAGCACCACCCAAATGAGACCTGCAATATTGACTGGGTGAAGAGGAGGATCTGTTCATTGAGAATTGTTTTTAAGAAGGAAGCAGACAAAATGAAAAATAGCACACGCTCTGGGAATGGAAGCAATCAAGTCTATAGGCCAAAACTGTGGTACTTTCCACTGCTGCAGTTCACATTGGACCAGGAGATCCCAAGGGACACTGCATCGAGTATTACCTTTTGTCAACCACACCCTGAAAGTTCAACTGCTGCTGCTGATGATGATGTAAGTAATAATAATAATAATGTATGGTTAGCTAGGTACTAGACGTACGATCTGCTGTAAACACCTCCACATACGCCATAGTGTGTGGAAAACACAAACTGTTCCAATGACAATAACGTAGGTCATGATCAGTGTGTTGGTCAAGTGCTTTTGTTCATATAATTTTTTTATTTTCACACAGGACCCATTACAAGGATCCAGTGAAGTGACTTCTGCACACAACGAGGAGGAAGACTGGGACAACACACAGCTGGAGGATTCCATAGAGGCCACGGACCCTCAACCTGAAGCTACCAGCCACACTCCAAACCAACGAGCTTGTACCCGTCTAATTAGAAAGAGAAAAGCACCAGCGCCACTCCCCAGAGACATGCTGGCAGTGGCAAATCGTTTTTTGGAGCGGCCGGACAATCCACCACTGTCAGGTGTAGCAGTGTTGGTGAATGAGAGATTGGCATCACTGGAAACAGAACAACGTCGCTATGTCGAAAGGATCATCCACCAAGCTCTGGATGATGCTGTGGTAGGGAGACTGACTGAAGCTTCAGCGGTGCACACACCTTTGCCACCACAAGCAGTTTCCCAATACCCCCGACCTCCAACCTTTGTTATGACTCCGCCAACACAAAACCATAGTGTTGGACCCTTCCACCAGCATGGCGCGAACAACTCTTTTGTCAATTTTGGCCATGAAAGGTGGTCAAACAGAGATCAAAACTTCAGAGAAGATGATATCCACTATCAAGAACTCTAGTTGGCTTTGGAAAATTTGGGCATACTGCAATGACACTTTTTGCTGGGTTAGGGTGGATTGGGTGTTTTTTTAAATATGTGTGATGTACTTTTATTTCATTTTGAATGTGGTTACTATTAATAAAAAAGTTATGTTTTTTCAATCGTCTTTTTTTATTTCATAGGCCTTGTTGTCACAGTACTGCGCTTCTGCGCTCAATACTTAGGCTTTGTGTGAGAAGAGCAGGTGCTCCTCCAAAAAAAGATACTAGACACATTTGAGATTGCATGTAAAAAATATTTATTTGAAAATCATACACAAGTAATTTGTAACTGACTGGTAAACCTCCAATCACTAATCAAAAGAAAACTTCTTTTGACAATAATGAATACAAATACATCTACAATCAATACACACATTAAAAATTCATCACATTATAATGCCACTAGTAAAAAGGCCCGATGCAATTGCATCGGGAGCGCAGTGAAATGAATTGGTGTGGTATACAGGCGGGTCTGTGTGTAGCAGAGTATACAGGTGGGTCTGTGGGTAGCAGAGTATACAGGCGTCTCTGTGGGTAGCAGAGTATACAGGCGGCTCTGTGGGTAGCAGAGTATACAGGCGGCTCTGTAGGTAGAGTATACAGGCGGGTCAGTGGGTAGCAAAGTATATAGGGGGCTCTGTGGGTAGCAGAGTATACAGGCGGGTCTGTGGGTAGCAGAGTATGCAGACGACTCTGAGAGTAGAAGATTATACAGGTGGCTCTGTGGGCAGCAAAGTATACAGGCGGCTCTGTGGGTAGTAGAGTATACAGCCGGCTGCGTGGGTAGCAGAGTATATACAGGTAACTCTGTGGGTCGCAGAGTATACAGGCAGCTGCGTTGGTAGCAGAGTATATACAGGTAGCTCTGTGGGTAGCAGACTATACAGTGAGCTGCGTGGGTAGCATAGTATATAGGCAGCTGCGTGGGTAGCAGAGTATATACAGGTAACTCTGTGGGTAGCAGAGTAAACAGTCAGCTGCATGGGTAGCAGAGTATATACAGGCAGCTCTGTGAGTAGCAGAGTATACAGCCGGCTGCGTGGGTAGCAGAGTATATACAGGTAGCTCTGTGGGTGGCAGAGTATACAGGCAGCTGCGTTGGTAGCAGAGTATATACAGGTAGCTCTGTGGGTAGCAGACTATACAGTGAGCTGCGTGGGTAGCAGAGTATATACAGGTGTCTCTGTGGGTCAGAGAGTATACAGGCAGCTGCGTGGGTAGCAGAGTATATACAGGTAGTTCTCTGGGTAACAGCTTTGTGGGCTGATGGCAACCTAATGGCGTCCTGGTGGGTGGAGAGGTGATGTGACGTAATGGCTGTCACCACCGACTTCTTCTATGAGAGCTGCGTACTTCTAGAGTGGAGGAAATAGGGGCGTGTCCTTGTTGTGAGGTAAATTTCGTGAATGCACATGCGCGGTGACGGATGGTTACTGCGCTCGTGCGGGTGTGAATGGCGTTGCAACTGTTCCTGGTGTGACTGCGGTTGGCGGTGGCGCGCGAGCGCGCCATCGCTCGTGGGGCTGTGAATGGCGACGTAACCGTTGGGGACGTGACTGCGGCTTGCAAGCGCCGCACCGCTTGCGGGTCTGAGTCTGTGAATAGCGGCTCGCGAAGGCGCTGCGTGCCACCGCTCGCGACGGTGCCGCGGTGCATGCCGGAATAGCGGTACAACATTGGTGATTATATATATAGATACCTACAGCAGTATCGGTGTGCAGCGGTGTCAGTGTGCAACGATGGCAAAATCCAGGAGGGGGCCAGGGGACAGCGGCCAGGGAAGAGCGGCCGGGTGCGGGCAGGAGGGGGCTGGAGAAGAGCGGGCAGGTGCGGGTAGGAGAAGGCCAGGGAACAGCGGCCGGTGCGGGCAGGAGGGGGGCCCCTCCTGGGGGCACCCAACCGCTGTTCCCCGGCCCCCTCCTGCCTGCAGCAGAGTGCTTAGCAGAGTATGCGGGGCTCATGGGTTAGCAGAGTATATGGGGGTTCAGTGTTTTGCAGACTTTACGGCGGCTCATTGGTTAGCAGAGTATACGGGGGCTCAGTGGTTAGCAGAGTATACGCTGGCTCAGTAGTTAGCACTGTATACGGAGCGTCAGTGTTAGCACTGTATAGTGGGTCAGTGGTTGGCACTGTATATTGTGGCTCAATAATGAGAACAGTAATGTGGCTGAATGGTTAGCAGTGTATATGGTGAGTCAGTGATTAGGACTGTATGGTGGCTCAGTGGTTGGCACTGTATATGGTGGCTCAGTGGTTAGCACAGTATGGTGGCTCAGTGGTTAGCACAGTATGGTGGCTCAGTGGTTAGCACAGTATGGTGGCTCAGTGGTTAGCACAGTATATAGTCGCTCAGTGGTTAGCATTGCACGATGGCTCAGTGGTAACGACTGTAAGGTGTCTCAGTGGTTAGCACTGTATGGTGGCTCAGTGGTTAGCACTGTATGGTGGCTCAGTGGTTAGCAAAGTATGGTGGCTCAGTGGTTAGCACAGTATATAGTCGCTCAGTGGTTAGCACTGTACGGTGGCTAAGTGTTTGGCACAGTATGGTGGCTCAGTGGTTAGCACTATATGGAGGCAGAGTGGTTAAGTCAGTATGGAGGATTCGTGGTTAGCACTGTATATGGTGGCTCAGTGGTTAGCACTGTATAAGGTGGCTCAGTGGTTAGCACTGTAGATGGTGACTCAGTGATTAGCGTACTATGGTGGCTGAGTGGTTAGCACTGTTTATGGTGGATGAGTGGTTAGCACTGTATACGGTGGCTCAGTGGTTAGCACAGTATACGCTGGCTCAGTGGTTAGCACTGTCTACGGTGACTCAGTGGTTAGCACTTTATAGTGGCTAAGTGGTTGGCAATATATATGGTAGCTGAGTGGTTAGCACAGTATGGTGGCTCAGTGATTAGCACTGTATATGGTGGCTCAGTGGTTAGCACTGTATATGGTGGCTCAGTGGTTAGCACTGTATATGGTATGTGCACTTACCAGTGGTTAGCACTGTATGGTGGTCAGTGGTTAGCACTGTATGTGCCCTGGTTACTATGGTGGTCAGTGGTTAGCACTGTATGGTGGCTCAGTGATTAGCACTGTATATGGTGGTCAGTGGTTAGCACTGTATAGGTGGCTCAGTGTTAGCACTGTATATGTGGCTCAGTGGTTAGCACTGTATATGGTGGCTCAGTGGTTAGCACGTAATGGTGGCTCAGTGGTTAGCACTGTATATGGTGGCTCAGTGGTTAGCACTGTATATGGTGGCTCAGTGGTTAGCACTGTATACGGTGGCTCAGTGGTTGGCAATGTATACTGGTGGCTCAGTGGTTAGCACTGCGTGTCAGTGGTAGCCATAGCAGTGGTTGGCATATTGGTGGTCAGTGGTTGCATGCGCGGATGGGCTCAGTGGTGAGCGCAGGATGGGGCAGAGTGGTGAGCGCAGGATGGGGGCAGAGTGGTGAGCGCAGGATGGGGGCAGAGTGGTGAGCGCAGGATGGGGGCCAGGAGTGGTGAGCGCAGGATGGGGGCAGAGTGGTGAGCGCAGGATGGGGGCAGAGTGGTGAGCGCAGGATGGAGGGCAGAGTGGTGAGGCGCAGGATGGGGGCAGAGTGGTGAGCCGAGGATGGAGGGAGAGTGGTGAGGCAGGATGGAGGGAGAGTGGTGAGCGCAGGATGGAGGGAGAGTGGTGAGCGCAGGATGGAGGAGAGTGGTGAGCGCAGGATGGAGGGAGAGGTGGTGAGCGCAGGATGGAGGGGAGAGTGGTGAGCGCAGGATGGGGGAGTGTGGCGGATGGGCAGGATGGTAGGGAGGAGGTGGTGAGCGCAGGATGGAGGGAGAGTGGTAGCGCAGGATGGTGGCATGAGTGGTGAGCGCAGGATGGTGGCAGAGTGGTCAGCGCCAGGATGAAGTGGTGAGCGCAGGATGGTCTGGCAGACGTGGTCAGCCAGGATGGGGCAGATGTGGTCAGCAAGGATGGTGGCCGAGTGGTCAGCGCAGGATGGAGGCTCAGTGGTCAGCCAGTGGATGGAGGGCTCAGTGGTCAGCGCAGGATGGAGGCTCAGTGGTCAGCGCATGGATGGAGGCCAGTGGTCAGTGCAGGATGGAGGCTCAGTAGTCAGCGCAGGATGGAGGCTCAGTGGTCAGCGCAGGATGGAGGCTGGTGTGAGCGCAGGATGGAGTGGTCAGCGAGGATGAGGCTCAGTGTCAGCGCAGGATGGAGGGCTCAGTGGTCAGCGCAGGATGGAGGGCTCAGTGGTCAGCGCAGGATGGAGGCTCAGTGGTCAGCGCAGGATGGAGGGCTCAGTGGTCAGCGCAGGATGGAGGGCTCAGTGGTAGCGCAGGATGGAGGCTCAGTAGTCAGCGCAGGATAGGAGGCTCAGTGGTCAGCGCAGGATGGAGGCTGGTGTGCGCAGGATGGAGTGGTCAGCGAGGATGTAGGCTCAGTAGTCAGCGCAGGATGGAGGGCTAGTGGTCAGCGCAGGATGGAAGACTGAGTGATCAGCGCAGGATGGAGGGCTCAGTGGTCAGCGCAGGATGGAGACTCAGTGGTCAGCGCAGGATGGAGAGCTCGTGGTCAGCGCAGGATGGAGAGCTCAGTGGTCAGCGCAGGATGGAGAGCTCGTGGTCAGCGCAGGATGGAGAGCTCAGTGGTCAGCGCAGGATGGAGGGCTCAGTGGTCAGCGCAGGATGGAGGGCTCAGTTGTCAGCGCAGGATGGAGGGCTCAGTGGTCAGCGCAGGATAGAGGGCTCAGTGGTCAGCGCAGGATGGAGGGCTCAGTGGTCAGCGCAGGATGGAGGGCTCAGTGGTCAGCGCAGGATGGAGGGCTCAGTGGTCAGCGCAGGATGGAGGGCTCAGTGGTCAGCGCAGGATGGAGACTCAGTGGTCAGCGCAGGATGGAGACTCAGTGGTCAGCACAGGATGGAGTGGTCAGCAGACAATGGAGACTCAGTGGTCAGCGCAGGATGCAGGATCGTTGGTCAGCGCAGGATGGAGGCTCGGTGGTTAGCGCAGGAGGTAGTGGTGAGCAGACGATGGAGGCTGAGTGGTGAGCGCAGGATGGAGGGCTCAGTGGTCAGCGCAGGATGGAGGCTCAGTGGTCAGCGCAGGATGGAGGCTCAGTGGTCAGCGCAGGTTGGAGGCTCGTTGGTCAGCGCAGGATGGAGGCTCGGTGGTTAGCGCAGGAGGTAGTGGTGAGCAGACGATGGAGGCTGAGTGGTGAGCGCAGGATGGAGGGCTCAGTGGTCAGCTTAGGATGGAGGGCTGAGTGGTCAGTGCAGGATGGAGGCTCGGTGGTGAGCGCAGGATGGAGTGGTCATCAGAGGCTGGAAGGTGAGTGGTCAGCACAGGATGGAGGCTCAGTGGTCAGCGCAGGATGGAGGCTCAGTGGTCAGCGCAGGATGGAGGCTCAGTGGTCAGCACAGGATGGAGGCTCAGTGGTCAGCGCAAGTTGGAGGCTCAGTGGTCAGCGCAGGATGGAGGCTCAGTGGTCAGCGCAGGATGGAGAGCTCAGTGGTCAGCGCAGGATGGAGGCTCAGTGGTCAGCGCAGGTTGGAGGCTCAGTGGTCAGCGCAGGTTGGAGGCTCAGTGGTCAGCGGCGGATGGAGGGTCAGTGGTGAGCGCAGGATGGAGGACCAGTGGGTGGTCAGCGCAGGATGGAGGGCCAGTGGGTGGTCAACGCAGGATGGAGGGCCAGTGGGTGGTCAGCGCAGGATGGATCCCCCCTGCCATCCTGTCTGAGCCGCAGCCAGTGTTGGAAGGAAGTAATGAGCGGTCATGTGATAGGCGGGCTGAAGAGCCTGTCACATGACCGGGTGAGACGGAGCGGCGGGTGAGACGGAGCGGCGGGTGAGACGGGGTGGGGTAATGGAGAGGTGGGGGGCCGCAATGGAGATGTGGGGGCGCGCATTGGAGCGGAGGGGGCGCGCAATGGAGCGGGGGGGAGGCACAATGAAGCGGGGGGTCGCGCAATGGAGAGGAGGAAATGGAGCAGCGGGTAGCGGTGGGATGGTCCCTGCGGCGACATGTAATATCCAAGATGACGCCGAAATCTCGCGAGATTTTGGACGCCATCTTGGAAATAACGTCGCCGCAAGGAACCGCTACTGCAGCTGCATAGCGTCACCGAGGCCCCCCTCCGTGATAGAGCAGCGAGGGGCAGCGGAGACCTCGCAGAGGCCGCGAGGCGGCTCGCCCGTCATCGCTCGCGGCGGGGCGGACGTGTGGGCAGTGGAGACTGCTCGCGATGACGCTATCGCGTCATCGCTCGCAGTCTCGCAAAGGATTCTGGGATTCGGCTACAGTGCCCGAATCCCAGAACTCGCGATTATATAAGTAGATATTGGTCTAATAACAAAAAAGTCATCTCATATAAATGATACAAATATCTCTGATACATATAGTCATAGGGTCACTTCCAAAAAGAGAAAGAGAAAAAAGGAATTAATACCTTGTAATGTTACTCTTCTATACAAGGTTATGATAATTCACTCCGTTACCTAATGATGCTAATGATGCATGTCACGTATGTCTGTCAATTGTAAGTGACCAAATTAATAAAAACATGTATATACAGAATTATCATGGCAGAGCTAAACCAATTCCATACAATCAAAAAAAAGGGGGGAAAAGTAATATATTCCTTTTCTATTTCCTACTTTTCTTTTCAGGAAGGATTAAGTGGCAAACTGGGCATGTGTTAATGGGATTAGTTTGAGGCAATGGTATACCGTATATACTCGCGTATAAGCCGAGTTTTTCAGCCCAAAAATTGGGCTGAAAAGTCCCCCCCTCGGCTTATACGCGAGTCATACGGTCCCCCTCAAAGTTTGGCGCCCCCACCTCAGTTTCTGGGCCCCCCCGCATGCAGCGCTGCGCATATACATTACCTGTCTAGCAGCTGTCACCCTCCGGTGGCGGATCGCGGCTCCCGGCTCCGGGCTCCATCTTCCTCGCTGACTTCCTGCTTGTCAGGTGACCGGCCGGCGTCGCGATGACGTCATCGCGCTGAGCCCCGGTCACAAAGCAGGAAGTCAGCGAGGAAGATGGAGCCCGGAGCCGGGAGCCGCGATCCGCCACCGGAGGGTGACAGCTGCTAGACAGGTAATGTATATGCGCAGCGCTGCATGCGGGGGGGCCCAGAAACTGAGGTGGGGGCGCCAAATTATGAGGGGGGCCCTGCTGGGGCCCTGTATACTACCACTGGGGCTATATACTACCACTACTGGGGCTGTCTGTATACTACCACTGGGGCTATATACTACCACTGGGGCTGTATACTACCACTACTGGGGCTGTCTGTATACTACCACTGGGGCTATATACTACCACTGGGGCTGTATACTACCACTGGGGCTATATACTACCACTACTGGGGCTGTCTGTATACTACCACTGGGGCTATATACTACCACTGGGGCTGTATACTACCACTACTGGGGCTGTATACTACCACTACTGGGGCTGTATACTACCACTACTGGGGCTGTCTGTATACTACCACTGGGGCTATATACTACCACTGGGGCTGTATACTACCACTACTGGGGCTGTCTGTATACTACCACTGGGGCTATATACTACCACTGGGCTGTATACTACCACTGGGGCTGTATACTACTACTGGGGCTGTATACTACCACTGGGGCTGTATACTACTACTGGGGCTGTATACTACCACTGGGCTGTATACTACTACTGGGGCTGGTGTATACTACCACTGGGGCTATATACTACCACTGGGGCTGGTATACTACCACTGGGGCTGTATACTACTACTGGGGCTGTATACTACCACTGGGGCTGTATACTACTACTGGGGCTGTATACTACCACTGGGGCTGTATACTACTACTGGGGCTGGTGTATACTACCACTGGGGCTATATACTACCACTGGGGCTGTATACTACCACTGGGGCTGTATACTACTACTGGGGCTGTATACTACCACTGGGGCTGTATACTACTACTGGGGCTGGTGTATACTACCACTGGGGCTATATACTACCACTGGGGCTGTATACTACCACTGGGGCTGTATACTACTACTGGGGCTGTATGTATACTACCACTGGGGCTATATACTACCACTGGGGCTGTATACTACCACTGGGGCTGTATACTACTACTGGGGCTGTATGTATACTACCACTGGGGCTATATACTACCACTGGGGCTGTATACTACTACTGGGGCTGAATATACCACTGGGGCTGCTGTATACTACCACTGGGGCTGTATACTACCACTGGGGCTGAATATACCACTGGGGCTGCTGTATACTACCACTGGGGCTGTATACTACCACTGGGGCTGTATACTACTACTGGGGCTGTATGTATACTACCACTGGGGCTGTATATACTACTGGGGCTGCGTGTATACTACCACTGGGGCTGCTGCTGTATACTACCACTGGGGCTGCTGTATATACCTCTGGGGCTGCTGTATACTACCACTGGGGCTGCTGCTGTATATACCACTGGGGCTGCTGCTGTAACACTGCTGGGGCCTGTATATACCACTGGGGAGGCTGCTGTATACCACACTGCTGGGGGCTGTATACCTGTGCTGGAGTCCACCCTCGGCTTATACGCGAGTCAATAAGTTTTCCCAGTTTTTGGGGGCAAAAGTAGGGGGGTCAGCTTATACACGGGTCGGCTTATACACGAGTATATACGGTAATTATAATTTATGGGCATACATTACAGGTTGGGATTCTCCTGAAAGGATACATTTAACCCCTCTAATCTAACTTGGTGACAGAACAAGGTGTTATAAACTGTTGGTGATAATTTATGGGATGTTAATACCATGAATATAATAGTTTATGTGGTAAACGTCATAGGGTCATTCCATGTCAAGTGAACCAATGATTATTACCTCTATATTTTTAATTCTTTTGAGATTTTGTTATTTGATAATAGCATGTTAGACAATGCAAAATGTGAAGAGAAAAATTTTTTAAAAATTTATTTTTTTTTTAAATGATTTTCAAAGTTCGGAAAAAGTGTGAATTTCGCTGTTGCCTGCCTTTACGTTTCTCCTCATAACTAAGGCTAGGAATAAGATAGAGAGACAAAATAAACACCATTCTACTCAGAACTATACAAGCTTTCACCAGATATGTCACAAGAGGATCTTTGTTACTATTTTACCCATGTGATCGCAAGCGCAAAACGTTAAAACGTATTTCCGAAAAATCGGCGCGCTTTAAATATTTCAAAAACTGCCCATGTGTCTGCTTTGCTCTTAGCCACATCTGTACCAAATTTCAAGTTGGGATCGCAATGGGATCATATTTTAACATATTTTACTATTAATAGCGTCAATGGGTCATTCCATATCAAGTGATCTAAATATGAATATTTTTTTTTACCTGACGTCTTTAGATTTTTTTTTTTTTTTTCCTTTATGAAGTACTACTTTAGTTAATTACAAATTAAAAGTTTGGAATTTTTTTCTTCATCAGTTAATTTTTTACAGATTTTTAAAGTTTAAAAAAAGGGTGAATTTTGGCCTGGTACGACTTTAAATTTTTTTATCTCGGGCTAGAAATAAGATAGAGAAACAAAATAAACACCATTCTACTCAGAACTGTCCAGGCTTTCACCAGATATGTCACAAGAGTATATTTGTTAATTTTAATTTTTTACCTATGCGAATGCAAACGCAACATTTTGAAACGCATTTCCGAAAAAAACATTTTAATAAAAATTTTCCAAAACTGCCCATGTGTCTTTTATGCTCTTAGCCACATCTGTACCAAATTTCAAGTTGGGATCGTGATGGGATCATATTTTAAAATATTTAACTATGGTTAATCTCATTTTTATTAAATTTTGAAAAAACATATGAAAGACATACATTCAATCTTTTAACAAAATCTTGAGACATATAAAATATACAAAAAGAGAATTCACAAAGTTATTAGTAACTTTAAGATAAGCTGCAAATTTACTTTTGCGCTTATCTCTGGTGCAATATATACTACAATCTAAATATAATTCCAAACACTCAAGTATACAACCTTTCTCAGGGTTTTGAGATGTTCTGATGTCAAGGGGACAAGCAGCCCCAGCAGAATGATTTTTATTACTTGGCCCCTTCTAACAGGTTGACCACGTAAGTGGGTCATTACCCGTTGAGGCCTAGTTGGAATAGTCTAGCGACTGGTGTACCGGAAAGGAAGGCCGAAATATTAATGATCTACTCACAGCTCAGAGTTTTCGATACCTGTCTAATGTTCACTAGAATTCTGAAGGTATAGGCGTAGAAAGGAAATACCTAGACTGAATGTATCAGATGGGAAGAAAAGAGAGATAGAAAAGAAGAGAGAGAGAGAAGAGAAACAAAAACCATTAGAAAAAGTTATACTGGGAAAGAAAAGCCACGTAAGAAAAAAAGAAAAAAAGGAGGGGGGGGGGACGGGTGAGGTATGGGAAGGAGAAAGGGTACTCATCCCACTGGCTCCCCATCAGCCAGAGGTCGAGCCATATTATCTGTGCTGGAAAAGATACTCCTAAATTCTGCAGAGTCGTGAAAAAGAATCCATTCAACCCAAATCCCTAAGAATTTGTTCCGAGATCCCGACGCATCAGCTGCGAGCTCCTCCATTCGATATGTGTCCATCAATTCTTTGAACCAATCAAGTAGAGATGGAGCCCGGCTTGATTTCCAGAACCTCGGGATCACAGCACGAGCAGCCGAGATGCAAAAGCGGAGAATATCCCTCTTCTGTAGCCCAATAGGACCTGGAAAAATGGATAACATTGCCGATTCTGGGCAGCATTCGGCTTGTTTACCTGTTATCCGGGCGTATGCATTGAAAACCTCAGACCAGAACCGCCGGATTTCCCCACAACTCCACCAAATGTGTATCATTGTACCCTTCTCTTCCCCACAGCGCCAGCAGGTATCAGGGGTTCCAGGGAACATGTTCCGGAGTGTCGTCGGGCACAAGTACCATCTAGTGAGCAGCTTATAGCTTCTTTCTTGTGCAGAACAAGCGCTAGCTAGTGAGTGAGTAAATATAAAGCATTTCTGCCAATTAGCTTCTGAAATGCTACACCCCAATTCCCTCTCCCAAGCACGTTGGAAGTAAAGGGTGCCCTGCTCTCTCATGGAACCTAAGGCCTGGTATAGAAATGATATTTTGCGCCTCGGTGGAGCCTCCAGTTGGAATAACCTCTCCAATACGTTGGGCGTCAATCTTACCCTGCAAGAGTGGTCAGCTGAATATAATTATGCTCTGTATTGGAGAAATTCGAATCACTTAAGAGGTCTCGTAGGTTCTTTGAGTTGTAGCTCTGCCATCGGGGGCAAACCACCACTGGACAGAGTCTGTCCTACTCGGGTGTCATCCACAATCCGCCAACATAAAAATCTCTGCCTGTCAAATCTGGGTGGGAAAGATGGGTTGGAAAAAAGGGGAGTCTAAGGGCTAAGTCTGTCGTTTAAGCGGAGGGTTTTTCGTCACTAGGTGCCATACCTTCAAGGTGTTTCTGGTCATGTCTGTCAAAGGTACTAGGTCTGTGGAGTCTTTAGGGGAAATCCAAAGCAGGTGTTTCAGCGGAATCCCCAAACCCTCTTGCTCCACCCCTACCCATTTCTTGGAGGACGCATGATAATGCCAATCTAGAGCTCTAACAAGAGAGGAAGCCTCAAAGTACGCTCGTATGTTGGGTAGTCCAACCCCTCCTCTGGTCTCGGGCAAGGATAGGATATTCATTCGCAATCTGGACCTCTTGCCCCCCCAGACAAATCTAAGGATCATAGATTGCATTTTGGAGAGGAAACCTCTATCCAATAGAACAGGAACTGTCTGAAAAGTATATAAGAGTCGGGGCAAGACATCCATCTTGACTACGTTTATTCTCCCGAACCAGGATAGCTTTTATTGTCTATAGGAGGTAAATGCCGATTCCGCGTTAGTCAAAAGGGGTTGATAATTTAAATTGAATATTTGTTTAAGATCTTTTGGTATAAGGACTCCCAAGTACTTAATGGCTTCTACTTTCCATTTAAATGGGAACTGTTTAGATAGATGAGAAACCAATTCTCCAGGCAAAGAAATATTGAGTGCCTCGGTTTTGGAGCAATTCAATTTAAAGTTGCTCAATTGTCCGAACCGTTCAAACTCCATTAAGACCGAAGGGATGGAGACCAGGGGCTGGGAGATGTAAAGTAGCAGGTCATCTGCAAATAAGGCTAATTTGTGATGACTCTGTCCCAGCTTGACCCCATGGACGCATTCATTGGACCTAAGTGCAAAATATTTAACTATTATAGTGTCAATTCAAAAGTCACCAAGAACACAATCAGTCATTTTTTCACAATTGCCCGTCAATAGTTTGAATTTGATATGAAGAAACATAGTCTTGTAACATCTCAAATGAAAGCTGTTACCGTTCTGAGTAAAATGACGCCTCTCCCACTTCATTATCTTATTTCTAGCCTGAGATAAAAAAATGTAAAGTCATACCAGGCCAAAATTCACCCTTTTTTTAAACTTTAAAAATCTGTAAAAAATTAACTGATGAAGAAAAAAATTCCAAACTTTTAATTTGTAATTAACTAAAGTAGTACTTCATAAAGGGAAAAAAAAAAAAAAATCTAAAGACGTCAGGTAAAAAAAAATATTCATATTTAGATCACTTGATATGGAATGACCCATTGACGCTCTTACTAGTAAAATATGTTAAAATATGATCCCATTGCGATCCCAACTTGAAATTTGGTACAGATGTGGCTAAGAGCACAGCAGACACATGGGCTGTTTTTGAAATATTTAAAGCGCGCCGATTTTTCGGAAATGCGTTTTAAAGTTTTGCGCTTGCGATCACATGGGTAAAATATTAACAAATATCCTCTTGTGACATATCTGATGAAAGCCTGGACAGTTCTGAGTAGATTGGTGTTTATTTTGTTTCTCTATCTTATTTCTAGCCCGAGATATGATAGAAAATGTAAAGCCATACCAGGCCAAAATTCGCACTTTTTTAAAACTTTAAAAATCTGTAAAAAATTAACAGATAAAGAAAAAAATTCAAAACTTTTTTTTTGTAATTAGATAAAGTTGTTCTTCAGATAGAAAATTTTTTTTAAAAATCTGAGGACGTCAGGGAAAAAAAATATTCATTTTTGGATCACTTGACATGGAATGACCCCATATGTACATGAAATTTAACTGATTGGTGAATAGAGAAATATATCAAGTAGGTATACTACTTCCTGTTATTTAATAGAGTACAATATTTGATATTGATCTATGATTAAACAGTATGTAAAATGGAGGTGAAGTTGTTCACGTTTTGTTCAGTTATCAAATTGAGATTCCTTTGGGACCCATCTTTGATCTCCCGTTGTGTGATACGAAGTGAGAGCAATCAGATTATTGAGGTATTTCTAATTAAAGAGTTTTGTTTAAAGTGTAATATAATAGAATATGAAATAAAGTTTTTTGAGCGATTAGTCCCTAAAAGTATGACCTAATTTTGTTTAATTCTGTTTAGTCTGTATTTTCATTTATTGCTGATTTTAGTAAACAGTGTCTTCAGCCTACCAGTACTGACACGTAAAGACATTGATATAATTGGATTCTATAAACTATTGTGGTTACTCGGACCATATATATTTATTTCAACATTGTAAAGAGACTTAATTGCTCGAGGTTCTTTTTTTTTTTTTTTTGATTGTATGGAATTGGTTTAGCTTTCTCATGATAATTCAGTATATACATGTGTTTTATGTGTATGATACATACCCCATACTTGCATCTAAATAAATGCCATTGGAATAAAGCAAGTTTATTCTTAATGTTTTCCGTGTGCAAGGTTTTTTTAGATATAGTTAGCTGTTTTCCTTAGCACCGAAACATAAGAAGCGTAGAGCCAGTCCATATATATATACCCAAAAAAATGTAAGACAGGGTCTTACTTTCGGGGAAACATGGTAGTCCTCTGAGCGGGGGAGGTTTTCTCAGCAATTGCAGAATTATTGTGATTTGGAAATTTTTGTCCACATGAAGGTAAAGCAGAGATGGTAGTTTAGTGCTGTGGAAGGCAACCGCAAATGTCAATAGAATAGCCGTCAGTCGCAGTAGACTCTTGAGTGGAGGGCTTCCATCCTCTGCAGTGGGTGGGGAGTGCAGAGATATTTCCTGGCACGTCTGGTGTGGAGGTAAAACTGCTTCCAGTGGTGAGGCCAGGGATGTGGCCTGTTGTGGTGCTGGCGGTGGCGGAGCAGCATGTCTGGTCGCATGTCGGGTAGCATTTCTGTGAGGAGCTGTTAAGGAAAAGGTATAAATTACAACATGTCCATACATAATACTGGGCAACGATACTCCAACAGGGCCCACAATTATTGCGAATCTTTAATCTGTAAATAACAGTGTCTTCCGATAGGCCTGTATACCTGTGATGAGGGTATGTACACCACTGATGGGGGCCTATATACCACTGTAGGGGGCGCTATACTCCAATAATGGAGGGCTGTAGACCAGCCAGCGCTACAGGTCCTGTATAGCAGTAATGGGAGCCATGTACCATGAAGAGAGGACCTGTTTACCGTGGAGAGTCTGCTGCATTGCTCACCCAATGCTTTACAGGAGTCAATAAGTTCCCGAATTTTAGAGGCTATTTCAGACATTAGGGCCTTGGCTTATACTCGGTTTGGCTTGTACTGTAGCTACTCACCAAGTTCACGCCGGATCTGCTGACGGACACTGACAATCCAGTTAGGGCCATTGCAATTTTTTGTGGGATCTCTCGAAGCTTTGCTTTGCTCCACACCAAGGCATCTCCACCACTGACGTTGAAACTGGTAAAAAAAAAACAAAAAACATTAAATATATGTCACGCAACACCGACACTTTGTGCTGCATGGGCTGCCTGGAAATAATAAACGATGGAATCTGACCAGGCGGGAGGGGGGGGGGGGTAGTGTTGGGTTGTGGGAAATGAAGGCAACAGACAGTCTGCTCCTTAACACGGAGGATATCCATTACATACATGGGGGTATGCAACATGTTTTACAGAGAATATGAACGGCAGCAGTGAAACAAGATAAATTGACTTAACTTAGGTCTGAACTATATTGTATGAAGAGGCAAGCCATGGGTCCCACCATCGTTGGGTTTTTGCTCGTATTGGAAGGTCGTGAGCTAGCATGAGTTCATACATACTATGGGTGTATATGTGTTATTAGATGACCTCCGATATGGAGGGTGGTGTTGATGATCTCCAGTGAGCCGCTATCACCAATTGAATGCACCTTGAAGAAGCTATACAAAATTGGCCAGAACAGCCGTCGCATGCGCCAACAGTATGCACACAACGACAAGCACCTGCTCCCAAAAAAAAAATTAAAAAAAATTTGACGCAATAGCGTCCGTAACATAACGCTTATGCGTTCCAGCTCGTTCGGGCGTACTAATTATGTCGGAAGTACACAATTTCGGGGGTACAAAAATGAGCATATGCATATCGCTGTGTCAATGTGAAATGGTGTATGAAAGTGTCTGTGCGTATTTATTATGTGCATCTAGATTGCGAGTTGGCTTTATTACATCGTAGTAAAAAGCTATGAATGACATCCAATCATTCAAAAGAGGCGAGGTCACGAAAACACCCTGGACCGCCTGTCGTCAATATTTTGACATCGCCGTCGCTGAAAAAACGTCGCAGAGTTTAATGTCACACACAGCGATGCACAAGGTCTACTGAGCGATGAGCGACAGGTTTTAGGTCTGGCAGTGAAACCTGCGATCGGCGATCAGCGACATATCGCTGGTTGCATTGCTTGATCACACGCTTCAATGTCGTTCCTATGTCGCTTCAGCGACTGAAAATCCGTGACGTATGAGCGACATTGCGAGCGACATTGACACGTGTGACAGGCCCTTAAGTCTTACCAACTTAAAGTAATTAAGATACCATTAGAGATTGCAAACTGTCAGCGAACTATTGAAGCTGTACCATGAGTATTTCTCTCACTTCTGTTAATGTTAACGGCCTCAATTCGCCGTGTAAAAGGTCATTCGTTTGGCGACAATTACTCAAAACCAATCACCAAATCCTTTGTTTACAGGAAACGCACCTACTTGAATGTGATAACTTAAGAATGAAATGCAGTTCATATCCACACCAGTTCTTTGCCAATAATAGCTCAAAAAAAGCAGGAGTAGCCATATTTTTCAGTAAATCACTCTCCTTTCAATTAGTCAAAACGATTCCTGACCCCTTGGGCAGATTTTTAATAATTCTCTGCATTATTAATAACGCTCCTTATACTATTGTATCAGTATATGCGCCTAATATTGGTCAGTTTACATTTTTGAGAAAACTCCTTCAGACCGTTAGCGACATACAACATGGCTATAAACTCATTGCTGGAGATTTTAATATACCTATATCCAAGTCCCTAGACTGTTCCACACCCTCGGTCTCAAGGGGAGAGATTGGCCCTCTTGTTCGTTCATTCGGACTACACGATATATGGAGATATCTCCATTGCAATGAAAGAGATTTTACATATATGTCACCGAGGCATGGCAGGATCGACTATGTACTAGTAGATGATGTCGCTCTCCCACATTGTATCTCGGCATCAATAGGTAATATCTCCTGGTCGGATCATGCCCCGGTCGCAGTGTCCCTGATGGACCCCGTAGCCATTTTTCCCCCTTCACAATGGCGCCTCAATAACCAGCTCTTGACAGACCAAGCCAATTCGTCCTTCATTGAGAAATCTCTCAAAGAATTTTTCTCAATCATCGACACTGGCGACACTCAGATCGATAATTTATGGTTCACCCAAAAGGCAGTAATAAGGGGAGTTTTTATAAAAAATGTCAGCAACCATTAAACGTAAATATACTAAGTCTCTTCGAGAGGCCCTCACTCTATTGGCGGATCTAGAGTTACGCCACAAACAAGACCCTACCAAACAATTATTATCTGAACTTACTGCCGTTAGGCTTCAGGTTCGGCAGCTCTTATTGCAAAAATCTGAAAATAACCTCAGAAAGTCAAGAGCTAAATTCTACTCCATGGGAGACCGAGCTGGTGCGATGTTAGCCAGACGGGTCAAGAAAAAAGAAATACAATCCAGAATCCCCTATTTATGCAATTCAAACTCCTCCCGGATCTATAATCCTATTGACATAGCAGAAGAATTTGCCTCTTATTACTCTTCCCTTTATAACCTCAACCTAGATGCATCTGTAGCTCAGCCCTCCCAAACTATTATTTCCACCTTCCTGGATCGAGCAAATCTACCTAGAGTCTCACCGACTCAGCTCTCCTTTTTAAACGCACCCCTTCAGGACTCCGAAATTTTCCAAATTCTCAAAGAATCCAAAAAAACATCTGCTCCTGGCCCAGATGGCTTCTCCTTCTCCTACTATGCCCAATTCCTCCCTGTCCTATCCCCATACCTCCGACGTCTCTATGACTTTTGGTCCACATCTGGCTCTGTCAAACCGGAGGGACTTAAAGCATCTATTGCTACTCTCCCAAAACCGGGAAAATCCCCCACCACCCCGGGCAACTTTCGCCCAATAGCCCTCCTTAACACAGACATCAAAATTTATGCAAAAATTTGGGCCAATAGACTCATGGCTGTCCTCCCTTCCCTTATCCACCCCGATCAAGTTGGGTTTGTACCAGGGAGACAGACTAGAGATGGCACGAGGCGGCTAATTGATTTGCTGGACGTGGTGGAGAGGGGCCAACTCCCCAGTGTATTCCTGTCCCTTGACGCTGAAAAATCGTTCAACAGGGTACACTGGGGATACATACACAACACTCTGGAATGATTTGGCCTAACAGGTATGATTTCTAGGGCCATTATGGCACTATATTCCAACCCCTGCGCCTATGTTAGAGCCTCGGGATTTACATCCCGGACGTTCCAAATATCCAATGGTACGCGCCAAGGTTGCCTCCTCTCACCCATTGTATTTGCTCTAATCATGGAACCTCTCGCCGCCATAGTAAGGCAGTCCCCCAACATTAAGGGCATTCCAGTGGGAGACTCTGAATACAAAATTGGACTTTATGCGGACGACGTGGTTTTCACCTGCGTGGACCCATTGTCCTTTCTGGGCGCAATCTCTTCCCTAATTGAGGACTTTTCTGAAGCCTCATTTTACAAACTCAACTTGACTAAATCCACTCTTTTCCCACTATTCCTCTCCCCTCAACTCCAAAACCAAATACAGTCCCTTTACCCCTTTGCCTGGTCTCCGACGGGCTTCACATATTTAGGAATGCAATTGGCATGTCTGGCTGACATAATACGCATCAACTGCAAAACAACTTCTGCAGAATTAAAGGCAGAAGTAGATGGTTTTTCTAAAGACCCCCTCTCGTGGATGGCGAGGATCCAGGCCGCCAAAATGCTCCTACTACCTAAACTTATCTATCTATTCAGGTGCCTTCCTCTGAGCTTTCCAACTAAATACTTAACTCAATTTCAACCCATAATTGATAATTTTATCTGGAATAAAAAGCCCCACAGAATAAAACGCCAAATAATGTCGCTTCCCTATAATAGAGGAGGTCTAGGCTCACCTAAAATAGCCCTTTACCATAAAGCTGCCTTGCTGGATCCTATTGGGGAATGGTGGCGGGAAGATTCCTCGCTTCCTTGGCTCACAATTGAATCCCATTATGCCCCCCGTTCCTCCCTTAGATTACTACTAGAGGCGCAACTGCTTCGTCCACAAACTCTGAACAACCCTCTCCGCTCTATGGTAGCAGCGATCAGAATATGGACCGCGGAGTGTCCTTTGTCCTTTCCATCTGTGGCTCAATATGTATCATTACAATCCGCTGCATGCGTTATCCCCAATTTAAATGTGTCATCTTGGCTGCGCTGTGGAGTGAAGCGAATAGTGGATCTCTTCCACTCCTATGGAATGAAAACCTTTCCAGATTTACAGAGACAATATCTCTTCCCTGATTCGGCTGTGTTTCCGTATTTGCAACTTCGTGCCCTCCTTCGGGCTAATCATCTATTTATTGACCCTCCTATACTACTGGACTCTCCTGTCCAACGATTTTTCAAACCGGGAACGCAGCTGAATCATGGTCTTTCTATTCTATACAAGGCTCTAATATGCAAAGACTCTAGCAACAAACTCCAATACATGGCCTCGTGGGAATCATTATTCTCATTTGAAGCCACACATGAAGACTGGCAGTTTGCTATGATTCACTCATCCAAATTTTCCTCTTGTATAGCCCACTTAGAGTTGTCCAAAAAAATACAGCTACAGTGGTATTTAACACCGGTGAAAATGGCTAGATTTCACCTATCCTCCTCCCCTCTCTGCTGGAAGGGTTGTGGAAACAGAGGCACTGTGGCCCATGTTTGGTGGGACTGCCCGGGGGTTCGGACCATTTGGAGGGATGTGGAGGCACTATTGGGCGACATTATCCCTTTTCCCTTCACGTTATCTAAACAACTAGCGGTTTTGGGGATATCCTTGGTTGATTTCCCTTCTCCTTTACAACCAATAATAGCAAACATTCTAACCGCTGCTAGACAATGTTTGGCCAAGCATTGGAGAGCCCCCACAATTCCTACCAAAGCAGAGCTCATAGCCAATATTAACCTGCATTACTCCTATGAACTCATGGCAGCGAACTCCCTCTAAAAAAAAAATAAGGTTCTGACATGGTGGGACCCATGGTCCTCATCTATCACCACCTCGGACCTGAATTCTTCTCCACATCATACCTAATGTTATTATTATTGTTACCAATCTGATCTCATGTTACATATAGCTCAAATTTCTGAATTTACAATTTGTCTTGAATTTTGCAATAATATCTCTACATTATTTTATCTATGTACACTGCGTATTCCCCTAACCTGGCCCCTCCCCTTCTCCCCTCTCTATTACTGTTTAATTTTGAATTTTGTATATCTGTGAAACCGCTTAATAAAAATTTGAATGGTTAAAAAAGATATAATATGGCCTCCCATGACCGCTTTGGAGGTATCCCAAAAAAGTTGAGGTGTTGCTATATGTTCTATATTATTGATTTTAAAATTATTCCATTCCAGATGAAGATAATTTTTAAAGTCTTCAGATGTATATAAGTACGAGGGGAACCTCCATCTCTTGTTAAATTTGATGGGTTGTCTTAGCCGAATATGCATAGTGATCAGTGCATGGTCAGAAATATATATGTCTAAAATTTATGTTCTTTGAACCAACGACATCAGTGCAGAACTTATAAGCCAGTAGTCTATCCTGGCGTGGGAGTCTTAGGCATGTGAATAGTGTGAGAAGTCTCTCTTCAATGGGTGTTGTGTCCTCCAAGCATCTACTAGGTCTAAACCGCTTAATAGAGGCCGCAACAATTTTCCCGGGGCCCGTGTTTTTGGTTGTTGTGAGTTGGATGAATCCATAACGTTATCATATATTTCATTAACGTTTCCCCCCACAATCAATGAGTGAGTACCCCAATCTGCTATTTGTTCTAATATGGAGGTCTGGAATTGGGTGTCTGGCATATTTGGTGCTTAAATATTAACCACTTTATATGGTGTCCCCTCAATTATAATATTAACACATAAATATCTACCTGCTGGGTCCGCCATTACATCCACCACCTCATATCTGATATTATATTAATTAGGATGACTACCCCCCCCACCGTTGTTTCTTGGAGTATGATGCTTCAGAACATACCGTAAATTTTTTACTACGAAGCGACGGATGATTACCCCTGATCCATTGAGTCTCCTGGAGGAGAACTATATGAAAATTCTTTTGGTGTAGATAATTCAAGATCTTTTTCCTTTTGATTGGGGAGTTTAACCTGCTAACGTTCCACCGAGCACCACTGGACAGACGTCAGCTCATCCACCCTGCCATTTTGTTCAGTGGCCATTATCCCACTCCAGTTTTAGGTAACTTAACAGTATGAATATTGTTATGAAGTTTAGTTGGGACCCCTGCCCATCCCAGCGAGTAGGCCTTTGGGTCACCAGAGTTGGCTGATTCAGTTGTTTGCTGCAAAGAAATTCTTCCCCTCCCACCCTCTCCTGTAACCTTCTCAAAAATAAATTGTAAACATCAATACAAAAACCATTGAAAACATTATGAACTTAAAGACGTACCAGTCTTATCTGGACACCACCTTTCCAGGTGTGTAGTGTATACCGGCTACACATGGCTAGTATTTTCAGGGTGGCTTGACAGCCTCCTGCAGGCAGCTTAGAGCCTTTTGTGGATCGGTAAAGACTAGTGATGAGCGAGTACTAAAATGCTCGGGTGCTCGAAGCACGGGCCGAGCATCCCGAGATACTCGTGTACTCGGCCCGAGTACCGAGCCCAATGTTATCCTATGGGAGACCCGAGTATTTTTATGACATGACTGCCGGCAGCATGGAAAAACCCTAAAAATGTCACAAAAGTCTCAGAAGAGTGCTGAAATGACATGGCAACACCATGGTGAAGACCCCTGGAAGCATTTCTCACTCAAAAGTCACAGCTGTGAACAATGTTGTCCGAGTTTCACGCCAATTTTACGGAGTCTCCAGAAAACCTTCCAAAATGACACCAAAATGAATATTTAGGGTGGAAATGTTAAGGGCACATACCCAATAGTGAGATACAGCTGGTGTATGTTACTTTTTGTGATTACATGAAAGATTTTACGTGAAAACATTGTGCGGCACTCTGATGACCCTGAGAAGAGATGAACATGAAGCCCTGTCTTGAAATAATGTGCCCATTTTGAGGAACTGGGTCTATTGTAGTATCTTCCTTTGCCAGGGCAGTCCAAAATTGGGAGGTTCACCAATGCCCCTGGATACAGACATGCAGGATGGCCTGTAAACAAGAACTGGGTGTATTGTAGTATAGCCCTTTGGCCAGGGCAGCCAAAAATTGGAAGGTTCAACAATGACCCATGCATACAGACATGTAGTAGGGCCTGTAACCCTCAAGTGGGTGTATTGTAGTCTAGCCCTTTGGCAAGGGCAGCCAAAAATTGGGAGGTTCAACAATGACCCATGCATACAGACATGTAGTAGGGCCTGTAACCCTCAAGTGGGTGATATTGTAGTATAGGCCTTTGGCCAGGGCAGCCAAAATTGGGAGGCTCCTTATTGTCCCTGGATAGAGACGTGCAGGAGGGCCTGTAACCCTCAAGTGGGTGTATTGTAGTATAGCCTTTGGCAAGGGCAGCCAAAAATTGGGAGGTTCAACAATGACCCATGCATACAGACATGTAGTAGGGCCTGTAACCCTCAAGTGGGTGTATTGTAGTCTAGCCTTTGGCAGGGCAGCCAAAAATTGGGAGGTTCAACAATGACCCATGCATAGCAGACATGTAGTAGGGCCTGTAACCCTCAAGTGGGTGTATTGTAGTATAGCCCTTTGGCAAGGGCAGCCAAAAATTGGGAGGTTCAACAATGACCCATGCATACAGACATGTAGTAGGGCCTGTAACCATCAAGTGGGTGTATTGTAGTATAGCCTTTGGCCATGGGCAGCCAAAAATTGAGGAGGTTCAACAATGACCCATGCATACAGACATGTAGTAGGGCCTGTAACCCTCAAGTGGGTGTATTTTAGTATAGCCCTTTGGCCATGGCAGCCAAAAATTAGGAGGCTCCACAATGTCCCTGATAGAGACTGCAGGAGGGCCTGTAAAGAAGACTGGGTGTATTGTAGTATAGCCCTTTGGCCAGGGCAGCCAAAAATTGGAGGTTCAACAATGACCCATGCATACAGACATGTAGTAGGGCCTATAACCCTCAAGTGGGTGTATTTAGTATAGCCCTTTGGTCAGGGCAGCAAAAATTGGAGGTTCAACAATGACCCATGCATACAGACATGTCAGTAGGGCCTGTAACCAAGTGGGTGTATTGTAGTATAGCCTTTAGCCAGGGCAGCCAAAAATTGGAGGTTCCTCAAATTGTCCCTGGGATAGAGACTGTGCAGAGGGCCTGTAACCCTCAAGTGGGTGTATTGTAGTATAGCCCTTTGGCAAAGGGCAGCCAAAAATTGGGAGGTTCAACAATGACCCATGCATACAGACATGTAGTAGGGCCTGTAACCCTCAAGTGGGTGTATTTTAGTATAGGCCCTTTGCCAGGGCAGCCAAAAATTGGGAGGCTCCTCATTGTCCCTGGATAGAGACGTGCAGGAGGGCCTGTAACCCTCAAGTGGGTGTATTGTAGTATAGGCCTTTGGCAGGGCAATCAAAAATTGGGAGGTTCAACAATGACCCATGCATACAGACATGTAGTAGGGCCTGTAACCCTCAAGTGGGTGTATTGTAGTATAGCCCTTTGGCAGGGCAGCCAAAAATTGGGAGGTCCACAATGACCCTGCATACAGACTTGTAGTAGGGCCTGTAACCCTCAAGTGGGTGTATTGTAGTATAGGCCTTTGGTCCAGGGCAATCAAAAATTGGGAGGCTCATCATTGACCCTGATAGAGACGTGTAGAGGGCCTGTAACCCTCAAGTGGGTGTATTGTAGTATAGGCCTTTGGTCAGGGCAGTCAAAAATTGGGAGGTTCAACAATGACCCATGCATACAGACATGTAGTAGGGCCTGTAACCCTCAAGTGGGTGTATTTTTAGTATAGCCCTTTTGGCCAGGGCAGCCAAAAATTGGGAGGCTCCCATTGTCCCTGGATAGAGACGTGCAGGAGGGCCTGTAACCCTCAAGTGGGTGTATTGTAGTATAGGCCATTGGTCAGGGCAGTCAAAAATTGGGAGGTTCAACAATGACCCATGCCTACAGACATGTAGTAGGGCCTGTAACCCTCAAGTGGGTGTATTTTAGTATAGCCTTTGGCCAGGGCAGCCAAAAATTGGGAGGCTCCACATTGTCCCTGGATAGAGACGTGCAGGAGGGCCTGTAACCCTCAAGTGGGTGTATTGTAGTATAGGCCTTTGGTCAGGGCAGTCAAAAATTGGGAGGTTCAACAATGACCCGTGCATACAGACATGTAGTAGGGCCTGTAACCCTCAAGTGGGTGTATTGTAGTAAAGGCCTTTGGCCAGGGCAGCCAAAAATTGGGAGGTTCACCAATGACCCATGCATACAGACATGTAGTAGGGCCTGTAACCCTCAAGTGGTTGTATTGTAGTATTGCCCTTTGGCAGGGCAGCCAAAAATTGGGAGGCTCCACATTGTCCCTGGATAGAGACGTGCAGGAGGGCCTCAAAACATTTTTCCCATTCAAAAGGAGCGGGTCTCCTGATGTTGTAATGCCCATTCTAAAAGAATGGGCGAAAAAATTTACCACTGCGGGTATACCTCAAACAACAACCTAACTATTGTAACGGTCATCATGGTGTCACATGAGGAGAAGGAGGAGCAGTCCAGCGATTAGCCAAAGTCCTGAAGTGTGTACCCATGGGTGAGTGGAGGTACATGGCAAATTCACATAACAAAATTTTAATTCAGTTGTCATTTGCTGGTGGTGTGGTGAAGTCTGGCCCAATCCAACCCTTGTTCATCTTGATCAGAGTCAGCCTGTCAGCATTTTCAGTTGACAGGCGGGTGCGTTTATCAGTGATGATTCCACCTGCAGCACTGAAAACACGCTCTGATAAAACGCTAGCGGCAGGGCAGGCCAGGACTTCCAAGGAGTAGAGAGCCAATTCATGCCATGTGTCCAGCTTGGAGACCCAATAATTGAAAGGCACAGAGGAATCTCGCAGTACAGTTGTTCGATCTGCAAGGTACTCCTTCAGCATCTGGCCAAACTTAGCATTTCTGGTGGCACTACCCCGCACCTCAGGGGCTGTGGTACATGAGGGGCTGAGAAAACTGTCCCACATCGTAAAGACAGTTCCCCTACCTCTGGCGGATTGGACTTGTGCCCCTCTCGGCCGTACGCCTTGGTTGTCCACCGAATGCTGACCTATGCCGCTAGCGTTTTGTGAGGGGAATGATTTCACTACTTCCGTGACTATGGCCCTTTGGAACTGCTGCATTTTGGCTGACCTCTCTGCCTCAGGAATGAGAGACATAAAGTTTTCCTTGTAGCGTGGGTCTAACAGTGTTGCCAACCAGTACTGATTGTCGGCCAATATGTTCTGAACGCGAGGGTCACGAGACAGGCAGCTTACCATAAAGTCAGCCATGTGCGCCAGACTCTTAACAGCCATCACTTCAGTATCCAGACCAACACGATGACTGAACATGCTGTCCTCCTCCTCCTCCTCCTCCTCATCTCCCCTGTCCTCTGGCCAGCCACGCTGAATCGAGGGTATGACTGGTGTGCATGTCATATCCTCAATTTGGCCAGAGAGTTGCTCCATGTCTTCATCCTCCTCCTCCTCGTCATAATCCTCCACTACACGTTGTGATGAGATGAGGCTGGGCTGTGTGTTTTCACCCACACCCACTACTGTTTCTTGCTCCAAGTCCGATTCGCGCTCGGCCTGCAATGCATCCTCTTTGATTTTCAGCAGAGAGCGTTTTAGAAGGCAGAGTAGTGGTATGGTGACGCTAATAATGGCGTCATCGCCGCTCACCATCTTGGTGGAGTCCTCATAGTTTTGGAGGACGGTGCATAGGTCCGACATCATCTCCACTCCTCAGGTGTTATGTGTGGAGTTTGACCCATTTCCCGACGGCTTAGGTGATGCAGGTAGTCCACAACTGCCCTCTTCTGCTCACATATCCTGACCAACATGTGCAGAGTTGAATTCCAACGCGTGGGGACATCACACACCAGTCTGTGGGCCGAAAGACGCAAACGGCGCTGAAAGCCGGCAAGGCCGGCTGAAGCAGCAGGTGACTTGCGAAAATGTGCAGACGCCGAACTTTTACCAGCAGGTCAGACACCTCTGGGTATGACTTCACAAACCTATGAACCACCAGGTTGAGCACAGGGCTACGCATGGAACATGCGTCAGCTGCCCTCGCCTCAAAGCTGCCACCAGGTTCCGGCCATTGTCACACACGACATTTCCTGGCTTTAGGTTCAGAGGTGTGAGCCAGTGATCTGCCTGCTGTTTCGGAGCTGTCCACACCTCTAATGAATTGTGGGGTTTGTCACCTATGCAGACTAGCTTCAGCACAGCCTGTTGCCGCTTTGCAGAGGCAGTGCTGCAGTGCTTCCAAGCTGGGACTGGTGTGGAGGGTACAGTGGATGAGGATGCGCAGGAGGAGGAGGCTGAGGAGCATGACATTCCGGAGCTGTAGAGTGTCGGTGAAACCCTGACAGAGGTAGGGCCTGCTATCCTTGGTGTGGGAAGGACGTGTTCCGTCCCTCGCTCAGAGTGGGTCCCAGCCTCCACAATATTAATCCAGTGTGCCGTCAAGGAGATGTAGCGGCCTTGCCCACAAGCACTTGTCCACGTGTCTGTGGTTAGGTGGACTTTGGCTGAAACAGCATTGTTCAGGGCACGTGTGATGCTGTTGGACACGTGGTTATGCAATGCGGGGACGGCACATCTGGAGAAATAGTGGCGGCTGAGGACCGAGTAACGTGGGACAGCAGCCGCCATCAGGTCGCGGAATGCGTCCGTCTCCACCAGCCGGAAAGGCAACATTTCTAGCGCTATGAGTCGCGAAATGTGATCATTCAGGACTGTGGCATGTGGGGCGTTGGCAGCGTATTTGCGCCTGCGTTCAAATGTTTGCTGAATGGATAATTGAACGCTGCGCTGGGACAAGGATGTGCTTGATGGTGGTGTAATTTGTGCGTGGGCAACTTCAGGTGCAGGGCCGGAGGCTTGTTCGCGGCCAGCATGGACAGGGGAGTGGCTCGCGCGCACAACAGGCAAAGACGTAGCAGTGACATCAGCAAGCACCGCTCCTCGACTCTGTTGTACTTCCCACAAAGTCGGGTGCTTGGCTGACGTGCCTGATCATGCTGGTGGTGGTCAGGCTGCTAGTTTTCGTACCCCTGCTGATACTGGCATGGCAGGTGTGGCAAATGGCCTTTTTAGAGTCTTCTGGAGCCAACTTAAAAAACTCCCAGACTCGGGAAGACCGAACATTTGCACAGGCACCTTGAGTCGTGTTGTTGTTCCGGGGAACGGTTGCCTGCCTTCTGCCTGCGGACGCAACCCTGCTTCGTACTGCCTGTTGGGATGCTACGCCTCCCTCCCCCTGTGCACTGCTGTCCTCGCTCTGCATATCCTCCTGCCATGTTTGGTCAGCTACTGGATCATCCACCACGTCGTCTTCCTCTTCCGCACCCTGATCCTCCTCCTGACTTCCTGGCAATTGTGTCTCATCATCGTCCACCCCTTGTTGAGACACTTTGACAACGTTCCGTTCGTGAGAACGTGGCTGCTCAAATATTTGGGCATCTGTACATACCATCTCCTCATCACCCACTTCAAGAGGAGGTGGCGACAGGCCAGATTCTGCGAATGGATATGTGAACAGCTCTTCCGAGTGTCCTAGTGTGGGATCAGTAATGTCCGTGGACGTGTACTCGGCCAGGTGGTAGGAAGGAGGATCAGGTTCAGAAATGTGCGGTGCAGTATCACGGCTACTGACAGTTGACCGTGTGGAAGACAGGGTGTTTGTGGAGGTGCCCATCTGACTTGAAGCATTATCCGCTATCCAAGTAACAACCTGTTGACACTGGTCTTGGTTCAACAGTGGTGTACTGCTGCGGGCCCCAAGAATTTGGGACAGGACGTGCGAGCGAGGAGATGTGGCCCTTTGCTGTTGCGAAATTAGTGCTTGCACACGACCTCGGCCTCTGCCTACACCACCATCACGTCCACTTCCTTGTTCCTTGCCAACGCCCTTGCCAATGCCTTTGCGCATTTTGCCTGTATAGAGCGACAACTGACTGGTCACTGTTGAGATCACAAGAGATTAGGATTTTAGTTCCTTAACCTGTATCAAGGTATGACGTACACCAGTCTGGTGACTGTTGAGATCACAAGAGATTAGGATTTTAGTTCCCTAACCTGTATCAAGGTATGACGTACACCAGTCTGGTGACTGTAATGGTTTCAGGAGAGGATTTTAGTCCCTAACCTGTATCAAGGTATGACGTACACCAGTCTGGTGACTGTAATGGTTTCAGGAGAGGATTTAGTCCCTAACCTGTATCAAGGTATGACGTACACCAGTCTGGTGACTGTTGAGATCACAAGAGATTAGGATTTAGTTCCTAACCTGTATAAGGTATGACGTACACCCGTTGGTGACTGTAATGGTTTCAGGAGAGGATTTTAGTCCCTAACCTGTATCAAGGTATGACGTACAACCAGTCAGGTGACTGTTGAGATCACAAGAGATTAGGATTTTTAGTTCCTAACCTGTATCAAGGTATGACGTACACCAGTCTGGTGACTGTAATGGTTTCAGGAGAGGATTTTAGTCCCTAAACCGTATCAAGTATAGTCACATGGTAAATTTCGAAGATTTTAGTCTAATGTAGTATGGTACACCAGTTGGTGACTGTAATGGTTTCAGGAGAGGATTTTAGTCCCTAACTGATCAAGGTATGACGTACACCAGTCTGGTGACTGTTGGTTCACGAGAGAGATTTTAGTCCCTAACCTGTATCAAGGTATGACGTACACCAGTCTGGTTGACTGTTGGTCAAGAGATTAGGATTTTAGTTCCCTAACCTGTATCAAGGTTATGACGTACACCAGTCTGGTGACTGTATGAGTTTCAGCAAGAGATTTTTAGTCCTAACCTGTATCAAGGTATGACTACACCAGTCTGGTGACTGTTGGTCAAGAGAGGATTTAGTCCCTAACCTGTATCAAGGTATGAGTACACCAGCTGGTGACTGTAATGGTTTCAGGAGAGGATTTTAGTCCCTAACCTGTATCAAGGTATGACTACACCAGTCTGTGACTGTAGTTCAGGAAGGATTTTAGTCCTAACTGTATCAAGGTATGACGTACACCAGTCTGTGACTGTTGGTCAGAAGGATTTTAGTCCTAACTGTATCAAGGTATGAGTACACCGTCTGGTGACTGTAATGGTTTCAGGAGAGGATTTTAGTCCCTAACTGTATCAAGTATGACGTACACCATTGGTGACTGTTGGTTCAGGAGAGGATTTTAGTCCCTAACTGTATCAAGGTATGACGTACACCAGTTGGTGACTGTTGGATCACAAGAGATGGATTTTAGTTCCTAACTGTATCAAGGTATGACGTACACCAGTCTGGTGACTGTAATGGTTTCAGGAGAGGATTTAGTCCCTAACTGTATCAAGGTATGACGTACACAGTCTGGTGATGTTGAGATCACAGAGATTAGGATTTAGTTCCCTAACTGTATCAAGGTATGAGTACACCAGTCTGGTGACTGTTGTCAGAGAGGATTTTAGTCCTAACCTGTATCAAGGTATGACGTACACCAGTCTGGTGACTGTAATGGTTTCAGGAGAGGATTTTAGTCCCTAACTGTATAAGGTATGACGTACACCAGTCTGGTGACTGTTAGATCACAAGAGATTAGATTTTAGTTCCCTAACCTGTATAAGGTATGACGTACACCATCTGGTGACTGTAATGGTTTCAGAGAGGATTTTAGTCCTAACCTGTATCAAGGTAGACGTACACCAGTCTGGTGACTGTGAATCCAAGAGATTAGATTTAGTTCCCTAACCTGTATCAAGGTATGACGTACACCAGTCTGTGACTGTATGGTTTCAGGAAGGATTTTATCCCTAACCTGTATCAAGGTATGACGTACACCAGTCTGGTGACTGTAATGGTTTCAGGAGAGGTTTTAGTCCCTAACCTGTATCAAGGTATGACGTACACCAGTCTGGTGACTGTAATGGTTTCAGGAGAGGATTTTAGTCCTAACCTGTATCAAGGTATGACGTCACCAGTCTGGTGACTGTTGAGATCACAAGAGATTAGGATTTTAGTTCCTAACCTGTATCAAGGTTGACGTACACCAGTCTGGTGACTGTATGTTCAGGAAGGATTTTAGTCCCTAACCTGTATCAAGGTATGACGACACCAGTCTGGTGACTGTTAATCACAAGAGAAGGATTTAGTCCCTAACCTGTATCAAGGTATGACGTACACCAGTCTGGTGACTGAATGGTTTCAGGAGAGGATTTTAGTCCCTAACCTGTATCAAGGTATGACGTACACCATCTGGTGACTGTAATGTTTCAGGAGAGGATTTTAGTCCCTAACCTGTATCAAGGTATGACGTACACCAGTCTGTGACTGTTGAGATCAAAGGATTAGGATTTTAGTTCCCTAACTGTATCAAGGTATGACGTACACCAGTCTGGTGACTGTTGGTCAAAGAGAGGATTTTAGTTCCTAACCTGTTCAAGGTATGACGTACACCAGTCTGGTGACTGTATGGTTTCAGGAAGGATTTTAGTCCCTAACCTGTATCAAGGTATGACGTACACCAGTCTGGTGACTGTTGGTCAAGAGATTTTAGTCCCAACCTGTATCAAGTATGACGTACACCAGTCTGGTGACTGTTGGTTCAGGAAGATTTAGTCCCTAACCTGTACAGGTATGACGTACACCAGTTGGTGATGTAATGGTTTCAGGAGGATTTTAGTCCCTAACTGTATCAAGGTATGACGTACACCAGTCTGGTGACTGTATGTTTCAGGAGAGGATTTTAGTCCCTAACCTGTATCAGGTATGACGTACACCAGTCTGGTGACTGTTGAGATCACAAGAGATTAGATTTTAGTTCCCTAACTGTATCAAGTATGACGTACACCAGTCTGGTGACTGTATGGTTTCAGAGAGGATTTTAGTCCCTAACCTGTATCAAGGTATGACGTACACCAGTCTGGTGACTGTTAAGTTCAAGAGATAGGATTTTAGTTCCCTAACCTGTATCAAGGTATGACGTACACCAGTCTGGTGACTGTAATGGTTTCAGGAGAGGATTTTAGTCCCTAACCTGTATCAAGGTATGACGTACACCAGTCTGGTGACTGTAATGGTTTCAGGAGAGGATTTTAGTCCCTAACCTGTATCAAGGTATGACGTACACCAGTCTGGTGACTGTTGAGATCACAAGAGATTAGGATTTTAGTTCCTAACCTGTATCAAGGTAATGACGACACCAGTCTGTGATGTAATGGTTTTCAGGAGAGGATTTTAGTCCCTAACCTGTATCAAGGTATGACGTACACCAGTCTGGTGACTGTGAGATGCCAAGAGATTAGGATTTTAGTTCCCTAACCTGTATCAAGGTATGACGTACACCAGTCTGGTGACTGTAATGGTTTCAAGGAAGGATTTTAGTCCCTAACCTGTATCAAGGTATGACGTACACCAGTCTGGTGACTGTAATGGTTCAGGAGAGGATTTTAGTCCTAACCTGTATCAAGGTATGACGTACACCAGTCTGGTGACTGTAATGGTTTCAGGAGAGGATTTTAGTCCTAACCTGTATCAAGTTGACGTACACCAGTCTGGTGACTGTTGAGATCACAAGAGATTAGGATTTTAGTTCCCTAACCTGTATCAAGTATGACGTACACCAGTCTGGTGACGTAATGTTTCAGAGAGGATTTTAGTCCTAACCTGTATCAAGGTATGACTTACACCATCTGGTGACTGTTGAGATCACAAAGATTAGGATTTAGTTCCCTAACCTGATCAAGTTACTACCCAGTCGGGATGAATGGTTTCAGAGAAGGATTTTAGTCTAACCTGTATCAAGGTATGACTACACCAGTCTGGTGACTGTAATGTTCAGAGAAGGATTTTAGTCCTAACCTGTATCAAGGTATGACGTACACCAGTCTGTGTGAATGGTTTCAGAGAGGATTTTAGTTCCTAACCTGTATCAAGGTATGACGTACACCAGTCTGGTGACTGTAAGGATTTTTAGTCCCTAACCTGTATCAAGGTATGACGTACACCAGTCTGGTGACTGTTGAGATCACAAGAGATTAGGATTTTAGTTCCCTAACCTGTATTAAGGTATGACGTACACCAGTCTGGTGACTGTAATGGTTTCAGGAGAGGATTTTAGTCCCTAACCTGTATCAAGGTATGACGTACACCAGTCTGGTGACTGTAATGGTTTCAGGAGAGGATTTTAGTCCCTAACCTGTATCAAGGTATGACGTCCACCAGTCTGGTGACTGTTGAGATCACAAGAGATTAGGATTTTAGTTCCCTAACCTGTATCAAGGTATGACGTACACCAGTCTGGTGACTGTAATGGTTTCAGGAGAGGATTTTAGTCCCTAACCTGTATCAAGGTATGACGTACACCAGTCTGGTGACTGTTGAGATCACAAGAGATTAGGATGTTAGTTCCCTAACCTGTATCAAGGTATGACGTACACCAGTCTGGTGACTGTAATGGTTTCAGGAGAGGATTTTAGTCCCTAACCTGTATCAAGGTATGACGTACACCAGTCTGGTGACTGTAATGGTTTCAGGAGAGGATTTTAGTCCCTAACCTGTATCAAGGTATGACGTACACCAGTCTAGTGACTGTTGAGATCACAAGAGATTAGGATTTTAGTTCCCTAACCTGTATCAAGGTATGACGTACACCAGTCTGGTGACTGTAATGGTTTCAGGAGAGGATTTTAGTTCCCTAACCTGTATCAAGGTATGACGTACACCAGTCTGGTGACTGTAATGGTTTCAGGAGAGGATTTTAGTCCCTAACCTGTATCAAGGTATGACGTACACCAGTCTGGTGACTGTAATGGTTTCAGGAGAGGATTTTAGTTCCCTAACCTGTATCAAGGTATGACGTACACCAGTCTGGTGACTGTAATGGTTTCAGGAGAGGATTTTAGTCCCTAACCTGTATCAAGGTATGACGTACACCAGTCTGGTGACTGTAATGGTTTCAGGAGAGGATTTTAGTCCCTAACCTGTATCAAGGTATGACGTACACCAGTCTGGTGACTGTTGAGATCACAAGAGATTAGGATTTTAGTTCCCTAACCTGTATCAAGCTATGACGTACACCAGTCTGGTGACTGTAATGGTTTCAGGAGAGGATTTTAGTCCCTAACCTGTATCAAGGTATGACGTACACCAGTCTGGTGACTGTTGAGATCACAAGAGATTAGGATTTTAGTTCCCTAACCTGTATCAAGGTATGACGTACACCAGTCTGGTGACTGTAATGGTTTCTGGAGAGGATTTTAATCCCTAACCTGTATCAAGGTATGACGTACACCAGTCTGGTGACTGTAATGGTTTCAGGAGAGGATTTTAGTCCCTAACCTGTATCAAGGTATGACGTACACCAGTCTGGTGACTGTTGAGATCACAAGAGATTAGGATTTTAGTTCCCTAACCTGTATCAAGGTATGACGTACACCAGTCTGATGACTGTAATGGTTTCAGGAGAGGATTTTAGTCCCTAACCTGTATTAAGGTAGTACGTACACCAGTCTGGTGACTGTAATGGTGTCAGGAGAGGATTTTAGTCCCTAACCTGTATTAAGGTAGTAAGTTCAAGAGTGTGGTGACTCTAATGGTCACAGAAAAGCTTGGATTCTGATCTGTATCACCCTGCCTATATCCTCCTAGATTAGTCCTGAGAAGGACTGTTCTGGTCACTGGAAAGCTTGGACTCCGATCTGGATCACCCTGCCTATATCCTCCTAGATTAGTCCTGAGAAGGACTGTTGTGGTCAGCAGCAGTTTGCAGCCCTGCTCCGGATCTACCTGTAAGGGCCGCAAATCTGTCCCTAAGCAGCAGCAGACACTCTCCCTACACTGACTGTCTGGATGGCTGTGTGCCGAGCACAGCGCGCCGGGAGTTATAAAGGCTCGGTCACGCTGTGCAGGGCGGCCAATCACTGCTATGCCACAACTAACAGGACTGTGGCATTGCAGTTGTCTGCCAGCCAATCCCTGCACGTGGGCTGGCTCTCAAAAGAGCGCCAACATGCAGAGATGACGACCACGAGCACAGCACGAGTATCGCGAGATTACTTGGTGCTCGCCGAGTAGCCCGAGTACAGTGATACTCGTGCGAGTACCGAGTAGTGGCGAGCATGCTCGCTCATCACTAGTAAAGACCCTATTTTTCCCTGCGAGTGAAAATCTCAACGTTGCCGGGTAGTTTAGACCAAAACGAATATTGTTGTCTATCAGCATTTTGCAGGCCAGCTGAAATGCTCTACGTTTAGCCGTCACTACTGCCGAGTAGTCCTGAAACATCAGGATTCTGTGGTTTTGGTAGAGCAGTTTCTTTTTCTTCCTGTAAGCATTTAATAATCGAAGCTTATCTTGATAGTCTAGGACTTTGAATAAAACCGATCTTGGTCCTTCTTTTTCTCCCGTTCTTGGTGGTCCCAGTCTATGTGCTCTCTCCACTGCGATTTTTGCAGTGTCCAATGGGATGTCCAGAGCCTGTGGTAGCCAATGAGACGTTAGCTGCACTAGCTCTCCTGGGTGAACCGACTTCGGTAGGCCTACGAACATCAGATTATTACGTCTCTACCTGTTTTCAAGATCATCCACTTTATCGTATAGTTCTGTGATTGTTTTGTCTTTACTCTCCAGACTTTCCCTCATGGCCCCAACTGTGTCCTCCAGGTCAGAAAAGCGTTGTTCCGCCTCTGTCAGTATGGTGCCCTGGGTTGTTAGCTGGGAAAGCAATGGGTCTGTGGTCGTCTGAAATATAGCAAGTCTGGCGTCAATTTCGGGCATAAGACGTGCTATTATAATATCAGCTATAGATTGCAATTTGTCTTTGTCCAAGTCTTGATCCATGGTGGGCGATGGTGGGGTCATTTGGCTCTTAGAAGATGTACGATTGCCCCTCTGCTGTTTGCCCATGTATTTGTCTGTTTTGTTAGCAGCAGCCATGGGGCTGTCAATATGATCGGTGGTGTCCTTAGTTGTAAAGTATTACTTATCAGGATTCTCTATACAAAGAATTCAAGCTTTAAGCCACTAAATGGCGATGTTATATTAAAGTTACTGCATTGTACAATAATAATTTTCCAGTGGTTATAACGTTGTAGTCTAGCGAGGGTTAATTTTTCTTTTCAGTGCTTTCTGCAGTTCAATTTGCACCCCTTTTTGTTAATAGTCATTTATATGGTGTATACTTGTTAGATGTCCCTCCAAAATCTGTCCCTTCTCTCCAATGTCATCTGGGGGACCAACACCTTTCTCCCCCGGGGTATAAAGACCTGAGGTATTGTTGTACTGCAGTGTGGCCACAGAAGCCCCCCTGTCTCCCAGTCTCTAAAGGCCCAGTCACACCTGGCGACGGGGCTGGAGAAGTCGGCGGCAACTGGCGGGTGCGCGCACTTTTTTGGCGCCCCGCCAGTGTTGCCGTTCCCCATTTGCATGGGGCAACATCCCCAGCCCCGTGCCGGCGAGCTGACAGGCGGCATCGCCGCCGGGGTGTTTGAAAACCCCAGCGGCGATGCAGGACAATGGGAACCTATGGCTCCCATCGCCTGACAGGTCGCCGACGGCAGGTTACATGGGGCAATGTGTGCACATCACCCCAGATCGGTTGCCTGGTTTCAGAGCACTGCTCTGAAACCAGGCGACCTCCCGGCAGCGCCGGCAGCGCCCCTTTACATGAGGCAACGTAGGGGCGATGTCGCCGCCTATAGGCCACGCCCCTACGTCGCCTATGTAATTGGCGGCGATGTCGCTCCGTGTGACGGGGCCTTAAGGGTCAGATGCACACCAGGTACCACAGCTCCCCCTCTCCTCCACTTGTTCACCGTACTCTCACCTCTCCACTCCTCTAGGGCCTGTCAGATCTCCTTTCCACCTCTTTGTCTGTGCCTGAGGCTTCCGGCTCTCCCCAGCCTCTGGACTTTCCTGCACCGCAGTGCCTTTGCTCCTCTGGTCTCTGGCGGCTGTCCCCTTCCTCCTCCACAGCTTCCTCCCCTCCCGCCGCCTGGGTCTGCCACTTTGTCTGTCTCACCAGGCTTCCTGCCTCTCAGAGCGTCCGGTGTCACTGGGTCTCAGCACTCCTAGCCTGCGACTGCACAGCCTCCTCCGGTCTCTGTTACCTCTTCTTCTCTCCGCCCGCAGACTTCAGTTTGTGTTTATCAGGAGCTCTCTGTCGCCAGCCCGCAGTCCCTGCTCCTTCCGGCTTCCTACCTTCTTGTGTCTCGTGGCGCCTGGCGCGGTGCCTGCGATCCCTGTTTGGGCTATGTGCCCGGGTCTTCCAGGGGTCTCGGTGCCCAGACAACTCCTGCTGGGTCACCGCAGTAATCCTCACCCCAGGGTGCACTGTCAGCGGCCCGCCACTGTCCGGATGGGTTCGGATAATATTAGGCCCTGGGGGAGCTCAGTATCAAGCAGTCATTTGCTAGGCCCGCCTCCCGGAAGTGTCGTAGAAGGCTTTTTTAATGCTTTCCTTTCTGATTTCATTGATAAAGTTTATGTGAAACTTGATTATATTAACTTGCTCTACATTACTGTTAAATAAAAATGTAAATGACTGTTACACTTTAATATTATTTTTCTTTAAAAAAGTAATTCACCCAGATGTTGATGCCATTATAAAGGAGATTGAAGAGGGCACTGACCTGTGGTGACTGCAGTTGTCCATTCCACTGGATGATGGTGGTTGTAATCCTGGTGCTCCGGCTATTAGAGTTCGATGTGCAAGATTATTTCGGTAGAAAAGCAGCACTCACGGATCTTGGTTCCAAACTATTTATTTATCCGATTTTGGGATACATCCACCTGGGAGGGTGTGCAGGGAGGGGAAGCAAGCAACGGTATCCTTTTCGAGGACAATTCCTCTTCTACGGGCCCGTGAGTGAGTGCCGCTTTTCTACCGAAGTAATGTTGATGCCATTAGTTCAGCAGCTAAAAGGAACAGAAAGGAGCGTACATAGGGCCATAAATGCGTATAAAGATGGGTGCACTTATTTGTCACAACCAAGTGGACGTTATAAAGTTTTACCCTGGCACACATCGTGTGAAAAAAGAAAGAGGAAGATGGTAGTTGCTTTTCAGATTTTTTATTTTCAGTGCAAAGTGTGTATGTAGTTTCCAAAAACACGACGTTTCGGCTCAGGCACGAGCCTTTGTCAGGAAGACAATTGGAAGGCAGAATGAAGAGGGATCTATAAAAAATCCAAGAATGCGCACATAGGGTGATATCTTCTTTGAAGAAGGACAAAAGTTTATATAAAGAGGCTGCTCACCTGATACAGTTGTGATGACCCACAACTGGTAATGATCCCTGATGAAGGAGTTGGGAGATAACTCTGAAACGCGTAGGATAATAAAGAAGAATCGTTAATCCAGACATTCCCTTGTACTGGCTTCTTTTGTTCCTTTCTGAAGTGGCAGCGCGGACCTCGAGGTACTGTGTCCTGGGAGCCGAATGAAGAGGGATGAGATTCAATAATGGTATAGGATGTTCAAATAATTTTTTATTCGAGTTTCAATAAATCAAGTACAAAGTATAATAATCAAATACAGTCATACAGCAAACTGATAAGAAGTAGAGAAGTCAAAGGTATAATGTGAAGAGATTACCTTATTACAATCAATTTCATCAAATACAGAACACCAAAAGAGAGCAAGTAAACAGGGAAACAAAGAATTACACATCTCCAAATAATACTTTGGGAAGTACCGTATATACTCGTGTATAAGCCGACCCGTGTATAAGCCGACCCCCCTACTTTTGCCCCAAAAATCTGGAAAAACCTATTGACTCGTGTATAAGCCGAGGGTGGACCCCAGCACAGGTATACAGCCCCCAGCAGTGTGGTATACAGCAGCCCCAGAGGTATATACAGCAGCCCAGTGGTAGTATACAGCAGCCCCAGTGATAGTATCCAGCAGCCCCAGAGGTATATACAGCCCCAGTGGTAGTATACAGCAGCCCCAGAGGTATATACAGCCCCAGTGGTAGTATACAGCAGCCCCAGAGGTATATACAGCCCCAGTGGTAGTATACAGCAGCCCCAGAGGTATATACAGCCCCAGTGTAGTATACAGCAGCCCCAGAGGTATATACAGCCCCAGTGGTAGTATACAGCAGCCCCACAGGTATATACAGCCCCAGTGGTAGTATACAGCAGCCCCACAGGTATATAGAGCCCCAGTGGTAGTATACAGCAGCCCCACAGGTATATAGAGCCCCAGTGGTAGTATACAGCAGCCCCACAGGTATATAGAGCCCCAGTGGTAGTATACAGCAGCCCCACAGGTATATACAGCCCCAGTGGTAGTATACAGCAGCCCCACAGGTAAATACAGCCCCAGTAGTAGTATACAGCAGCCCCACAGGTAAATATAGCCCCAGTGGTAGTATACAGCAGCCCCACAGGTAAATATAGCCCCAGTGGTAGTATACAGCAGCCCCACAGGTATATACAGCCCCAGTGGTAGTATACAGCAGCCCCACAGGTAAATACAGCCCCAGTGGTAGTATACAGCAGCCCCAGTGGTAGTATACAGCAGCCCCAGAGGTATATACAGCCTCAGTGGTAGTATCCAGCAGCCCCAGGGGCTGTATACAGCAGCAGCCCCAGGGGCTCTATACAGCAGCAGCCCCAGGGGCTGTATACAGCAGCAGCCCCAGGGGCTGTATACAGCAGCAGCCCCAGGGCTCTATACAGCAGCAGCCCCGGAGGTATACAGGCGCCCCATCAAGCTCCACGGACCCCCCCCCCCCTTGCGCGGCAGCCTGTAAGGGAAAATTATACTTATCAGTGTCCCGCGCTGTCCCGCCGCTGCCGACATCACGATCCTGGGCTTCAATCCGCGACTTCCGGCTTCCGGCGGTCGCGGGCAATGACGTCATTCCCGCGACCACAGGAAGTGCGGAAGACGCGGAATGAAGCCCGGGATCGTGATGTCGGCAGCGGCGGGACAGCGCGGGACACTGATAAGTATAATTTTCCCTTACAGGCTGCCGCGCAAAGGGGGGGGGGTCCGTGGAGCTTGATGGGGGGGGCCTGTATACCTCCGGCGGCTGCTGCTGCACATAAGGTAGATTACCGTATATACTCGCATATAAGCCGAGGGGGGACTTTTCAGCCCAAAATTTGGGCTGAAAAACTCGGCTTATACGCGAGTATATACGGTAATTATGAAATAGTATAACTAAAGGCAATCAATACTAAGGACCAAGAATCTCAAGCTAAGTCAAGTTATGAAGAACTGCTCTTCAGCAGATAAACATAAGGGAGAGAGGAAAGGAAATGAAGGGGGGGAAAGGTAGCTATAGACACTTACTATAGTACAAGCTATAGACAATGAGTCCATCATACAGTCCAGTGGTGAAGCCTAGAGAAAGTTATCTGGGGGGACTTTGGCTGACTTTAAGAACGGAGATGGAAATTTTATATTCCACAATGCCCATTTCTTCTGATATTTGGTTTGTAGGCCATTTTTAATAGCGAATGAATATTCAAAAGAATTATGAGATGCAATTCTGTCTATGACATCCTGTATAGATGGGACTGTAGACTCTCTCCAAAGTGAGGCAATCATAGTTTTTGCTGTTAAAAGAATATGAATCGTAAGTGGCCTTATATGTTTTGGAAGAGAATCCAACCCAACCAAAAGCAACACTAACTCAGGAGATAGAATAACCTCAATTCCAGAAATATCTTTAATTGGATGCCTTATGTCTCTCCAAAATTTAGGTTAATGTCCTGATATATGTTCAGTGACTGCTTGAGAAAGGCTTGGAGCCGAAACGTTGCAGTCCTAGGACAAATAAAATCCACATGGGCATTTTGATGGAAGTGCTGCCTTTCATTTTTTCATCTAGATAGATAGATAGATAGAAAAAGATACATAGATAGATAGAAATAGATAGATAGATAGATACATAGATAGATAGATAGATAGATAGATAGATAGATAGATAGATAGATAGATAGATAAATAAAAAAGATACATAGATAGATAGATAGATAGATAGATAGATAGATAGATAGAAAAAGATAGATAGATAGAAAAAGATACATAGATAGATAGATAGAGATAGATAGATAGAAAAAGATACATAGATAGATAGATAGAAATAGATAGAAATAGATAGATAGATAGAAAAAGATACATCGATATATAGATAGATAGATAGATAGATAGAAAAAGATACATAGATATATAGATAGATAGATAGATAAATCCAGGTCTGGAGAAAGACTTGCAGCACTCCAAGTTCTCAATGTGAAAAGAACTTTCTTTATTTGGACAGGCACAAAAAACATGCAACGTTTCAAGTCACAAAGACTTTTCCTCAGGCACAAGTGTCTCAACAGGAAATGCAGTTTATATATACAAACATTAGCATATTAAATTGACAACTAATTAGAGTCATTAAAAAGCAGAGAAACATCAATATTATATTAGTGGTTGTGCATAAATAAGTGACAACAATTAAAAAAATACAAAAAGATACAAAAAAATACAAAAAGACATTAGCAAATCAATCAGGTATATATGGACTGCATACAGTGTGAAAAACCTAATTTGAAAGGGCCATGCATAAGTGTACCATATTGCCATCATTATAGAAGCTTCATATGAATTTCTATATGAAATGGGGCCAGTGGTGCTGGAATTAAAAGAAAGTGGTGCATCTCAAAAATATTAATAAGTGTTATGGCTCAAGAGGCCATCAATCATTTAGATTTGAATATTGTGCAAAATTGTGCAAAATGCAATATTAAGTTAAGTAGACTTTATAAGTGTAAAAAGCTTTTAGCGCCATCTAGTGGCTGTGCTATATCATGTGCCATAAAATGAGACCATTCAGATGTATGGAATATATCAAGTAAATACATCAGTTCAGTGGTGTGTGGTTCTTTGGCTGAAACGAAGGGGATTTATATAAATCCTCAATGCAAAACAGGGATTAAAACTGAACCAGTTTACCACTAAGATAAATAATATGGTCATAAAAATTAAAAATGTGTGTATATCATAATCGACAATACAGGTTACAGTGAAGTTGGTTCACACCAGTGCAAAAAATCATGTTATTAAACAAAAAATGGCGACCTATAAAACCGCAGAAGTGCTACTACAAGGTATATTATAAACCAACATCTTTATACGTGCACCACCAGAAAATTATCATTGATGAAGTAAAAAACAATTAGATAAAAAAAGGTATCACGCATGGCACTTTCAATTTCAGGGTGAGTCATGATAGGGTAGGTTTTTCGTCCATATGAAGTAGCCTGGAAAAAAACAAAGATCTGTTTCAGTACTCAAGTGTATTCAATTTTAAAAAAGCATAATTGCTTATACAGTAATATGATAAAAAACAGTGCAAAATAAAATATCATAAAAACATAAAATGGAGAAAGAGGTTTAACATCATGGTACAAGGATCTCAAATCTTTCTTCGGCCAGTTTTACTCATGGGGTTAATTTATGATTGTGTTTAATTTATAATCTACATTAAGACCCCCTGGTTTTAAAGTACCTAACCGGTGTATCCAACGTAACTCCTTCTCCATCAGCAGTTTGTTGCGGTTGCCATTTCTTCTCAAAGGGGGAACACTGTCTATGATTCTACATTTCAAATCACTCTCCTGATGGTCGGCTTCAGTAAAGTGCTTGGAAACGGGGAGATTAGGGATTTGTTTTCTTATACTATATCTGTGTTGACCCATCCTCACTTTAAACTCTAACGTCGTCTCACCCACGTAATATAACCCACAGGGGCAATCCAGAAGGTAGACCACATGGTCAGAGGAACATGTATGGAATCCCTTTATTTTGTAGGTATTCCCTCTTTGTTCAAAAGTATTACCCTTGCGCATATAGGGGCAGTTTACGCAGCCATAGCATGGGAAACTACCTGTTCTCCGTTGGCCTGTAATTGTAGATTGTAAATCTTTTTTGAAGCTGCCAATATCAGCCTGTATTAAGGTGTCTCTCAAACTACGCCCTTTTCTGTAAGCCAGAATTGGGGGTTTTTTAAATTCTTCAATTTCAGGAAGACCCCTAGACAAGATGTTCCAATTACCTATGATTGCTTTTTTAATTTCATCTGATTCATTACAGAACGTTGTCACCATAGGGATTCGTTTGTCTTTATTGGCAACCGCAGGTTTACCTTGGAGGGCGCGTTTATGTTGTTGCTGTAGAACACCCTTAGGGTATCCACGTTTCAAGAACTTTTGTGTGAGCAGATCAGTGGTTTCTTTTAGCTCAATGGGATCGGATACGATCCTACAGACTCTTTGCATTTGCCCTTTAGGAATAGCCTTTTTCATGTTTTTTGGGTGATGGCTATCATAGCGCAGTAATTTATTTCTATCCGTGGGCTTAGTAAATAAGGAGGTTTTTATCTTGTTCTCTTTCAGAGTGACCTTCACATCAAGGAATTGGATCTCGTCCATAGAGTGGACCATCGTGAATTTTATTGTGGGGTCGATTGTATTTAGATAGTCAGAAAAACAATTGAGTTCATCCATAGAACCTCTCCAAAGGATGAATGTGTCGTCCACATATCTCCACCAACATGCGACATGTGCAAAGTGATGGGATGTGTAGACAAACTCCTCCTCTAATACGGTCATTACCGTATTTGCATATGATGATGCCATCCGTGCCCCCATCGCGACTCCCCGCAATTGTTTATAAAATTTATCACCAAAAAGGAAATAATTGAATTTCAGGCAAATTTCAAGTAGTTGGATAATCATTGTTTTACATTCAAGTGAGTATCCAGTGTTATCCAATTTCTTGATCACTGCTCTTGTGCCCCTCTGATGATCTATTGAAGTAAAAAGTGATACAACATCAAAGGAGACAAGAATGCAGTCATCTGTGACATCCAGGTTACTCAGTTTTTGCAGGAAATCTCCTGTGTCTTTAATATAAGACCCAGCCGCCGTCACAAACTCCATCATAATCACATCCAGGAAAATCCCAATGTTGGAAAAAATAGAGTCAGTGCCGGCGACTATGGGCCTACCAGGAGGATTAGTCAGTGATTTGTGAATTTTAGGTAACAAATATAGGACCGGAGTCCTCGGAAATTTCACAAGCAGAAAATCAAAAAGCTCATCATCAATAATGCCACCCATTTTTGCTTCATTCAAAGTATAAGAAATTATCCTTTCTATTTCAAATCTAGGGTCTCTGTCTAACTGTACGTACACCTCAGTGTCATTAAGCTGTCTCATTACCTCCTTGATGTAATCTTTTTTGTACATGACAACAGTTGCACCCCCCTTATCAGCGGGTTTGATAATTAAATCGCTGTCATTTGCAAGCTCTTTGAGGGCTCTATATTCTTTACTCAAGAAATTGGGTTCTTTTAACAAACTACTCTGCCTGTTTTTCAATGCTTCTATATCCCTTTTCACTGCTGTAATATATGTCTGAATTGCTGGTGAATCATCTGTGGGAGTAAAATCGCTTTTTTTGTACAATGAGAGGTCACGTAATGTAAGTTCGCTTGTTTTGGACCTTGTAACCGCACATTTATTACTAAACCAGTGCTTTAGTTTAATATTCCTGGAAAATCGGTGGAGATCAACTTCTAAACTAAACCAGTCAACATGTTGTGCCATCACAAAATTCAATCCCTTATTTAAAACATTAGTCTGATCAGTGGTCAGAGTTTTACCAGAAATGTTCACCACTAGGTTTAAAACCTCCTCCGTTTGTTGGGATTCCGTGTTTTGTCTCTGTTTCTTTTCACTTCTCCTGTGGCGCCGTCCTCCTCTTCTCCTTCTGGGGTTCCGTGTACATCTAGAAGAAATATTTTTAATCACAGGCAAATAACATGGTTGCTTCAATCTTTTCAAGCCCTTGTGTCTGCAAAATCTTGATGAATAACCTTTTTTGTTGTTATCGCTCCATGTAACGGGGCCTTCTTTTTGCCAGTTATAAATTTGGCCAACTTTGTAATCTTCTACATCCCTGGCCCATTTTTGTCTCTTTGACTCTTCCAAATCTCTCCTGCTTTTCTCCAACCTCGTCTGGATCAGGTCTTTGAACTTTATAAAATCCTCATCTTTCATAAGGGATTTAACCTGTTGCTCTATCTCCCTGTTTTCTTGACCCATTCTATCAATTTCATCTTGTAGATATTCAATATTCAATAACATAAGGTCCATGGCATATTTGTTAGATATTTTAGTAAATTTCTCACAAAAACTGCTGACATGAGAAAACAGAGTGGGGCGTATGTTAGATCTCAATCCTCTGGGGATTCGCTTTGATCTATAATACTGCCCAAGCATGGATAAATGGAGCTCTAATGCAAGTTGTTTTTTGCAACCATTCTCATACTTGCGTTTAAGTCCAGTCACGGAGGGGATGCTCAGGAAAACCACCTCATCATCCAGGCCTTTGAGAATCCGCTCCTCGTCCTCCATGGTGTAAACCATTGTGCCAGGTTCCATGATGAAAAAAGTAAATGCAAAGCTCACAAAAAGAAGTGTAGAAAAAAAGTGGGTCAGGGAGCAGCATAAACAGCTGAAAAGCAGGTGCAGGCAAATCAAACCTTATCTTTAAAGGTTGTAGACAAATCCAGGTCTGGAGAAAGACTTGCAGCACTCCAAGTTCTCAATGTGAAAAGAGCATCCCCTCCGTGACCGGACTTAAACGCAAGTATGAGAATGGTTGCAAAAAACAACTTGCATTAGAGCTCCATTTATCCATGCTTGGGCAGTATTATAGATCAAAGCGAATCCCCAGAGGATTGAGATCTAACATACGCCCCACTCTGTTTTCTCATGTCAGCAGTTTTTGTGAGAAATTTACTAAAATATCTAACAAATATGCCATGGACCTTATGTTATTGAATATTGAATATCTACAAGATGAAATTGATAGAATGGGTCAAGAAAACAGGGAGATAGAGCAACAGGTTAAATCCCTTATGAAAGATGAGGATTTTATAAAGTTCAAAGACCTGATCCAGACGAGGTTGGAGAAAAGCAGGAGAGATTTGGAAGAGTCAAAGAGACAAAAATGGGCCAGGGATGTAGAAGATTACAAAGTTGGCCAAATTTATAACTGGCAAAAAGAAGGCCCCGTTACATGGAGCGATAACAACAAAAAAGGTTATTCATCAAGATTTTGCAGACACAAGGGCTTGAAAAGATTGAAGCAACCATGTTATTTGCCTGTGATTAAAAATATTTCTTCTAGATGTACACGGAACCCCAGAAGGAGAAGAGGAGGACGGCGCCACAGGAGAAGTGAAAAGAAACAGAGACAAAACACGGAATCCCAACAAACGGAGGAGGTTTTAAACCTAGTGGTGAACATTTCTGGTAAAACTCTGACCACTGATCAGACTAATGTTTTAAATAAGGGATTGAATTTTGTGATGGCACAACATGTTGACTGGTTTAGTTTAGAAGTTGATCTCCACCGATTTTCAGGAATATTAAACTAAAGCACTGGTTTAGTAATAAATGTGCGGTTACAAGGTCCAAAACAAGCGAACTTACATTACGTGACCTCTCATTGTACAAAAAAAGCGATTTTACTCCCACAGATGATTCACCAGCAATTCAGACATATATTACAGCAGTGAAAAGGGATATAGAAGCATTGAAAAACAGGCAGAGTAGTTTGTTAAAAGAACCCAATTTCTTGAGTAAAGAATATAGAGCCCTCAAAGAGCTTGCAAATGACAGCGATTTAATTATCAAACCCGCTGATAAGGGGGGTGCAACTGTTGTCATGTACAAAAAAGATTACATCAAGGAGGTAATGAGACAGCTTAATGACACTGAGGTGTACGTACAGTTAGACAGAGACCCTAGATTTGAAATAGAAAGGATAATTTCTTATACTTTGAATGAAGCAAAAATGGGTGGCATTATTGATGATGAGCTTTTTGATTTTCTGCTTGTGAAATTTCCGAGGACTCCGGTCCTATATTTGTTACCTAAAATTCACAAATCACTGACTAATCCTCCTGGTAGGCCCATAGTCGCCGGCACTGACTCTATTTTTTCCAACATTGGGATTTTCCTGGATGTGATTATGATGGAGTTTGTGACGGCGGCTGGGTCCTATATTAAAGACACAGGAGATTTCCTGCAAAAACTGAGTAACCTGGATGTCACAGATGACTGCATTCTTGTCTCCTTTGATGTTGTATCACTTTTTACTTCAATAGATCATCAGAGGGGCACAAGAGCAGTGATCAAGAAATTGGATAACACTGGATACTCACTTGAATGTAAAACAATGATTATCCAACTACTTGAAATTTGCCTGAAATTCAATTATTTCCTTTTTGGTGATAAATTTTATAAACAATTGCGGGAGTCGCGATGGGGGCACGGATGGCATCATCATATGCAAATACGGTAATGACCGTATTAGAGGAGGAGTTTGTCTACACATCCCATCACTTTGCACATGTCGCATGTTGGTGGAGATATGTGGACGACACATTCATCCTTTGGAGAGGTTCTATGGATGAACTCAATTGTTTTTCTGACTATCTAAATACAATCGACCCCACAATAAAATTCACGATGGTCCACTCTATGGACGAGATCCAATTCCTTGATGTGAAGGTCACTCTGAAAGAGAACAAGATAAAAACCTCCTTATTTACTAAGCCCACGGATAGAAATAAATTACTGCGCTATGATAGCCATCACCCAAAAAACATGAAAAAGGCTATTCCTAAAGGGCAAATGCAAAGAGTCTGTAGGATCGTATCCGATCCCATTGAGCTAAAAGAAACCACTGATCTGCTCACACAAAAGTTCTTGAAACATGGATACCCTAAGGGTGTTCTACAGCAACAACATAAACGCGCCCTCCAAGGTAAACCTGCGGTTGCCAATAAAGACAAACGAATCCCTATGGTGACAACGTTCTGTAATGAATCAGATGAAATTAAAAAAGCAATCATAGGTAATTGGAACATCTTGTCTAGGGGTCTTCCTGAAATTGATGAATTTAAAAAAACCCCAATTCTGGCTTACAGAAAAGGGCGTAGTTTGAGAGACACCTTAATACAGGCTGATATTGGCAGCTTCAAAAAAGATTTACAATCTACAATTACAGGCCAACGGAGAACAGGTAGTTTCCCATGCTATGGCTGCGTAAACTGCCCCTATATGCGCAAGGGTAATACTTTTGAACAAAGAGGGAATACCTACAAAATAAAGGGATTCCATACATGTTCCTCTGACCATGTGGTCTACCTTCTGGATTGCCCCTGTGGGTTATATTACGTGGGTGAGACGACGTTAGAGTTTAAAGTGAGGATGGGTCAACACAGATATAGTATAAGAAAACAAATCCCTAATCTCCCCGTTTCCAAGCACTTTACTGAAGCCGACCATCAGGAGAGTGATTTGAAATGTAGAATCATAGACAGTGTCCCCCCTTTGAGAAGAAATGGCAACCGCAACAAACTGCTGATGGAGAAGGAGTTACGTTGGATACACCGGTTAGGTACTTTAAAACCAGGGGTCTTAATGTAGATTATAAATTAAACACAATCATAAATTAACCCCATGAGTAAAACTGGCCGAAGAAAGATTTGAGATCCTTGTACCATGATGTTAAACCTCTTTCTCCATTTTATGTTTTTATGATATTTTATTTTGCACTGTTTTTTATCATATTACTGTATAAGCAATTATGCTTTTTTAAAATTGAATACACTTGAGTACTGAAACAGATCTTTGTTTTTTTCCAGGCTACTTCATATGGACGAAAAACCTACCCTATCATGACTCACCCTGAAATTGAAAGTGCCATGCGTGATACCTTTTTTTATCTAATTGTTTTTTACTTCATCAATGATAATTTTCTGGTGGTGCACGTATAAAGATGTTGGTTTATAATATACCTTGTAGTAGCACTTCTGCGGTTTTATAGGTCGCCATTTTTTGTTTAATAACATGATTTTTTGCACTGGTGTGAACCAACTTCACTGTAACCTGTATTGTCGATTATGATATACACACATTTTTAATTTTTATGACCATATTATTTATCTTAGTGGTAAACTGGTTCAGTTTTAATCCCTGTTTTGCATTGAGGATTTATATAAATCCCCTTCGTTTCAGCCAAAGAACCACACACCACTGAACTGATGTATTTACTTGATATATTCCATACATCTGAATGGTCTCATTTTATGGCACATGATATAGCACAGCCACTAGATGGCGCTAAAAGCTTTTTACACTTATAAAGTCTACTTAACTTAATATTGCATTTTGCACAATTTTGCACAATATTCAAATCTAAATGATTGATGGCCTCTTGAGCCATAACACTTATTAATATTTTTGAGATGCACCACTTTCTTTTAATTCCAGCACCACTGGCCCCATTTCATATAGAAATTCATATGAAGCTTCTATAATGATGGCAATATGGTACACTTATGCATGGCCCTTTCAAATTAGGTTTTTCACACTGTATGCAGTCCATATATACCTGATTGATTTGCTAATGTCTTTTTGTATTTTTTGTATCTTTTTGTATTTTTTTAATTGTTGTCACTTATTTATGCACAACCACTAATATAATATTGATGTTTCTCTGCTTTTTAATGACTCTAATTAGTTGTCAATTTAATATGCTAATGTTTGTATATATAAACTGCATTTCCTGTTGAGACACTTGTGCCTGAGGAAAAGTCTTTGTGACTTGAAACGTTGCATGTTTTTTGTGCCTGTCCAAATAAAGAAAGTTCTTTTCACATTGAGAACTTGGAGTGCTGCAAGTCTTTCTCCAGACCTGGATTTGTCTACAACCTTTAAAGATAAGGTTTGATTTGCCTGCACCTGCTTTTCAGCTGTTTATGCTGCTCCCTGACCCACTTTTTTTCTAGATAGATAGATAGATAGATCAAAACAAATAGATAGATATAGATAGATAGATAGATATAGATAGAAATAGATAGATAGATTGATAAATAGATAGATAGAGATAGATAGATAGATAGATAGATAAAAAAAGATACATAGATAGATAGATATATAGATAGAGATAGAGAGATAGATAGATAGATAGATATAGATAGATTTGTAGAAATAGAGAGAAATAGATAGAAAGATAGATAGATAGATAGAGAGAAAAAGATACATAGATAGATAGATAGATAGAAAAAGATACATAGATAGATAGATATAGATAGATATAGATAGATAGATAGAAATAGAGAGAAATAGATAGATAGATAGTTATATAGATAGATAGATAGAAATAGATAGATAGATATATAGAAATAGATAGATAGATAGATAGAAAAAGTTACATAGATAGATAGATAGATAGATAGAAAAAGGCGCTTTTGGACTTTCAAATTTACCGCTAAAAGTGAGGCGCGATTTTGATTGGTCAGCGGCAGCACACAGCGACCAATCTGAATCGCGCCTCACTTGCCATAGACCTACATTAGCGGCGTCTCGCGAAATTAATGGCCGGGTCCCAGGTTCTCTTTTGCGGCCATAAAATCGCGGACACACCGCTATGTATGTCTATGGGAAGTGAGGCGCGATTCTGATTGGTCGCTGTGTGCTGCCGCGGACCAATCAGAATCGCGCCTCACTTCCCATAGACATACACTGAGCGGTCGTTCCACGGGTCCGGAAACTCGCAATCAGCGCTTCGCGGACATTGCTCGCGCCTTACCAACGACTCGCAATCATTGCGAGTCGTTGCTGATACGCTAGCTATCGGCGCGAAGCCGAGTCCCCTGGCCGAAAATAGAACCAGGGGCCCGGCCATAAAATCGCCGACACACCGCTATGTATGTCTATGGGAAGTGAGGCGCGATTCTGATTGGCCGGCGACAGGACACAGCGACCAATCAAAATCGCGCCTCACTTCCCATAGACATAGAATGGGCGCTTTTGGACTTTCAAATTTACCGCTAAAAGTGAGGCGCGATTCTGATTGGTCCGCGGCAGCACACAGCGACCAATCAGAATCGCGCCTCACTTCCCATAGACATACATAGCGGTGTGTCCGCGATTTTATGGCCGCAAAAGAGAACCAGGGACCCGGCCATAAATTTGGCGACACACCGCTAATGTATGTCTATGGGAAGTGAGGCGCAATTCTGATTGGTCGCTGTGTGCTGCCGCCGACGAATCAGAATCGCGCCTCACTTCCCATAGACAAACATTAGCGGTGTCTCGCGAAAAATATTGCCGGCCTTCTGGTTCTATTTTCGGCCACGGGGCTCAGCTATTTCCGGTCCAAAAATTTTTTTTCTCTATTTATGTATCTTTATTTTTATCTATTTTTCTATCTATATTATTAGATAGATAGATAGATAGATAGATAGATAGATAGATAGATAGATAGATAGATAAGAAAAAAGATAGTAAAATAGATAAAAATAAAGATACATAAATAGAGAAAATATTATTTTTGGACCGGAAATAGCCGAGCCCCGTGGCCGAAAATAGAACCAGAAGGCCGGCAAGATATTTCGCGAGACACCGCTAATGTTTGTCTATGGGAAGTGAGGCGCGAATCTGATTGGTCGGCGACAGCACACAGCGACCAATCAGAATCGCGCCTCACTTCCCATAGACATACATTAGCGGCTGTCGCCAAATTTATGGCCGGGTCCCTGGTTCTCTTTTGCTGCCATAAAATCGCGGACACACCGCTATGTATGTCTATGGGAAGTGAGGCGCGATTCTGATTGGTCGCTGTGTGCTGCCGCGGACCAATCATAATCGCGCCTCACTTTTAGCGGTAAATTTGAAAGTCCAAATTTCAAATTTACCGCTAAAAGTGAGGCGCGATTCTGATTGGTCCGCGGCAGGACACAGCGACCAATCAGAATCGCGCTTCACTTCCCATAGACATACATAGCGGTGTGTCCGCGATTTTATGGCCGCAAAAGAGAACCAGGGACCCGGCCATAAATTTGGCGACACGCCGCTAATGTATGTCTATGGGAAGTGAGGCGCGATTCTGATTGGCTGGCGGCAATAGACCGCGACCAATCAGAAGAGCGCCTCACTTCTCATAGACATAGAATGGAGGATTTTTCGTCCATTCTATGGCAATGAGAAGAGAAGAGGAGGTCGGAGCTTAAGATGGCGGAAAGAAGAGAGAAGACCCCCGGGGCCGGACGAAGAGGAGGTCAGAGCGGAAGATGGCGGAAAGAAGAGAGAAGACCCCCGGGGCCGGACGAAGAGGACGCCTGGCCGGACGGAGGACTTGTGGATCGGATGGACGGACGATGAGATGAAGAAGAAGACATGTAAGTGATCGACGGCGGCGGTGGGTTAGGGGACGTCGGGGGCTTAGGGTGTAGCGCTTTAGGGGGTAGTGTCAGCGGCGGGGGACAGCGACGGGGGCTTAGGAGGCGGCGGGGCTTAGGGGGTATCGGCGAGGGGGAGCGCCGGGGGCTTAGGAGGCGGCGGGGCTTAGGGGGTATCGGCGGGGGGTAGGGGCTTAGGGCTGCAGGGCTTAGTCAGCGGGGGGTAGCGCCGGGGGCTTAGGAGGCGGCGGGGCTTAGGGGGTATCGGCGGGGGGTAGGGGCTTAGGGGCTGCGGGGCTTAGAGGATAGGGCTTAGGGGGTATCGGCGGGGGCTTAGGGGGCTGCGGGCCTTAGAGGATAGGGCTTAGGCTTAGGAGGCGGGCTTAGGGGGTAGGGGCTTAGGGGCGGCGGGGTAGGGGCTTAGGGGCGCTAGCGAGCTTAGGGTAGTAGGGGCGGCGGGGTAGGGGCTTAGGGGCGGCGGGTTAGGGGCTTAGGGGCGCCAGCGGGCTTAGAGGGTAGGGGCTTAGGGTCGGCGGTGTAGGGGCTTAGGGGCGCCAGCGGGCTTAGGGGGTAGGGGCTTAGGGGCGGCGGGGTAGGGGCTTAGGGGCGGCGGGGTTTAGGGGATAGTGGCAGCGGCGGCGGGGGTTTAGTATGCGGCGGGGTTAGGAAGCGGGCTTAGGGGGTAGGGGCTTAGGGGCGGCGGGGTAGGGGCTTACGGGCGCCAGCGGGCTTAGGGGGTAGGGGCTTAGGGGCGGCGGGTTAGGGGCTTAGGGGCGGCGCGGTTTAGGGGATAGCTGCAGCGGCGGCGGGGGTTTAGTATGCAGTGGGGTTAGGGGGTAGGGGCTTAGGGGCGGCGGGGTAGGGGCTTAGGGGCGGCAGCGGGCTTAGGGGGTAGGGGCGCAGCGGCGGCGGGGGTTAGTATGCAGCGGGGTTAGGGGGTAGGGGCTTAGGGGCGGCGGGGTAGGGGCTTAGGGGCGCAGCGGCTTAGGGGGTAGGGGCTTAGGGGCGGCGGGTAGGTGTTAGGGCGCCAGTGCTTAGGGGTAGGGCTAGGGCGCGAGTTAGGGTAGCGGCAGCGCGCGGGGGTTTAGTATGCGGCGGGGTTAGGAGGCGGGCTTAGGGGGTAGGGGCTTAGGGGCGGCAGCGGGCTTACGGGGTAGGGGTTTAGGGGCGGCGGAGTAGGGGCGCCAGCGGGCTTAGGGGGTAGGGGCTTAGGGGCGGCAGGGTAGTGGCTTAGGGGCGGCGGGGTTTAGGGGATAGCGGCAGCGGGGGCGGGGGTTTAGTTTGCGGTGGGGCTTAGGGGGTAGGGGCTTAGGGGTGGCGGGGTTTAGGGGATAGCGGCAGCAGCGGGGCTTAGGGAGTAGGGGCTTAGGAGGCGGGCTTAGGCGGCGGGGGTTTAGTATGCGGCGGGGCTTAGGGGCGGCAGGGTTTAGGGGATAGCGCCAGCGGCATGGGGCTGTAGCGGCGGGGTAGGGGCTTAGAGGCGCCAGCGGGCTTAGGGGGTAGGGGCTTAGGGGCGGCGGGGGTAGTGGCTTAGGGGCGGCGGGGTTTAGAGGATAGCGGCAGCGGGGGCAGGGGTTTAGTATGCGGCGGGGCTTAGGGGGTAGGGGCTTAGGGGCGGCGGGGTTTAGGGGATAGCGGCAGTGGCGGGGCTTAGGGAGTAGGGGCTTAGGAGGCGGGCTTAGGGGGTAGGGGCTTAGGGGGGGGGTTTAGGGGATAGCGGCAGCGGCGGGGCTTAGGGAGTAGGGGCTTAGGAGGCGGGGGTTTAGTATGCGGCGGGGCTTAGGGGCGGCAGGGTTTAGGGGATAGCGCCAGCGGCATGAGGCTGTAGAATACCATAGCGGTGTACACTACAGCCCCATGCTGTGGCTTTGTTCGCGGGGAAACGACTCGCAATGCCCGCTTTGCGGGCATTGCTTCGCGAGTCTGCAACGACTCGCAATGCCCGCTCTGCGGGCATTGCTTCGCGAGTTGCGTGGCCGCTATGCGGCCACGGACAGAGTCCTGGAGAAAGTTCCGAGCTACGCGAACAAAGCCACAGAAGTAGCACCGGTCAGACGGAAGTCAGCTACGACAATTATATAATCTAATATATCAATTGGGATCCAAGTAGGTGGATAAGGTTGAAAGCTTTTCAATGATTTGGAAACAAACAATCTCCAGGATTGAATAGAGGCTTTCACTAACGTTTCTTTCGGAAGAGGTTTGTTTTTATCACAAAGGAAGGAAAGAAGCTGTGGACCAAGGCCTCCCTTTAGCATATTTTTATCTTCAAGAGTAAGCCAACTTGGTCTATCGCCTGTCTCCCACCATGATTGACTCAGTTTTATGATAGTGGAGTGATGATATGCGATGAGTTGGGAACAGCCAGACCTCCTCTAGACCTCCCTTTCTCCAGGGTAGTCTTAGCCACTCTTGGTTTTTTCTTATCCCAAATGAATCTCGTCAGTTGAGTTTGTAATTTTGCCATCCATTGTCTGGACACAGGTAGGGGTACAGAACAATAATGGTATAGGATGAATCCTGTCGCTTGGTGCTGTAGTAATCACAGCCCTTTTGTTATGTTTGGAAACAGATTCTAGGGTATACTATGTGCCTTGGTAGACAGATTGCCAGATTGACTTTAAGGGGATGAAACCTATTTTTCATATGTAGCTGGAACTGTTAAACTCGGGTTGCCAGGCGCAAGGAAGAAAAGGAATTCCTGTTCAGGGTAGAACACGAGGATTGCCTGGTAGCCTTAAATGCAGGCAGGTACTGTTGGGGGTATATTATTAGTAGTAGGATAGGTCCCAAAGGTCCTTCAGGTAGTTCTGTTATCGCTGGCCTGTGGCTCTCTCCTGTGTCTGTCTGTCTGGAGCGTCTGTATGGAGGCCGGGCCACAGACGGACACAGGAGAGAGCCACAGGCCAGCGATAGCAAAATTACCTGAAGGAACTTTGGGACCTATCCTACTACTAATAATATACCCCTAACAGTACGCAGGTAGGCAGCTACATTTAAGGGTACCTTTACACGCCGCAATTTTTGGTGGCGATAGGAGGCAATCTAACATGCGCGTGCACGTTTTTCATGGTTGCTTGAGATCGCCGATGGCGCTTTTACATGCCGCAATTTCGCTCTCAACCTGAGGCGACGTGTTGCCCCGGAAGTCGGCACACCAACAGCGGGAAACATCCGGTAGACTCCTGTCACCGCTTCACACTTCGCAATCCCCAAAGGAATGTGGGCGTACATGTACAGCGTGGCGAAAACATAGGCGTGCCAAATTGTTTTACACCGCGCCCCAAACACACTCATTGGATAACGCAAACGTGTCATGATTGGCCAGCCTACGCTGGAAGGCTGGCTAATACGTGATGCCATTGTCTCGGAGTTTGGAACGAATACACGCTCGTGTCGTTGAAAGTGGCTGGTGCGACACACTTTCGAGCCGTTCAAGCGTCACACAGGAGCGGTTTTGAGCAGAAGAGTGGCTTACAATACACAATGGTTTGCTATGTGTGCGTCTGTAGCTGATGGTGGGTACATACACACAACACTATGCCCATATGTGCCTACATTGGTCCATGCCATGGCACAGCTGCCATGGCACAACTGAACTATGTTTGTGTACACATGTTTGTGTGTGTAATGGACTGTACCTACATACCCCACAAACACCATTGCTTCCTGTGGGCACAACACATCACAATGGATATGTACACACAGTTGCGCCATACACTGTGGGCCAAAGGGCTGACCCTGTGTACTGCATATTACCATACAATGTTTCACGGAACCATCAATACCATTTTACGGATCTCATACCTCTGTGCACAGCATAAAGCTATGTGCAACTGCCCTGTATCCCAAAGTAACGACACACACAGGTTGTTGTTTGGATCCAATTTTTTTAAGTTATATTTTTGCGCACAAAACCAAAAAAAAATACAACACACACAAAATAACAAAAAACAGAAGTGTTCGCATCACACAAACAAATACAACATGAGATATGATGTCAATCAAAAAACATGTCAAAGTAAAAAACCAAGAAATACTAACTAACTAACTAAAGAATGTGCACACACAAAAAGCCAAACCAAATCCTCATGGTGCAGACACCCTGGTGACTCCACGCTCCTCATCATGTTGCTGCCTCACAGCACCAGCCACCCTACACCTGCTGGTGGTGTCAGGCCACTGCCCCAGGGCCATTAAAGTAGGAACAGTATGCGTTTCTACTGTTCCTGGCATCCTGCTGGGTCCGACCCTGGCTCACCGGCTGGAGTGGCGCCACACCATGGTTGGTAGCATGCCAATCCCCGGGACGGACCTCCCCTGTTGTGGGGTCCATTGAATCCATATAACTTGCCAGCGTGTATGATGACCGATCCCTACGACGCGGGAAGTTATGCAGCACACAGCAGGACAAGCACTACCACATCAATAGATTCCAGTTTCATATGCAGACGTGTATGAAAAACCCGGAATGTATTGGCCACGATTGCGAACGCATTTTCAACCACACAGCGTGGCCGGGATAGCCGGTAATTGAAAATGCGCTACTCAGAAGTAAGGGTCCTTTGGGATTAGGCCGTAGTAGGTGTGCTTGAAGTGGGAAGGCTCCAACCCCCACAAACGCAAAGTTGAGATGATGGGTTGTCTCATCATTTGAGGGCAAGATCAGCCCACCTGTCCTTAGGTCTTGGGCCAAGGAGCAGTGTGCGAACACACCCCCATCTGAGATCCGCCCGTTCATTCCAACGTCCACGTAGAGGAACTCATAATTCGCATCCACCAGGGCTATGAGGACCACACTACAATATCCTTTGTAATTGCAATACAAAGACCCCGAGTTTGGGGGTTTGTTGATCCTCACGTGCTTACCATCCAATGCACCGCCGCAGTTTGGAAATTGCCAGCTGTCTTCAAACCCTCTAGCAACATCCATCCATTCAGTGGGTGTTGTGGGAAACTGCATATAGGATGGCAGCAGACTACTCCAGATGGCCTCACACGTCTCGGGGATCAGGCAGCTCAGCAGGGACAGTGATACACGTGAAGTGTATTGCAGGTCGGTCCTTGACCGACCTGTAGCCAGGAGCCACAAAGTTACAGCTAAACGCTCCTCAGGTGGCACAGCTCAACGCATCACAGTGTCCTGTCGGGCTATCAATGGCCTTATGCGTTCCAACAGGAATGTGAAAGAGTCCTCGGACATACAGAGGTAGTTCCTGAAATCATGCGGCCTACGATCCTCCACCTCACGCACCAGCTGCATGTGGCTCCGGGTGTCCCGGTGGCGAAGCCAATCCCAAGCCCACACACGGTCTGTGAGCCCGCAACCTCTCATATCTATCCTCCAGCCACAATTGCTCTTCGACCAAGGCAAGAGCCACGATAGCATCTCCATCAGGGTCGAACATCATCTCACGTACCAACCCCTGCAAAAGTGAGAAAAAGAAACATCAGTACAAGAACACTTCATCACACCTCATCTACACACACCACCTCCTTACCTATACATCTCCTGCCCACTTTACCACAGCATACCCAAATGTGAACACCAGCCCACACACATACATATAGACCACCAATCAAGGCCCAAACACAACATTGCAGTGTATGACAACCACACCTGGTCACTCTACACCCCTGGCCCTCCTGTACAATACATCTCCCTTGTCAAATGCAACACATCATGAGGCTAAGCCCATATACGTGGCCATAATGTTGACGTGTGACCACAAGGCATGGCCAAACACATAGGTCACATTAATTAAATCATGGTTTTTATAAAAATCTATACAATTACATTATACACGTACCCCAGCCTTTGTGTCTTATGCTCAAAATATCACGCCACACAGCACACTATTGAATACTCATCATGTCCAAGAGACATCCCTGATGTGTTGTTAATGCAGGATCTTCTGAGGCAGACATTTGCAGAAGCCACACGCCCCACTCCACATCTGAGTTTGGCCTTAAATATCCCATTGTGTGTGGTACACGACAGTACTATGTGGCCTCAATTCATATAATTTCCGCAACTAAAGACACACACATCCTTCAAACATGATCCTATATGGCAAAGGCAAAATGGCTTTTCAATGAGGATAGGGTTTAGGTTGTGAAAACACTCATGCATCCATTTGCCAGGACACAATAGAAAATATTTATTAAAAATTCACGAGTAACTACATACCCCACCACTTGGTCGTGACCTACACTACACAATAGCGACCCGTAATGGTAAGGTGCTGTAAACGCAACACAGCCATATCACAGTTCATGTTTGCACATCAGTACTTACTTAATGACTCTGGGCAGCAAGCGTGACCGACCTCTGTCTTGTGCGCTTTTTATATGGTAACCAACCAATCAGACCGCAGCAACGTCTTGTAATCGACGTAGCTGCCTGGGCATACGCAGGTGCGACCAATGATTATGCGCCATAGCGCTTTTTTGATTGGTCAGGTTGTGTTTAAATAAGCTCGTGCTGGGGCACCACCCCTGCTTCGAATGGAATGTGCATTGTGCTAGTAGTGTCTCATCACAAGATCTCTGTTGGACAGACGGTAAGTGGGGCACATGATATTGGGCACTCCTGGACATTATTTCTGTGTGCTGCAGACCCATATGTTGGCTGATGTTTGTGCGCCTTATGTACAGCTTCATGTAGCATCCTGTAGAAGTGTATTTAGCGACGTGTACGCATCGTAACTACACTCCGTGTCCTATAGCACACATAATGTCCTGGGAGATCTTTGCTAGGACAATGTGTACTACAGCACTATGTGGATTCCTAAATACCGTGTTTTCCCGAAAGTAAGCCCCCCCCGATTGTAAGGCCGCCTAGGGTAAAGGGGGGGCCTGCTAATGTAAGGCCTCCCCCGAAAATAAGGCCTTACAAGCGGGGGGGCTAATGTAAGGCCCCTAGCGGGGGGGGGAGAGCGGGAGCGGGTCACACGTCACGTGCGCCCGCTCATTAGATATGCACTGCATCCCCCTGTCGATCAGCGGCAGTAGGAGCAGTGCATTATGTATATGGGCCCCCTCCTGCTGGCACACTACCCCCCAGCCGGTGTTCTGAGGCCCCCCCTGCTGCTGCTGCTCACATCTTACCCTCCAGGGTCTTCTGGCAGCAGCCAGCGCGTCGGTTCTCCGTCCTGAGCTGTCTCCCGGATCATGATCAGGGAGACAGATGAGGACGGAGAACCGACGCGCTGGCTGCTGCAAGAAGACCCTGGAGGGTAAGATGTGAGCAGTAGCAGCAGGGGGGGCCTCAGAACACCGGCTGGGGGTAGTGTGCCAGCAGGAGGGGGCCTGTATGCCACACTGGCTGGGGGCTGTATGCCACACTAGCTGGGGGCTGTATGCCACACTGGCTGGGGGCTGTATACCATACTGCTGGGGCATGTATACCCTGTGTACCACACTGCTGGGTGCTGTATACCTGTGCTGGGGGCTGCATTCCGGGGTGGTGGTCTGCTGCATTTCCCACCCTCGACTTATACATGAGTATATACGGGGTGGGTGTGTGTGTGTGTATGTGAGTAGGCTGGGGCTGCCAATATAAGACCCCCTTCCCCCGAAAGTAAGACAGGGGGCCACTTTTGGCCCCCAAAAAAATGTAAGACAGGGTCTTACTTTCGGGAAAACACGGTATGTGTGGATCTGATGAGGGTGTGTTTTAATGTAGTTAGTAAGCCCATGTGTGCCATTTGTAATGACAGACCTTGACATATTTCGCTGCAGTGGCCCAAAATACATATATCACCAGGCCTGTCCTGCATGCCCCATGTATGGACACATGTTAAGGCCAATAATGATTTTGCATAGCCAGGCTGACTACCAGAACACATGTAATTAGTGTTGCTGGACATGGACTGGACACACAGAGTAGGGTGTCACCTGTATTGGCCATGTCTTTGTTTGCATGACACAATTGTTTTTTTTTTTTTGACAGATGGCTGAGTATCACGATTTTGTGACACAGCTCCTCACCATGTACCAGGAACACGAATGCCTGTGGCGGGTGTTGCTGCCTGCTTATCACGACCAGGCAGCAAGGGCTGCGGCCTACAGGCCGCTGGTAGAGCTGACTAACCGGCTTCAACACCATAAGATCTGGACAGCGGCCCTGGTTGCGGATAAGATCAAAAGCCTGCGCACCGTGTTCACCAAGACACAAAAAGTGGCTTGAGGCCTGGTCCGGGGCTGGAGCTGAGAAGGTCTGTAGGCCAAGTCTTTGGTACTATGACCTCCTCACCTTCACCCTGGGCCAGGAGGGGCCTCGGGGAACACAGTGCAGCAGGCGCTGCCCGCAGCCAGCTGTGACCGCAGCCCAAGACCCTTCCCCATCACAGGAGGTGGGTAATTGTGTGATATATCTACCCAGCTTGTTCTTTGCACTGATGTGGGGTTTGCAGCACATGTGGTAGTCACCATTGTGCTTTTCCTGCACCAATCATGTTCACTGTTCTTTTCTATGTGTTTTTTGGTCTCTGCTATCACAGATTGTTTTGTGTTATTTGTGGGCACTTTACATATCAATGTGGACCCTCAGGTGAGTATACTGCACTGGTCTACTTCTTTGGATTTTTCTTCTCAAAACTCTGCTCTTGTGGCTTTTGGTGTTAGCCTTGATGAGATTGGCTCTATGTTGTCTTGGGTGTTTGGTTGTGGTATTAGTTTCAATTACATAGGGACATGTGGCTGATGTTTTTGTTCTTTTTGTTTATTTTTCAGGCCCCTCGGGAGCCTCGCTCCCTCAACATCTGCGGGAGAACCAGTGCCTGAGCCCAGTGGTGGGGGGCCGGGCCCAGGGCCCAGCTCTGGAGTCCGACGTGGAAGACCACCTGCCCCACCCAACACAGAGCTGGGTACCTGGGCGAAACGGGTCCTCCTAGATTGAGAGAGGACCCCTGGCTCTGGGATCGGGTACGTCGCCAGCAAGATGCTGGCCCACATGGAGCCAGAGCAGCATGACATCGCCGAGCGGGCCATCTTTTGTGTCCTGGAGGCGGGCATTGATGGGTCCCTGCGATGGGGGGCGTCTTGGACATTCCCCCGGAAGACCACCCCTGGGCCCACTGTGCCCGCAAGACGCATGGTGAGGAGGCGGCAAAATCGTGATACTCCACCTCCCCCCAGAAGACAGCCCAGCAAAGCTGGGCCATCACATGGCTACTGGGTTTATGAGGAGGAGGGGGAAGCCCCATTATCTGAGCCAGCAGAGGAGGAGGACGAACAAGGGCACTACTAGCCAATGCACTAGCTTGGCCGACAGAGACACATGTTGGATGGGCAGGTGTGCCCCCTTTTTATTTTAAAAACTAGCTGTAGTACCCGGCTACGCCCAGGTTAATAAATAACTGATGTTAGCTATAACAAAATAGAATTTGAATATGTCATATTAATGACCTGTAAGAAAATAGAAGCTGAGCTGTGATTGATCGCTATCGGTAGCCTAATAAATCTCCAGCCAACAGTAAACCCTGCCCCTCGCCGGGCAGTATATGTTACCTCACACATATACATAACAGACAGCTCATGTGACTGACATCTGCCTTAATTCCCTATATGGCACATGTGTTGCACATTGGCTGTTTTTAATCAGATGTTTATGTTTGAAAATTAAAGATAGCACACGTATGAGGCGAGTTGTGTGAGGTGATTTGTGCACATCTGTGTCTGTCTGTGTGGTGTGTGGGTCCCTGGGGTGTGTGTATGTGTGTGTCCCTGTGGGGTGAGTGCATGTGTCCCTATAGGGTGTGTATGTGTGTGTGTCCCTTTGGGCGGGTCTGTGTGGTGTGTGTGTGTGTGTATCTGTGTTGTGTGTGTCTCTTTGTGGTGTGTATGTGTGTCCCTGTGTGGTGAGCGCATGTGTCCCTATAGGGTGTGTATGTGTGTGTGTCTCTGTGGGGGGGTTGTCTATGTGGGGTGTGTCTCTGTGTTGTGTGTGTCTCTTTGTGGTGTGTGTGTTCCCTGTGGGGTGAGTGCATGTGTCCCTATAGGGTGTGTGTGTCCCTGTGGGGGGGTCTGTGTGGTGTGTCTCTTTGTGGTGTGTGTGTCCCTGTGGGGTGAGTGCATGTGTCCCTATAGGGTGGCTATGTGTGTGTGTCCCTGTGGGGGGTCTGTGTGGTGTGTGTGTCTGTGTTGTGTGTGTCTCTTTGTGGTGTGTGTGTGTCCCTGTGGGGTGAGTGCATGTGTCGCTATAGGGTGTGTGTGTGTCCCCGTGGGGGGGTGTGGGGCGTTTCTGTGTTGTGTGTTTCTCTTTGTGGTGTGTGTGTGTGTGTTTGTTTGGGTGCGTGGTGAGTATCCAATGTTGGGGCTGCACCTTAGCGACTGTACACTTGCTGTTACTCTTTGTGTGCGTGTGGTGTGTATACATGTCCCCGTGCGTGGTGAATATCTCATGTTGGGGCCCCACCTTAGTGACTATATGCTGGTATGTGCTGTTAGTCTTTGGCGCTATCATTAAGCCCCTCTCATTCACAACTGTCAACTGGTGACTGTCACTTTTTCCCCATTATGTAGATAGGGGCTAATTTGTTTGGTGAATTGGAATGCGAGGCGTTAAAATTTCGCCTCACAAGATAGCCTATGATGCTCCCGGGGTCCAGACGTGTGACTGTGCAAAATTTTGTGGCTATAGCTGACAGCTGTTGATTTTCCTCCAACACTTTTCCATTCACTTTTTCCCCATTATGTAGATAGGGCCAAAATTGTTTGGTGAACTGGAACGCGCAGGGTTAAAATTTCGCCTCACAACATAGCCTATGACGCTCTCGGGGTCCAGACGTGTGACTGTGCAAAATTTTGTGGCTGTAGTTGCGACGGTGTAGATGCCAATCCCGGATATACATACATACATACACACATACTGTACATACATACACACATGCATACACACACACATTCAGCTTTATTTATTAGATGTATCTAAGGAAAAAAAAAAAACAACACAAAATAAAACCTTAATTTAGCCACAACTCTGTCCATATCTGTGTCACGTTCACCAGTATGTTTGTGTGTGTGTGTGTTTGGTACTGTCGGTGTCATGTAGTAGACATTGATGTCATATAGGGATGCATGGCGGTTGTAATGGTCCAGTATAGTGACATGTTTGCAATATTACACCATAAACCTACCTCTAGATAAACCGTGGCCCAGTGTGGTTGGTGAACTGTAACCTCACAAATGTTACCCTGTGTGTGTTACATCAACGGATGACACAAGATGTAGCTAGCCAGAATTTTATTAAAGAGCAACGTTTTTAAAGAACAGTGCCAACAAAATCAAAAAGCCTTTGTCAGGTTAGGAGTAGCCAAGACACACTACCCACTTTCCCAATGTGGGACACTATAAGAAAAAAGGCCAACGTGGCCTAAAAAACTAAGGTGCCAACATGGCAACAGGGAAAAAAACAAGGGTCCAACATGAACCACAGTGATTAGGGGAGTCTGGTCCCATTATTGGGTGGGGAGTGATGGATTAGGGGCCTTGTCGGACTGGGCTGTTTGGAGGGCGTGTATCATGGCACCCAAGCTGGCAAGGTGTTGCTGCCCTTTTTGGTGTGTCCTCTCCATGTGCTGCTGTGCCTCCTGGTGAGCCAGCAGCAGCTCCTCAATGGTTGGTACACCTGTATGTGAAAGAAGGACATTAGTGAGTTTTCTGTGTAGGGGTGGGTGGGTGTTTGAGGGACTTGTTAGTGATTATACGTTCGCAGCACATCACCATCTCTGGTGCCATCTTTAGGAGATGGAAATGGACTGACAGCCCAGCCTGCAGCACGGGCTTGTACTCCTTCATCAAAAAAAAAACACACAAAAGTCAGGACTCACAATAAGTACATTAGCAAGCTGGTAGGCCTTAGCAGACACCACCATACACTGAATCAGCAGGCTCACGGTGAGGGTCTGTTCCCAACCAGACTCCAGGCCTCAGCCGGGCGCTTGAGATGCTGAGGTGGGGTGGTGCTCCCAGGGCTGGCTGCAGCAAAGTCTTATGGGTTTGGTGTAGAGTGAGTGGCTGGGCCCTCTGGGGCAGGGGCTGCTGGAGTCCCTGCTGGGGAGGGAGTGGCGGGGCCCTCCAGGGCGGGCTGCTGGAGTCCCAGGTGGGGAGGGAGTGGCTGGGTCCTCCGGGGCCGGGACTGCTGGAGTCCCGGGTGAGGAGGGAGTGGCTCGGCCCTCCGGGGCCAGGGCTGCTGGAGTTCTGGGTGGGGAGGGAGTGACTGGGCCTTCCGAGGAAGGTGGTGGGGGTGTCCCGGGTGCCGTTGAGGACTGTTGAACGTCCCCAGACACGGAGTCCTCCTCATCTGTAATATCAAAAATGATAACAGAGCAATTTTAGAAAAGGAACACAACATAGGGAAAACACCTTGTGTGTATGTATGAATGTCATGACGGCGTGAATGGTACGGTAAAAGGTTATTGTCGGCGCCTACCCTATGGTGAGGGCCCACTCTGATTTCAGACATGAGTCCAACACCAGTACCATATATTTTGAATGCTAGATAACCCTTGACTTAGCATGGTAGGTATTTGAAACTTGAACACAAGAGCAGCCAGTAAGCATCAGGTGTTCGCACCATGGGGGCCAACACATAGCGTTGAGATTGTATTCAGTGTTCTGTATTGTGATCAATGTGTAGCCAAATTGTATGTGTCACAGGTCACACATATGTGTTGCAAGGTGTCATGTGGGTGTGGAACTTCACATTAATATGTTGGTGTCACCTTTGCAGTCAGGACACAACTATTTTTGCCACCACACAGGTCAAGGACCAGTATAGCCATGACCATTTGGATGACAAATGAGTGTTTTGTACACCTTCATGTTGCAGTGTAACCAACATGCAGATGCACATTGGTGACAGCTCCACATGGTGGCTTAGGCAACATTATGTGGCATGGCACAATACCACATGCTGTTTGTGTAGTGTTTGGAGTATTTAGCTTACCATGTGTGTGTTTGGCATTGCCACATACTCACCACGCTGCCTGGCAATCCTGGCACGAAGATCCACAATGCGCCCTGGTGACTTGTGCTTCAGGTCTGCTATCTTCTGGATCTGCTTGCAGAACCTCTCCACCCCCATTTTGTGGAGCAGGGCCCGCTGGATTCTCCGGAGTATGCTGCGCTTGTGCAGCCGTTGGTGCCGGTGATGCTGGTCACACCAGTAATCATGGCGGTCACATAGGTCTATGAGGAGCATTAGCTCCGCCAGACACCATGTGGCAGCGCGCTGTGCGGCGGCCATGACTGTTCTCCTATGTGCAGGGGAGGGGCAGGCACCTGGCAGGCAGGGAGTAACCAAAACAAACGTCATGACGTCACCACACACACTGGCGCCGCCAAACAACATTGAGGACGCTAACAAGGTAGCGGTCCGCGAAGCGGGTGTAGCGTAATATAGCCAGCAGCGTCACCAAATTCACAACCGATTGTAGTGCGTTGCCCGTGGCACCCATGTGCGATGTGTAGGCCAACATCTGCACTGTCATGTGTGGCAGTATGGTGGACACAGTGAAACTTCCAAAACACGCGCCCAGTATAACTTGTGCTATTGAATGCGCGCGTAATTGGACTGATGTAGTGGATGGTTGTGTAGGTGAAGATGTGTGTGGTGCTGAAGTGACAGCTCTTCAAATATGGTGCCCTGTGAAGAGACAGCCAATGGAAACACAGTAGCCACCACCAATCATCGCTGACGGGGCGCGGACTCCATCACACTGTGGCACGCTTACGGGAAATCAATAGGCGACGCATATTCCATCACTATCGCCCGTTCACATGCCAAAAGCCGGGAATGTCTCCTTCATGATTGCCTCTGATTTTGGAGCAGTGCTGTGAAATTGGAACCAGGCGACAACTTTTTTATCGCTGCAAAAATCCCACAACTGCAAGGCAATTTAACAGCGATGGTGCATATCGCCGGTCAGATTCCTCGGCATATAAAGGTACTCTAAGGCTACCAGCCAATCCTCATGTTCTACCCTGAACAGGATTTCCTTTTCTTCCTTGCGCCTGGCAACCCAATTGTAACAGTTCCAGCTACATATGAAAAATAGGCCTCATCCTGTTAAAGTCAATCTGGCAATCTGTCTAACAAGGCACATAGTATATCCTAGAATCTGTTTTCAAACATAACGAAGGGGCTATGATTACTACAGCACCAAGCGACAGGATTCATCCTATACTATTATTAAATCTCATCCCTCTTCATTCTGCCTTCCAATTGTCTTCCTGACGAAGGCTTGTGCCTGAGCCGAAACATCGTTTTTTTTGGAAACCACACACTTTGCACTGAAATTAAAAACCTGAAAAGTAACTACCATTTTCCTCTTTATTTTATCACGCGATGTGTGCCAGGGCTAATACTTTATACTGTTTGACTCTTTTCCCTTGAGCACCTAATTAGTGGTTGAGCTTGGTGCTATACTTCTAACAACCATCTGGACGGCCATCAATGTGTGGCCGCTGCAGATCCCTGTGATTAGAAATGTTCCAGGGGTTTAGGAGACTGGTATATCATCCGCGCTGACCATGATAATGAACACCAGAGTTATAAGAAGATCCTTTATTCCACTTCCCAACCACAGCTCGCTCTTCTCACAGTGACACATCACTGACCACACACAGCAGGATTGCAGGAGCATGGCACCACTTATCTGACTGAAACCCTGATGAAGTAGCCTGCGTGCTACGAAACGCGTGGGCAAGGTGGTGGTGAAGTTGAATTAAGGATCTTCCTATAACTCTGGTGTTCGTCATCGTGGTTAGCGCGGATGATATACCCGTCTCCTAAACCCCTGTAGCATTAGTTCAGCAGAGGATATGCAGTCATGGCGGAAAGGAGTTGACTCCCTTGAAATTGTTTCAGAAAATTTTAAATTTCTCCCAGAAAATTATTGCAATGATCTGTTTTGTCATACACGTTTGCTTCCTTTGTTTATATTGGAAAAACACAAACAAAAACTGAGAAAAAAAAGTAAAATTGTACATAATTTCACACAAAACCCCCCAAAAATAGGAAGAACCAAATTGTTACCATCTGTCCAAAATTGTGGGTAAACAAATTTGTGTCAAGCATGTGATACCTGTTCATACTCACCTGTGGCAAGTAACAGGTGTGGGCAATATGAAAATCACACCTGAAACCAGATAAAAAGGGGAGTTGACTAAATCTTTGCATTGTGCATGTGGGTGTGCCACACTAAACATAGAGAACAGAGAGAGGAGAAGATAACTGTCTGAGGACTTGAGAACCAAAATTGCTCAAAAATATTAACAATATGAAGGTTAAAAGTCTATATGCAGAGATCTTGATATTTCTTTGTTCCATATTGTGCAACATAATTAAGAGGTTTACAACCCATGGCACTGTAGCTAATCTCCCTGGTCATGGATGGCAGAGAAAAATTGTTAAAAGGTTGCAACACAGGATAGTTCGGATGAAGGATAAGCAGCTTCAATCAAGTTCAAAAGATATTCCAGCTGGTGCATCAGTGTCATCACAAACTATCCACCAACATTTGACTGTCTTGGTGCTTCTTGAAGTATGTTTTGGGTCATTGCCCTCTTGGAAGACCTACTACCTACGATACAAACTCAACTTTCTGACAGTGGGCTCTACGTTGTGACCCATTATTCTTTGGTTACCTTTAGATTTCATGATATCTTGCACACAGTAAAGAAAGCCAGTGTCAGTGGCAATAAATCATCCCCGAAACATGTTTGATCCTTCACTATATTTAACTGTAGATGCTGTGTTACTTTCTCTGTAGGTATCATTGTGTTTTAGAATGATGCGCTTTACTAAAAAATCCCTTCTTGGTCCCATCTGTCCACAAGACGCTTGCCCAGAAGGGTTTTGACTTACCCACATACATGCTGGCAAACTGCAGTCTAGCTTTTTTATGTCTTTGTATCAGCAGTGGGGTACCCTGAAACTGATAAAAGATTATGTCAATACATAGAACATGTGCACAGCATTGTGTTTTGACATGTAAATTTAATGGGGTGCTTTGTGCATTTTTTTAGGCAGATTCCAGGCAGAATCTGTGAATCTGCCTGAATATTATGCCAGGTGCATATACATTTAAAAGCTTTTGGCCTTCCATAAAAGCTAGGGTGGAATTATGCCTGTATATTTATGCCAGATTTATATTTATGCCAGATTTCAGATCAATAGAATATAATAATAATTTAGATGAGGTACAACTGGTAAGAACTCCCAGATAGGACAAGTTCTGTTGTTGCTATTTAAAAAAGAAAGTCATGAGACCTGACTTCTCCAGATTGAGAGCAAGACAAGATCAAAGTATAATGAGAAATGAGCTATTCTTGAGTCCCATTCTGCTTCATCTTCATGCTTTTTCTACAAAATTCAACCTTCGCACTACACAGTAGAAAGCGTGGGTAGCTTTTTCCTAATACCTAGATCAGGGGTCTCAAACATGCGGCCCGAGGGCCGCATGCGGCCCCTGGGGCATCACTATGCGGCCCGCGGCACCTTGGACAACTTAATGATGCATCGCCCCAGTGCAGTTGGCCGCTGCAGTCCTCGCTGTGTTATGACTTCCGGCCACAGCACTAACGAGCTTTTCTGCACAGCAAGATCAATGCAAGCCATCAGCCAATGAGAGGCCTGCAGCTGATGGCGGCGTATGACTTCACCTGTGGGCCTCTGGCTGTCAGATTGCATTGATCTTGCAGAGCAACAGAGCTTGTCTGAGTGGCGGCTGAAGAAAGTATTAGCACAGAGGAGGTCGGACGTCAGCACAACGTGGCGACCACCTGCACTGGAGTGATGCATCGTTAAAGTGAGAAAAGTGTTAAGGTACTGTCACACGTGGCAATATTGCTTGCAATTTCACTGGCAATTTGCTGGTTGCAGTGAAATCATGGACACATTGTTACATTTGTACACGGCAACAAAATGGAACAATGTGTCCATGATTTCACTGCAACCAGCAAATTGCCAGTGAAATTGCAAGCAAAATTGCCGTGTGTGATGGTACCTTAAGTGTGTTTGAGTGTGTGAGTGTGTATGTAGTGTGTGTGTGAGTGTGAATGTGTGTGGGACTGTGTCATGATATGTGTATAAGAAAGTGTGTGTGAGGGTGTGTGTGAGTGTCTGTGTGTATGGGAGTGTGTGAGAGTGTGTAAATGTGTGTGGGTATGTGTGGGTGTGTATTTGAGGGTGTGTTTGAGGGTGTGTGTAGATCAGGATGGGGGACATCACTAGAAAAGGGGATCAGGATGAAGGACATCACTACAAAAGGGGATCAGGATGGGGAACATCACTACAAAAGTGAACCAGGATGCGGGACATCACTATTAAAGAGGATTGGGATGGGGGACAACACTACTAAGGGGGATCGGGATGGGGGACATCACTAGAAAAAGGGATCGGGATAGGGGACATCACTACAAAAGGGAACCAGGATGCAGGACATCACTACTAAAGGGAATCGGGATGGGGACAACACTACTAAGGGGGATCTGGATGGGGACAACACTACTAAGGGGGATCGGGATGGGGGACATCACTGCAAAAGGGAACCAAGATGAGGGTCATCACTACTAAAGGGGATCAGGATGGGGGACATCACTAGAAAAGGGGATTGGGATGGGGACATCACTAGAAAAGGGGATCAGGATGGGGACAGTACTACATAATGAGGACCAGGATGTACTGTAGACATTACTACAATATTGGGACCGGACATTACTGCAAGAAGGGGATCAGGATTTGTACTTTACTACATTGAGCAAAAAATTCTGGTATTACTAAAAATATCACTTAGTCCTAAAAGGGATGCGGCCCCCGATATAAGTTTTTGTTATCTGTGCGGCCCACCAACCCAGCCGAGTTTGAGACCCCTGACCTAGATCATCATAATTTATGTCCTTTTAAGAGTATTGTGAAATAAAAAATAGAATTGTAAAATTGTTTTCATGTCCGTCTTTTAACTAAACATTTTGTCTTTTACAATAGTTCAACGATGAGAAAAGGTTAATGGTCTTCCATCAGAACCTGCAGGATATTATTGAGGATCAGCTGAGCCTTGCATCCATACACTACATGAGATCCCATTACCAGGAAGCTATAGATATCTACAAGAGAATATTATTAGAAAACAGGTAATAACTGGAGCCCAAGTATTTCATACTCATATTGATAATACTAACAGTAGCTAGAGTTGGACGATTTATGACTTGAAATCTACTCACATTTTACAAAAATACATATTTTCAAGGATGCAGATTTTATGCAATTTGCTCCACGTAATTTCAGCAAATTGGCTGACGGCTGGCTGTCATTTTGCTGAACTGTTGCAAGTGGCAAACTGACATGTCAGAATTTCTGATCATTGTTAGCTCTAGTTGAGACAACCACTAATCCCTAAAACATAGATGCAGAAAAGCTTTGCTGAATGCTGTGCCCTATTACCTATGATCCACTTTTTTGTCCTCCTGGACTAATTTTTCACTCTCAATTCTTGTGCAAAAATCTGTATTCAGCAAAGACAAATATTGTCATTACTAAGGTAAAATATGACAGCTGGCGTGCATAAAATTCTATGGAGAGGGGAGGAAGGAGAAAAGCAGGTACAGACATTCTGCTACAAGTTCTCCTGAAACAGCAATTACATTTTAACCCCTTCATGACCTTTGATGTAAGGTTATGTCATGGTTTGATAGAGGTTCACTACCTATGATATAAACTTACGCCACTGCGAGCACTCCCTCTCCCATCGTAATCACAGGGGCCTGATCCTTGCCAGCAACGGTGACCTGTTAGACCATGCCAGCAGCATGATCTAAGAGCATTCTGTTAGTAACACCGACAAATGTAATGTTCCAGAAAATATTACAAATAAAAACATCCTGCAAAAAACAAACCCTCAAATGACTCTGTCAGTGGAAAAATAAAAAAGCTATATCTCTTACAATATAGCGATGCAAAAATGATTATTTTTTCTCTTAAATTGTTTTTATTGTGTAAAAATGGCAAAACATAAAAAAGTATCTACAGTTGTGCTCAAAAGTTTTCATACTTCAGCAGATTTTTTGCTTTCTTGGCCTTTTTTCAGAGAATATGAATTTGAACACAAATACTTTTTTCCACTCCTGGTTGGTGGTTGGGTGAAGCCATTTATTGGCAAACTACTGTGTTTTCTCTTTTTAAGTCATAATGACAACAAAAAACATCCAAATGACCCTGAAAAGAAGTTTACATACCCCAGTTCTTAATACCATACAGTTAGGGCCAGAAATATTTGGACAGTGACACAATTTTCGCGAGTTGGGCTCTGCATGCCACCACTTTGGATTTGAAATGAAACCTCTACAACAGAATTCAAGTGCAGATTGTAACGTTTAATTTGAAGGGGTTGAACAAAAATATCTGATAGAAAATGTAGGAATTGTACACATTTCTTTACAAACACGATGTTATTGACTTTAATGGGTCTGATGTCCTTCTCTTGTCTGACCTCTCACGCTTCACCCTGGCTAAACGGAGGGCTCTGCGCCCCCTCCTGGAGGTGTTGCGTGAAAATGAGATCCCCTACAGCTGGGGTTATCCATTTCAATTACAAGTACGCAGTGACAAAGGACTGATAATTTTGAGATGCCCGTCAGATCTCCAGAACTTCACCGCTGAACTGGGCCTACCCATGGTCACACTGGGAGACTGGCCTCGCCTTACTGCGTCTGACCTATGGGGCCCACGCCGTACTGGAGGACCCCCCGCCGGGTCGCTGAGAAAGAAGAAATGGGGCTCCCGCCGTAGACGTGCCTCCGTTACTCATGCTGATGACACTTGATCACCTAATTCAGACCTTATGATCACTACTGCCCTTTTTCTCTTTTTGCTTTCTTGCCGCCTACATTGTCCCTCAATGTTGCCGGGCTCCCACGGGGGGCTTGGTCGTGACTTTGCTTTAGTCTGTTTATTATGGATGGATTAGAGCCGAATGTTTCGTAGTGGTGACATTTCTATTTATGAATGTCCACCTACTTCAATTGACTCCTTATGTACTGTGCTCAACTTTTGCACTACCGCATTAATGTGCTAATGTTATTCTATGTTGGCTAACGCCGCTCTTTCTCCTGAAATGTGACTTTTGATGATACCCCTTCGGGGGCTTGTTGTGACTCTGCTGATTTCGACAAATGTACTTGGCCCATGATCCGCTGTTATGTTCGTTAACAATGTTTATGTTACCAGGGTCATGGGCCTATTGGGTAGAGTTGGATTTTTTCTTTTTTGCTGCAGGGGTTCGGCTGGTTGCTCTCTGCTCAATCACCTCCCCACTATGGTGTGTCTCTGACACTACTTCTCAGAGTTTTCTCTGATATTGTCCTGTACCCTTGAGGCCTAGTGGCTTCCTGGTTTTTCTCTTTCTTTTTGGTCGGAACCCTGTCTTCCGGCTGAACTACTCTCTTTCCTTGGTGCTTTACTTTCTCTGTTTCCATCTCTCCCCACTTCCCACCCCTCCCACTCTTTTCCGACCCGATTGTACCACCCGCAGGCCCGATAGTTCCTATGGCATCCCTACAACTCTGCTCGCTTAATGTCAGGGGGTTTAATGTCCCAGAAAAGCGATCGAAGGTTTTATACGGTATGCATAGGAAACGGGTTGACATACTTCTGCTGCAGGAGACACATTTCCGATCAGACAGAATCCCTAAGCTTAACCATAGATACTACACACAGTGGTTCCATGGAAGTAACTCTGACTCCAAGTCTAAAGGAGTCAGCATTGCATTGCACAAGTCTTTACAGGCTCAGGTAGTTGCCTCTAAAGCTGATTCTAATGGTCGATTTGTGTTTTTGAAGCTTAAAATTGCCCATGATTTGTTCACCATAGCTAACATTTATCTTCCCAATCAAGACCAGGTCCAAGCGTGAAGAAAGTACCTACAGGACCTCTCGGCCTTTGCGGAAGGCTGTGATTATGGGAGGGGACTTCAATATGGTGTTGGACCGCGCTGTGGATTCCTCTTCGGGCAGGTCGGTGGTGTCCCTCTCACAGCTGGAGAGATTACAGCGGGCCCTGACAGACTCAAGGTTGGTAGATGTATGGAGGTTACTACACCCCACTACCCGGATTATACCTACTTCTCCACAGTTCATAATTCCTATAGTAGATTGGATTATTTTTTGGTCAGCCACGGGCTCCTGTCTCTTGACCCAAAGTCTGACATCGACACGATGTTGTGGTCAGACCATGCCCCAGTTTTGCTCTCCCTTCGGGTGCCGAGCCTTTCTCCGAGAGAATGGACCTGGTCCTTAAACCCTGGTCTCCTTGGAGATCTAACGTGTCAGGCGGCCATGCGAACAGCAATCTCTGACTTTCTAGATTTTCACAAACATGACCCCACGGCCATCCCATACCAATGGGAGGCTTTGAAAGGAGTTATACGGGGAGTATTCATACAACAGGGGGCCCGGCTGAAGAGAGAGAGGGAGACTAACATTGTGGGTTTGTTGACTCGTATCCAAACTCTGGAGTTGGATCATAAACGGACTAGAGATACTGGGGTGCTGGCTGATCTCCTCCGGGCACGCTGTGAGTTGAGTGCCTTGTTGGACACGACGTTAGCACGACAGAGGGACCGCTTTCATAAATTTCTGTACAAGTACTCTGATAAACCCGGGAGAGCTCTGGCTAGGTTTTTGCACCCCCGTGCCCCCACCACTTATATCCCTACCATAAGGTCTGCTGCGGGTGAACTGGTCCATTTTCCAGAGGAGATTGTGGACTCATTCAGAGCATATTATGACTCTCTCTACAATTTAAGCGGCCCGTTGTCTGATATGTCCCCTTCCGAGTTTCAAGCACGGGTGGACGACTACATCCGGGATACTGAGCTCCCGCCTATGTCGGTGGAGGAGTCTGAGGCCCTGGAGAGTCTCCTCTCGGAACAGGAGGTTTTAGACACAATAAAATCTTTGGCTAATGGTAAAAGCCCTGGTCCTGACGGATTCTCCGCCGCCTTCTATAAGTTATATGCGAATTCCCTGGTCCCCTTCATGACCAAACTGTTTAACTCATCTCGGCCAGCTGCCCCTTTGCCCCCCCAAACGCTGATGGCCACAATCACCGTGATTCCTAAACCGGGAAAAGATCCCCTATTATGTGCAAGCTATAGGCACATATCCCTCATTAATGTGGATGTGAAGATGTTCGCGAAAGTGTTAGCTGGTAGAATGAACCCTATTCTCCCTGGGTCCATCCATAGTGATCAGGTGGGCTTTGTGCCACACAGGGAGGCCAAGGATAACACGGTGAAGACATTGCTTCTAACTTCGTACATGCGCACGGGGAAGGTACCAGCATGCTTATTATCTATTGACGCTGAGAAGGCATTTGATCGCCTAGGCTGGACCTTTCTACGTGCCTCCCTGAAGCAACTGGGAGTGGGACCTACCATGTTAGAAAGGATTTTTGCTCTGTATCATAAGCCTACGGCCCGTCTTAGAGTGAATGGCACCCTTTCCCCGCCCATTGACATAAGAAACGGGACCCGTCAGGGTTGCCCCCTCTCTCCCTTACTTTATATCCTTGCGATGGAGCATCTGGCAGTGGCATTACGGAAGACACCTGATATTGAGGGTCTACGGATTGGCCAACATGAGTTTAAGATATCCCTGTATGCGGATGATTTATTGCTATACATTGCCAACCCGACTGTGGCTTTCCCTGTACTCCTCAGGGAGTTCCGTAGGTTCGGGGAGTTCTCAAATTTTAGAGTCAACTACTCCAAGACGGAGGCGCTCAATATCTCCCTGCCTGATGATCTAGTCTCTCGGCTCCAGGCGTCCTTCTCTTTTAAGTGGCAGACCGATGCCTTAAAATATTTAGGAATCTTAATACCCGCTGACATTAGCGCAACATATGCTCTGAACTATGTCCCGCTCCTGCAGAAAACTATCTCAGACCTTAAACGGTATAGCAGACCTCAGCTATCTTGGTTCGGTCGGGTGGGAGTGATCAAAATGGATATTTTACCCCGATTCCTCTATCTCTTTCAGACAGCTCCAATGCAGGTTCCGGATTGCTTTTTCAGGCGCCTGCAATCGGCTATCAATAGCTTTATTTGGGGTACTAGGAAACCACGGACTCGGTTCTCAGTACTAGTGAGACCCAAGACTAAAGGGGGGGTAGGCCTTCCTGATTTTAAACGTTATTATCAGGCAGTCTTGCTCTCTAGGATTGTCGACTGGAGGTTCAGTGATGCTCATAAACAGTGGGTGCTCTTGGAGAAACTTTTATCACCCTCTTCTTTATGCTGGCTGCCTTGGCTGGGGGGACCGGACGCCCACCTGTGTCGAGTTTTGCTCCACTCACACAGATTGTTTTGAAGTTTTGGGATAGATCCTATGTGAAATTACGCCTGACCTCTCGACTGAGCAGACTGAGTCCCCTTTTTGACAATCCGGCCTTTCCCCCAGCAATGAATAGGTCTACGTATCTGTGTTGGTCACGACTTGATGGGGTGGGACTGGGTCAGGTGAGGGATAAGCTTGTGGGGCTCTCCAGCGTGCGGGGGTTACGGGGCCCTGGTCTTACGACACCGCTGTCCTGGCTAGAGTTTCTGCAATTGCGAAGCTTTCTCTCCAGTGAGCCGATGGGGGCGCTGACGCCGTTTGAGTCCCTGATGCTCCCTACCGAGGGTCCCTCTCACGTGGTTTCGGTGCTCTATGGCCTGGTCTTGAATTCACTTCCCCCTACCACACTTGGATTTATGGAGGCTTGGGAGAGGGACCTGGGGATCACCTTTTCTGAGGCGGATAGTTTGAAAATCTTTACTCTTGCAAATAAGATGACAATGTCCAGTCAGGCGCAGGAGAGGAATTATAAATTACTGACACGCTGGTACAGGTGTCCCACCCTTCTCCACAGGATTAACCCCGAGATCTCGGACGCCTGCTGGAGATGTGGCTCTGCCACAGGCTCTATGCTTCATATTTGGTGGTCCTGTGGTCCCCTGTAACCCTTCTGGAACTCAGTTTTCGATGCCTTTCATTTGATGACTGGGGTCCGTCATGAACCATCTCCCCAAATGGCCCTACTGTCCCTGATACCCAGTTCGATAGTTTCTGTCAAAAAGGGGATTCTGAGATTCTGCCTAATAGCTGCCAGAGCAGTTATTCCCCGTCATTGGAGGTCCACTGAGGTCCCCTCCATGGTGGAATGGATAGCTGAAATCGATAGATTACATCGTCTGGAGTCACTGGTGGCGGGTGATGGTGATGCCGCATATGAACAGGGACGCACCTGGTTCCTCTGGCAGTCCTTCAAGGAGAGCACAGGGTTCCTTACTTGGCTGCGTACATATTCGTAATTGTCAACTCGTGGGCGTTTAAATTGCTGGGTCTCCCTTACCCCCCCCCTCTCCTTCCTTATCTCCCCTTCTCCCCTACCCCTTTTTTCTCTTTTTCTCTTTCTCTCCTCTTTTTTTATTTCCACAATTGCCTTTTCATAGGTTCTATATTCTTTATATAAGGTCCTTGTCCAGAGGTGATTCCTAAGATAGGAAACATGTACCCTTTAGGTGCTAGTGTCCTTATTGGACTACTCCTGTGCTGCGCTCTTCGGGAAGTAATGTATCTCTGTATTAAGCCCTGGACATTGTACTGGTTCTTTCTATTGTTTTTACTGTTGAAAATCTCAATAAATATATTTACTGAAAAAAAAATAAACACAAGTGACCCAGTGCCATTGAAAGCCATGCATGCCCATTCCATCACGTTGCCTCCACCATGTTTTACAGAGGATGTGGTGTGCCTTGGATCATGTGCCGTTCCCTTTCTTCTCCAAACTTTTTTCTTCCCATCATTCTGGTACAGGTTGATCTTTGTCTCATCTGTCCATAGAATACTTTTACAGAACTGAGCTGGCTTCTTGAGGTGTTTTTTCAGCAAATTTAACTCTGGCCTGTCTATTTTTGGAATTGATGAATGGTTTGCATCTAGATGTGAACCCTTTGTATTTACTGTCATGGAGTCTTCTCTTTACTGTTGACTTAGAGACAGATACACCTACTTCACTGAGAGTGTTCTGGACTTCAGTTGATGTTGTGAACGGGTTCTTCTTCACCAAATAAAGTATGCGGCGATCATCCACCACTGTTGTGATCCGTGGACGCCCAGGCCTTTTAGAGTTCCCAAGCTCACCAGTCAATTCCTTTTTTCTCAGAATGTACCCAACTGTTGATTTTGCTACTCCAAGCATGTCTGCTATCTGTCTGATGGATTTTTTCAGCCTCAGGATGTTCTGCTTCACCTCAATTGAGAGTTCCTTTGACCGCATGTTGTCTGGTCACAGCAACAGCTTCCAAATGCAAAACCACACACCTGGAATCCACCCCTGACCTTTTAACTACTTCATTGATTACAGGTTAACGAGGGAGACGCCTTCAGAGTTAATTCCAGCCCTTAGAGTCCATTGTCCAATTACTTTTGGTCCCTTGAAAAAGAGGAGGCCATGCATTACAGAGCTATGATTCCTAAACCCTTTCTCCGATTTGGATGTGGAAACTCTCATATTGCAGCTGGGAGTGTGCACTTTCAGCCCATATTATATATATAATTGTATTTCTGAACATGTTTTTGTAAACAGCTAAAATAACAAAACTTGTGTCACTGTCCAAATATTTCTGGCCCTAACTGTATATTTGCCCCCTCTAACATCAATGACAGCTTCAAGTCTTTTGTGGTAGTTGTGGGTGAGGCTTTTAATTTTTCAGATGGTAAAGCTGCTCATTCTTCTTGGCAAAAAGCCTCCATTCCGTAATTCTTGGCTTTGTTGCATGAACTGTGTGCTTGAGTTCTTCACAGAGTGCCTCAGAGATATTGAGATCATGAGATTGAACCTTCACTTTTTTCTGCTGTAGCCAATAACATGTCGACTTAGCCTTGTGTTTTGGATCGTTGTCATGTTGGAACATCCAAGTACGTCCCATGCGTAGCTCTGGGCTAATGAGTGCAAATTTGCCTCCAGTATTTGCTGATAACATGCAGCATTCATCTTTTCTTCAACTTTGATCAGGTTTCCTGTGCCTTTGTAGCTCACACATCCCCATATCATCAGCAATCCACCTCGTGCTTTACAGTAGGAATGGTGTTCCTTTCATTATAGGCCTTATTGACACCTATCTAAATGTAATGTTTATGATTGTGGCCAAAAAGTTCGATTTTGGTCTCATCAATCCAAATTACCTAGTTCCAGAAGTTTGGAAGCTTGTCTCTGTGCTGTTTGGCGTATTGTAGACAAGATACTTTGTGTGATTTGCGCAGTAATGGCTTTCTTCTGGAGACTTGACCATGCAGCCCATTTTTCTGCAAGAGTCTCCTTGTTTTGCATCTTGAAACAGACACACTGCTAGTTTTCAGTGAGTCCTGTATTTCAGCTGATGTTATTTGTGGGATTTTCCATTTGTCGATCACAGTTTGAACACTGCTGACTGGCATTATCAATTCCTCGGATATCTTTTTGAAGTAAGGTTATTCCTTGTAGGGTATATATAAAAAACAAACATGCGGCGCCAATCTAAGCGTGTTACCAATGTAACTCTCTGGTGCCCTTTTAATGAAGTTTTATGCACTCACCTCTTGCCATAAAACTTCAAGCATATGGTTTTTCCAAAGCCTCCTCACACTTTGGATATTTATCCGGGTCTGCTGCTCGCCTCGATTGATCCTGTGTTGGGTCCTGCCACGGATTCCCACAGGCATAAAGGTTCAATAGGAAGTAATCCAATTCTATGGTGGCCGCGCTCCCTGTGATATCTCATATACCTGAGGAAGGCGGTTGTCTCTGCCGAAACGCATTGTATCCTTTTTTTATATTCTCACATGTTTCGAGTAATAACGTTTTTTTGTGGACAAGAAGTTCTTAAATTCATTACCACGGGGAGCGCGGCCACCATAGAATTGGATCACTTCCTATTGAATCGGATATCTTTTTGTATTCCTTTCCTGTTTTATACAGTTCAACTATCTTTTCCCATAGATCCGTTGACAATTCTTTTGCTTTCTCCTTTATTCACAAAACGACAGTGGTTGGATGAAATTCATTAATCCACTTATAAGATTCCAGCACTCGAGTCTTTATGCTACTGAAAATGTATTTACAAATTCAATGCCATCACATCAAAGGACAAGCAATGTGTTCACCGACGCGTTTTAACAATAAATGTCTTAGTCATGTCTCAGGGGTGCCACCCTACATGATGTTTAAATACACTCCTTATTCTTACACACATGTGATGCAGATAATTAACCCCTTAAGGACCGAGTCACTTTGCAGCTTAATGACCAGACCATTTTTTGTAATTCTGACCACTCTCCCTTTATGAGGTAATATCTCTGGAACGCTTCAACGGATCCTAGCCATTCTGAGATTGTTTTTTCGTGACATATTGAGCTTCATGTTAGTATTAAATTTAGATCGATCATTTTTACGTTTATTTGTGAAAAAATCAAATATTTGGCAAAAAATTTGAAAATTTAGCAATTTTCAAATTTTTAATTTTTATTCTGCTAAACCAGAGAGTTATGTGCCACAAAATAGTTAATAAATAACATTTCCCACATGTCTACTTCACATCAGCACAATTTTGGAAGAAAAAGAAAAAATTGGTAGGATGTTATAAGGGTTCAAAGTTCATCAGCAATTATTCATTTTTCCAGCAAAATTTACAAAACCATTTTTTTAGTGACTACATCACATTTGAAGTCTCTTTGAGGGGCGTACATGACAGAAAACATCCAAAAGTGACACCATTCCAAAAGCTGCACCCCTCAAGCTACTCAAAACTACATTCAAGAATTCCAAATACAAAACCCAGGAGTCAGGCCACATCAATCAAAATTGTCAACTTTTATTAAATTATCATCAAAAGACACGGTAAAAAATGGAGATATATAAAAGTATACAGAACAGGAATAACCCACTTGGTGCAATAATCCAATATAGAGAAAGTCTACATCCTATTTCACATGCACAATGCATAGGGCTAACCAGCTCATTATCATAAGCCCCATAGTAGACATCACAACAAGACAATATACACTGGCCAGTGCCAAATATACCAAGGGGTTAAGATGTAATTACCTGTCTGTATAGACATTTGAAGTCCCTTTGAGGGGTGTACATGACAGAAAACACCCAAAAGTGACACCAATCCAAAAACTGCACCCCTCAAGCTACTCAAAACTACATTCAAGAAGATTATTAACCCTTCAGGTGCTTCACAGGAACTAAAATAAAGTTGAAGGAAAAAATGGACATTTTAATTTTTGTAACAAAAATGTTCTTTTAGCCTCAATTTTTTCATTTTCACATGGGCAACAGGATAAAATGCATCCTAAAATTTGTTGGGCAATTTCTCCTGAGTACACAGATACCTCATATAAGGTCATAAACCACTGTTTGGGCGCACGGCAGGGCTCAGAAGGGAAGGAGCGTCATTTGAATTTTAGAGCCAATTTTTCGTTCAAAAAGTGAAATGGCGCTCCTTCCCTTCTGAGCTCTGCCGTGTGCCCAAACAGTGGTTTATGACCATATACTGTATAAGGTATCGGTGTGCTCAGGAGAAATTGCCCAACAAATTTTGGGATGTATTTTATCCCTTTGCCCATGTGAAACTGAAAAAATGTAGGCAAAAAGAAATTTTTTGTGAAAAAAAGTGTTTTTTTTCATTTTTATGGATGAATTTGTGAAGCATCTGGGGTTTCAAAGTGCTCACTATGTATCTAGATACGTTCCTTAGGGGGTCTAGTTTCCAAAATGGGGTCATTTGTGGGGGAGCTCCAATGTGGAGACACATGGGGACCCTCCATACGCGACATGGTGTCCGCTAACAATTTGAATGGAAAATTAGCTCAATTTGTTAGCGGACACCATGTCGCGTTTGGAGGGTCCCTGTGTGTCTCCACATTGGAGCTCCCCCACAAGTGACCCCATTTTGGAAACTTGACCCCCAAAGGAACATATCTAGATGCATAGTGAGCACTTTAAACCCCCAGGTGTTTCACAAATTGATCCATAAAAATGAAAAAATAAACTTTTTGTGGAAAAAAAAAGTGCTTTTTCATTTTTATGGATGAATTTGTGAAGCATCTGGGGGATCAAAGTGCTCACTATGCATTTAGATACGTTCCTTAGGGGGTCTAGTTTCCAAAATGGGGTCACTTGTGGGGGAGCTCCAATGTGGAGACACACCGGGACCCTCCAAACGCGACATGGTGTCCGCTAACAATTTGAATGGATACAACTAGGCAGCTGGGGGCTGGAATCCTCAGCATGGAAAGGCCCAAGCGTTCTGGGCCCCCCATGCTGCGAATTGCAGCCCGCAGCCGCCCCAGAAAATGGCGCATTCATTGAAGCGCCATTTTCTGGCGCTGTACCCATGCTCTTCCAGTTGCCCTGGTGCCGGTGGCAAACTGGGTAATAAAGGGGTTAATGGCAGCTGGCACTAAGCCCGAGATTCATAATATAGGGCCAATGTTAGACCCGCCATTAGGAATCTCTGGTAAATAGTCAGAAAATACACACAGAGAAAAATCTTTTTATTTGAAAAAAAAACACGAACAAAATTCGGACTCCATCTTTATAATAAAGATCCGACGTAGTGCACAACGAAGGTCCCACGACGCTCGATCGCCTCTGCTCAATCCAGAGACTACAGCAAGGGATCAAGTGTCCTCTTCCTACAGTCTCGGGGGTCAGAGTTATGGTGCACTGTATGACAATGATCTGTTATACAGTGCACCATGACTATGATCCCAGAGACTATAACAAGAGGACACTTGATCCCTTGTTGCACCCATCCATCAACCTATGCCACACACGCACACAACCACGCACGCACATCCAAGCACGCACATCCACACACGCACGTCCACGCACGCACACATCCACACACGCACGCTGACATCCACGCTCGAACATCCACGCATGCTGACATACACGCACGCTGACATCCACGCATGCACACATCCACGCACGCACACATCCACGCACGCATGCTGACATCCACGCACATCCACACACACATCCACGCACACATTCATGTATGCACACATCCACGCACGCACACATCCACGCATGCACACATCCACGCACGCACACTGACATCCACGCACGCACATCCACATCCACGCACACATCCACGCATGCACATCCACGCGCGCACGCTGACATCCACGCACGCTGACATCCACGCACGCTGACATCCACGCACGCACATCCACATCCACGCACACACCACACGCACGCACACATCCACGAACATCCACGCACACATCAACGCACGCACATCCACGCACGCACGCTGACATCCATGCACGCTGACATCCATGCACGCACATCCACGCACATCCACACACACATCCACGCACGCACACATCCACGCACGCACATCCACGCACACATCCACGTACACACACATCTACGCACGCACATTCACGCACGCTGACATTCATGCACGCTGACATTACGCACGCACACATCCACGCACGCACGCTGACATCCACACACGCATATCCACGCACATCCACACACACATCCACGAATGCACATCCACGCACGCACATCCAAGCACGCACATCCACGCACGCACACATCCATCCATTCACTCATCCATCCATCCACCCATCCATCCATCCACCCACCCATCCATCCACACATCCATCTATCCATCTATCATTCATTCATTCATTCATTCATACTTACCCACCGATGAGGAGGAGGAGGATCCCCTGAGAAGAGGAGGAGCCACACCGGAGACTGCAGAGGAGGCCGACGGTGCGGGCGGGCCTGCCGGAATAGATGAGCGGGGCTGGGGGGTGAGTAGGGGCTGGGGGGTGAGTAGGAGCAGGGGGGTGGGCACGAGCAGGGGGGAGGGGCCCCTGCAACTTGACCGACGGCCGCATGAGCCCGCCGGCAGAAATACTATTGAAGGAGGAGGGCGGGGACCGGTATGGGGGGGTGCCGGCAGTACAAAGGGGGGGCTGGACACAGGGGGGGCTGGACAGCCCACAGGGGGGGCTGGACAGGACACAGGGGGGGGCTGGACGGAGCGGCAGACACAGGACACAGGGGAGCATTAGATAATGGCCGGCGGGTGCAGTGCAGCCCGCCGGCAGATAAGTATGATCGGGGGGGTGGGAGGTGAGTAGGAGCAGGGGGGTGGGTACGAGCAGGGGGCCCTGCAACTTGACCTGCGGGCGCATGAGCCCGCCGGCAGAAATACTATTGAAGGAGGAGGGCGGGGACCGGTATGGGGGGTGCCGGCCGGACAAAGGAGGGGCTGGACACAGGGGGAGCTGGACAGCACACAGGGGGGGCTGGACACAGGGGCGGTTGGACAGGACAGGACACGGGGGGGGCTGGACGGAGTGGGGACAGGACACAGGGGAGCATTAGATAATGGCCGGCGGGTGCAGTGCAGCCCGCCGGCAGATATGTATGATTGGGGGGGGAGGGGTTAACAAGGGGTTAACAAGGATCCCCACACCTCTGCCCCTGACCCTCAGCTGTCACTGACAGCTTTTAGCATTGACCTGTCACTGTTTGTTTAGAAGCAGTGACAGTTCAAAGCCATGACGAGTTTAGCCGTCATGATACGGGAACTGACATCTTTTCATGACGGCTAAACTCGTCATTGGTCGTAATGGGGTTAAAAACACACACTTGAAAGGAATATACACAGAACAAGTATATATAACATATATCCATTTAAAATCATGATACAAAGGATACTTAGAACAGAGAACAAAATTGTTGTTAGATATACAAACTATACCACAATCATTTAATATTGCCAGATAAGGTCTTGTCTTTTATTGAGACCTAGGGGTGTTCTTGTGCCCAATTTAAATATCCAGAACAATTCTAGGTCTCAATAAAAGACAAGACCTTATCTGGCAATATTAAATGATTGTGGTACAGTTTGTATATCTAACAACAATTTTGTTCTCTGTTCTAAGTATCCTTTGTATCATGATTTTAAATGGATATATGTTATATATACTTGTTCTGTGTATATTATTATTATTTATTTATTTATATAGCACCGTTCGTTCCATTGCGCTCTACATGTGTAAGGGCATAACAAGGATGAGAACATAAATAACTACGAATAAATCATACAGGTACATTAGGGCAGAGATCCTGTCCACAAGGGCTCACAGTCTATAGGGGATGGGTGGGAGACAGTAGGAGGGGGAGAGGTGAGATGGTGCAGCGGATTAGGTCTCAGTGTGGGTTATAGGCTTGAAGGAAGAGGCGGGTCTTCAGGTTTTTCTTGAAGGTTCCCAGGGTAGGGGAGTGTCTGATGTGATGTGGAAGAGAGTTCCAGAGTATGGCGGATGCACGAGAGAAGTCTTGTATGCGCATGTAGGAGGTGGAGATTCGGGGGGAGAAGAGAAGGAGTTCTTGAGAGGAGCGCAGATTGCGTGAGGGGTGGTATCGAAAAGACCAAGTCGGAGATGTATGAAGAGGACAGGTTGTGGATGGACTTGTATGTCAGGGTTTTGGTTTTGAACTTAGATCTCTGGGAAGTAGGGAGCCAGTGGAGGACTTGGCAGAGGGGGAGACGGGGGAGTAACGGGGCGACTGTTGGATGAGTCGGGCAGCGGAATTAAGGATGGTTTGGAGGGGTGCAAGGGATGAAACGGGGAGGCCGGTGAACAGGAGGTTGCAGTAGTCGAGGTGGGAGATAATTAGGGCGTGGACAAGCATTTTGGAAGTGTCATGGTCAAGGAAGGAGCGGATCCGTGAGATGTTTTTAAGCTGGAGGTGGCAGGAGGTGGCGAGGGCCTGAATGTGTGGCTTGAAGGAGAGGGCAGACTCGAGGATTACACCGAGGCACTTGGCGTGGGGGACAGGTGAGAGTGTGCAGTTGTTGACCATGATGGTTAGGCCGGGTAGGGGGGAAGAGCAACTTGGGGGGAAGATGATGAACTCAGTTTTATCCATGTTGAGTTTGAGGAAACGAGCGGAGAAGAAGGATGAGATCACGGACAGGCAGTGTGGGATTTTTGATAGCAGGGAGGTGATGTCAGGGCCGGAGAGATAGAGCCGGGTGTCATCGGCGTAGAGGTGGTATTGGAGGCCTTGGGACTCGATGAGTTGGCGTAGGCCGAGGGTGTAGATGGAGAAGAGTAAGGGTCCCAGGACTGAGATTTGATGAACTCCAACAGATAGGGGGTGGCGCGAGGAGGATGTGTGGGAGTGGGTGACGCTGAAGGTCCGGTCTGTTAGGTACGAGGAGATCCAGGAGAGGGCCAGGTCAGTGATGCCAAGGGATTTTAGAATTTGAAGCAGGAGGGAGTGGTCGACTGTGTCGAAGGCAGCAGAGAGGTCGAAGAGGAGAAGGATGGAGTAGAGTCGCTTGCTCTTGGCGGTCAGTAGGTCGTTGGTGACTTTGGTTAGTGCTGTTTCGGTGGAGTGGTGGGCACGGAAACCGGATTGCAGGCGGACAAAGAGGGAGCACGAGGAGAGATAGGAGGACAGTTCGGAGTAGACATGTTGCTCAAGCAATTTTGAGGCAAAGGGGAGGAGAGATATGGGACAATAGTTGGAGACTGTTGCGGGGTCGAGGGAGGGTTTTTTGAGGATGGGTGTGATGAGGGCATGTTTGAAGGCTGAGGGGAAGACACTGGTGGTAAGTGATATGTTGAAGAGATGGGTTAGGGTTAGCGACAGTGGTGAGGTTAGGGATGAGATGGGAGGGGAGAGGGTCGAGGGCACAAGTGGTGAGGTGTGATCGTTCTAGAAGGAAGGAGAGGCGCACTTCAGTCATGGAGGAGAAGTTACTTTTGGTCGAGGGGGGTTGGGTGATAGAGAGGGAGGGCCGAGGGGATTGGGAATCGAAGCTTTCTCAGATCTTGTCGATCTTCTGTTTAAAGAAGATGGCAAAGTCGTCGGCGGTGATGAGGAGAGAGGGAGGGGGTGCGGGGGACGGAGTAGAGCATTAAAGGTTATGAAAAGTTGCTTGGGATTGTGGGAGAGGGAGCTAATGAGAGACGAGAAGAAAGCTTGTTTTGCAGTGGTCAGTGCTGTCTTGGAGTCGATGAGGGACTGTTTGCACAAGGTGAGGTGCGTTGCAGAGTTGGATTTCTTCCATCTCTGTTCAGCTACCCTGGACGTCCGTCAAAGTTTTTTGATGCTGGCGGTGAGCCAGGGTTGTCTGTGTGCACGGGTTTTGTTGTATGAGAGAGGGGCGGTCTGGTCGAGGGCTGTGGCCTAAGTGGTGTTGTAGAGGGTGGCAGCAGCTTTAGCATCCTGAGAGGAGGCTAAGTCAGAGAGAGGGAGGAGGGACTTGGCGAGTGAGTGGAAGTTAATGAGCTTGAGGTTTCTTCGGGGGTGAGGGAGTTTCCGGAGAGGGGGGAGTGTGGCTGGGGGGGAGAGGGCGGAGAAGGTCAGCAGGTTGTGGTCGGATAAGAGGGGGGTTGAGTTTGCGAGGTCGGTGAGGGAACAAAGGAGGGTGAAGACGAGGTCTAGTGCGTGACCGTTATTGTTTGTGGCTGAGGAGGACCATTGGGAAAGGCTGAAGGAGGAAGTTAGAGAGAGGAGTCTTGAGGCAGCAGCGTGGGATTTATCAATGGGGATGTTGAAGTCGCCCATGATTATGGTGGGGATGTCGGAGGAGAGGAGGTGGAGAAGCCAGGTTGTGAAGTGGTCGAAGAAGGTGGGCGAGGATCCTGGAGGGCGGTAGATGACAGCCAGTTGGAAGTTGCAGGGGGAGAAGATACGCATGGAGAGCGCCTCGAAGGAAGGGAGGCAGAGGAGGGTGGTGTAATTGGGTTGAAGGAGCAACTGTTGGCCAGGAGTAGACCAACACCTCCGCCGCGGGAGTTGCTGTGGCGGGGGGTGTGGGAGAGGATGAGTCCGCCATAGGAGAGAGCGGCGGGGGAGGTTGTGTCGGAGGAGGTGAGCCATGTTTCGGTGATGCTAAGGAAAGAGAGTTTTTTTGATGATGAAGAGGTTGTGGATGAAGGTGAGTTTATTGCATACTGAGCGGGCATTCCAGAGTGCGCCAGAAAGGGGTATTGGGGGAGGGGAGGCTTGGGGGATGGGTGTAAGGTTGCAGGGGTTGCGGATGTTAATGGTGGGGAGTGGGCGTGGGCTAGGGGTGATTGTGGGGATGTGTTGGGGGGAGGGACCGGGATTAGGGGAGATGTCGCCAGCAAGTAGGAGGAGGAGGGAGAGGGTCAGGAGGTGGGGGCATGAGAGCTTGCGAGACGGGCAGGCATGTTTGGAACTAAAGGCTTGGGATAGGAGGAAGAGTTCAGAGGAGTGGGTGAGATGGCTAGGTAGGATGGAGGGGGAGAGTGTTATTGTGTTGTCAGGAGGAGGGACAGAGGGGGGTTGTAGGAAGTGGAGTAGAATAGGAATGAGTGTGAAGAGTAGGGACAACATTGCATGGGGGTATAGGATTCAGTGGGAGTGAGAGGTGGAGCATTTGGGTTAGGTGCAGATGGGGAGTGGTGGTGGCGGGGGCAACAGGAGGAGGAGGTGCAGCCGGGTTTGGGATGGAGGAAAGGGACAGGAGGAAAGGAGCAGCAGGAGGGGTGAGGTAGAGGCAGGGGTCTGGAGCGACAGGGAACAGGTGCAGTAGGAAGGGTGTGCAAAGCGGGTGAGTGCCAATCAAGTCCAGGCAATTGCAAATCAAATGGAGGGGTACAGAGTCCAGCAGGTGATGGAGGGTGATGCGGTATATTCCTTTCAAGTGTGTGTTTTTAATTATCTGCATCACATGTGTGTAAGAATAAGGAGTGTATTATAAGTGTTTAAACATTAGGAGTGTTTAAACATCATGTAGGGTGGCACCCCTGAGCCACGACTAAGACATTTATTGTCAAAACGCGTCGGTGAACACATTGGTTGTCCTTTGATGTGATGGCATTGAATTTGTAACTAAATTTTCAGAAGCATAAAGACTCGAGTGCTGGAATCTTATAAGTGGACTAGCTGTAGTACCCGGCTACGCCCAGGTTAATAAATAACTGATGTTAGCTATAACAAAATAGAATTTGAATATGTCATATTAATGACCTGTAAGAAAAGAGAAGCTGAGCTGTGATTGATTGCTATAGGCAGCCTAATAAATCTCCAGCCAACAGTAAACCCTCCCCCGGGCCGGGCAGTATATGTTACCTCACACATACACATAATAGACAGCTCATGTGACTGACATCTGCCTTAATTCCCTATAAGTCACGTGTTGCACATTGGCTGTTTTTAATCAGATGTTTATGTTTGGAAATTAAAGATAGCACACCTGTGCACATCTCTGTCTGTCTGTGTGGTGTGTGTGTCCCTGGGGTGTGTGTATGTGTGTGTCCCTGTGGGGTGAGTGCATGTGTCCCTATAGGGTGTGTATGTGTGTGTGTCCCTGTGGGGAAGGGGGGTCTGTGTGGTGTGTGTCTCTGTTGCGTGTGTCTCTTTGTGGTGTGAGTGTGTCCCTGTTGGGTGAGTGCATGTGTGCCTATAGGGTGTGTATGTGTGCGTGTGTCCCTGTGGGGGGGGTCTGTGTGGGGTGTGTGTCTCTGTGTTGTGTGTGTCTCTTTGTGGTGTGTGTCCCTGTGTGGTGAGTGCATGTGTCCCTATAGGGTGTGTATGTGTATGTGTGTGTGTCCCTGTGGGGGGGGTCTGTGTGGTGTGTGTCTCTGTTGTGTGTGTCTCTGTGTGGTGTGTGTGTGTCCCTGTGGGGTGAGTGCATGTGTCCCTATAGGGTGTGTATGTGTGTGTGTCCCTGTGGGAGGGTCTGTGTGGTGTGTGTGTCTGTTGTGTGTGTGTTCCTGTGGGGTGAGTGCATGTGTCCCTATAGGGTGTGTATGTGTGTGTCCCTGTGAGGGGGTGTCTGTGTGGGGTGTGTGTGTCTCTGTGTTGTGTGTGTCTCTTTGTGGTGTGTGTGTGTGTCCCTGTGCGGTGAGTGCATATGTCCCTATAGGGTGAGTGTGGCTATGTGTGTGGTGTGTTTCCCTATGGGGGGGTGTGTGTCTGTGTGGGGGGTCTGTGTGTGTGTGTGTGTTGTGGTGTCTTTTTGTGATGTGTGTGTCCCTGTGGGGTGAGTGCATTTGTCGCTATAGGGTGTGTGTGTGTCCCCTTGGGGGTGTGTGTATGTTTCCGTGTTGTGTGTGTCTCTTTGTGGTGTGTGTGTGTTTGTTCGGGTGCGTGGTGAGTATCCAATGTTGGGGCTGCACCTGAGCGACTATACACTTGCTGTTACTCTTTGTGTGCGTGTGGTGTGTATACATGTCCCCGTGCATGGTGAATATCTCATGTTGGGACCCCACCTTAGTGACTATATGCTGGTATATGCTGTTAGTCTTTGGCGCTGTCATTAAGCCCCTCTCATTCACAACTGTCAACTGGTAACTGTCACTTTTTCCCCATTATGTAGATAGGGGCAAAATTGTTTGGTGAATTGGAATGCGTGGGGTTAAAATTTCGCCTCACAACATAGCCTATGACGCTCCCGGGGTCCAGACGTGTGACTGTGCAAAATTTTGTCTTTATAGCTGACAGCTGTCGATTTTCCTCCAACACTTTTCCATTCACTTTTTCCCCATTATGTAGATAGGGGCAAAATTGTTTGGTGAACTGGAACGCGCAGGGTTAAAATTTCACCTCACAGCATAGCCTATGACGCTCTTGGGGTCCAGACGTGTGACTGTACAAAATTTTGTGGCTGTAGTTGCGACGGTGTTGATGCCAATCCCGGATATACACACATACACACACACACATTCAGCTTTATATATTTGACTAGTAAAAAGGCCCGATGCTGTCGCATCGGGAGTGTAGTGTGGGGAGTCAGGTGATGTGGGAGGGTAAGAAAGGTGAGCAGGGGCAGTGTGGGGAGGTGAAAGGGATAAAGAGCAGCAGTGTGGGGTGAGTGGGGGCATGAGCAGGGGCAGTGTGGGTGATTGTGGGGGAATAAGCAGGGGCAGTGTGGGTGATTGTGGGCAGTTGGGGGGGGTGAGAGGGGTAAGGAGTGATGAGATGGGGGGTAAGAGGAGTGAGCAGGGTCAGTGTGGGTGAGTGTGGGGTAATGAGGGGCAGTGTGGGTGATTGTGGGCAGTTGGGGGTGTGAGAGGGGTAAGGAGTGCTGACATAGGGGGGGTAAGAGAAGTGAGCAGGGGCAGTGTGGGTGAGTGGGGGGTAATCAGGGGCAGTGTGTGTGATTGTGGGCAGTTTGGGGGGGGGAGAGGGGTAAGCAGGGTGTATGGGTGAGAGGGGGTGGGGGTAAGCTGGAGCAGTGTGGGTGAGTGTGGGCAGTGTGGGTGAGTAGTGTGTAATGAGGGGCAGTGTGAGGAGTGAGTGAGGGCATGGGGGGGGGAAGAGGAGTGAGGAGGGGCAGTGTGGGTGAGATTGGAGGGCTATGGAGGGTGAGTGTGGGTGAGCAGGGGCAGTGTGGGTGATTGGGGGGTAATGAGGGGCAGTGTGGCTGGCTCTGTAACGTTAGTTGAGGAGGGGGAGGTGGTGGTAGGAGACAGCAGGCCGGCGGGCCTGCAGGCTGCAAAGAGAGTGGGGCGGCGGTGGCATGACAGGGAGGGCCGCAGCGGCGGGCAACGTGTGTGATGAAGGGGGCCGCCGATGGTGCCGGCGGCCCCTTCAGTAATAACGGTGCCCCTGGCTGCGGCGGGGGGGCGTAGAGGCGCTTACCGTGACAGCGGCGGGCGGTGGGACTGGAGGCTGGAAAGCGAGTGCGCGGGCGGCAGCAAGCGAGCGGTGGAGGCAGCAGGTTGCGGGGGGTGCGGTGACGGGAGCTTGGAGGGAGCCGCCGCCAGGCCGCGGCATGGGTGTAGTAATATGGCGGCGGTTCCGGGGTAGGCATAATCATCAGTTTAGCGCACACGCCCTTGCTCCATAGCGGCACAGTGGCCGGAAGCGCCAAACTGAGGATTATGTATAGAGATTAATGAACTGCACCTCCGTTCGAAGCCAGGACTGTTCCATGCACCGTCTGCAGCTGAGGTTCTGTTCTCTGTTGATTACATCCTGGTGAGCAGAAAACCTCCCCCTCCCCTATTCCCTAACATTCATTCCAGTGTGACTTCGAGCTCCTATTGAGTCAATAGATATGGCTGAAAGAACCTCAACCACTAATGACATGATTGTTATTACACAGTCAAACAGACTGCACGGATTTGCCTCAGTCTTTGATAATACTGGGACTACAACCAATGTGATTAACATGAGGATTTACTAGAGAATAAACTGGGAAGAGAAACACGATTATGGTGGGATTCTACCTTATTTGGGTCATATATTGCCAGAAATATGCTCCCTAGAGGTCTCCGGATCCATGAGTCCCACAGAGTGACTTTCAAAGAGAATGGGATGACACTTTATCTGCTTGTTCACTCAAACTAATGCAGATAATCAATTCCCATGAAGAAAAAAATCTGGTAAAAGTGAAAGAGGAAGTAGAGTCTCTAAAAGTCATGGTTAACCCCTTCAAGGATTCACCAGAGTACAAATCCTTGAATGAGAAAAATGCAGGAGAATTTGGACAAAATGGAAACCAAAAAGAGAAAACTTGTAAGGGATACTGATGATTATTCCAACAATCAGGTGTATACCTGGCATCAACATTGGATGACACGCTCCATTCTGCGAAAACCTGGGAATAAACGTCGCTGAACCCGCACAGTAAGTTTTGCGGATCCTGACACCTCAGTCTCTTCTACCTTTGCTACCACACTGGGAAGTACCCCAGGATCAAGCACCAGTGTGAGAAATGTGAATCAACAGGGACATAATGGACGGCCAAAAAACGGGGCAGAAGGGGAGGTAAGGCTGCTTTCACATCAGCGTTTTACGCTGATCGCGGCAGTTGCAGTGAAAAAAACGCAACTGCCGCGATTACCGCATAACGACACACTTGCGGCAAGCCCCATACAATGTCTATAGAGCTTGCGGTAAGTGTGCGGCAAGTGCGGTTTCGGCACTTGCCGCAGGTGCAGCCGCGAAAATACCGCAGTTTTTTCGCGGCCGCATGTGCAGCAAGTGCCGATACCGCACTTGCCGCACCTGCCGCAAGCCCTCATAGACATTGTATGGGGCTTGCCGCAAATGAACCGCAAGTGCGGCCGTTATGTGGTAATCGCGGCAGTTGCGGTTTTTTTCACCAGGACTGCCGCGATCAGTGCAAAACGCTGATGTGAAAGGGGCCTTAGAGATGCAGAAACCGTAAGATACAATCTGAGGTCACGGTTTTAGATTGTCCTGTAATCAAACTATCCAGTTATGTCATCTCTGATACCCAGACTGCTCTCCTGTCACGAGGTCTTGGTTTTTCACCTTGCAAAAAATTTGATGTATTCCAAACCATATTGGACATTAACAGACTTGCACGTAACATCACTTTGAGATGCCATTTCTTTGACCAAGATGATAATGTCAATTATTCCACTGAGTCTAATGATGTAGTGATTAACCCTTGTGTTCCTATGTTTAATGAATTAAAATCACTGTCTGCATTGAGATAATTGAACTGCGGGGTTAATATTACTAGTGAGAAAATTGATTTTACTGTGGGAAATCCTTATTTTAATCCTGCTAAATCCAGACCAGAAATTCTGGATAGTTTTCAAGAACTGATAGAAAAAGAATTGGGTATTCTAGATCGTAAGCAGGATGATACTAAGGACAATCTTGCCTTGTCAGAGCTTCATAGCAATAAAGATCTTGTAATAAGAACCTCTGATAAAGGTGGAACAGTGGTCCTAATGGATGCCAGATTATATCATAAAATTGTAATGGAGGACCTCTCTCTTTCTTTTAATGTTCTTTTTATTGAAAGAAAAAATTAACATACAAACAAGTGACATTTACATACAGAAAGATGCGAAAATACATAGCAGTAAGAGGCCAATACAAAATACAGTAATTGTAGATAAAACGGGTAGAAATTGGAAGGTCTGGATCACGGTTCCACAGGTAATACTTGTCTTATCAAAAGTAAATGCTTTCCTGATCCAGAACGGTAAGCACTGTATCAAGATATATTATATTAGAGGAAGTTAAAGGGGGGGTCAGGAGGAACAAAGAGGGATTATAGAAGGGGTATAAGAGGGGAAGCCTGAGTAATTTCTATTGCTTCGAATTAAGCGGGGTGCTATTACAAGGTCATCTTTCAAGGTATGCTAGATCCAAAGTCGGGTCTTTATAGCATTTATAATTTAGGTGTTAATTTATCATTGGGAAAGAGTGAGCATTTTGGCACAGGACGGTGTAGATCTGTACCGTAGCCAGGGGTCCATGTCTTCTCAAAGAGAGGAAACGATCCATAGGAAAGGGCCGCCAATTCAACTGTTCTATATATCAGATTGAATTCTCTTAAAAGTCGGGACTTGGAAGGGATGAGTGAGGTGTTCCAGTGTAGTGGTATCAGGGCCTTGGCAGCCTGCCAAAATATTGTTGGCCAATCTAGTGGTCGTGGGGTCCCCTGGTGATAGTTGCAAGTTTAGCAAAACTGTTCGCGGTGTCAGATCTACATCTCTCTCCAACACCTCATAGATCACCTTTGATACCATCCCCCAGTATTTTTGAATCACGGGGTAACTCTACCAAAGGTGTAGATACGTGCCCTTTTCCATGTTGCATCTCCAACATGCTTCCGATACCGAGGGGTTCCAAGCTTGTAATTGAAGTGGCATATGATACCATTGGGTGATCACCTTAAGCGAGTTTTCTTGTAACTTCACACATGGTGAAGAGCCGTGTGATCTCTTATAGATCTGAGCGATCTGCGGCTCTGTGAAAGAAATAGCTAAATCTTTTTCCCATAGGCCCAGATAGGCTCGCTTAATGTGAGCAGTTTCCTGTATCAAAAGCTGCTATAATTTAGATAAGGTTTGCATGGGTGGTTGGGTTTGTGTACACATTTGTTGAAAGTAGGTGAGGGATCTAGATAGGTCCGAGGTCTGTATATGTTTGATGAGATAGCTTTTCAAGCTATTGTATTGCATAAAGGAGATATTCATTAGAGGGCCTTCAGACTTAATTTCAGTTAGAGTTAGTAAGGCTCCATCCAAAAATAATTTGTCTATTGGCGTAGGTCGTGCTGTCTCAGAGTCTGTGTTGTTACCTAGCTGTGTCTTGGGTGGGGGAAGTACACGTCCAATAATGTCTTGCACCGTGAGAATAGGTGATAATGAGAGAGTCATTTTATGATAGACTTTCTTCCATGTATATAGTACTGCTTGTGTCAATTCATTTCGTGGAGTACGAGATTCATCCACTAAATCCGTCAGTAAGGCCATAGTTCTCAAAGGTTGTCGAGATAGTGAATTTTCAATCTGTAACCACAGCTTGTTAGGTGGGTCTCTGATCCAATCGACCACTCTGGAGAGCATGGTGGCTTCATAGTACTTAAAGATATCAGGAGCTCCCATGCCTCCTTTATGTCTCGGAAGGGATAGAGTAGATGTGTTGATTCACGCTCGTTTATTGCTCCAGATAAAGTTAAAGAAAAAGGTGCGGATTTTAGTAAGTATCCATATGGGGATTCTAATTGGGAGCATGTGAAATATATAGAGGAATTTGGGTAAGATTAAACTCTTCAGCAAATTTTTCCTTCCCAACCAAGACAAATTGGGCGCTCGCCAAGTTTTCACATCTGCTATTGCTCTATGTAGTAAGGGTGGTATATTCAGATCTAGTAGGTCTTTAGCTGTTCGTCCTATCTTCACTCCTAGATAAGTGATAAACTTCGGGGGCCAAGTGAATGGGTGCTCGGATTTAAATTTATCGATTTTGGCTTTGGGAATATTGACACCTAGGGCCTCGGACTTAGTCGGGTTGATTTTATAACCGGAGAGATAAACATACCGTTCAAGAATACGTAGGAAGGCAGGGATGCCCCTATCAGGGTTAGAGAGACAAACCAGTAAGTCATCAGCGAATGCAGCGGACTTGTGATGAAATTTTTGTGTCACCACACCTTCCATCTCTGTGCTCAACTGAATACTTTGTAATAACGGTTCCATTGTGAGCACAAAAAGCAGTGGCGATAAAGGGCATCCCTGCCTCGTGCCATTTTGTATCAGGAAGGGATCCGATAACAAATTATTAATGCGCAGTCTTGCCGAGGGTAAATGGTACATTTTAAAGATAACCTCTATTAGTGTCAGGGGAATGTTAAAGGCTATAAGTGTATGTCGCAGGAATGTCCAGTCCACCCTGTCGAACGCCTTCTCGGCATCTGTGCCTATTAGGACCAGTGGGGTCTTGTTTATTCTGGCGTGTTGCAGTAGATGCAGCACTCTGCTGGCATTGTCTTTCCCCTCCCTCCCTTGTACAAAGCCCGTCTGTTCCAGGGAAACTAAATGAGGGACCTCCTCCGCCAAACGTTTGGCTATCAAGCTTGCATAAATTTTTAAATCAACGTTTAGTAAGCAGATGGGTCGGTAGCTCCCACAGAGTGTCGGGTCCTTATTCTCGTTATGGATTAGTGAAATGTGTGCCTCTAAGGACTGAGGGGGGAGGGAACTGCCAGAGAGTACCGCATTACACATGTTAAGTAAATGTGGACTCAGACTCTGCATAAAAGTTTTATAATACGTTAAGGTAAAACCATCTGGTCCGGGTGACCTACCGTTGGGGTTTCTCGACAGGATGGACTGGACCTCAGATAAATCGAAAGGTTTAATTAGCTGGGTTCATTGGGCTTCATTTAGTTGTGGCAAGGACAAGGAGGTGAGGCAAGAATCAATATCTGCCGATCTTTGAATTTCTATCGCCTCCGGTTCATTAAGGTTCAATTGGTATAATTCCTTATAAAATGATAAGAAGGTTGTGGTTATTAAGTCGAAGTTTTGTGTCGACTGACCGCCTCTCAACTTCATCTTATGAATGAATGTACGTGCCTGGCGTTTTTTGATCAGCGACATCATCAACTTAGAGGCTTTATCTCCATGAACCATCAAGCGATTTTTCCAGTTGGAGTAATATTTGGCAGCTTGCCTATTTAGTATATCTTTGAGTTGTTGTCTAAGGTTAGTTAGTTGAATGAGTTTATCAGGTGAATGTGTCCGCTGGTGTTCAAGTTCTAATTTAGCAATATCTTTATAAAGTGTATCTAATTCATTCAGTCTCTTTTTGTTGAGATAAGAAGCTATTGAAATTAATTGGCCACATATTGTAGCTTTATGTGCCTCCCAGACCGTTGCTGGGTCTGTTTCAGGTGTAACATTAAAAGAGAAGTACCGTATATACTCGTGTATAAGCCGACCCGTGTATAAGCCGACCCCCCTACTTTTGCCCCCAAAACCTGGGAAAATCTATTGACTCGCGTATAAGCCGAGGGTGGACCCCAGCACAGGTATACAGCCCCCAGCAGTGGTATACAGGCCCCAGCAGTATGATATACAGCAGCCTCCAGTGGTATATACAGCAGCTCCCAGTGGTATATACAGCAGCTCCCAGTGGTATTGCAGCCCCAGTGGTGTATACAGCAGCCCCTATATACAGCAGCCCCAGTGGTATTGCAGCCCCAGTGGTATTGCAGCCCCTATATACAGCAGCCCCAGTGGTATTGCAGCCCCAGTGGTGTATACAGCAGCCCCTATATACAGCAGCCCCAGTAGTATTGCAGCCCCAGTGGTATTGCAGCCCCTATATACAGCAGCTCCCAGTGGTATTGCAGCCCCAGTGGTGTATACAGCAGCCCCTATATACAGCAGCCCCAGTAGTATTGCAGCCCCAGTGGTATTGCAGCCCCTATATACAGCAGCCCCAGTGGTATTGCAGCCCCAGTGGTGTATACAGCAGCCCCTATATACAGCAGCCCCAGTGGTATTGCAGCCCCAGTGGTGTATACAGCAGCCCCTATATACAGCAGCCCCAGTGGTATTGCAGCCCCTATATACAGCAGCCCCAGTGGTATTGCAGCCCCACTGGTGTATACAGCAGCCCCTATATACAGCAGCCCCAGTGGTAGTATACAGGCAGCCCCCGTAATTCAGGGACCCCCAGCCTCGCTCCGGTCACCTGTAAAGGAAACTATACTTATCACTGTCCGCGCCCGCTCGCAGCTGCCGACCGCGATCCTCCATCTTGCGTCTTCTTCCTGTTTCCTGTGCTCGTCGCAGGGAATGACGTCATTGCCCGCGACGAGCACAGAAACAGGAAGAAGACGCAAGATGGAGGATCGCGGTCGGCAGCTGCGAGCGGGCGCGGACAGCGGGCAGTGATAAGTATAGTTTCCTTTACAGGTGACCGGAGCGAGGCTGGGGGGGCCCTGGATTACGGGGGCTGCTGTATACCGATGTATACATCGGTATGTACCGATGTATACATCGGTATACAGCACTGACTCGCGTATAAGCCGAGGGGGGTACTTTTCAGCCCAATTTTTGGGCTGAAAAACTCGGCTTATACGCGAGTATATACGGTAATCAGATATTGCTGTCTGAATTTTAGCTCTCGTTTCAGTTGAATGCAATAAAGTTTCATTCAATCTCCAAGTTCTAAAGTTGGAGAGAGGCTTCTGTAGTTCAAGAGTTAGGGTTATCATAGAATGATCTGAGTAAAGTGCTGGGAGAATATCTGCATTTGACGTCTTTGGTAATATATATCGTGAAATGAAGATATAATCAAGTCTGTGGTAAGTTTTGTGGGGGTGAGAATAATACGTGTACGTCTTGTCCCTGGGATGTAAATATCTCCATGCATCTATCAGTTCCGCAGTCTGTAGTAAAGTCTGTATATTCAGTAAGTCTTGTTTTGAAATACTGCTCTTCCCGGACGATGTGTCTAAAGTGGGCTCAAGGGCAACATTTAATTCGCCTCCTAATAACACTGTACCTTCTTTAAATAAGTTTAATTTGTTTATAACTTTCTTGAACCACTTCAGCTGTCGGGTATTGGGTGCATATATGCTTTCCAGTGTTACCACTTTGCCTCCGATCAAGCCCTTAATAAATATGTACCTACCCTCTGTGGTGATGTGGCCCCTGGCCGGGTGCATCACACCGGTTATCAATGCAGGTCTCTGTTCACATGGGCTGGTTTTCCTGATTGTGTGTGCTGTGTGAAACCTGTCCGGTGTATAGGGGGTTAACAGCTGAAGGGTTTTCATGCCCTGAGTGAACAGCTGAGTGTGAGTGCTGAAGATCTGGGTTATTTCATGAGCCTAATGAGCGGCTGTGTCTGAACCTGTGTGGATGAGTGCTTTGCTGGGCTAAAGCTGAATTGTGCACAGGGGGTTAATCACATCTCAGGTCTGTGTGTGAGTGAAGATGTGCTGATTGACTCACTGGATTGCAGCTGTGAGAGGCAGCCTGGATAAGAACCTGCCAGGTGTCTGAGTGAGAGAGGATGATGGGAATCAGAGAAGTCCAGACCACTGCCATGTGAAGACGTGCTGGAAGTGATGGGAGCCTGCCAGCTCGATGCTAGTGCACCTGATGTGTGCATGCCAGCCAGTGTCCAGGACCGAGGACGGCTCAAGGGCCAGGTGGTCTTGTGTGTACTGAGTGACAGGGCTCCTGGTACTATTGTGGGCCCTGAGTGTGTAGCATATTGGTGTATGTAAAAATGCCATGAATGCTGTGTCATGCATGAGTCATAATGGTTTATGAAAAAGTGCCATGTGTGATGACTCGTGTGCAATAGGATGGGGAATGATCCCTGTCAGGGTGATAGACGGTGATAGCCGTCTTTAGAACCAGACTGAGGTCTGCAAGGGTCGGTGGGTGACGCCTTGATGTTCTGGGGAAAACGTATGTGAATGTCCTGTAATGTAATGTCATATGGGAATGTCATATAATGCAATGTAAGGACATGCATTTTATATGTGAAAATGGAAATAGTGTTATGGTTTATGTGTTGAAAGCGGTTTATGACAGAAATTAATAAATCCGCTGCTTATGTTACGTTGAAATGTAGTCGCTGCTGTCATTTTCCCCATGCCAAGCGGGATCCCCTGGGCGCTACCTCACATATGGTGGAGGATGCGGGCAAACCAGCCCGGTGAGGGAGGCGCATCCCGGTGGCTAAGGGCATGGTTACCCAGGGGGTGGTACAGCCAAGGGCTGTGGTGCAGTGGCACCTTGAATGGCACCTTATATGGACAGTAATGTTGGTGCACTACTATGGACTTGTGTGCTATGGACAATTATGTTGGTGCACTAAATATGGACTAGTTGCTATGGGCGACCGCACGACGCACCCCAGCATCTTGCCGGTGGCCCGGCGAGGTCACGAAGCCGTCGCACTCAAAGCATCTGGAGGCCCTTGGAGTCCCGAAGACAAAGTCGGCGTGCTCAAGGTTCCGGTGGCCTAGGTGTCACGAAGTTGCCAAGTCAGCGCCACATCCGGATTTACTACAGACTCTATGACCTGTGTGTTGAGACTGTGTTCAACCCCTCCGCACGGGCTTGAACAGAGGGGGGAGGTATGTGGTGATGTGGCCCCTGGCCGGGTGCATCACACCGGTTATCAATGCAGGTCTCTGTTCACATGGGCTGGTTTTCCTGATTGTGTGTGCTGTGTGAAACCTGTCCGGTGTATAGGGGGTTAACAGCTGAAGGGTTTTCATGCGCTGAGTGAACAGCTGAGTGTGAGTGCTGAAGATCTGGGTTATTTCATGAGCCTAATGAGCGGCTGTGTCTGAACCTGTGTGGATGAGTGCTTTGCTGGGCTAAAGCTGAATTGTGCACAGGGGGTTAATCACATCTCAGGTCTGTGTGTGAGTGAAGATGTGCTGATTGACTCACTGGATTGCAGCTGTGAGAGGCAGCCTGGATAAGAACCTGCCAGGTGTCTGAGTGAGAGAGGATGATGGGAATCAGAGAAGTCCAGACCACTGCCATGTGAAGACGTGCTGGAAGTGATGGGAGCCTGCCAGCTCGATGCTAGTGCACCTGATGTGTGCATGCCAGCCAGTGTCCAGGACCGAGGACGGCTCAAGGGCCAGGTGGTCTTGTGTGTACTGAGTGACAGGGCTCCTGGTACTATTGTGGGCCCTGAGTGTGTAGCATATTGGTGTATGTAAAAATGCCATGAATGCTGTGTCATGCATGAGTCATAATGGTTTATGAAAAAGTGCCATGTGTGATGACTCGTGTGCAATAGGATGGGGAATGATCCCTGTCAGGGTGATAGACGGTGATAGCCGTCTTTAGAACCAGACTGAGGTCTGCAAGGGTCGGTGGGTGACGCCTTGATGTTCTGGGGAAAACGTATGTGAATGTCCTGTAATGTAATGTCATATGGGAATGTCATATAATGCAATGTAAGGACATGCATTTTATATGTGAAAATGGAAATAGTGTTATGGTTTATGTGTTGAAAGCGGTTTATGACAGAAATTAATAAATCCGCTGCTTATGTTACGTTGAAATGTAGTCGCTGCTGTCATTTTCCCCATGCCAAGCGGGATCCCCTGGGGCGCTACCTCACACCTCCAAGTCAACCAAACTTTCTTGCAACGAAAAGGGAATATCTTTGGCCAGGGCGATCGCTACTCCTCTGGCTCCTTTTATAGGGGTATAAGCATGATACCATTTATCATAGAAGCATTTCTCAAAGGATGGTGATTTCTCCCTCCGAAAACGCGTCTCTTGCAAGAATAAGATATCATGTTTAGATCTTTTAGAGTGTTGCAGTGTCTGTGAGCGAGGTATGGGTGAGTTGAAGCCATGGACATTATTGGAGACAATGTGGAACAACTTACAGTTTGGTGTCATGATGTTTGATAGTCGGGTAACTCTTTCGGCTGTGGATCATCCCCTTTGCATCGGATCGGAGCAGAGCTGGAGTCAGGTAGTAGAAGTAACAGTGAGAGAGGGTCTGAGAGGTGGGATGGAAAAGGGATATATAGTGGGTAAACATAACATGTATATAGACAGCATTAAATACTAGCAATCTTGATTGCATTATAGACAAGGTCATCGATCCTCGGGTATATGGAAGTCTGCCGAGATATCGATGGGAGGGGCTGAGGGCTCTGGGAACAGAATAACCGTTTAATATATAAACTTCAAAACTTTCTAAATGAAACTAGATATAACTTCAAAAGGTTCTGGAGGCTAAAGCTATCTATTTTAACCTCTTAACGACTAATGACGAGTATACTCGTCATGAAAAGATGTCAGTTCCCGCATCATGACGAGTATACTCGTCATGGCTTTGAACTGTCACTGCTTCTAAACGAACAGTGACAGTTCAATTCTAAAAGCTGTCAGTGACAGACAAGGGTTAGGGGAAGAGGTGTGGGGACCCCTGTTAGAGGTCCCCACACTCAGAGCGATGTGATCGGTCAGTCAATCTGACCGACCGATCACATCAAGATCACGCAGGGAAATGCTGAATGTCAGCACTTCCCTGCATGATCTCTGCAGGAGCCGGGCTGTCAGCTGTGCCCGGCTCCTGCAATCATCCCCTGCTTGTGCCCTCTGATGTGCATCACCCCCCCCCCCCCCTCATCCCCCTGTCCCCCACTGTGTCTGCCCCCCCGCTCATCCCCTCCCTGCCTGCCCCCCGCTCATCCCCCTGTCCCCTGCTGTGTCTGCCCCCCCGCTCATCCCCCTGTCCCCCAGCTGTGCTGCCCCCCCGCTCGTCCCCCTGTCCCCCGCTGTGTCTGCCCCCCCCCCTCCGGCTCATCCCCCTGTCCCCCGCTGTTTCCGGGCCCCCGCTATCCCCCGTCCCCTGCTGTTTCTGGGCCCCCCCGCTATCCCCCGTCCCCTGCTGTTTCTGGGCCCCCCCGCTATCCCCCGTCCCCTGCTGTTTCTGGGCCCCCCCGCTGTCCCCGGCCCCCCGCCACCGCCGGTGACCGGTACTCACCTCCTGCTGCCGCCGCCGCCTCCCGCTTGCGTCCTCCTGCCTGCGTCCTCCGGCTTCCTCTCACCGCCGCTCTCACCGCCGCCCGACGTCTGGTAAGACCTCCCCCATCCCCCTGCATGGGGATCCCGATCCCCCATCCCCCTGCAGGGGCATCCCTGATGCCCCATCCCCCTGCATGGGGATCCCTGATCCCCTTCATGGGGATCCCTGATCTCCCTGCATGGGGATCCCTGATCCCCCATCCCCCTGCATGGGGATCCCCCATCCCCCTGCATGGGGATCCCTGATCCCCCATCCCCCTGCAGGGGGATTGAGCTGCAGAAAGTGATCTGACAGCTCGGGCGCAGTGATCCACTGCACAGTGATCCGGGCTTTCAGACCACTGAATTGCTTTCTGCAGCTCAATCCCCATGCAGGGGGATCAGGCGCAGTGATCCACTGTGTGGATGCAAGGGGATCATCCTGCAGTGAACTAATCTGACAGTCCTGGCACAGTGATCCATTATGGGGCTGTCAGATCACTTCACTGCAACGTCGGGTCACCTGATCCAAGCCTCTGAGATCATGTGATCTCTGAGACTTGGGTTTGCACAGTGATGCTGCACTGTATGGCAATGATCTGCCATACAGTGCATTATCACTACGACACCAGAGACTGCAACAAGAGTACACTTGATTCCTTTGCTGCAGTCTCTGGATGTAGCAGAGGCGATTGAGCGTTGTGGGACCTTCGTTGCGGACTACGTCGGAAACGATCGAGCGTCGTGGGACCTTTGTTGTGGACTACGTCGGATCTTTTTATAATAAAGATGGAGTCCGAAATTTGTTTGTGTTTTTTTTCTAATAAAAATATTTTTCTCTGTGTGTATTTATTGACTACTTACCAGAGATTCCTAATGGCAGGTCTAACATTGGCCCAATATTATGAATCTCGGGCTTAGTGCCAGCTGCCAATAAAAAGCTGGCATTAACCCCTTTGTTACCCAGTTTGCCACCGGCACCAGGGCAACTGGAAGAGCATGGGTACAGCGCCAGAAAATGGCGCTTCAATGAATGCGCCATTTTCTGGGGCGGCTGCGGGCTGCAATTCGCAGCATGGGGGGCCCAGAACGCTTGGGCCTCTCTATGCTGAGGATTACAGCCCCCAGCTGCCTAGTTGTACCTGGCTGGGCCAAAAATATGGCGGAGCCCTACGTCATTTTTTTTTCTAGAATTAGTTCTAGAAATAAAAAAAAATGGACTTCGCTGTATTTTTGGTTGCAGCCAGGTACAACAAGGCAGCTGGGGGTTGCTGGCAGTCTGTAGCTGCCAAGTTGTACCTGGCTGGACCAAAAATATGGCGGAGCCCTACGCCATTTTTTTTTTCTAGAATTAGTTCTAGAAATAAAAAAAAATGTGCTTTGCTGTATTTTTGGTTGCAGCCAGGTACAACGAGGCAGCTGGGGGTTGCTGGCAGTCTGTAGCTGCCAAGTTGTACCTGGCTGGACCAAAAATATGGCGGAGCCCTACGTCATTTTTTTTTCTAGAATTAGTTCTAGAAATAAAAAAAAATGGGCTTCGCTGTATTTTTTGTAGCCAGCCATGTACAACTTGGTAGCTGGCTGACTGGAATCCTCAGCGTGGAGAGACCCAAATGTTGTGGGTCCCCCGCGCTGCAAATTTCAACCCACAGCCACCCAAGAAAATAGCGCATTCATTAGAGGCGGCATTTTCTGGTGCTGTCCCCCAACTCTACCAGTTGCCCTTGTGCTGGTGGCACACGGGTTCTCCATATGCGACATGGTGTCCGCTAACAATTTCAATAGAAAATTAGCTCCAATTGTTAGCGGAAACCATTTCGGGTATGGAGAGACCCTAACTGTGTGCCTGAACATTGGAGCTCCCCCACAAGTGACCCCATTTTGGAAACTAGACCCCTGAAGGAACGTATCTTGATGCATAGTGAGCACTTTGAACCCCCAGATGCTTCACAAATTCATCCATAAAAATGAAAAAGCACTTTTTTTTCCACAAAAAAGTTTCTTTTTTCATTTTTACGGATCAATTTGTGAGGAACCTGGGGGTTCAAAGTCATCTAGATATAATCCTTGGGGGGTCTAGTTTCCAAAATGGGGTCACCTGTGGGGGAGCTCCAATGTTTAGGCACATAGGGGCTCTTTATATCCTACAAGGTGTCCGCTAACAATTCCAATTGTTAGTGGACACCATGTTGCGTATGGAGAGCCCCTGTGTGTCTCCACATTGGACCTCCCCCACAAGTCACCCCATTTTGGAAACTAGACCCCCAAAGGAACGTATCTAGATGCATAGTGAGCACTTTGAACCCCCAGGTGCTTCACAAATTGATCCGTAAAAATGAAAAAAGAAACTTTTTGTGGAAAAAAACTTTTTTTTCACCAAAAATTTATTTTTGCCTACATTTTTTCAGTTTCACATGGGCAAAGGGATAAAATACATCCCAAAATTTGTTGGGCAATTGTTCCTGAGCACACCGATACCTTATATGTGGTCATAAACCACTGTTTGGGCGCACGGCAGGGCTCAGAGGTGAAGGAGCGCCATTTCACTTTTTGAACGGAAAATTGGCTCTAAAATTCAAATTGCGCTCCTTCCCTTCTGAGCCCTGCCGTGCGCCCAAACAGTGGTTTATGACCATATATGAGGTATCGATGTACTCAGGAGAAATTGCCCAACAAATTTTAGGATGCATTTTATCCTGTTGCCCATGTGAAAATGAAAAAATTGAGGCTAAAAGAACATTTTTGTTACAAAAATTAAAATGTCCATTTTTTCCTTCAACTTTATTTTAGTTCCTGTGAAGCACCTGAAGGGTTAATAATCTTCTTGAATGTAGTTTTGAGTAGCTTGAGGGGTGCAGTTTTTGGAATGGTGTCACTTTTGGGTGTTTTCTGTCATGTACACCCCTCAAAGGGACTTCAAATGTGATGTGGTCACTAAAAAAATGGTTTTGTAAATTTTGCTGGAAAAATGAGAAATTGCTGATGAACTTTGAACCCTTATAACGTCCTACCAATTTTTCATTTTTCTTCCAAAATTGTGCTGATGTGAAGTAGACATGTGGGAAATGTGATTTATTAACTATTTTGTGGCACATATCTCTCTGGTTTAGCAGAATAAAAATTAAAAATATGAAAATTGCTAAATTTTCAAAATTTTTGCCAAATTTTTGATTTTTTCACAAATAAACGCTAAAATTATCGATCTAAATTTAATACTAACATGAAGCCCAATATGTCACGAAAAAACAATCTCAGAATCGCTAGGATCGGTTGAAGCGTTCCAGAGATATTACCTCATAAATGGAGAGTGGTCAGAATTACAAAAAATGGTCCGGTCATTAGGGTGCAAAGTGACTCGGTCCTTAAGGGGTTAAGTGGTATAGTTACTGAAAAGGTATATACTTCTCTATATAACCTAGTTGGAACAGACTTTAGGGCAGTTTTTATGCTAGGTACATAGACTGAAAAGCCACTTATATCCATAACAATATCATTCTAAACAAAACGTTTGATAATTTTCTGGGAGAAAGAGAGAAAAGACAGGTTAACTCAGATGAGGCTCTCTTCTCCTTTATGAATGGTCACAGGCAAGTTGTTTATTTCTTGACTTGGCTCCTCACTCGGTCAACCGGGCAGGGTGTCGTCGTCTGGAGGCATCACTTGCTTGGTTGTCTTCCTCTTATTCCGTTGTGATCTGGGTGTTAGTACTGTTTGCCATTGAGGAGGATGAGGGATAGGAACCAGTAAACTCGCCGATGTGACCGCTTCCAGATCAGGGTAGTGGTTGAGTACAATGTTGAGATCAGAGCAAACCTTCTTTATGTCAGCCGACGTTCTTGCTTGGAATTTTTTGTCTTTAGCAGAAATAAAAATTCCAAAGGGGAATAGCCAGCGGTAGGGAAAGTGTCTCTGATGAAAAATCGTGGTGAAGGGTTTCTGGAGCCTTCTTTTCCTAAGGGTGATTGCTGACAAATCTTGATGAATTTGTACTGTTGAGCCATTGCAGGATATGTCTGATGTTTCTCTGGCCCTGCAGAGTATGAGATCTTTGGTTCTGTAGTCCAGGAATCTACATATCACGTCTCTAGGTGGTTCCGACACTGGAGGTTTTGGCCGCAGGGCTCTGTGGACTCTCACTAATTCCATATCTGTTGGGTCTTCTGTGGTTAGAATTGACCTAAATAAGTCAGTGACAGTGGGAACAAGGGCGTCCTGTCCAACCGCCTCCGGTATCACCTTCAGCCGTAAGTTGTTCCTCCTTTCTCTATTCTCGTGATCTTCTAACGTCACGAAAATGTGGTTAAGATGTTCTTCATGCTGTTGGAGACTATGTAATACGGTGTTAGAATGCTGGACTGATTGGGTGTGGTATGTCTCCAATGTCTCCACCCTGTGACCCATCTGTGAGAGATCCTGTTTAATTTCTGCGATATCTCTGCGAATAGGTTCTAATGCTTCATTTAGCGCTGCATTTATAATCCGTTTAATGAAGGATCTTGTGATGTGCGTGGACTCTTCGTCACTCTCCACACTGTCTGGCTCTGAGTCCGATTGGTCATTGTTAAGCTTTTGACATGCAGATTTGGTTGTTGTCGACATGGCTGAATGTTTGCGGATATATTTTTCCAGGTCCGCTTGGGTGGTGTGGCCTCCTGATTTTGCTGGCGTCTTAGGCCCCTTTCACATCAGCGTTTTTTTTAAATCGCGGCAGATGCGGTGAAAAAAACGCATCTGCCGCGATTAACGCATAACCGCGACACTTGCGGCACACTTGTGGCAAGCCCCATGCAATGTCTATGGGGCTTGCGGTAAGGGTGCGGCAGGTGCGGCAAGTGCGGTTTCGGCACTTGCGGCAAGTGCGGCTGCGAAAAAAACCGCTACAGACTGCGTTTTTTTTCGCGGCTGCACCTGCCGCAAGTGCCGAAACCACACTTGCCGCACCTGCCGCACCCTTACCGCAAGCCCCATAGACATTGCATGGGGCTTGCCGCATGTGTGCTGCAAGTGTCGCAGTTATGCGTTAATCGCGGCAGATGCGGTTTTTTCACCGCATCTGCCGCGATTTGAAAAAAACGCTAGTGTGAAAGCACCCTTAGATGCTTTGTTGGTGGATTTAACCATTTTGCCTATGACTGAAGGATATTTATTTTGTCCCGGGCCCCTCTGACCGCCCCCGTGTTGTTGAATTATTCACATGTCGAAGGGGACTGTAACAGGCTAATTAGAATATCCCGGTAGGAGAGTGTAAATAGGTCAGGGTAGTTCGATAGGTTGCCTTCTATGGTATAGATTGGGTAACTTGGGATCCAAAGGAGGCGTTTGTTTTAGCCCAGCTAAGAATAGGTATATGCGGCGTGGTTCCGCGTTGGTGCAGAAGGTGGTGCTGTTGTTAAGCGAAAGAGTATGAAATGTTCTGTATATTGTAGCTATATTTCTTATGTATAACAGTACACTTCAGCTGTATAGAGGCACATATAATAAAAAGGGTGCAATGTGCATCTACTGTTTCTTCCCATCAACCAGTGTTTTTAGAATCCAGTTCACTTATGAAGTGGCCCAGGTGCAGTAATTCCCTATAGGTTGTATTTAGGGCTTATTACAGTGTGAGTCCTCAGTCCTTAGGGACAGTCTGATCCTGCCAGGGGCCGCTCCCACAAAGCTCCACTTCAGGCACCCAGAAGGGTGCTTTCACCGGGTAATGCTGCTTATCTTCTGGCAGCACTCCCAGTCACACTCTCCTTCCCTGTACCGTCACTCACCCACCTCAGTTCTACAGGTGGGAGCCGTCGCAATAATAATGTTGCCGCATACGCCAGGGAGCCAAGTAGTTCACAGGGGGAGCGCGCAGTTCAGTTCCACGTGTGGGAAGGGGGGCCCAGGTAAATCCCTCACAAGGGGCTCCTCCAAGGTCTAGGGCACCCCAATATCGGGTGTTCAATAGTCCTCAGTGTCGGGGATTCCCTCCAGGTCCGATTCAGGCTGCTATCCGGTTCTCCAGGGATAGGATGCCGCGGATCCTGTGGGGCAATGTGGAGCTCCTCAGTGCACGTCCCTCCTAGTCGGCGGCCATCTTGGATCTCTGTGAGGCTGTTTTATCGTAATGGAGGACCTCAATGATAAAGAGGTGTATAAGCGGCTTCCAGGTGATCCCACCAAGAAATTCCAGAAAGAACTGTCAGACCTGTTGAGTGAAGGTTCACATATGGGTGTTTTGAGTGAAAAACTTGCAAAATATCTTATAGTGGAAACGCCAGTAATTCCTATTTACCATTCTCTCCCGAAAATCCATAAGGAGAAATTTCCTCCACCCTTTCGTCCTATTGTGGAAGGAATTGGTTCCTTGGGAGAAAGGTTGGGAGCATGGGTGGATAAACATCTAAACCCCCTTATGTGTGATTTACCGGGCTACATTAGAGACACATAAAATGTAGTGATGTCATTTGCAGATTTTCAGTGGAGTAAAGAATTTTGTTGGCTTAGTTGCGATGTGATAAGCTTGTATCCCTCCATCCCACACAGAATTGCCATTAGCTGCTTAACATACGCATTGGAGAAATACAGTGCTTATTCTCCCCCATTACAAGAATTTCTAGTTATGGCAGTGGACTTCCTATTACTACACAATTATTTTGCATTTAACAAAACCTTTTTCCTGCAGAAAAGGGGCGTCAGTATGGGTGCAAAATTTTCACCGACATTAGCAAATTTTGTGATGGGAGTATGGGAGGAAAAATTCCTCTTTAATCCAGATAACCCCTTCCAGGCCAGCATTGTCTGGTACTCCAGATACCTAGACGATACATTGCTGGTCTGGAGGGAACCCCTGGAGGGCATTGAGGAATTTATCAGGTACATTAGTGGGAATGAATTCAATCTTCGTTTTACCCATGTCCATAATACAAAAGAAATCAATTTTTTAGATATCACCCTGATAGGTGATATACAGGAGAATAAAGTAAAAATTCGACCATACAGAAAACCAATGGCAACCAATACGATCCTCAATGCAGACTCATGTCACCCGGGTCATGTCATAAGGAATATCCCTATTGGAGACCTTATACGAACAAAGCGTAATTGTACTGATCCGAGAGTTTATCAACATGGGTCTAAAGCAGTTGAGAACCGTTTAAGCAGGAGAGGATATAGTAAAGGCATACTGAGGAGGGCTAGCTCAATAGTCAATAAAATTGACAGAAGAGAACTTTTAGAATACAGGCAAAAAAGCAGAGAGATAATTTTATTACATATGCTGTTAAAGACTGGAAATCATCGAGGGACCTCCCACTGGACTACGTCGGACCTTCCTGCTGGACTACGTCGGACCTTCCTACTGGATTATGTCGGATGCCAAAGAATAATAAAGATGGAATCTAAATAGTGTCTGTGTTTTTTTTCTAATAAAAATATTTTTTTCTGTCTTGTGTCTTCTTTACAATTTACTAAGGATTTTTAATGGACGGTCTAATATTGGCCAGACATTAACCCCTTCCCGCCCGGGCGCGCAGCGTATGCGCCATGGAAACATCACCGTTCCCGCCCGATGACGCATATGCTGCGTCATGGCACTTTCCCCCTTGCTGCGGCTCTATTAACCGGGTTCACGAAAGGGTTAATAGAGCCGCAGCTAGGGGACAACCTCTAGATGACCCCACGGGAGGGGATTTCCCCCCCCCCCCCCGTGGCTAGGAGCCCTCCGATTGGCTAGTTAATTGACAACTAGCCAATAGTGATGATTGAAACATTACACCAATAGAAATTGGTGTAATGTTTCAATCTGGCCATAGCCTGATGCTCAAAGCATCAGGCATTGGCTGGGGCACTGTGAGGTGTGTGTGCCCCCCCCCCCCCCCCCGATCTGATTGGGGGCTAGAATCCATGTGATGCATGCCCTCCAATCAGATGTGCAGGGGGATGTTTACAATATGGCCGCCGAGCTCATCAGCTCCACTCTGTCGGTGGACGCTGATGAGTGTGCACCCCTGCAGCCCTCCGCTGCCACCGATCATGCCCACGTGGTGTGAGCCCCCCCGCCGTCACCGAACGTGCCCGCAGCTGCCGCCACCGATCGCCGCTGCTGCTGCCACCGCCACCGATTGCTAGTAAGTTCCCCTCCGCTCCCCTCTGCTGTGATCCGCTCCCTCTCCTCCTCCCCTGGTGTCCTCCCCCTCCCCATTGTCCTACCCTCCCCTCCATTGTCCTCTCTCCCCCTCCCCTTTTGTCTTCTCTCCCCCCCCTTCCCTGAGTTTGCTCTCTCCCCCCCCTCCCCTGAGTTTGCTCTCTCCCCCCCTCTCCTGAGTTTGCTCGCTCCCCCCCCTCCCCTGAGTTTGCTCTCTCCCCCCCTCCCCTGAGTTTGCTCTCTCCCCTCCTCCCCTGAGTTTGCTCTCTCCCCCCTCCACAGAGCTCGTTCTCACCGGTCCGGTCTGCTCGGTGTTGTGCCCTCTTCTGCTGCTTGCTGCTTCTGCCACCCGGTGGTGATTGCAGGCAGCAACAGGGCCATCCCCAGCACCTGTGATCACCCTCGTGAGCGTGCCCCCTTGACCGACCGCTGCCTGGCCCGAGTGACCCCCTGACCGACGGCTGCCTGGCCCGAGTGACCCCCTGACCGACGGCTGCCTGGCCCGAGTGACCCCCTGACCGACCGCTGCCTGGCCCGAGTGACCCCCTGACCGACCGCTGCCTGGCCCGAGTGACCCCCTGACCGACCGCTGCCTGGCCCGAGTGACCCCCTGACCGACCGCTGCCTGGCCCAAGTGACCCCCTGACCGACCGCTGCCTAGCCCGAGTGACCCCCTGACCGACCACTGCCTGGCCCGAGTGATCCCCTGACCGACCACTGCCTGGCCCGAGTGACCCCCTGACCGACCGCTGCCTGGCCCGAGTGACCCCCTGACCGACCGTCATCCGCCGCCCCTGACCGACCGCCGTCGTCCGCCGCCCCTGACCGACCGCCGTTGTCCGCCGCCCCTGACCGACCGCCGTCGTCCGCCACCCCTGACCGACCGCTGTCGTCCACCGCCCCTGACCGACCGCCGTCGTCCGCCGCCCCTGACCGACCGCCGTCGTCCGCCGCCCCTAACCGACCGTCGTCGTCCGCCGCCCCTGACCGACCGTCGTTGTCCGCCGCCCCTGACCGACCGTCGCCTGCCGCCCCTGACCGACCGTCGCCCTGAAAGTTACACCAGTTAACGTTCACATACACGCACACTAAACACACGTACACGCACACTAATAAAAGTTTACTTTTTTTTTTTACACACGCACACAGCACATACAACATGTCGCGCCCGTCCCGCTCATCAAGGTCACAAAGGGTGTACTCGGCTGAGGAGGCATATGCTATACTTGCCTCCGATGCTGACAGTGAGGAAGTGGACCCCACGTTCCACTATTCCTCACATTCTTCCTCCGACAGTGAAACCTGCAGCAGTGACACCGACTCGCCACCACCACGAAGACGGCGGAGGACAAGAGATCGTCCGGAGCCAGAGGAAGAGGAGTCGGAGTCCGAGGAAGAGGAGTCTGAGCCTGGAGAAGAGGAGTCGAAGGAAGACCCACAGCCGTCAGTGAGTAACCCTCCACCTGGTGCTAGGCATGCCCAACCTAGCACCAGGGCCCCTGTGTGGATCCCCGTCCCTGATCGGTACACTCCACAGATTCCTGATTTTATTCCCCAATCAGGAATCCTGTTTGAGGCCACAAACTTCAGGGAAATTGACTTTTTCAAAGTCTTTTTCTCTGAGGACTTTGCGAGGCTCATGGTGGAGCAGACGAACCTGTACGCCCAACAGTTTCTGGTCCAAAACCCAGATTCCATCTTTTCTTCTTGGACTCCTGTGGACTCTGGAGAAATTATGAAATATTGGGGTTTGATACTTCATATGGGGATTGTGACGAGACCAGAAATGCGCCAATGCTGGAGTACAGATACGTTTTTTCTAACTCCAGTGTACGGCGAGGTGATGGCCCGAAACAGATTCGACGCCATCCAAAACATTTCTCCACTTTAGGGACAACACTGACAGCCTTCCCCGTAATGACCCGAATTTTGACAGATTGTTCAAAATTCGACCGGTCATCGACCACTTCAGCAGCAAGTTTGCTGAAGTGTACGTTCCCAAACGGGAAATTTGTGTGGACGAATCCCTCGTCCTTTACAAAGGTAGGCTTAGTTTCCGCCAATACATTCCCAGCAAGAGGGCCAGGTACGGGATAAAGCTCTACAAGCTTTGTGAGAGTACCTCAGGGTACACTCACAACTTTAGAGTGTATGAGGGAAGGATTCGAGGATCGAGCCCCCAGAGTGTCCCCCTGCTCTGGGGGTATGCGGGAAAATAGTGTGGGATTTGATCCACCCACTACTTGATAAAGGTTATCATCTATACGTTGATAACTTTTATACAAGTGTCCCGCTCTTCAGATCCCTCTCTGCCAGAACTACCGCCGCTTGCGGTACTGTGCGCAGAAACAAGAGGGATCTCCCTATGCCGCTAATTGAGCAGCCTCTCCCAAGAGGTGGGAGCCGAGCTCAATGTAGCGGCAACATGGTACTGGTCAAGTTCAAAGACCGAAGGGATGTCTTTATCTTGACCACAATCCATGGTCCCGGCACCAGGGCCACACCACCAGAGCTACCCCAGGACAGGTCCACAAACCGGTATGTGTCCTGGGGTACAATAAGAACATGGGAGGAGTTGGTCGTTCTGATCAAGTCCTCAAGCCCTACAGGGCCACGCGGAAAACGAGGAAGTGGTACAAAAAACTGGCCGTGTACATTGTCCAAATGGCAATGTATAATGCATACTTGCTGTCACGATGTGCAGGTCACACCACTAACACCTTTCTTGAGTTCCAGGTGAAGGTGATCAAGGCCCTGTTGAATGGAGGAGAACGAAGACCAAGAGAAGAAGGAGGACGAGAACGAAGACCAAGAGAAGAAAGAGGAAGACGAAGAGGAGAAGATGAAGGGGGCCCCAGCACTCCTGGAACTCGATATTCCCGCGTGGTAACAGGGCAACATTTTACAGAGAAGGGGCCAAGAAAAAGGTGCCGGGTCTGCCATCAAAGGGGGAGCAGAACGACCGTCCAAACCCAATGTAAAACGTGCCCTGACAAACCAGGTTTGTGTATCTTCGGATGTTTCGAAATTTATCACACGGCCCCGGACTGACATGCACCCACAACATCATACACAAACACACACACACCGTGATGTACACTACAACACACCAACCTGACATACACACCCTGATGTACACTACAACACACCAACCTGACACACACCCTGATGTACACTACAACACACCAACCTGACATGCACTACGATAAGTGCCCCCTTAGTCTTTACCATGGCCTTGGGGTCTTATTCCGGTGTTAGAACAAATCCCTTCCTGCAGAAAGGCCAGGCCTCGCCTCACGGTGACCTGTCCTTCTCAAAGGCTGGGTACAGTTGTGTAATTATATGTGTAATTTTATTATATGTGTGATTATATATGATTATATGTGTATGGGGTCATTTGTGGAGGAACTCCAATGTATAGGCACACAGGGGCTCTCCACACGCAACCTGGTGTTTGCTAACAATTGGAATTGTTAGCGGACACCATGTTGCGTTTGGAGAGCCCCTGTGTGCCTACACATTGGAGTTCCCACACAAGTGACCCCATTTTGGAAACTAGACACCCCAGGGAACTTATCTAGATGGGTAGTGTGCATATTGAACCCCCAGGTGCTTCACAAATAAATGGGAAAAAAAAAAAAAGTGGAAAAAAAGGACTTTTTAGTTTTTACGGATTAATTTGTGAAGCACCTGGGGGTTCAATATGCTCACAACCCATCTAGATAAGTTCCCTGGGGTGTCTAGTTTCCAAAATGGGGTCACTTGTGGGGGAGCTCCAATGTGTAGGCACACAGGGGCTCTCCAAACGTGACATGTGTCCGCTAACAAGTTGACCTGATTTTCCATTCAAATTGTTAGCGGACACCATGTTGCGTTTGGAGAGCCCCTGTGTGCCTACACATTGGAGTTCCCCCACAAGTGACCCCATTTTGGAAACTAGACACCCCAGGGAACTTATCTAGATGTGTAGTGCGCATATTGAACCCCAGGTGCTTCACAAATTGATCTGTAAAAATTAAAAAGTACTTTTTTTTTCACAAAAATTTTGTTTTAGCCTAATTTTTTAAATTTTCAAATGGCCAACAGCATAAAATTCATCCTAAAATTTGTTGGGCAATTTCTCCTGAGTACATCGATACCTCATATGTGGTCATAAACCACTTTTGGGCGCACGACAGGGCTCAGAAGGGAAGGAGCGCAATTTCACTTTTTGAATGGAAAATTAGCTCCAAAAGTCAAATTGCGCTCCTTCCCTTCTGAGCCCTGCCGTGCGCCTAAACAGTTGTTTATGACCACATATGAGGTATTGATATACTCAGGAGAAATTGCCCAACAAACTTTAGGATCCATTTTATGCTGTTGCCCATGTGAAAATGAAAGATTTGAGGCTAAAAGAACATTTTTGTTGGAAAAATTTAAATATCCATTTTTTGTTTCCACTTTGCTTTAGTTCCTGTGAAGCACCTGAAGGGTTAATATTCTTCTTGAATGAAGCACCTGAAGGGTTAATATTCTTCTTGAATGTAGTTTTGAGTAGCTTGAGGGGTGCAGTTTTTAGAATGGTGTCACTTTTGGGGGTTTTCTGTTGTGTACACCCCTCAAACGGACTTCAAATGTGATGTGGTCACTAAAAAAAATGGTTTTGTAAATTTTGGTGGAAAAATGAAAAATTGCTGATGAATTTTGAATCCTTATAACTTCCTACCCCAAAAAAATGTTTTTTCCAAAATTGTGCTGATATAAAGTAGACATGTGGGAAATATTATTTATCAACAATTTTGTGTCACATAACTCTCTGGTTTAGCAGAAAAAAAATAAAAAATTTGAAAATTTCGAAATTTTCAACATTTTTGCCATATTTTTGATTTTTTCACAAATAAACGCAAAAATTATTGACCTAAATTTAATCCTAACATGAAGCCCAATATGTCACGAAAAAACAATCTCAGAATCGCTAGGATCGGTTGAAACGTTCCAGAGTTATAACCTCATAAAGGGACACTGGTCAGAATTGCAAAAAATGGCTCGGGCATTAAGGCCAAAATAAGCAAAAATGGGCTCGGGGGTTAAGGGGTTAAGAATCTCGGGCTTAGTGCCAGTTGCAAAAAGCTGGCATTAACCCCTTATTACCCAGTCTGCCACCGCTACACGGCAGCTGGAAGAGCTGGATACAGCTCCAGAAAATGACGCTTCTATGAATGCGCCATTTTCTGGGGCGGCTGCGGACTACAATTTGAAGCGGGGGGGGGGGCCAGAAAGCTTGGGCCTCCCTACGCTGAGGATTCCAGCCCCCAGCTGCCTAGTTGTACCTGGCTGGCCCAAAAACATGGCGAAGCCCACGCCGAAATAATTAAAAAAAAAAGGGCTTCCCTATATTTTTGGTTTCCAGCCAGGTAAAACTAGGCAGAAGGGGTTGGTGGCAGCCCGTAGCTGCCTGCTGTACCTGGCTGGTCGAAAAATATGGCGAAGCCCCACGTAATTTTTTTTTTAATTTAATAAATAAATACTTTAAAAAAATGCAGGAGAGGAGACGACCAGGACACGGTGTCTCCGGATCTTATGCACATGCTCTAAAAGTGAAAAATTGTGTGAAAAAAGAAAATGTTCACTATGACGTTATCAAATTCTGTGAAGTAGCTTTAGGTTCTAAATGCTCACTATACCCCTAGATATAATCCTTGAGGCGTCTAGTTTCCAAAATGGGGTCACTTGTGCGGGAGCTCCAATTTTTAGGCACACAGGGGCTCTCCATACGTGACATGGTGTCCGCTAACAATTGGAGCTAATTTTCCATTCAAATTGTTAGCGGACACCATGTCGCATATGGAGAGCCCCTCTGTGCCTAAAAATTGGAGCTCCCTCCCAAGTGACCCCATTTTGGAAACTAGACCCCCAAAGAACATATGTAGATGCATAATGAGTACTTTCAACCCCCAGGTGCTTCACAAATTAGTCCATAAAAAGGAAAAAAAGAAAGATTTTTGTGAAAAAAAGTAGTTTTTCATTTTTACGGATCAGTTTGTGAAGCACTTGGGGATTCAAAGTGCTCACTATGCATCTAGATAAGTTCCTTGCGGCGTATAGTTTACAAAATGGGGTCACTTTTGGGGGAGCCCCAATGTTTAGAAACATAGGGGTTCTCCATACGTGACATGGTGTCCACTAACAATTGGAATTGTAAGTTGGTACCATGTCATGTATGGCGATCCCCTGTGTGTCTAAACATTGGAGCTCCCCCTCTATTGACCCCATTTTGGAATCTAGACACCCCAAGGAACTTATCTAGATGCATAGTGAGCACTTTGAATCCCCAAGTGCTTCACAAACTGATCCGTAAAAATGAAAAAGTACTTTTTTTTTCACAAAAATCATCTTTTTTTCCTTTTACGGACTAATTTGTGAAGCACCTGGGGGATGAAAGTGCTCACTATGAATCTAGATATGTACCTTGGGGGGTCTAGTTTCCAAAATGGGGTCACTTGTGGGGGAGCTCAAATGTTTAAGCACAGAGGGGCTCTCCATATGCGACATGGTGTCCGCTAACAATTTGAATGGAAAATTAGCTCCAATAGTTAGCGGACACCATGTCGTGTATGGAAAGCCCCTGTGTGCCTAAACATTGGAGCTCCCCCACAAGTGACCCCATTTTGCAAACTAGACACCCCAAGGAATTTATTTAGATGCATAGTGAGCTCTTTGAACCCCCAGGTGCTTCACAAATTGATCCATAAAAATGAAAAAGTACATTCTTTTCCACAAAAATTTTCTTTTTTCATTTTTATGGATTCATTTGTGAAGCACCTGGGGGTTCAAAGTGCTCATCACCCATCTAGATAAGTTCCTTGGGGGGTCTAGATTCCAAAATGGGGTCACTTGTGAGGGAGCTCCAATGTTTAGGCACACAAGGGCTCTCCATACGTGACATAGTGTCCGCTAACAATTGGAACTAATTTCCCATTCAAATTGTTAGCGTACACCCTGTCACATATGGAGAGCCCCTGTGTCCCAAAACATTGGAGCTCCCCCACATCTGACCCCATTTTGGAAACTAGACACCCCAAGGAATTTATTTAGATGCATAGTGAGCTCTTTGAACCCCCAAATTGATCCGCACATTTTTTTGTGTCCTCAATTTTTTCATTTTCACATGAGCAACAGGATAAAATGCATCCTAGAAATTTGTTGGGCAATTTCTCCTGAGTACACCGATACTTCATATGTGGTCATAAACCACTGTTTGGGAGCACGGCAGGGCTCGGAAGGGAAGGAGCGCCATTTGACTTTTTGAATGGAAAATTAGCTCCAAAAGTCAAATTGCACTCCCTGCCTTCTGAGCCCTGCCGTGCGCCCAAACAGTGGTTTATGACCACATATGAGGTATCCGTGTACTCAGGACAAAATTGCCCAACAAATATTAGGATGCATTTTATCCTGTTGCCCATGTGAAAATGAAAAAATTGAGGCTAAAAGAACATTTTTGTTGGAAAATTTAAAATGTCCATTTTTTGTTTCCACTTTGCTTTAGTTCCTGTAAAGCATCTGAAGGGTTAATAATCTTCTTGAATGTAGTTTTGAGTAGCTTGAGGGGTGCAATTTTTGGAATGGTGTCACTTTTGGGAGTTTCCTGTCATGTTTGCCCCTCAAAGGGACTTCAAATGTGATGTGGTCACTAAAAAAATGGTTTTGTAAATATTGCTGGAAAAATTAGAAATTGCTGATGAACTTTGAACCATTATAACTTCCTAACCCAAAAAAAAAATCTTTTCCCCAAAATTGTGCTGATGTAAAATAGACATGTGGGAAATGTTAATTGTTAACTATTTTGTGTCACATAACTCTCTGGTTTAACAGAATTAAAATTCAAAATTTGAAAATTGTGAAATTTTCAAAATTTTTGCCAATTTTTGTATATTTTCACAAATAAACGCAAAAATTATCGACCTAAATTTACCACTATCATGAAGCCCAATATGTCACGAAAAAACAATCTCAGAATCGCTAAGATTCGTTGAAGCGTTCCAGAGTTATTACCTCATAAAGGGACACTGGTCAGAATTACAAAAAACAGTCTGGTCATTAAGGTGGAAATTGGCTCAGTCACTAAGGGGTTAAAAGAGAAAACACAGTACTTTGACAATAAATGGCTTCACCCAACCACTAACCAGGAGTGGAAAAAAGGTTTTTGTGTTATCATTCATATTCTATGGAAAAAAGGCCAAAAAAGCAAAAAATCTGCCAGGGTATGTAAACTTTTGAGCACAACTGTAAATCTGGTATCACTGGAATTGCAGTGAGCTAAAGAATCAAACCATCTTGTCACTTATATTGCACAAGAAACTCCGTAAAAAATAAATAAAATCAATTCTTGACTTGCTGTTGATTTGTTTTATTCTGCCTCCAAGAGATGGCAGTAAGGCCCCATTCACACACTGCTTTTTTGCTGCATATTTTTACGCACTAGCTGAAAAAAAGCCAGGAGTGGAACAATCAAAACCGGGAGTGCCACATTCCGAGGAAAGGTCTGATGGTGGGTTTACACGTTTCAATATCGTTGCGATATCGCAACTCAATGGCGCGGGAGCGCACATTTAGTGCACGTTTCTCCTGCATCGCATCAGAGGTTTACACGTTGCGATTTCTGAATTCAGCGTCCGTGCGATGTCTACGCCCCCCAACCCAGGAACGACCATTTAACATGGGAGTGAATGGGTGACGTAGAACTTCACATCGGAATTGGGCTGTCACAGCACGATCCGGCTCCAATCTCCATTCAATATCGGAGCATTGAATAGCACACTCATTCAATCCCCGATATCGCATTGACATCGTTCCTGCATCGTATTGGACGTTCACACCATACAACGCAGGAACGATATCGGGTCCAACGATTGAACCACGTGACTTTTTATTGAAATTGGACGCCGATATCGCAACGTGTAAACCTGCCATAATAGAAACAGTTGCTCCACTTATATGTTTAATCACCCACTCCTGGTTTGTGATGAGCTTGTGCTTAAAAATATGCAGCAAAAAAAGCAGTGTGTGAATGGAATGGGGCCTAAGACTCGGCTCACGCTCATCCTGCGCATTACACTGAAGCCTTATACTGGGATTTCCATGACAATCTCTGAAATACGTGATTCAGACAAAACACCCAATGGAACATTCACTATTAAGAAGCAGATGGAGTCATTTTGGACTCTCTTTGGTCTATGATCTGACGATGTCCTTCTTTTTAAGCTTGCATAAAAGTGTTGTTGACCACAGTTTTGTGCATTTCTGAGAAAATGGACTCCACTAAACAGAAGCCAGACAGATTCCAAGTATGATAATTCTTATGACCCACTAGAAATAGGCCCGATGCTATTGCATCGGGAGTGTGGTGAAATTAATCGGTGCTGTAGAAATTGCCACTGAATAGTACAGTCCTCTCTCCAGAAAGTACACTGTTGTTGCAGGATTTATATGGTGGCTCAATGGTTAACACTGTATGGTGACTCAGTGATTAGCACTGTATGGTGGCTGAGTGGTTAGCATTGTATATGGTGGTTAGCAGTTAGCTGTCTCCCCCTGTTCTCTGCCCCGCCTCCCCCTGTGCTCTGCCCCCGCCTCCCCCTGTGCTCTGCACCATCTTCCCCTGTTCTCTGCCCCTGTGTCCCCCTCTTCTCTGCCCCTGTGTCCCCCTGTCCTCTGCCACTGTGTCCCACTGTCCTCTGCCACTGTCCTCTGCCCCCGTGTCCCCCTGTCTTCTGCCCTCGTGTCCCCCTGTCCTCTGCCCCTGTGTCCCCCTGTCCTCTGCCCCTGTGTCCCCCTGTCCTCTGCCCCTGTGTCCCCCTGTCCTCTGCCCCTGTGTCCCCCTGTCCTCTGCCCCTGTGTCCCCCTGTCCTCTGCCCCTGTGTCCCCCTGTTCTCTGCCCCTGTGTCCCCCTGTCCTCTGCCCCTGTGTCCCCTGTTCTCTGCCCCTGTGTCCCCCTGTCCTTCTCCCCTGTGTCGCCCTGTCCTCTGCCCTGTGTCCCCTGTCCTCTGGCCCTGTTTTGTATCCCCCTGTCCTATGTGCCCCTGTCCTCTGCTCTCTCCCTTCCACCGGTGTTACCATTGCAGGCTGCAGAGAATCAGTGTGAAGCCGGTCATGTGACAGGGCAGGCTGATGTGACGTCACAGAGTGCCTGTCACATGACCGGCTCCAAACAATGTCTTCAGCCAGCCTTCAATGGTACGCCGGTGGAGGGGGAGGACGGAGCGGCCGGAGGGAGAGCGAGTAGCAGGGAGAGCGGGCGGCAGCACCGCTACTGGCCCGCCATATGGGAATACCCATAACTTGGGTGTTCCAATATGGCGGCCAGCGTACTTCCGGTTGCGCAGACCCCGCTCATCTCCCGGCTGCGTTGCTGGTCACCGCTGATCTCCGTGTGGCGGGAGATGAGCTCCCGACGGTAGCGATGGCATCTTTGTCGCTTAGACTTCAGGAGCCAGTGTTGCTATCCCACAATGGTGCCGCAGTGCATTGTGGGATAGTGACATAAGCGTCGGAAGTCTGTGACACATATTATTGGTGATTATATAGTAGATAATGGTGAATGGGATCCCTCGTGGGTTTCATCTAATTCAGGCCATTTAGAGGTTTAGATGGACACTGCAATGTAAGTGCTCACCTTAGAGCACAGGATAAATGTGATCCAAAATGTTATGTAAAATGTTCCCAATAAAAGATTCAACTTCTACTATATAATCACCACTAGTATGTGTCACAGACATCCGGCGCTTATGTCGCTATCCCGCAATGCGTTGCGGCACCATTGTGGGATAGCGACACAGGCGACAGAAGTCAAAGTGACAAAGACGCCACTGCTACCGTCGAGAGCTCAACGGCGCCAGCCGCTGATCTACCGACGGTAGCCGCTGCTCATCTCCCGCCGCTCGGAGGGTCATCCAGACATCCTCGAATCTCACAATCCACCGTGCCGGCCGGAAATACACTGACCGCCATATTGGGACACCCAAGTGATGGGTCCCTTAATATGGTGATCGCTGTACTCCCGGCTGTCACCCCCCCTGCATCCACCTCTGCTTCCAGCAGCCCGGTGTATGCTCCTCTCTGCCTGCTCCCACCAGCCCTCCTGCACGGCGCCCCCATAAGTGGAAACTTGTTTAGAGGGCCTGTGGTGATGTCAGAATCATGGGCGGAGCCGTGTCACATGATTCTGACATCACCTCAGGTCCTTAAGCTTCACGGACTGGGGGAGCAAACACAGCAGCAGCGGCAGCCAGATACTGCAGCCTAATGACCCCAGATCGCAGTCACCACACACTCAGCCCCATACTCACTACAGACACACACATACACACACTCAGCCCTGCGCTCACTACACAATACATACACACACACACACTCAGCCCTACACTCACAACACAGACACACTCAGTCCTGCTCTCACCACACACACACACAAATACACACACTCAGTCCTGCACTCACAACACAGACACACTCAGTTCTGTACTCAACCCCCACACTCAGTCCTGCAATCACCACACACCCACACTCAGTCCTGCACTCAACACACACCCACACTCAGTCCTGCACTCACCACACACACCACACTCATTCCTGCACTCACCACACACCCACACTCAGTCCTGCATTTACCACATACCCACACTCAGTCCTGCACTCACCACACACCCACACTCAGTCCTGCACTCACCACACAACCATACTCAGTCCTGCACTCACCACACACCCACACTCAGTCCTGCACTCACCACACACCCCACACTCAGTCCTGCATTTACCACATACCCACACTCAGTCCTGCACTCACCACACACCCACACTCAGTCCTGCACTCACCACACACCCACACTCAGTCGTGCACTCACCACACACCCACACTCAGTCCTCCACTCACCACACACCTATACTCAGTCGTGCACTCACCACGCACATACACACATACACACACTCAGTCCTGCACTCACCACACACTCAGCCCTGCACTCACCACACACACTCAGCCCTGCACTCACCACCCACATACACACACTAGTCCTGCTCTCACCACATGCCCACACTCAGTTCTGCACTCACCACACACACACATACACACACTCAGCCCTGCACTCACAACACAGACACACTCAGTCCTGCACTCACCACACACATACACACAGTCCTGCACTAACCACACACAGACACACCCTCAGCCACGCATTCGCCATACACACACTCAGTCCTGCACTAACCACACACATACACTCACTCAGTCTTGCACTCACAACACACCCACACTCAGTTCTGCACTCACCACACATACACACACTCAGCCCTGCGCTCACAACACAGGCACACTCAGTCCTGCACTCACCATGCACATACACACATACACACACTTAGTCCTGCACTTAACACACACACTCAGCCCTGCACTCACCACGCACATACACACACTCAGTCCTGCACTCACCACACACCCACACTCAGTCCTGCACTCACCACATACACACATACACACACTCAGCCCTGCACTCACAGCACAGACACAATCAGTCCTGCACTCACCACACACAGACACACACTTAGCCACGCACTCACCATACACACTCAGTCTTACACTCACCACACACACATACTCAGTCCTGCACTAGCCACACACACACTCAGTCCTGCACTAGCCACACACACACACATACGCTCACTCAGTCCTGCACTCACAACACAGACACACTCAGTCCTGCAATCACCACACACACAGACACACACTCAGCCATGCACTCGCCATACACACTCAGTCCTGCACTAACCACACACACTCAGTTCTGCACTCAACTCACACACACACTCAGTCCTACACTCACCAACACACACACACTCAGTCCTGAACTCACCACACACCCACACTCAGTCCTGCACTTACCAACACACACTCAGCCCTGCACTCACCATACACACACTCAGCCCTGCACTCACAACACAGATACAATCAGTCCTTCACTCACCACACACCCACACTAAGTCCTGCACTCACCACGCACATACACATACTCAGTCCTGCACTCACCACGCACATACACACAGTCCTGCATTCGCCACACATGCACACTCAGTCCTGCACTAACCACACACAGACACACACACAGTCCTGCAATTACCACACACAGACATACACTCAGCCACGCACTCGCCATACACACTCAGTCCTGCACTCACCACACACTCAGTCCTGCACTAACCACGCACACACACTCAGCCCTGCACTAGCCACGCACACACACTCAGTCCTGCACTAGCCAAACAAACACACTCAATCCTGCTCTCACACACACACACAACATTACACATACATGCACTCACATCAGTCCTGCACTCAACTCACACCCCCTCAGTCCTGCCCTCACCACACACCCACATTCAGTCCTGCCCTCACCACACACCCACACTCAGTCCTGCACTCACCACACACCCACACTCAGTCCTGCCTCACCACACACCCACACTCAGTCCTGCACTCACCACACACCCACACTCAGTCCTGCACTCACCACACCACCTCATCTGCACTCACCACCACTTAGTCTGCACTCACCACACACACACACTCAGTCCTGCACTCACACCACACACTTCAGTCCTGCACCCACACACCCACACCAGTCCTCACTCACACACACACTCAGTCCTGCACTCACCACCACACCACATACCAGTCCTGCACTCACCAACACACCCACACTCAGTCCTGCAACTCACCACACACACACTCAGTCCTGCACTCACCCACACACACACATACACTACACTCAGCCCTGCACTCACACACACCACACTCAGTCCTGCACTCACCACACACACACACAGTCCTGTACTCACCACACACACACTACACTCACTCAGTCCTGCACTCAAATACACACACTCAGTCCTGCACTCACCACACACCCACACTCACCTACACACACATACCACTCAGTCCTGCACTCACACACACACACACTCAGTCCTGCACTACCACACACACAACACACACATACACTCAGCCCTGCACTCACAACACACCACACTCAGTCCTGCACTTACCACACAGACACACTGAGCCCCGCACTCACCACACACACACTCAGCCTCGCACTCACCTCACGCCACACACACTCAGCCCCGCACTCGCCACACACACACTCAGCCTCACACTCACCTCACGCCACACACATACACACTCAGTCCTGCACACACCACGCACACACACAGTCCTGCACTCACCACAAACAGACACACAGTCAGCCCCGCACTCGCCACACACAGACTTAGCCCCACACAACACATGCACTCACCACACACACACTCAGCCCCGCAATCACCACTAACACACACACTCATCCCCGCACTCACCCCTGCACTGAGAGAGTGACCACAGCACAGGGGAGGGGGCAGACAGTGAGTACAGGGGAGGGAGGAAACAATGAGCACAGAGGAGGGAGAAGAGAATGAGCACAGGAGAGGGGACAGAGAATGAGCACAAGAGAGGGGGCAAAGAGCGAGCACATGGGAGGGATGCAGAGAGCCAGCACAGCGGAGGGGTGCAGAGAGCCAGCACAGGGGAGGGGTGCAGGGAGCCAGCACAGGGGAGGGGTGCAGAGAGCCAGCACAGGGGAGGAGTGCAGAGAGCCAGCACAAGGGAGGAGTGCAGAGAGCCAGCACAAGGGAGGGGTTGAAAAAGTCAGAACAAGGGAGGGGTGCAGAGAGCCAGCATAGGGGAGGGGGCAGAGAGCAAGCACAGGGGAACAGAGAGCGAGCACAAGGGAGGGGGGCAGAGAGCAAGCACAGGGGAACAGAGAGCGAACACAAGGGAGGGGGCGGAGAGCGATCACAACGGAGGGGGCAGAGAGCGAGCACGGGGGGTGTAAGAAACTAGGCAGCACAGGAGGTGGCACAGACAAGGTAGCACGGGGAAAGAGAGCGGGGGGAAAAAAAATACAGACAAGGGACAGACCGCACAGGGGGGAGTGACGACCGCTGCCCCCAGCGCCATGCAGTCTGCCCGCATTGTGATGTCGCCGCCCACCTGATGTGATAGCATCGGGCTCCTATCTAGTAGTTCATAAAAAACAAAAACAAGTTCAAACTCAGATCTGTCATCTGTCAATGAAAATATAGCGTGTTTCCACAGTACTGGCAACAAAAAAGCTCTTGAAAAGCAAAATGGCTCCTCACCCCCCTCAAAGAAATCCAACAAATTCTGCACTCTGAAATCCAAATATCCCCCTCCCTACTGAACCTCACTGTGTGCCTAAATGCAGCTATCGTCCACATGTTTGTCATTACTTTAACAATAATAGCCTTCATAATTACAGGGTCCAAGTCTCCTGAAGCATGAGCTGGGCACAATATACTGGGCACTATAATGGCAGATTTCCAGTTTTTACTCAATACTTCCACTGTGTGTTTGTTTCTGGAAAACACCTATGGAGACAAAATGGTCACTACACCTGTAGATAAATTCTTAGAGGGGTGCAGGTTCCAAAATGGGTTAACTTGAGGGGGAATTCTGCTCTTCTGGCGCTTAGGAGCTTTATATATGGAGCCTGCAAACTATTCTACGAAAATGTATTCTCTCCCTCCTTAGTCTCACCTTGTGGTTAAGCAGTGCTTTATAGCCACATATGGGATTTAGCAGGAATTAGAAGGAATTAGGTAACACATTTTGGTAGCATTTTTACCCATTTTCAGATATGAAAATTAAAATTTTAGGGCTAAGACAATAATATTAGGTAACAATTTGTTCACTGCCCAATGGTATAAAATTCTGTGACCTATCTGTGTTGTCAATATGCTCACTGCACCCCTAAATTAATTCAGTGAGAGATGGAGTTTGTAAAATGTGGTCACGTATGGGGTTTCTGCTATTCCGGCACCTCAGGGATTCTGCTAATGTCACATGGCTCCCGTAAACCATAACCGCAAAATCTTCTACATAATATGGCGCTCCTTCCCTTCTGAGCATTGCGTTGTCTGAAATGTAGTTTTCACCAACATATGGGGTATTAGCATTGTCAGGGGAAATTCTGTAACAATTTGTATCATTAATTTTCTCCTATTTCTCCTTTTGGAGATTGAAAACTTGGGGCCAAAGCAACATTTTAGTGGGAAAAATTGGTAATTTTTCATTTACTCAACACAATGTTACATAATTATATGAAGCCTGAGGGTTAAAAATGCTCTTTACCCCCCTAAAGCAATTTTTAGAGAGGTGTAGTTTCCAAAATGGGACCATTTGTGGGGAGTCTGCTGTTTTGGCGTTTCTGGGGCTCTTCAAACGTGACATAGCGTGTGCAATCTATTCCAGCCAAAATAGTTCTCCTTCCCTTCCGAGCCCTACTGTCTGCCCAAACAAGAGTTTTCTACCATGTATTTTGACATACTAAGGAGAAATTGTGCATTCCGTTTTCCCCATTACCCTTGTAAAAATGAAAATTTGGGGGCAAAAGCGACATGTTTGTAGGAAAAATGTACTTTTTTCATTTTCACGACTCAAAGTTATAAAATTCTGTGAATCACCTTCGGCTTTCAAGGTGCTCACAACACTTCTGAATTAATTACTTGAGGGGTCTGGTTTCCAAAATGGGGTCACTTGTGGGAGGTTTCCACTGTTTAGACACATCAGTGGCTCTGCAAACTCAACACGGCATCCTATATCGAGTCCAGACAGTTTTGCGACTCAAAAGAGAAATGCTCTTCTAACATCATAACATAAAAAATTATCTTTCAAAAATGGTGCTGATGTAAAGTAGACATGTGGAAAATTTTATTTATAAACTAGTTTGTGTGATATAACTTTCTGGTTTAACAGCATATAAAGTAAAAGTTTGAAAATTGCAACATTTTTGCTAAATTGTGAATAATTTCACAAATAAACACTCTAAATTTACTACTAACATGAGTACAATATGTGACGAAAAAAACAGTCTCAGAATCAGTGGGATCCGTTGAAGCGTTCCAGAGTTATAACCTCATAAAGTGACAATGGTCAGAATTTTAAAAAAATGGCCTGGTCAAGAAGGTGATTCCAGGCTGTGTTAATCTTTTGTCTGAAGGAAAATCTGGTGCTGTACTGTTCAGAAGCAGTTATGGACAAAATGGAACGGTAAAGTTTAAGGTCCGTGCCCAACATATTTTCCTTAGACTTCCTTTACAGTTCAGGTTCCAGTCCTGCCCGGAAGGGCTGTAAAAGAAAGAAAAAACATGATTAAATCACCGACAGTATGCTTAACAGTTTCTGTTGCTGCAGGCTATCGCCCCATATCACTTCTCCATTATGCCTCAAAACTACTGGAGCACCATGTTCATTTGAATTGTCTTCCTATCTCGCCTCTTGCTCCCTTTTTGGCTGGTTACAATCTGGCTTCCGACCATATCATTCAACTGAAACTGCCCTATCTAAAGTTACCAATGATCTACTAACAATCAAAAGCAAGCAACACTACTGTCTTTTTTTCTCCTGGACGCGTCTTCTGCCTTTGGCAGTGTAGACCATTTCCTCCTGTTACAGATTCTCTCCTTTGTTGGCACACCGGACATTCAGCATCTCCCTCTCCAACACAACCTCCTCACCTCGCCCCCTGTCTGTTGGTGTTCCTCAAAGTTCAGTTCTAGGATCCCCTGCTTTTCTGCATCTACACCCTCGACCAGGGAAAGCTCATAGAGTCCCACAGCTTTCAGTATCATCTGTACACTGATGACACACAGATCTACATCTCTGGACCTGACATCACCTCCTTACTAACCAAAATCTCACAATGTCTGTCCGCTATTTCATCTTTCTTCTCTGCTACTTATCTAAAACTGAACATGGACGAATCAGAATTCATCATCTTTACACCATCTTACTCTACCCCTCCACCAGACCTATCCATCAAAATCAGTGGCTGCTCACTCGCCCCAGCCCCACATGCTTGGTGCCTCAGGGTGATTCTCAACCCTGCCCACTCCTTCAAGCCACATATCTAAGCCCTTGCCCATCCTGTCGACTCCAACTCAAAAATATTTCCTAGATCCGTACATTCCGTGACCAAGAGACTGCAAAACATGCCCACATCATGCCCACCCCACTTTAACTACTGCAACATCCTATACTCTGACTTCTCCTCCAGCAGTCTTGCACCCCTTCAACCTATTCTAAACTCTGCTGCCTGACTAACCCTCCTGTCTCCCCACTATGCCCCGGTCCCCTGTCTGTGCCTTGTATTGTTCATGAATATTGTTCTTTTCTATGTTTACCCCTTTTCATATGTAAAGCGCCATGTAGTAAATGGTGCAATAATAATAATAATAATAATAATAATAATAATAATAATAATATTGCAGTATTATAATGGAATGCTTCAGGTGTTAGTAGCATAAAAATATGAGGTATTCCTAGTAATGTAGAAACAGGTTTTATTTGCTACTGTACCAAGCATTTTTTTTTTTTTTACAGGGATTTCCTCGCACTCAATGTCTACGTAGCTCTTTGCTACTATAAGCTTGATTATTATGATGTATCACAGGAGGTCCTTGCAGTATATTTACAACAGGTTCCTGACAGCACTATCGCTCTCAACCTGAAAGCATGTAATCACTTCCGTCTGTACAATGGAAAAGCAGCTGAAGTAAGGTTAAAAAATATTTTTGTGTACTACCATATATAAATACAAGGGGTATTCCAGCTTAAAACATTTTACTACCTAGAAGATAAATCTTAGATCAATAGAAGTCCAAACCCAGGGAGCCGTATCAAGGTCTAGAAGTGGAGAATCTGGTCTTTCATTTCTTGTAAAGGCCCCGTCACACACTACGATATCGTTAACGATATTGTTGCAATGTCACCGGTTTTGTGACGTTGCAGCGAGTCAAAACAACATAGTTGATTGTGACACGTGTCAACGACCAACGATAAGTTCGTTAATCGTGCAAGAATGTCCAGGACCATTATTTTATTGTTGGTCTCCCGCTGGGTGGCCAGCATCGCGTGTGTGACAGCGGGAGACCAACGATCAACGCAGCGCTATGCTTATTTACCCGATGTTAAAAATAGAACAATGTGTCCATGATTTCACTGCAACCAGCAAATTGCCAGTGAAATTGTTAGCAATATTGCTGTGTGTGACGGTACCTTTATATCGTTTTTCTGAAATGTGGATGCGCAGAGTCGGGCCGATCATGTGATCAGTCCCATAATGCACTGAGGCTGATCACGTGATTGGCCCCATAATGCACCGGGCCGGAAGTGACGTAGCGCCCGGTGCATGACAAACTTCCAGAGGGCGGGAGATTCCAAATAGAGGGGCAGAGAGGAAGAAACAATAATGCCGCCCAGCGGGGCGTGCACAGCCACATGGAGGAGTGCTACATGGAGCCTGGCACCGCCTTCTCAGTCCCCTTACTCACGGACTTATGTAAGTTAGAATTCATTTTTCTAATCTTTTATAGAGCCATTTTAGCACAGATATGGATAGATAGGGAGCAGCTAGGAAGGTGTAGGGACAGGTAGTGATAGTGTAGGGCCTTAATTCCAGGTGACAGGTTCCCTTTAAGATAAATATATCTTGTACCAAACAGTATTACCTAAAGTGGTATGTGCACAGGGCTCATATGAGGGTGCCGCTGACCCCTATAGCCGTTTCAGCATCACCTTCTTCAGGGGACCCCTGAATACTTCTTGGTATAGTATATATTCTTCTTAAGCCTGTATATGTCAGGACAATATGTCTCTTTGTATCTATGCTGTAATAATCTGTATGCATTTGGGTGGGATATATGTTTGTTTTAATGTAAAAAATTGTTAACCACTGGAGCTAGTCAATAAAGGGAGTTTTGAATAGCCTGTGGGGCCATGCAAAGCTTTTTCACTTTACAAATTGGTTTCAGCTGCTAGAAGACCTTGGAGGATTTACAGTGCACAATTCCTCCTTTTTTTTATATATACAGTGCCTACAAGTAGTATTCAACCCCCTGCAGATTTAGGTGGTTGACACATGCGGAATTAACTTGGCATTGTGACATTTGGACTGTAGATCAGCCTGGAAGTGGGAAATGCCCTGCAGCCAAAAAGATTTTTTAATTTTTTTTTTTAATTTTTTTTATAGCGTTAAAAGTTAATTCAGAGGGTCATTTATTATTCAACCCCTCAAACCACCAGCATTCAGTTTGGTCCCCCTAAAGTATTAAGAAGTAGTTCAGGCACAAAGAACAATGAGCTTCACATGTGTGGATTAATTATCTCTTTTTCCAGCCGTTTCTGACTATTTAAGACCCTCCCCAAACTTGTGAACAGCACTCATACATGGTCAACATGGGAAAGACAAAGGAGCATTCCAAGGCCATCAGAGACAAGATCGTGGAGGGTCACAAGGCTGGCAAGGGTACAAAACCCTTTCCAAGGAGTTGGGCCTACCTGTCTCCACTGTTGGGAGCATCATCCGGAAGTGGAAGGCTTATGGAACTACTGTTAGCCTTCCACGGCCTGGACAGCCTTTGAAAGTTTCCTCCCGTGCCGAGGCCAGGCTTGTCCGAAGAGTCAAGGCTAACCCAAGGACAACAAGGAAGTAGCTCCGGGAAGATCTCATGGCAGTGGGGACATTGGTTTCAGTCAATACCATAAGTAATGTACTCTACCGCAATGGTCTCCGTTCCAGACGAGCCCGTAAGGTACCTTTACTTTCAAAGAGTCATGTCAAGGCTCGTCTACAGTTTGCTCATTATTACTTGGAGGACTCTGAGACAGACCGGTTCAAGGTTCTATGGTCTGATGAGACCAAGATCGAGATCTTTGGTGCCAACCACACACGTGATGTTTGGAGACTGGATGGCACTGCATACGACCCCAAGAATACCATCCCTACAGTCAAGCATGGTGGTGGCAGCATCATGCTGTGGGGCTGTTTCTCAGCCAAGGGGCCTGGCCATCTGGTCCGCATCCATGGGAAGATGGATAGCACGGCCTACCTGGAGATTTTGGCCAAGAACCTCCGCTCCTCCATCAAGGATCTTAAGATGGGTCGTAATTTCATCTTCCAACAAGACAACGACCCAAAGCACACAGCCAAGAAAACCAAGGCCTGGTTCAAGAGGGAAAAAATCAAGGTGATGGAGTGGCCTAGTCAGTCTCCTGACCTTAACCCAATTGAAAACTTGTGGAAGGAGCTCAAGATTAAAGTCCACATGAGACACCCAAAGAACCTAGATAACTTGGAGAAGATCTGCATGGAGGAGTGGGCCAAGATAACTCCAGAGACCTGTGCTGGCCTGATCAGGTCTTATAAAAGACCATTATTAGCTGTAATTGCAAACAAGGGTTATTCCACAAAATATTAAACCTAGGGGTTGAATAATAATTGACCCACACTTTTATGTTTAAAATTTATAAAAATTCAACTGAGCAACATAACTTTTTGGTTTGTAAGATTTATGCTTCTGTTAATAAATCCTACTCTCGTTTACAGTTTGAAGGCTCTAACTTATTTGCATCTTATCAAACCAGCTAAATCTGCAGGGGGTTGAATACTACTTGTAGGCACTGTAGCTAGAATGAAATATTAGGTTAAGCCCAGCGCTGCCAGTACCCCTTAGCAATGGCTTAATTGTGAAAGTGAATAGTCATACTATAGATGTTAGTTGACTGTAATTACGGATGTTTATTAAGATTTAAAAGTATTTATAGAAAAGTTTTCCACTAAAGGTAATTACACTAAAAACGTAATATTTATAAACTGTAAAATACGTCCTCAATTTGAATGGCCGGTATTGGTTGGATTCACACCACTTCCCAATTAATGTCTTTGATGACCTAAAAAACAATGTATGCTGTGTGTTAATGTTTAATTATTTGATTTTTAGGTAAATCTATGATTTATGGGTCATATTATATCTCAAACGAATCTTACCCTGTGGACCTCTTTCAAAAGCCCATCTCTGGAGTTAGTGTAGTAGTCCACCTTATCTTGTGGCTGTTGGGGAAATGGAACCGTTGATTCTTAGTATCCTTAGTTGTAATTGCCACAATTCCTATTATCTAGGTTTATACCTTGTTAATGGATCTGGTGGTGATCTTATTGGTTCTAGACGTCTTCTGTGCTAAGTATTCTCTGGGTTTCTTATGTTTCTCCTTAGTTGGTTCACTTCCTGCTTTAGCCTTAGTTAGAGATGTTCATTCTGTAGGGTCTATAAGATAGTAAGGATACTAAGGGTACTGTTACACGTCGCGATATCGCATGCAACATCGACCAAAAGTCACGTGGTGTGACCAGTTGCAGTTGATATCATTCGTGCTTTGTGACGTGTAACAGGGCAATGCGACTGCAATAAATCGCAGGGACGACATCGCAACAAGATTGTGCATGCTCTTCAACCGTGCAATGTTGCATATGCGATCTGGCATGATCGTGCAGTGTGATGGCGCAACTACGATGTTGTTTGCGATTTCACAGGTTGCACAACCAAGGCTGTAGGCGTGCCTGTGTGTTGTGTTTTCATCACCCCATCTACGTCGATTGGTGGCTAGTATTGTATGCTGATTGGATGGCCTTGGAAAAGGAGCCATCTTTGATTATGTGTGCGTACAACACTACATTCATTGACTTCTACATCTCCTCAATGTTGAGAAAATGCATGTATCCAAGGCGAATCACCTCCTTTACTATTCAGGATGACGTTTAGGCGCCTATTGAATACTCTAGAAACATAGTGTCGCAAACAACAGTGTATGTACTGGCCAAAAGTGCCATGTCAGTATGTGAAGCCCTCATTGATGCTAGCTGCAATCTTCCATCCCATATGTTGCACATATATGAAAATGTAAACACATGTCTATCTACTTCTACTATATAATCTCCTTTCGTGTCTGTCTGACGCCGAAATTGCGTGCCAGCGCTTATTGGCTGCCGCTAGCAGCTGCAACCAATGAGCGCAGTGTATGCAAAAAGCCGCGCGCATTCACAATTAGAAGATTATACAGTAGCTGTAACCTGGCGACAGCGACGCATAGCTTCGCTGTCGCCAGGCTACATGTACGGCCACAGCGCCCCACGGCACTCTTCACCTCCCTGCCTCCCTCCTCGCCTCCCAACCTCCCTCCACCCCTCCCGCTTTTCTCACCCGTCTTCTCCCTGTACAGATGTCATGTGACAGGGCAGGCTGATTTGACGTCACACAGCCCGCCCTGTCACATGTCGCTGTACACAGTGCAATGCTGCGGGTGAGAATAGAGGGGGGCGAGGGGGATCCTGCCCACAACTGCAGCCATCCTGCCCCCCCATCCCCGCAGCCATCCTGCCCACACCCGCAGCCATCCTGCCCCCCACCCCTGGCTTCAACCTAGCCCCCCCTCCGCCGTCTCCATTTTTTCCCCCTTCCCGACCCCATCCTGCCCTGCCCACCCTCCCGGCTCCCTCCCGCCCACCCCCCGCATCCATCCTGCCCAAAATCCATCCTGCCTTCCTCCACCCCCCCCTGGCTCCATCCTGTTCCCCCCCGACTCCATCCTGCCCCGCTCGCTGCTTCCTGCCCCGCTCGCTCCGTCCTGCCCCGCTCGCTCCGTTCTGCCCCGCTCCGTCCTGCCCCGCTCGCTCCATCCTGCCCCGCTCGCTTCGTCCTGCCCCGCTCGCTCCTTCCTCCCCGCTCTCTCCTTCCTCCCCGCTCGCTCCTTCCTGCCCAGCTTGCTGCGTCCTGCCCAGCTCGCTGCGTCCTGCCCCGCTTGCTCCATCCTGGCCCTCTCGCTCCATCCTGCCCCGCACGCTCCATCCTGCCCTGCTCACTCCATCCTGCCCCGCTCGCTCCATTTTGCCCCCCTCCTGGCTTCATCCTGCTCCCCTTCCCGGCTCCATCCTGCCCCCAGGCTCCATCCTGCCCCCAGGCTGCATCCTGCCCCCCCGGATCCATCCTGCCCCGCACCCTCCACCTTGCCCCGCACCCTTCATCCTGTCCCGCACGCTCCATCCTGCCCCGCTCACTCCATCCTGCCCTGCTCACTCCATCCAGCCCCCCTCCCCGGCTCCATCCTGCCCCCCCCCTCCCGACTGCATCCTGCCCCCCTTCCCGGCTCCGTCCTGCCCCGCTCGCTCCGTCCTGCCTCGCTCACTGCTTCCTGCCCCGCTCGCTCCATCCTGGCCCTCTTGCTCCATCCTGCCCCCCCCCCCCGCATCCATCCTGCCCCCCCCCCCCCCCACATCCATCCTGTACCCCCCCACCCCCGCATCCATCCTGCTCCCCCGGCTCCATCCTGCCCCGCTCGCTCCATCCTGCCCCCCTCCACCATCCTGCCCCCCACCACCATCCTGCCCCCCCGCCGGCTCCATCCTGCCCCCCCGCCACCATCCGGCCCCCTGGCTCCATCCTGCCCCCCTGGCTTCATGCCCTGCCGGCTCCGTCCTGCCCCCCCCGCTTCCATCCTGCCCCCCTGGCCCCATGCCCTGCTGGCTCCATCCTGCTCCCCTGGCTCCATCCTGTACCCCCCCACCCCTGCATCCATCCTGCTCCCCCGGCTCCATCCTGCCCCGCTCGCTCCATCCTGCCCCCCCGCCGGCTCCATCCTGCCCCCCCGCCACCATCCGGCCCCCTGGCTCCATCCTGCCCCCCCTGGCTCCATGCCCTGCCGGCTCCGTCCTGCCCCCCCGCTTCCATCCTGCCCCCCTGGCTCCATGCCCTGCTGGCTCCATCCTGCTCCCCTGGCTCCATCCTGTTTCCCCCGGCTCCATCCTGTCCCCCCCGCATCCATCCATTAGAAGATTATACAGTAGCTGTAACCTGGCGACAGCGACGCATAGCTTCACTGTCGCCAGGCTACATGTACGGCTGCGGCGCCCCACGGCATCGGTAACCACCGCTTCCCTCCTCGCCTACCTGCCTCCTCCCTGCCTTCCTCCATGCCTCCGTGCCTCCCTCCTCGCCTTCCTGCCTCTCTCCCGCCTTCCTGCCTCCCTCCACGCCTCCCGCTGTTCTCACCCGTCTTCTCCCTGTACAGATGTCATGTGACAGGGCGGGCTGATGTGATGTACACAGCCCCCTGTCACATGTCGCTGTATACAGTGCGACGCTGCGGGTGAGAACAGAGGGGGGCGAGGGGGATCCCGCAGCCATTCTGCCCCCCCCCCCGACTCCAACCTAGCCCCTCCCCCAGACTCCATCCTGCCCCCCTTCCCGGCTCCATCCTGCCCACCCACCCCCCGCATCCATCCTGCCTCGTTACCACACCCCCCCCCCCCCCCCCGGCTCCGTCCTGCCCCGCTCGCTTCATCCTGCCCCGCTCGCTCCATCCTGCCTCCCCCCTTCTGGCTCCATCCTGCCCCCAGGCTCCATCCTGCCCTGCACGCTCCTTCATGCCCTGAACGCTCCATCCTGCCCCACTCGCTCCATCCAGCCTCCCCTCCCCGATCTCCATTCTGCCCCCCCCACCCAGGCTCCATCCTGTTTCCCCTTCCCGGCTCCATCCTGCCCCTCCGGCTCCATCTTGCCCCGCTCGCTCCATCCTGCCCAAACCCCCCCGCGCATCCATCCTGCCCCCCCCTGCATCCATCCTGTTTCCCTCCCCCCCATGTCCATCCTGCTCCCCCAGCTCCATCCTGTCCCGCTTGCTCCATCCTGCTTCCTTCGGCAGTTAGCTGTCATGTGACCGATCAGCTGATCGGTTTTCCAGGCAGCGACAGGTCCTAAAGGCCTGTAGGTCCTAGAAGACGGAGGTGGAGTGAGCCGGCGGACAGGTGAGTATCCTCACTGAGGATTTTTTTATTTTTACTTTTACTGTGGAGGTGCGGGGGCCAGGAGGAGCGGGGGGGCCGCGGGGAGCAGAGTATCACCATATACCATAGTGCTGCTATACATGTACTATAATGTACCGCCATATAACATAGTGCTGCTATACATGTACTGTAATGTACGACCATATACTATAGTGCTGCTATACATGTGCTGTAATGTACCGCCATATACTATAGTGCTGCTGTACATGTGCTGTAATGTACCGCCATATACCATAGCGCTGTTATACATGTACTGTAATGTACCGCCATATACCATAGCGCTGCTATACATGTGCTGTAATGTACCCCCATATACCATAGCGCTGCTATACATGTACTGTAATGTACCGCCATATACTATAGTACTGCTATACATGTGCTGTAATGTATCTGCCATATACCATAGCGCTACTATACATGTACTGTAATGTACCGCCATATACTATAGTGCTGCTATATATGTGCTGTCATGTACCGCCATATACTATAGTGCTGCTATATATGTGCTGTAATGTACCGCCATATACTATAGTGCTGCTATACATGTGCTGTAATGTACCGCCATACGCTATAGTGCTTCTCTACATGTGCTGTAATGTACCCCCACATACTATACTGCTGCTCTACATGTGCTGTAATGTACCGCCATATACTATAGTGCTGCTATACATGTACTATAATGTACCACCATATAGCATAGCGCTGCTATATATATATATGTAGTTCACTCACGTTGACTGAACAAGTTCTGTCAGTCACAGTATGTCAACTACATACATATTCTAGAATACCCGATGCGTTAGAATCGGGCCATCATCTAGTATTGCAATAATTGCCCAGATATGTGTGCCCATGTCCGACGCCTGAGCGTTGCGGTCTTAAATTTTATGTGACGCCGTGGCGTTGACTGTGGTCATCCACTATGTGCGGGCGATTCCTTTGCGGAAGTTTACCAAGTGTCAATACTCTGCGCCAGTACGTCGTTTTACGGCGGGCCCTGATTTCTAGGAGCTTTACAGTCCCCTGCCTAAATATGGCTGCCGCACAGCGCTCTGCGACATGGGGAGAGCCAGAGCTCCTCATTCTTTTTGATCATCTGGACAGGCTGGACTACTGGTGCGAGTTCCCGCATCAGCACCCACGCCTGCATAAGATGCGCATTGTGCGCAAAGTTCAGAGGGCTCTGCTTAGGAGACTGGAAGTGGTGCAGACTCCTAAGCAGATAATCAAGAAGGTGGCGGACATGAAGTACAAGGCGAGGGACCGCATTGCCGCCATCCGCGCCCACATCCAGACACTGCGTGGTGAGTATGATGTCATAACACATACACACATGTTTAGTCACACCACAATATCCGTGATTTTGGGTACATGGAAGTGCACCCTGTCAGTGTGCCTGAACTCATGATGCTGATCCATGACGCGTGTTCATGTGCTGGCCCTGCAGAAGCATGCTTGAGGGCCATCACACAGTAATGTGTGTAGCATGCCATACACTCAGTATTATTGTGGCCACTTCCCAAACAACACACATAGGTGTGACTGAAAGCTTGAAGTCAGCATGTGCAGATTGTCAGTGATGTCATGGACCACAGCACACAAAATGTTACATTTTCCCACAACTCCTACATCTAGCAGCACATACCCTTCTGGTTATTGGACACATAAGTAGGGATGAGCGAGTATGCTCGGCGCTACTCGTTACTCGCACGAGTATCCCGGTACCCGGGATGCTCAGACTCCTCACTAATAATTAGCAATCTGTCACAAATACACTGCTCCCTTCAGTGCACACAGTGAGCTGGCACCTCACAGAGAGCAGATTGATTGTTAGGATCCCTCTGGGGGCCACAGCAAGGTGTTGTATGCTGCGGTGATTTGAAAAAGCCCACCCTCCCGCCCTTTTGCAGAAATACTCGTTTTATAACTGGAAGTCTGTGGGCGGAGCCTGTCACTAATTGACTTACATTGGGCTCGGTGCTCTGGCCGAGTACACGAGTATCTTGGGATGCTCGGCTAGAGCATCGAGCACCCGAGCATTTTAGTGCTCGCTCATCTCTACACATAAGTCTAGGCCCCATAACTCCCCTGTTGTGTGCGTTTGGTCCAAGAAAACACACACTCACTGTTACGTCGTGTTCTTCATATGTTCTGGTCCTCTCACAAATTCTGTATTCCTATGTTGCCAAATATCCTGTCAGTGTTGGGCTGTGCTTGTGGGCCCATGTGTATGCTAAAGGGAATGACAAAAAGTGCTGCTGACCAAGGTTCATTACACAATTGTGTGTCACCACAACGTACTTGGGCAACAGTAAAAACCTGTGTGGGCTGCGTGCCAAGGGCACTTTTATCAGTGCCACATATACATTTATGTCGTTGCTACCATTGTGCAGATGATCTTGCAGTCCCCTTGTATCCCAACTTAAAATGTTAGGCACATGATGTAATTGGTCCCCAAAGGCCATTTGCCAGACATTTGTTTGTGTATGTCACTTCATACATCCAACAAAATGTAATGTTTGAATCAACAGCTGATGATGAGCCTGCAGAGGCCTCCCCAGCAGCCTCCCCTGCTGCATCACCAGCTGCCTCCACAGTGGCCTCCCCACCGGCCTCCCCTGCTGCATCACCAGCTGCCTCCACAGTGGCCTCCCCATTGGCCTCCCCTGGTGCATCACCAGCTGCCTCCACAGTGGCCTCCCCACCGGCCTCCCCTGCTGTATCACCAGCTGCCTCCACAGTGGCCTCCCCACCGGCCTCCCCTGCTGCATCACCAGCTGCCTCCACAGTGGCCTCCCCTCAGGCCTCAACAGCGGTCTTCCCTGCTGCATCACCTCCTGCCTCCACTCCAGCCTCACCCTCTGGTTACCCCTCTGTGACGGCTGCACGCACCCCATCACCCACAGAGTCCCCCATTGACCATGGTGGCTTTGATTTGTCTGGTAAGTGTCTGACCCTAACCAAAAATGCTTGCTAATGTTTTTTTTTTTTTTTTTGGAGAATGTGTAAAATACGACATACAAAACATTAATTTTGGACATTTCTGTATGTGTAGGCAGAAGAGCTAGAGCCCTGGGGTGGTCCCTAGCACTCCCCTCCCAGAGAATGGTGGATCAGATTTAGTGGGTAAGTTATCTTGTGTCCCACAAACAATTACTGGCACAAACATGTGCTAGGTGTTTTGAATGATGGCTTTCTTTAAAGCGAACCTGTCACCCCCCCTGGACATCAAAAGCTAAAATAGCCACCTTCTGCAGCACTAAGGCTGCATTCAGAGAAGGTGGCTATATGCTTTTGATGCCCTATATACAATTAAATATACACTTATATAACTGCTTACACTTTAGAAGACCTAAGACCGGGAGGCTGGGTTTCGCGCTCCTCAGTCCCGCCCCCTCTTGTCAATCAGCCTGGTCGCCTGCTGCTGCCTCCTCTCACAGTGTACCATGAACGCGCGCCTCCGTTCTCCTGTATGGCGCCGCGCATGCGCTGTGCGCCGGGTGTCCAGGAAGACGTCGGGCAGCGCGCACAGCGCATGCGCGGCGCCATACAGGAGAACAGAGGCGCGCGTTCATGGTACACTGTGAGGGGAGGCAGCAGGCGACCAGGCTAATTGACGAGGGGGCGGGCCGGAGGAGCGCGAAACCCCTCCTCCCGGTCTTAGGTCTTCTAAAGTGTAAGCAGTTATATAAGTGTATATTTAATTGTATATAGGGCATCAAAAGCCTATAGCCACCTTCTCTGAATGCAGCCTTAGTGCTGCAGAAAGTGGCTATTTTAGCTTTTGATGTCCAGGGGGAGTGACAGGTTCGCTTTAATCACTATAGGTGTACCATCATTGAGGGATCTGATGCAGGCCCACCAAGAGGCCCACTGACAGCTGAGGGACGCCACGGCCCAGCTACAGCTGCTTGGTGCCCTCATCCAGAGGGTCCTTGACCACCAAGAAGCCCATGGGCCTGGGTGACAACATTTGTAATGCAGTTAGACTGTAGTTGTCACGTTGGCATAGTAGACATGTTATTTGTCATGTTGACAATGTTTTTACCGCTGTTTTATGTTTACAGAATACAGCCTATTTGTTAACACAATGTGTTTATGTAAAAAAGAAACAAATCCCTGTTGTTTGCTTAGGCCTTATCCCCCAAAAAACAAATACACCATACAGCCAAATTGGTAGACCTTTAACCCCCCAAAAAAAGGAAAAAGGGATTTTGCAAAATAAAAGTTGCAACAATCCCACAACATGTTGTAGTTGTGTTCTTTACCAAACAGACGCTATATCAGTATTTCAAAGTGTATGTTAACACCATGTACCACCCAAAAAGGAGGAAACAGTGTGTAAGTGGGCCCCGAAACTGACATGTATGCTGTGCATCCCTCAAAATATACACAGGACAAAGAACACACATTGCCTGGATGCTGACACACATACCCAATGGTCAATTTGGCTTTAGAAGGCCAAATGACCAAACCTATGTGTACACCACAGATAACCGATGCGTAACCCCTAAAAAATCTACTTGGACCCATGGTTGGGGTTAGAATTGCTGGACCCATGTAGTTTGCAATGAACATCTACATGAACCTGTGAAGGCCACACATGAAGTAGAAATGTCACATCATTCATATACCTCACATGTCCTAATGTGTATGTGTCGTGAGAAGGTGTGACACATCTGTGTCTTGGATTAAACACACCGTTAAATTGTGTGGAACCATGAACCATTAGTAGGTGGTCAATAACACTGAGTATTATGTTTAAAAAAATATTTATTAATGCACCTAAACAAACACAAAAACTAAAATTGTTTTGTTCCCAAAAACAAGGTGCAAATACAGACCCAGGCACATCACAATTTTTGGTAGCATCCCCAATACTGTTGGTATGCAGCTGCAGGATCAGACGTGGCTGCTTCACCCACATCCCTTGCGGGAAGTGGGTGTGGTCGATGACGAGGGAAAGGTCTTCCAGTATCCCTCGGCACCTCAGGGGTAAGTCCAGGCACAAACATAGCCAGCGGCGGCGGCTGATGGGACACTGACGGCTGCTGTGGGGGCTGAGCCAAGATGGCCTGTGAGTTCAGTGTCCCATTATCACCCACCTCCAGGGCAAGGTAGATCACCCTCTCGAGGTGTGTACGCTGTCCAGCCAGGACACCTGTTGACTGACTAGTTGCCCAATCCCAGTGCAAGGGATCCTCTCCATGTTAACCAGCACCCTCTTAGCCCAGTCGCCCAGCTGGGTAGTGTTTGGCAATGGTCTCCAACACCTCACCCCCTCAATGGGACGACGGTGCTGCACGGCGGCACTGGGATCAGGCCCCAAAATTCCCCCAGATGTTGTTGGGGATGGTCGACAACAGGTGCCCCCTTTCCCCCCAGGCAGGACCCGATGTCTTGAGGGCGCAGGAAAAATATAAAAATGTGTTAGTAAGAAATTAACCCATTGACATATCATCAATGCATTAGTAACAAACAGCTATTTGTAATGTTTGTGTGTGAAATGTTGAGTTAAAGGTGTGGCCATTACACTGGTATAAAGATATGGCTATGTGTAACATGACACAGTGATTACTCTACTCACATAAGTAACTAACATGGTCATGCATATGTGTTCATGCGACAACAGGTGCCCCCTTTCCCCCAGGCTGGACCGATGTCTTGAGGGCGCTGGAAAAAATATAAAAATGTGTTAGTAAGAAAATTAACCCATTGACATATCATCAATGCATTAGTAACAAACAGCTATTTGTAATGTTTGTGTGTGAAATGTTGAGTTAAAGGTGTGGCCATTACACTGGTATAAAGATATGGCTATGTGTAACATGACACAGTGATTACTCTACTCACATAAGTAACTAACATGGTCATGCATATGTGTTCATATGCATATGTGTGCACACAAGCACAAAATCATTCCTAGGACAAAAATCTGTGCAACAACACCTAAACATACTGTGCACTGTGCCAAACACCACATGCTGATATGTTTGTCATATTCAACACAACACAAGTGTATCCAACCACCATTGAAGACTGTGATGACACAAAGACATTATGAAGTACCTCTTTTGGTGGAGCCGGGTCTTGGAGAGTGGCGGGGAAGGATTGTGCAAGGTCCATGCTGCACAGCGTAGTCGGAGGGAGATGCTGGTCCCGGAGGAAATGAAGGAGGTCAAAGTACCACAAGCGTGGCACATACACCTCCCCGTTCCACTCCCGGACCGCATTGATTTTTCTACTTCATTAAGCTTCCTCTTATACACTGTGCGCATCTTCTTAAGCACAAACCTCTTATCCACCCTCTCCCCAGGGTGGTGATGCTGGGAGAGGTTGATGAGCTGGTCATATGCCACTCCCTTCACCTGATGGTTCTTGTAATCAGGTGATGTGGTCCGCCACAAGCACTTTTGCTCCTGGTACTTGGCTATGAAGGTCTGGACAAACTCCTGGTTCTCAGCCATCTGAAACATGGAATTTCTGTCATGAACACACACACACATGTATGTATCATGTTGGGTCAGCTATGCAATCCTGGGTAAATGTGGTCCTGTGCCAACATCAATTGCTTACCACTCATTTTAAACCACTACTACACTTTACCCAGGCAAGAAACCACACATTAAGATAAATGCCACAACAGTACGTACATATGGCTGTAGGCTACTTGAGGAGAATAATGGGAACTTAGGTTTCCTTTTGCAAAGCCTCACATGCAATGGCCATTGTTGTATGTATGATGTGTCACTTACCACAAACAGATCCAAGATTTGGTTTGAGATGCCTTACAATTGCATGACCTTTTGACGTACATACATCAATAGTGTGGGCCACAACATATATGATGTTAACTCTGGTGCTGTACATTATGAGGAATATGCCATTTAGGGGATGCTCATAGCAGCTATAAAGACTACATGGCCCATTAGGACACATACGTAGTATAAGCTAATAATAACAACATTACCACATTGTAAGGGAGTGAGTGCTAATATCAGCCCATACAGAAAGAAGAGATGAAGATGATGCAGAGTCATCGACACATACCGTCATGCCTGCAGTGCCAGAAGAGGAGACGCTACCACGTTGTGTCTCTATGTGCAACAGGCTGTATGTGCCACATCCATCTTTTAAAGGGCGCTCTACCAATGATATTGCAGAAGAGTCGGCCAATCGGCGACGTCGGGCGTGGCAACGCCAAGACAACAGATACAATTGGATGATGCTAGCGGCCTGTGATTGGTGGCTTCACACATAAAAATGGGAAATGCCAGAACGATGTCGTGTTTGCTTCCCAGAGCCATTGAGTAAGTAGTGATGTGCACAACTGTTTGGGGATATTCGAGCGACTAATCTGCGTGTTGTAAATATTCCAGGACCTCGCCTTTGCGGTAATGACCACCAGGAACTCCTGGCCCATTCGGCCACTGTTAAGACTTAATTTTAGCCTTTATGCTACATATTAGGGAGTGTGTGGGTGGTTGCAGCAGGCTGTTTTGTGTGTAGTAATTGAACATCCATTTTGTGTCGCTAACCCTCTCTTGACAACAACAGTGTGGCAAAGATAAAATATGGATTATATACAAATGGCATGAAATCTCGGACCACCGCTTGCCCACACACATTACATGCTCAATGATTCCAGTACATGCAGCCTTGTGGATTGTACATCTGTCATTTATATGTACACACACTAATGCATCGGCAAACATTACCCTCTTGTGTAATGTAGTTTACCCAATTATGTGTTTGTCTTGACAGAACCTTACTTTGCTTACATACATAATGAGTGTTAGCAGCCATGGGAGACATCTTGTTGTTGTACTGGCTTTCTGGATGTCCATAATCTGAAGGCTGTACATGATGAGTAGTATGGTTTCACATATGTGGAGTAGGTGTTATGTTAACTGTCATACTGGAGTGGGTTCAATAAGCAAGGTCGACAATACTTATATGGTGTGTAACGTAACAGGCCAACCATGTAAGTGTGTATTGGAGGGGTATGACAGGACTATGTACAGGGGCTAGTTGATGAAATTTGTTCCTGCTATGCCTCCATGTGCTTATACAATTTTTTTTTCCTTTCACATTCCCAGAGCCTTGCTAACAGAGATTAGACGTCATGCATCGTGTCCATGGTGGAGGATGCCTTGTTGATGGATGAGAGAACTGAGAGACTGTGGAGGCGTAGACGATGGCGTATGTAGTCTCGGGATTGGCTCCTTCAAAGGCGCAACCTGAGTCACATGGGCCTTGTCCGTCAGCTGGAGGACAGGAATCCGCAGGAGTTCAGGAACTATCTCAGGATGTCCGAGGACTCTTTCAATTTACTATTGGACTTGGTAACACCACATATTGCCCGTGAGGACGCTGTGATGTGTCGAGCTCTTCCAGCAGAGGAGTTTTTGGCTGTGACTCTGCGTTTCCTGGCAACAGGGCGTACAATGACTGACCTGCAGTATTCTGCTGCTGTCTCACGTCCACTGCTGAGCCGCCTAATCCCAGAGCTGTCTGAGGCCATTGTGAGGTGTCTGCTGACATCCTATATGCGGTTTCCAACAACCCCCGTGAAATGGTTGGAAGTTGCCACTGGCTTCCAGGAGAGGTGGCAATTCCCAAACTGCGGGGGGCATTGGATGGCAAGCATGTGAGGATCACACAACCCCCCCAACACCGGGTCTTATTATTTTAACTTTAAAGATTATTTCAGTTTGGTCCTCATGGCCCTCGTCAATGCTAACTATGAGTTCCTCCTTGTGGATGTGGGGATGAACGGGCATGTGTCTGATGGGAGGGGGGGGTTTGGCACAGACCTCCTTTGGTCGAGACCTTCTTAGCGGGTGGCTGAACTTACCCCCAAATGATGACACCACTGAACATCTTAACTTTGCCTTTGTGGGGGATGAGGCCTTCGCACTTCACGCAAACCTACTACGGCCATATCCCCAGAGGACTCTCACCCTGAGCAACGCCTTTTCAATTACCGGCTATCCCGGGCAGGTCGTGTGGTTGAAAATGCGTTCGGGATCATGGCCAATAGATTACGCGTATTTCATAATGCTTTAAATATGAAACTGGAATCTATCAAAATGGTAGTGATGGCGTGTTGTGTGCTGTATAACTTTCCCGTCGTAGGGATACTCAATCATACACGCCAGCAAGCTATGTGGATTGTGTGGACCCTGCAACTGGGGAACTCATGCCAGGTGAGTGGCGTGCAAACGACCCTGGAGTAGCACCACTCCAGCCGTTGGACTAGGGCCGACATCAGCAGGATGCCAGGAGCAGCAGAGACAGCTACCGCTCGTATTTCAATGGCCCTGGGGCGGTGGCCTGGCAGGACCACCAGATATAAGGGGTGTGTCATAGGTCCACACCGTCCAATGTGTGTTTATTTATGTTGGGGGGATATGTTTTGCCTGACCTTATTAGTGGCATAGATGTACTTTTTTTTGTTCTTTTGTTTTTTGTAACATACATTGTTATGAAATTTATGGAAGAATTAGCCATTATTTGCGTTTTGAAAGATGTTACTTGTGTGATGACAACACTCGTTTGATTGTTGTGTGTTTGTTATTGTTGTTTTCTGATCATCATAATGGGAGACCCAGACAATGGGGTTTAGGGCGCTGCCCTCCGGAGGTCACACTAGGTACTACAAATTTGTAGCACCGCCTCCTCCGCTTATAAACCCCCACCGTAGGAGACATCCTCAGTTTTAAACTTAGTGTGCTCGGAGGATCACGCTTTGCTTGCACTTCACTGCATTCTCACAGCTTACGTGATGGCGTATGAAGACAAGGTAAAATGGTCCCATTCGGGATCCTCGACAGCCTCCCCGCTCACCCTTGTGGAACACGCTGGTGGAGGTACCGGAGGGCTTTTAGCCTAGACACTTTAGTGTTCTCCCGGTACGCTGTCGTGCTCCTTTCCTTTCCATCCCTCCATGGAGGCTCTGGATAGGGGGAGCCTGGAGCCTTGCACAGCTCCGCTCCGTCCGAGGCCTCCCTAAATGGTGCTTACAGACCGGACGGAGCCAGCCCAGTCCGAGGCCTCCCTAAATGGTGCTTACACTCCGGACTGGTGCTGTACCCCCGTCCGAGGCCTCCCTAAAGGTGCTTACAGACCGGACCGGCACTGAGGCACCTGGTGTGTCTCCTGTGTGCCTGGGGGTAGTGTCTGTCACTGTGGTGTCATGACACTCAGACCGCGCGGTTACCCTTGGGTCCGCGGTTCTGGCGGTGACCCTGTGCTGGGGTCTCCCGGGCTGACCGCCCTGTGTTTCACAGGGGCTGAGGCTGTAGACTGCGGGTGTTTTTATGTGTACAAGCAGTCTGAGAGTGTGTGTGGTGATATTCACTCTCGTTTCCCGCGCTGCGGGCTCCGGCACCTCCATTGCTGAGGCAGTCTGGAGGAGGAGGAGGCAGCCCTTATGGTGACGTCACCGCTGGGCGTGTTGTGTGTTCTTCCCGCGTGTTCCTGGCTCCGCCCACATCTTCACTGTCGGCGGCCATCTTCTCCCTCACTTCCCGGCTGGGATCTGAACGGCAGCGCGTGTCTGCACTTGCAAGGGAGACCGGAACTCGCGGAGGTCACACACACACACCGCTTCCTCCTACCGCTTTACTGCGGTCGGTAAGCCACCGGGATTCCCGGTTTGTTTGTGACTTTGGCTTATATTCCCCTCACTGTGGAGATGTCCTCAGCTGGGAAGCATGCTGCTAAGGCGGCGGTGGCCACCATTGTCTGTACTACATGCAACGGGACACTGGTGGAGGGGTCCTGCAATAACTGCGGACGCCCAGAGGCCCGATCTGCTACTATTGAGTCTGCAAATCCGGGATTATACCCTGAGGTTCAGGTGATCCCAGGGCCATGGGAAACGCAGAATAAGATCAATGAATCTCTGCTGTCCCAGATGTCCTCCATGTCGCAAACCCTGGAGGCACTGCATAGGAGACTGGAGAACCCAGCTACTCCTCCTAGTTACCCCCGGGTGTCTCTTACTTCTGCTGTAAGACCCCCTAAGCGAGCCCGTGAGGCTTCTCCTGAGCTCCAGACTCTCTCTGAGGAGGAGCGTTCCTCTGATGGTGAGGAAGATGATGGGGGTTCTACTCTTGGGTCTATGTCTGAACCTCCAGATGGGGTGGAGGATCTGGTGTCCTCCATCAATGAGACATTGCGTCTTGTCACTCCTCCTGAGGAGGTGACTGTACACCCCAAGGAGATCTATCAATGGCTGCGGCCAGAGGCTAGACCAAGTGGCTCCTTCATGGACCACACTAATTTCGGAAGGGTGATTAAAGCTCCCAGGTTGCATCCTGGGCGGCGTTATGTCCGTAAAACTAAGGACAATCGCTTTCCCTTTCCCCAGGAGGCGCTCCAGGAATGGTCGCAGTCTCCCAAGGTGGATGCTTCCATGACTAGGATTGCTGCGCGCTCCTTGTTTTCTGCCTCTGATAGCTCCTCGTTGAAGGATGCTACTGATAGACAGGTCGAGCAACTCGCCAAGTCTTCCTATGAGGCTGTGGGGTCTTCGTTTGCCCCTAATTTTGCCGCAGTCTGGACCCTACAAGCGATCACTATCTGTTTGGATGGTATCACTGATCTAGCTAGGTCCAGCCCAGAGGTCCTGGCTCTCACTGAGAGAGCAAGGGCCTATGCGGACTATGCCAGGACGGCATCTTTGGAAACTGCCACTCGCTCTGCTGTGGCCTCGGCCAATGCAATTGCGATCCGCAGGCTATTGTGGCTGCGTCTCTGGGACTCAGATGCCACATCTAAGAAGATTTTACAAAATCTTCCGTTCGCTGGTGACAGGCTTTTTGGCACCGAACTGGATAAATTGATAAAGGATTCTGCTGAGTCTAAGATACCGCAGAATAAGCCTAAGCCACGGTATACCGTGAAAAGGAACCCTAAGCAGTGGTCCTTTCGCTCCGGTTCACAGTCATCAACGGCGTCCACTCGCTCAGACCGAGGGGGCAAGCCTGCTACTCAGTGGCGTTCCAAGAGTCGTCAGAAGAAGCCGGCGGGGGCAGCGGCTGCCACCCCCAAGCCCGCCTCGACATGACTCGCTATCTCATCCTGCCTCCCCACAGGTGGGGGGCCGCCTGTCCCGCTTTCAGGACACGTGGCTTCTTCACATTCAAGATCAGTGGGTTCGAGACGTAGTCTCAAGAGGTTACAGGATAGAGCTGACGTCACAACCAATACACCGATTCCATCGGTCGGTTCCATCTCCAGAAAAGGCTCAGGCTTTTTACCTGGTGTTGGAGGGACTCCGCAGAGACGGAGTGGTGGTCCCTGTGCCCACGGAAGAGAGGTTCAGGGGTTTTTACTCCAACCTCTTTATTGTCCCAAAAAAAGGACGGCTCTTTTCGCCCGGTTTTGGACCTCAAGTTGTTCAACCGTCACGTGTTGGTTCGGAAGTTCCGCATGGAATCCCTGCGCTCAGTGATCGCGGCTGTGTCACAGGGAGACTTCCTAGCGTCCATCGATATCAGGGACGCTTACCTTCACGTCCCCATTGCACCAGCTCATCAGCGCTGGTTGAGATTCGCAGTGGGGGAAGAGCACTTCCAATTTGTGGCACTGCCATTCGGGCTAGCCTCAGCACCACGGGTGTTCACAAAGGTGATGGCCTCCATGATGGCTCTCCTGCATGCGCAGGGACACGCCGTCATACCCTATTTGGACGACCTGTTGGTCAGGGCGCCATCGGAAGACCTTTGTCGGGTAAGCCTGGAGGTGACCATGAAGTCCCTGGAACGGTTCGGGTGGCTTATCAACATTCAGAAGTCGACCCTGGTTCCGACCCAGTCATTGACATATCTGGGCATGGACTTCCACACGGACTCGGCCCTGGTGTCCCTACCTCAAGCCAAGCAGCTTGCGATCCAATCAGGAGTGCAGAATGTCCTCCTGTCTCCACAGTCATCCCTACGGGTATTGATGAGACTGGTGGGTCGCATGGTAGCGGCGATAGAGGCGGTGCCGTTCGCACAGTTTCGCCTCCGTCCTCTCCAGCTGGAGATTCTTCGCAGATGGGACAAGAGGACGATCTCTCTGAATCGGCTGGTGACACTGTCACAACCAACCAGGGACTCTCTACAGTGGTGGCTCCTGCCACTTCACCTGTCACGGGGCCGGTCCTTCCTAAAACCGTCATGGTTAGTGGTGACCACCGACGCCAGTCTGAAGGGCTGGGGGGCGGTGTTCTTGCACCACAGGGCTCAAGGCCTCTGGACTCGGTCGGAGTCGGCGTCGCAGATCAACGTGCTGGAGATCAAGGCGGTCTATCTCTGGCGCTACTGGCGTTTCAGAAATTCCTGTCAGGACAGCCCATTCGGGTACAGTCCGACAATGCGACGGCCGTCGCCTACATAAATCATCAGGGAGGGACCAGAAGTGCTCAGGCCCTCGCCGAAGTCCACCGCATTCTACTCTGGGTGGAGGAAAACGGCTGCCTGATCTCCGCAGTTCACATCCCAGGGGTCGAGAACTGGGAGGCCGACTATCTGAGCCGACAGGGGATGGACGCCGGAGAGTGGTCTCTACATCCAGACGTCTTCCGGGACATCTGCGGCAGGTGGGGCACTCCGGACGTGGATCTGATGGCCTCACGGCTGAATCATCAGGTGCCCCAATACATGGCAAGGTCTTGGGATCCCCAGTCTCTGGGGGCGGACGCCCTGATTCTGAGCTGGTCCAGATTCCAGCTGCCATATGTGTTTCCGCCTCTGGCTCTGATTCCCAGGGTCCTGTGGAAGATCAGGACGGAATGCAGAGTGGCCATTCTAGTGGCTCCAGATTGGCCCAGGAGGTCTTGGTACCCGGACCTGTGGCAACTGTCAGGCGGACACAGGTGGGCCCTTCCAGAACGCGCAGATCTTCTCGCGCAAGGGCCATTCTTCCACCTCAATTCCAGGGCTCTCAGATTGACTGCATGGCTCTTGAGGCCTGGCTGCTGACATCCAGAGGTTTCTCTCCTACAGTGGTTGCCACTATGAATCGGGCAAGGAAACCTGTTTCCAGGAAGATATACCACAGAACGTGGAAAATCTTTTTTACCTGGTGTGCCTCTGGTGGCCGCTCACCGTGGCCTTTGTCTATCCCGACATTGCTGGCCTTCCTACAGTCGGGGTTGGAGTTGGGATTATCCCTTGGCTCTCTGAAAGGTCAAGTATCAGCACTTTCAGTGTTGTTTGACAGGCGCTTGGCGCTCCTCCCGAAGGTACGTCAATTTCTGCAGGGGGTGTCGCGGGTGGTCCCGCCCTATAGGCGACCTCTGGACCCTTGGGACCTAAACATGGTCCTGACGACACTGCAGAAACCGCCGTTTGAGCCACTGAGAGACATCTCTCTCTCTCGTCTGTCCCAGAAGGTGGTCTTTCTGGTGGCGATTACGTCTCTGAGAAGGGTCTCAGAATTGGCTGCACTCTCGTGCAAGTCACCCTTTCTGGTGGTTCACCAGGACAAGGTGGTGTTGCGCCCACGGCCTGAATTTTTGCCGAAGGTGGTTTCAACATTCCACTTGAACCAGGAGATTGTTCTCCCATCATTTTGCCCCGCTCCCGTTCATCAGGTTGAGCGCGACCTCCATACTCTGGACCTCGTGAGAGCTGTACGCATTTATGTGTCCAGGACCGCCTCCTTTAGGAGTTCGGATTCCTTATTTGTCCTCACGATGGGTCGCTGTAAGGGGTCCGCGGCTTCAAAGTCGACCTTGGCCAGATGGATCAAGGCTCCCATTCAGGAGGCTTACCGGTCTTCTGGTTTGCCTCTCCCGGTGGGTTTGAAGGCACACTCTACTAGAGCTGTAGGTGCCTCTTGGGCCTTGCGACATCGAGCTTCTGCTCTACAGGTGTGTCAAGCGGCCACTTGGTCCAGCCTGCACACTTTCTCTAAGCACTATATGGTGCATGCCCATGCCTCTGCGGATGCGAGTTTGGGCAGGCGGGTTCTCCAGGCGGCGGTTGCCCACCTTTAAAAGGGAACCATGTGTTATCCGTCTTGTTGAGGAACTCTTCCCGCCCTGGGGTATTGCTTTAGGACATCCCCATTGTCTGGGTCTCCCATTATGATGATCAGAAAAAAGAGAATTTTGTTTACGTACCGTAAATTCTTTTTTCTTGAATCATCAATGGGAGACCCAGCACCCACCCAGTTGTTCCGTTGCATGTTTGCATTTGATCTGTTCTCTGTTGAGACAGTGTTTCCGGGTTGTTACACCGTCTGGGCACGGCATTCTTCCCGATGTTTCGGGTGTGGTTTATTTCTCCTCGCAGCTTATGGACTAAACTGAGGATGTCTCCTACGGTGGGGGTTTATAAGCGGAGGAGGCGGTGCTACAAATTTGTAGTACCTAGTGTGACCTCCGGAGGGCAGCGCCCTAAACCCCATTGTCTGGGTCTCCCATTGATGATTCAAGAAAAAAGAATTTACGGTACGTAAACAAAATTCTCTTTTTTTATTTGTGTGGCCACACTCATAATATATTCTTTCTGATCAGACAAACGTGTGTAAGTATTTATTTTGTAGCTGACCACCATATCACATAGCAGTAGGGTGTGCTCAGAGGTGTGACACTACAATGTTAGTTGAGGGTCCCTGCACCATTGTGTGCACAGGTACACTACACACGTGTGGCGGTTGCCAACACACTGTATGGTGTGTGTGTGTTTCCCTGTCCAGATTGCTGCATGTAGACATGGGTATGTGTACACACACATGGTCACTTCTATAGTGTCCGATTGAGACATATGTATATATCTGTAAATACATACATACATGTATGCACACACATAGTTGGGAAATGCTATGTAATGTGCATAGACATGTCTATACTTCCTGTGTGTAGCTTACCAACTTCTATAGTAAACGTACACAATGTCCATACATTTTGGCAAAACACACTGCACTACACTAGCGTTCCTGTCTGCCAGTTTGGCGATGCCGCAGTGTGTTGCTGGAGCTGCTACACATCACATATGACATCAGTTTCATGATGATAGAATGGGCAATACCATCCATGTAGCCACCATGTTGTCTGAGATGGCTGACTAATGATAATGCTCTTTCGCCGTCAAATCAGAGTGTTCTGGGCGCGGTTAAAAGTTAAATCAGGTACTCCTATGTCCTAAGCTTGGTTAAAAGTACGCCCACATTGCCGATGTGATTGTGCTGTGTGACGGCGCAACTACAATCTGCAAAATCGGCTTCCGATTTGCCAGCCAACTTCCCGGACGCCGGATCGTCGGAGGTTGCAGGTGTGATTGCTACGTGTAACATCTCCTATGCGATCTTGGACAAGTGCCAAAAACGTGCACGCTCCCATGAAGTTGCATGTGATATCGGAACGATTTTGCGATATGTAATGGTACCCTAAGAATCAACGGTTCCATTTCCCCAACAGCCACAAGATAAGGTGGACTACTACACTAACTCCAGAGATGGGCTTTTGAAAGAGGTCCACATGGTAAGATTTGTTTGAGATATAATATAACCCATAAATCATAGATTTACTTAAAAATCAATAATTAAATATTAACACACAGCATACAGTGCCTACAAGTAGTATTCAACCCCCTGCAGATTTAGGTGGTTTGATAAGATGCAAATAAGTTAGAGCCTTCAAACTGCAAACAAGAGTAGGATTTATTAACAGAAGCATAAATCTTACAAACCAAAAAGTTATGTTGCTCAGTTGAATTTTAATACATTTTAAACATAAAAGTGTGGGTCAATTATTATTCAACCCCTCAAACCACCAGCATTCTGTTTGGTCCCCCTAAAGTATTAAGAAGTAGTTCAGGCACAAAGAACAATGAGCTTCACATGTGTGGATTAATTATCTCTTTTGCCAGCCTTTTCTGACTATTTAAGACCCTCCCCAAACTTGTGAACAGCACTCATACATGGTCAACATGGGAAAGACAAAGGAGCATTCCAAGGCCATCAGAGACAAGATCGTGGAGGGTCACAAGGCTGGCAAGGGGTACAAAACCCTTTCCAAGGAGTTGGGCCCACCTGTCTCCACTGTTGGGAGCATCATCCGGAAGTGGAAGGCTTATGGAACTACTGTTAGCCTTCCACGGCCTGGACAGCCTTTGAAAGTTTCCTCCCGGTCGAGGCCAGGCTTGTCCGAAGAGTCAAGGCTAACCCAAGGACAACAAGGAAGGAGCTCCGAGAAGATCTCATGGCAGTGGGGACATTGGTTTCAGTCAATACCATAAGTAACGTACTCCACCGCAATGGTCTCCGTTACAGACAAGCCCGTAAGGTTCCTTTACTTTCAAAGCGTCATGTCAAGGCTCGTCTACAGTTTGCTCATGATCACTTGGAGGACTCTGAGACAGACTGGTTCAAGGTTCTATGGTCTGATGAGACCAAGATCGAGATCTTTGGTGCCAACCACACACGTGATGTTTGGACACTGGATGGCACTGCATACGACCCCAAGAATACCATCCCTACAGTCAAGCATGGTGGTGGCAGCATCATGCTGTGGGGCTGTTTCTCAGCCAAGGGGCCTGGCCATCTGGTCCGCATCCATGGGAAGATGGATAGCACAGCCTACCTGGAGATTTTGGCCAAGAACCTCCGCTCCTCCATCAAGGATCTTAAGATGGGTCGTAATTTCATCTTCCAACAAGACAACGACCCAAAGCTCACAGCCAAGAAAACCAAGGCCTGGTTCAAGAGGGAAAAAATCAAGGTGATGGAGTTGTCTAGTCAGTCTCCTGACCTTAACCCAATTGAAAACTTGTGGAAGGAGCTCAAGATTAAAGTCTACATTAGACACCCACAGAACCTAGATAACTTGGAGAAGATCTGCATGGAGGAGTGGACCAAGATAACTCCAGAGACCTGTGCCGGCCTGATGAAGTCTTATAAAAGACGATTATTAGCTGTAATTGCAAACAAGGGTTATTCCACAAAATATTAAACCTAGGGGTTGAATAATAATTGACCCACACTTTTATGTTTAAAATTTATTAAAATTCAACTGAGCAACATAACTTTTTGGTTTGTAAGTTTTATGCTTCTGTTAATAAATCCTACTCTCGTTTGCAGTTTGAAGGCTCTAACTTATTTGCATCTTATCAAACCAGCTAAATCTGCAGGGGTTGAATACTACTTGTAGGCACTGTATATTGTTTTTTAGGTAATCAAATTAGTGGGAAGTGGTGTGAATCCAACCAATATCGGCCATTCAAATTGAGGACGTATTTTACAGTTTATAAATGTTAAGTTTTTAGTGTAATTACCTTTAGTGAAAAACTTTTTTTATAAATACTTTTAAATCTTAATAAACATCCGTAATTACAGTCAACTAACATCTATAGTATGACTATTCACTTTCGCAATTAAACCATTGCTAAGTGATATACAGTCATGGCCAAAAGTATTGACACCCCTTCAATTCTGTCAGATAATACTCAGTTTCTTCCTGAAAATGATTGCAATCACAAATTCTTTGATATTATTAACTTCATTTAATTTGTCTTCAATGAAAAAACACAAAAGAGAATGAAGCAAAAAGCAAAACATTGATCATTTCACACAAAACTCCAAAAATGGGCTAGACAAAAGTATTAGTACCCTCAGCCTAATACTTGGTTGCACAACCTTTAGCCAAAATAACTGCGATCAACCGCTTCCGGTAACCATCAATGAGTTTCTTACAATGCTCTGCTGGAATTTTAGACCATTCTTCTTTGGCAAACTGCTCCAGGTCCCTGATATTTGAAGGGTGCCTTCTCCAAACTGCCATTTTTAGATCTCTCCACAGGTGTTCTATGGGTTTCAGGTCTGGACTCATTTCTGGCCATCTTAGAAGTCTCCAGTGCTTTCTCTCAAACCATTTTCTAGTGCTTTTTGAAGTGTGTTTTGGGTCATTGTCCTGCTGAAAGACCCATAACCTCTGAGGGAGAGCCAGCTTTCTCACACTGGGCCCTACATTATGCTTCAAAATTTGTTGGTAGTCTTCAGACTTCATAATGCCACGCACACGGTCAAGCAGTCCAGTGGCAGAGGCAGCAAAGCAACCCCAAAGCATCAGGGAACCTCCGCCATGTTTGACTGTAGGGACCGTGTTCTTTTCTTTGAATGCCTCTTTATTTCTCATGTAATCTCTATGTTGATGCTTTTGCCCAAAAAGCAATACTTTTGTCTGACCAGAGAACATTCTTCCAAAACGTTTTAGGCTTTCTCAGGTAAGTTTTGGCAAACTCCAGCCAGGCTTTTTTATGTCTCGGGGTAAGAAGTGGGGTCTTCCTGGGTCTCCTACCATACAGTCCCTTTTCATTCAGACGCCAACGGATAGTATGGGTTGACACTGTTGTACCCTCAGACTGCAGGGCAGCTTGAACTTGTTTGGATGTTAGTTGAGGTTCTTTATCCACCATCCGTACAATCTTGCTTTGAAATTTGTCAATTTTTCTTTTACGTCCACATCTAGGGAGGTTAGCCACAGTGCCATGGGCTTTAAACTTCTTGATGACACAGCGCACGGTAGACACAGGAGCATTCAGGTCTTTGGAGATGGACTTGTAGCCTTGAGATTGCTCATGCTTCCTCACAATTTGGTTTCTCAAGTCCTCAGAGTGTTCTTTGGTCTTCTTTCTTTTCTCTATGCTCAATGTGGTATACACAAGGACACAGGACAGAGGTTGAGTCAACTTTAATCCATGTCAACTGGCTGCAAGTGTGATTTAGTTATTGCCAACACCTGTTAGGTGCCACAGGTAAGTTACAGGTGCTGTTAATTACACAAATTAGAGAAGCATCTATGATTTTTCTAAGGGTGCCAATACTCTTGTCCACCCCCTTTTTATGTTTGGTGTGGATTTATATCCAATTTGGCTTCAGGACAATTCTTTTTGTGTTTTGTCATTGAAGACAAATTAAATGAAGATAATAATACCAAAGAATTTGTGATTGCAATCGTTTTCAGGAAGAAACGGAGTATTATCTGACAGAATTGCAGGGGTGTCAATACTTTTGGCCATGACTGTATATATGTGATCTGTAGATTTTAACATATGTACCACTTTACATACTGAGGCTGCCTTCACACTTGCAGATGGATCTGCAGCGTTTTGCAGATGCATCTGCAAGTGTGAGCATGCTGACCGCGGCCCCTATGTTTATAATAGGGCGCACCGGGTCTGAACGCTCTCATTCATTCCTATATGTGTACTGTCAGCAGGCGTATGCCTGCTGACAGATCACACACTCCCGCCCGCAGCATGGACGCTACATCTCGCGTCCACAGTGCGGACGGGAGAGTGTGATCTGTAAGCAGGCATACGCCTGCTGACAGTACACATATAGGAATGAATGAGAGCGTTCAGACCCGGTGCGCCCTATTATAAACATAGGGGCCGCGGTCAGCATGCTCACACTTGCAGATGCATCTGCAAAACGCTGCAGATCCATCTGCAAGTGTGAAGCCAGCCTTACAGCCATACTTAAGTTCTGTGGTGTTTGCAGTCACATGATTGTAATACTTTAGACTGCAGACACTTGATATATATAACATGACCATACACCATTTATGCTATCTGTGATTATACTATGTTATGTTACTTTCTCAGTCGCCTCATTGGGGGACACAGGACCATGGTGTGTTATTCTGCAGTCATTAGGAGGTTGACACTAAGTGAAATAAAAAACAGATTAACTCCTCCCCTGCAGGATAACACCCCCTGGCTGCACAAGCCGAACCAGTTTCAGCTTCGTGTCGGAAGGAGTTAGATGCGGTCTACAGACTCATCTTTTTTCTTTATATTAATCCTTTATATTTTTAACTTTTTATATATCTTTTTATCCCTCTAGATCTGACCGGGTGACAGTTCAGTTCCCGTGGGTGCCACTCTCCCCCAACCGCCAACAGATGGGAACGTGTAGTGTCACCTCCACGTACCCCCTTCTGCAACATTGGATCCGGTTTTTGTTTTTTGCAGCCAATCCTTTTCTGTTTTTTTATTCGTGCGACTGTTCCCTCGGGCATCGATCTCCCACAACCTACAACAGAAGGGCTTGCGGAGTGTTATCTCCTTGTATCCCCTTCTGCAACGGCTGTACCTTTTTATCACCAATGCTCCGGCTGCTGGATGACCCCACTGGCCTTCCCCATCCTCCTTAATCTGGGAGCCTGGGATGTAGGTGCTCACTTAAAGACACCACTGGCACCATGGCACCTTTGGCCCTCCCCATCCTCCCCGCTACTGGGAGCCTGGGTTGCAGGAGCTCCGGACTACATGGCAGCACTGGCCCTCCCCATCCTCCCCACTATGGGAGCCTCGGTCGCAGGAGTCCCGGATGACACGGCAGCACTGGCCCTCCCCATCCTCCCCATAGGGAAGCCTGGGTAGCAGGAGCCCCGGTTAGTCTGCACTATAGGAACCCCTTTCGGAGGGTCACCCTCCCCATTGCAGTGTCAGTGGTCGCCTCTTACATGGTGTGCCCACTCGGCGCCGAGCTCCCGGCCTAGTCCTCAAATTTAGCCCCCGGCTTCGGCCTAACGTGAGGCTCCGCCCCCGGGTGACGCATTTTTTCATCGTCATGCCACCGGGTGATATCATGAGGCTGCCGGAACACCCCCGGTGGCCTCCCATGCTTTCGCCTTTCTCCCCCATGTCGCGCTTCTCGCTCCCCACGAAATTTCCTGCATGCTTCTCGCAGCCGGCCCCCTCCTCTTCCCTGCACGAGCCCTGCTGCTGAGGGGGGGGACACACTGGACCTGGTACACAGCTGCACAGGACGATCTGCTTTATCGCTAGGTAAGGAGCCCAGTACGCCCTGTGTTGTTGGGCTCTTTTTACACCAGAGTCTGATAGCCCCTATCTCCAGCCCTCAGTATGCACAGCACAACCCCTAGTATACACAGCACAGGAGTGTTCCTTACAATATACTTCTGGGGCGAAACCACCACAGACCATGCAGGGCTCAAAGGCCACAAAGAAGGCCCTTAAAACCCACACAGTCATTTACACCTCCTGCGTTACATACCACTCCAAGCTGCCGCGTGGCCATGCTACCCCGCACTGTCAGAATTGCAAACCCGCAGTCGCACAGGGGCTCTCCGCCGACGCCGCACCACCCGGCACTTCTAACCCACCTGAATGGGCCCTGCTGCTGTCACAATCCATGTCACAGTCTGTGGACAGGCTGCTTTCGCAGTCCATGGACAAGCTATCTACCACCCTGGTCCTGGCCCTGCAAAGCCATCCTACGCCTGGAATTCCCAACCAGGCAGGGGCACAGATGGACACTCCTGCACAGGAGAGCACGTCGGATAGGAACAGGCCTATCGCAGCTATCAACTGGGATAGACCACATTCCTTATCTGGGACTAGGCGAAAAAGACAGCACAGAAGCATCTTACCTGCATCCTCGCAGGGGTCCCATATCTCCCTTATACGGGACTCGGGACCTAGCTCACCCCCACGTGACGCATACGCTGGATGAGTCTTTTGACCTGGACACCCCTGACATGCAGGCTATGATCAACAACGTGATCACTGCTGTCAACCAGACACTCAATGTCGATGATTCCCCATGATCATGCTGTGACCTTCAAGATTGTCAAACAACCGCAAAAGGTTTTTGCAGATCATCCGGAGTTTCAGGACATCTTGAACAAGCACAGGAACCGTCCAGACAAACGATTTGGGAACCGTAAAGCCTTTGAGGCTCGCTATCCCTTCCCTCCAGCCTTAGGCCAGGATTGAGCGGATTCCCTGCTGGTTGACCCTCCAGTTTCCCATTTGGCCGCGAGAACTTTTCGTTCTCTGTCAGACGGGTCCTCCATTAAGGACCTAACCGACAGACAGGTTGAACAACTAGCCTAAGTTTTTGAGGCGACCGGTTCATCCCTTTCACCATCATTTGCTTCTGTATGGGTTGCTAAGGCAATCATGACCAGGGTGGATAGTCTGCAAAACTCCTTGCAGGAGAGCAGTCTCTCATCGGAGCTATCGGACTTAGCGGCCCAAATTTCAGTTGCCAGGGAATGCCTCATTCAGGCGTCCTTAGATTTGGTCAATTGCGCAGCGATTGCGGCCTTGAATGCCTTTCTATTCACAGGGCACTCTGGCTCCGTGAGTGGGGGTGGATTCAGCATCAAAGAAATCCTTGACTAGTCTCCCTTACCAAAGCAGCCACCTTTCTGGTGAGAGATTAGACAAGCTCATTTCGGACGCCACTGGAGGGAAGAGCACCTCCCTTCCCCAACGCATGCCAAGATGCCCCTTTGATAGACATCAGCAGACGCGTTTTCGGTCCATTCAGAACTCCTTCGGCTGGGCTGCTTCATGCCCACCCCCAAATACGAACCGATCCCGACGCAGGGACAGGGGAGCACAATCGACCAACAAGTCTAACTTGACCTGGCAATCACGGCCAAAGCAGTCCAGACCTAGGGGATCCATATCCCATAGGTTCTCGTTTTGACTTGCCCTCATCCACAGAAGACACCACTGTAGTAGGCGGCCTACTGTCTTTGTTTCGTCATGTCTTGCTCGCCATCATAGAAGAGAGGTGGGTCAGGGAACTGGTATTTTCCGGTTACACCATCGAGTTTGTCTCCCGCCCATCGAATAGATTTTTCCTACGCCCCATCCTGAACCTAATGCATCTAAACAAATACATCCGACTTCGCCACTTCAGGATGGAGTCCCTCCGTTTCATTATTACATCCATGGAGGAGGAAGAGTTCTTGACTCGGTAGATATTCAAGATGTGTACCCACACATTCTGATCTCCCAGGCGCACCAACAGTAGCGGCCCTTCGCGATACACGGGGAGCATTACCAGTTCGTCGCCTTACCCTTCGAGCTTGCCATGGTGCCCAGGGTATTCACCAAAGTCATGCCGTCTGTCATGACTATTTTTCACTCCCGGGTGTAGTTGTTCCACCCTATCTGGACGACCTTTTGATCAATGCTCCCTCCTTCTATAGACACGCTCTACCCTTTTAGGGTGGTTGGTCAATATGAAGAAATCAACTCCAATTACTTATTCTGGGAATGGTTTTCGATACCTCCTGCGGGTTGGTAATTCTTCGTCGAGACAAGTCTCGAGCCCTGCATCTGAGTGTACGCGTTCTCCATCCCTCGTCTCACTCCATTCATTTTGGGATGAGAGTTTTAGGCAGGATGGCGGTAGCAATGGAGACGGTTTCATTTTCCCAGCTGCACCTCAGACCTCTGCAGTTGACCCTTCTATAAGCATGGGACAGGAGCCCGTTCACTCTCAACCGGACTTTTTGCCTGTCCCCCCAGGTCAGGATGAAACTACGTTGGTGGCTGCAGCCAGACTCCCTTTCTCAAGGGAGATCATTCCTCCCTGCTCATTGCGTGGTACTCACCACCGACGCCAGCCTGGTAGGCTGGGGCGCGGTCTTCCGCCAGCACATGGCTCAGGGATGTTGATCCTGCCACGATTCCACTCTTCCCATCAATCTTCTGGAGATTCAGGCCATGTTTTTGGTTTTCACCACCTACTAGTGGGTCCACACATTCGAGTCCAGTCAGACAATGCCACGGCTGTGGCATATGTCAATCATCAGGGAGGCACCCACAGCGGATAGGCGATGCATGAAGTGGAGCCAATCCTTCACTGGTCCGAGTCCACCCGGTCAGTTCTCTCAGCAGTGCACATCCCAGACGTGGACAACTGGGCGGCAGATTTCCGCAGCCGTCAGGGCCTCGCGTCTGGGAATGGGCTCTTCATCTGGATGTATTCCAGCAGATTTGTCATCGCTGGGGGACTCTGGACGTAGACCTCATGGCATCACATCTGAACGCCAAAGTGCACACGTTCATAGCTCGGTCGCACGATACACTGTCAGTGGCTGCGGGCGCATTAGTCCAACCATGGACTCAATTTCATCTACCTTACATCTTTCCTCCTCTGCTCTCAATACTGAGGGTAGTGAGGAAAATCAAGACGGAAAGCGTCCCCGTAATTCTGGTGGCGCCAGATCGCCTTGGCGCATGCCGGTCCATCCAGACCTGCTAACCCAGGGTCCAATATGCCACCAGAACACGACCGCCCTGAGTTTGACGGCGTGGCTGTTGAGACCTGGGTGTTAACCCAAGCGGGTTTTTCTCCGAGGGTGATCAAGACAATGATCAGAGCCAGGAAGCCCGCCTCGGCCCGCATTTATTATCGCACATGGAAAACTGTTTTTCCCATGGTGCTGGGATCGGGGCCATTGCCCCCTTGTTTTTTCTCTTTCCTTAATTCTGGGTTTTCTTCAGTCCGGCTTGTATTCTGGCCTTTCCACCGACTCTCTTAAAGGACAAATATCTGCACTTTCGTTGCTTTTTCAGTGACGTCTCGCTACCAAACCGCAAGTCAGGATTTTAATTCAGAGTGTGTCTCATCTGGTTCTCCCTTACCTGAGACCACTTGAAGCATGGGACCTAAATCGTATGGATATGCTTCAGAGACCTCCCTTTGAGCCTCTGAAGGAAATTTCTCTCTCTTTCCTGTACCATAAAGTCTCTTTTCTCGTGGCAATACCCTCAATAACTGGGTCTCTGAGCTGGCTGCTCTCTCCTGCAGAGATCCATTCTTCGTTTTTCGTCAGGATAAGGTCGTGCTCCGTCCAGTGCCCTCAATTCTTCCGAAGGTTGTCTCTTCTTTCCTCCTTAATGAAAAGATCTCTCTTCCTTCTTTTTGTCCGACACCGGTGCACCGCGTTGAAAGAGCTCTGCACACACTAAACCTGATGAGGGCTCTTAGGATCTGTGTGTCCTGGACAGCACCTTTCCGAAGTCTGATTCACTGTTCATTCTTCCGGAAGGTCACAGGAAAGGCATGGCGGTGTCCAAAGCCACACTAGCCAGGTGGATCAAGTCGACCATCCAAGAAGCCTAACGACTATGGAACATGCCCATTCCAGACAGGTTAAAGGCACACTCGACTCGTGCGGTTGGAGCATTCTGGGCTGTGCCAGGCTGAGCAGGTGTGCAAGGCGGCAACCTGGTCCAGTTTGCATACGTTTTCAAAGCACTACAACATCTATACTCAATCATCGGCAGATGCGAGTTTTGGTAGACGTATCTTACAGGCGGCGGTGGCTCACCTTTAAGTTGTTATGTTTTCAGGAGATATTGTATTTCTGAGGTTGTTTTTCCCCACCCATGGACTGCTTTAGAACGTCCCATGGTCCTGTGTCTCCTAATGAGGCGACTGAGAAAAGCGGATTTTTGTGTGTACTTACCGTAAAATCCTTTTCTCTGAGCCTCTAATTGGGAGACACAGCACACTCCCTGTTGCCCGTTCCGGGCCATTTAGTTCCTTTGTGGTTCTTTGAGTTCTCCTATGGTTACCTTCTGATATACTTATATTCGCTTTCTCCTACTGCTTGGTCACTGAACTGGTTCGGCTTGTGCCAGCCAGGGAGTGTATACTGCAGGGGAGGAGTTAGGGTGCATTCCCACACTGCATATTTGCTGTGTATTTTTAGGGCCATGTCACACGGGTCAATTTTCAGAACGATATTATTAGCGATCACATGCACGCGTGATCGCTAACAAAATCGTTCAGATCACTGGTGAGCTGTCACACACACAGACTCACCAGCGATCAGTAGACCAGAGACATCGTGGAAACGATTTAAATATCGTTTCCACGATGTCTTGCTCCCGCTGCCAGCCTGCGGTAAGCGGGAGCAGGCTGGTCTCCAAAGTAAACTGCGGGTATCTAGGCACCGCACGCTGCCTAGATACCCGATGTGTACCTTAGTTACTAGCCTCCTCCGCTCACCAGCTGGTATCTAAGGTACACAGCGGGTAACTAGGGTCCCTAGTTACCCGCTGTGTACCTTAGATACCAGCCGGTGATCGGAGGAGGCTGGTGACTAAGGTATGCATCGGGTATCTAGGCAGCGCGCGTTGCCTAGTTACCCACAGTTTACCTTGGATACCAGCTCTCAGCGCTTGTGAGAGGCGCTGGGAGCTGGCTTATCGGTCGTCTGCCGGTGTCACACGCAGCGATGCTGCGTGTCCACCGGCCGACCAACGACAGATTTGTGAACATGTTCACAATCAAGCAATTTTACAATGTAAAACACATGCAGCGACGCACAGGCGATATCGCTTAAGCGATCAAAAGAGGAGATCGCTCAAGCGATATCGTTCTGAAAATTCACCCATGTGACGTGGCCCTTACACAAGTGCTCTTGCAGTTTTTGTAGCCAAAACCAGGAGTGCCTGATTAAAACCAGCAGTGGGTGATTAAATACAGAAGTGGAGCACTTGTTTCTATTAGACTTTTCATCTGATTGTTCCACTCCTGGTTTTGGCCACAAAAACTGCAGCAGCACTCGCGTAAAAATACGCAGTGTGTGAACGCACTTTTAATCTGTTTTTTTATTTCACTTAGTGCCAACCTCCTTATGAATGCAGCATAACACCATGGTCCTGTGTCTCCCAATTAGAGGCTCAGAGAAAAGGATTTTACGGTGAGAACACACAAAAATCTCCTTATTTATGTCATATGTAGTAACAAGTATACCGGTCTATTGGTACAGCGCTTCCACAGGAGACATGGAGTTCAAATAAATTTTCCTTTATTCTTAAAATGTATATCACAGTGGGCAGTACAACGCGTTTTGACCTGTTTAATGGGTCTTCCTCAGGTACAGTTGTATAATTTCATAACACTTACATGTGTCTCCTTATTTATGTCATGTTGAAGGTCTTAACTCTGTCCTGCCTGGAGGATTTATGATGTAATACGTTACTATATTTGTGCTCTTTGGGTGCACGCTCACCATACTGTGCTGCTGTTCCTATGTGAGCTTCCCTTGCATCCGGTGATAATAAAATGCACTTTATCTTTAACTTCAAAAAAAGACATCTGGTCGTGGTTTGTTTAGTGTATCTACTATATCAGAGTACTTCTACACGTTTGTTATACTGTTTTTTTCTGTGATCTAGCCATTTGATGGTGTGAACATGGTTCTACAGACCTGTTCACTTTGTGCTTTGGCTCAGTTGTAAGTTTTTCATTTAGTCTCTTGTTATGCAAGATAGGAAGTGCCCCACCCCTTCCATTCTGAGCCAGGCACATAAAGTGCTGTTTTCTGCACTGTGTCCATATTGGACTCTGGCCCGTCTTCATCCTGCATCCATGAGGTATATTTATACAGGATTAAGTTTTAAAGGGAACCTGTCTCCCCCTTTGGGCATTTTAAACTGTGCACACCAGCTTACACATCATGTAAATGGGGTTCTAGTAACCCCTGTATGTGCCCAGACTGACCCCTCATATGCTGTGAGTGCTGAGGTCTCGCGAGATTTGTGAAGTCTCGCGAGACATCTGCACTATATTCTATGGAGCGCTGACACCCACTCCACTGTTCCCGCATGAGTGTTCTTGTCACTCAAGTGCTGGCCAGAGGAGGGAAGTTTAAAACATGCTGGGCGAGTTTTGCAGCCCAGAGGGGCGGCGAAGGGTTCAGCTACCATGACCATATAGCAACCTCCATGACCAGGAGGCCACCGCTGGGCACATACAGGGGTTACTAGAACCCCATTTACAGTATGTGTAAGCTGGTGGGCACTGTTTAAAATGCCCAAAGGGGGCGACAGGTAACTTTTAAATTAGATCGATATTGACCGTTCTGATATGGGTCAACATGGCGTTGGAAGAACAGCTTCATACATTTTTTGTAAAAAAACGTATTAACTAAGTACCCTGTTTTTTATACTGTTTTTTACTAGCACTTGCTTTTTATTATTACCTATTATAGCAGAGTACTTCTACACATTGGTTACACAGTTTTTTCTGTGGTCTAATTAGGTGGTGTGAACACAGTCCTAAAGGCCTGTTCACTTTGTGCTTTGGCTCAGTTGTAAGTTTTTCGCTCCATAAACCGACTACTGACTTGTCCCGTACACATATGGTGGATGTTGGAAAGGGGTTAGTATGTAAAGACTAGCTATAGGAAATCAAAATATTTCATCTTATTTTAAAGATGATATTTCCTTTTTTCTTCTGTTACAGGCTGAATTAAAAAGTTTAATGGATAATACGTTATCTTCCTTTGAATTTGCCAAGGAGCTGATTAAACACAACCTTGTGAGTGGTTTTCATGTGCAGTCTATGTTTCTACTAATTACGATACTTCATTGAAAATAAAGTAATAAACTACCCATATTTTGGCAGGTGGTGTTTCGTGCCGGAGATGGTGCGCTACAGGTTCTTCCACCCCTGGTTGATGTTATTCCTGAGGCACGATTAAACTTGGTTATTTATTATCTCAGACAAGGTTTGTGAGCTTTGTGTGGTTTCTATTCTTTATTCTGGTTTCTATTCATGTGCAGTGTTCAATTTCTGAGACGAACAAGCATGAGTTTCATGATCGAACATAATTTCTATTTAAAGGGAACCTGTCACCTGGATCTAAGCCCCTACACTATCACTACCTGTCCCTGCACCTTCCTAGCTGCTCCCTATCGATCCCTCTCTGAGCTAAATCCGCCCTATAAAACAGCAGAAAAATAACATAACTTACAGACGTCCCTGAGGCTGGGGACTGAAAAGGCGGGCCAGGCTCCATTCTGCCCCTTCTCGATGCAGCAGCACACGCCCCGCTGGGCGGTGTTATTCTTTCTTCATCGCCACCTCCTCCATTTGGAATCTCCCACCCGCTTTACACTGTAAGGTAGCAGTTAGACAGACAGAAGGCAGTGACTCAGGTATTTACTCACACAGCACACAGTTTAATATCACAGTTCAGGTATTCACAGACCTCCAGGTTCCGGGGCGCAGCCGAGTACAACCTCATACAATCCCAACAGCTGATACAGAAGCTCTGTACCTTCCCCCGGGTAGGCTGTGTTAGGTCAGTACATAAACTTTCTCTCCTCACCGTCCGCTCATTAGCCTCCACTCTGAGCGAGCTCACAGGCTCTGTTAAATCTTCACACAGCTCTCTCTACACAGCAGCTCCTGATGCTGTCCTGACACACTCCACCCCATCCCCACTGCCCAGGGCAGCTCATATCATCTCCTATTCACCCGCATACCTGGGCGTCAGTGCTATCAATCAGCACTCAGCTCCAGTAGCAGCTCACCCTGTGTGTGCTGCTACCGAGCAGAAGACACAATCTCCCATATGCTGTGTCCCGGTCAGAGGACACATCGAGGTCGCATCACCACAATATGATAGGTGTAAAGCAGGCGAGAGATTATAAATGGAGGAGGCGGCGATGAAGAAAGAATAATGCCGCCCAGCAGGGCGTGTGCTGCTGCATCGAGGAGGGACAGAATGGAGCCTGGCCGCCTTTTCAGTCCCCAGCCTCAGGGACTGCTGTAAGTTATAAGTTATTTTTCTGCTGTTTTATAGGGTGGATTTAGCTCAGAGAGGGATAGATAGGGAGCAGCTAGGAAGGTGCAGGGACAGGTAGTGATAGTGTAGGGGCTTAGATCCAGGTGACAGGTTCCCTTTAACAAATGTGGTGAGTAAGGCTTTGTCATCTTCTGAATAAGACTCTGGTGTAAAGCAGAAGCTTTTATCTTAGCTAATATCTATACAACTATGTAGATCACTGAGTTTCATTTCCATAGTTTTGTTCATTTTTAGATGATGTCCAAGAAGCTTTTCATTTAATTAAAGACCTGGAACCAACTACCCCACAGGTAAAAATAAGTGAATTCAAGACTCTTTGGAGAGTAGACCAAAAAAGTCACTTTTCCCATCAACTGTCTTAGCATCTGACCTGCTTCTACCAAAATAGTTATTTCCTAAGTGTGAACACACTGAATTTAATATCACAAGGTTGAATTGTTATAGCAGCCTTCCAGTTGTACCTGTGGTTGCTAACAATGGGCGACACTCCCATCCACACTGTTGTGCTCAACCCTTTACTTCAGTGTGACTGAGCTACAAAAATGTCCACAGTCTGTGTGCTATGCTACTCCTATAGTACCGCATTTAAAGTTAAAGGGTTTATTAACTTTTCCACATTTTGTTAATGTTAGGCTGCTTTCACATCAGCTTTTTTTTTTCGCGGCCGCACCTGCCGCAAGTGCCAAAACCGCACTTGCCGCACCTGCCGCAAGCCCGCATATACATTGTATGGGGCTTGCCGCAAGTGTGCCGCAAGTGCAGCCGTTATGCGGTAATCGCGGCAGATGCGTTTTTTTCACCGCATCTGCCGCGATTTAAAAAAAACGCTGATGTGAAAGCAGCCTTACATCCACAAGCCTAAATGTATTTTATTTGAATTTTATGTGATATACCAACGCAATGTATTTGTGAAGTGTAAAGGATATGATATATGGTTTCCAAAATATTTTAAAGATACGAGTCTGAAAATTGTGACATCCGTTTGTATGTAAGTCATTTTGCTGTGTCCTTACCAGCTTTGCACATTTAGAGGCTGTCATTTTTGCCATTCTTTTTTGAAAAATAGCTCAGCTCAGTGAGATTGGATGTAGAGCCTCAATTTTCAAGTTTTATCACAGATTCTCAATGGGATTTATGACTGGGCAATACACACACATGAATATACTTTCATCTAAACCAGGGGTCCCCAACCACCGGTCCGCGGACCGGGATAGAGCCGCAGACCCGGACCGGGCCGCGGGGTTCTGTGTCCCGGTCCGCGCCGCCGCAGACCAGCACTACACATAGTGAGCTGAGCTCTGCGGCGGCTTTGAGCAGTGGACCCGGCCCGCCTTCTTTGGTGATGTCACCGCCCCCCGCCGCTGCAGCATTACATTGTCTCGGCTGTATGCATAGATGTATGGGAGAAGCTCTCCGCCCATCACAGTGCAGAAGCCGGGCCAATCACGGTGCAGCAGCCAGGCCCTGATTTGCTACTGGCTGTTGCACTGTGATTGGCCCGGCTTCTGGACTGTGATGGGCGGAGAGCTTCTCCCATACATCTAAGCATACAGCCCAGACAATGTAATGCTGCAGGTGCAGGGGGGGCTGGTGACTGCTGATATGTGTGGGGGCTGGAAGTGGATAATAGGGGCTGTAAGAGAATGATGGGGACTAGAAAAGGAGGATACTAGGGGCTGGAATAGGAGAATAGGGGCTGGAAGAAGTTAATAGGGGCTTTAAGAGCATGGTGGGGACTAGAAGAGGAGGATGGTGGGGGCTGGAAGAGCATGGTGGGGACTAGAAGAGGAGGATACTGGGGGCTGGAAGAAGAGGATACGGGGGCTGGAAGAAGAGGATACTGGGGCTGGAAGAAGAGGATACTGGGGCTGGAAAAAGAGGATACTAGGGCTGGAAGAAGAGGATACTGGGGGCTGGAAGAAGAGGATACTGGGGCTGGAAGAAGAGGATACTGGGGGCTGGAAAGAGAGGATATAGGGCTGGAAGAAGAGGATACTGGGGCTGGAAGAGAGGATACTGGGCTGGAAGAAGAGGATACTGGGGCTTGAAGAAGAGGATACTGGAGCTGAAAGAAGAGGATACTGGGGGCTGGAAGAAGAGGATACTGGGGTCCGGAATAGGAGGATGGTGGGGGATGGAATAGGAGGATGGGGGTTGCAAGAGGAGGATGATGGGGCTGCAAGGGGATTATGATGGGGGATATGGTATTGGGGGCTGAAAGGGGATGATGGGGATATTGTGCGCTGCAAGGGAATTATGTGGATACCACATTGGGGGCTGCAAGGGGATAGGAAAATAAAACATCCCTGAAAATAATACGTAACACATCTTTTGGGGGAAGCAGGATACTAAACGCCACCCCTTATCTAAGGCCACACCCCCATATGACCAAGGCCCTGCCCCCCGCCGGGCCGGGGACAAATGGTCTTGCATGAAGCCGGTCCCCGGTGCAAAAAAGGTTGGGGACCACTGATCTAAACCATTAATTGTCGCTCTGGCAACATGTTTAGGGTTGTTTTCTTCCTGACAGGTGAATCTTACTCCCCAAATCTTTTGCAGCCTTTAATAAGTTTTCCTTCAGGATTTACCTATATTTTACTTCTTCCCATCAATGTTGACCAACTTTCCACAGCATCTCCAGAGCCTCCCCGCAGCATGATGTTGCCACTACCATGTGTGATGGTGAGGATGGTGTTTTCAGGGTTATGTGCAGTGTTCGTTTTGTTCCATATATAGCATTTTATAATTAGGCCAAAAGGTTCTAATATATTCTCATCTGACGAGAGCATTTACCTCCTCATACTAACTGTGTCCTCTACATGGCATGTGGAAGACGTTGCTCTGGTCAGATGAGAACAATATAACTTTTTGGGCTAAATGCAAAACGCTATTTGTGGAGGAAAACCAACACTGCACATCATAATAATTATAAACTTTATTTATATAGCGCCAACCTATTCTGCAGCGCTTTACAAATCAGATTCATATACAAACAAACAGTCATAAGAAACAGTTTTGGAAGACACAATAATTAAAAATAAAAAAAATAATGACCCTGCTCGCAATAGCTTACACGCTAGAATAAGGTGGGGGTGACACAAAGTACAGGGGCTTATTGACAATCATGGTCCAGCCATTTTGAGGTAGTGGGGATAGATAAGAGTGGAGTAAGTGGCCACCAGCTAATCTGTGTAGAGCTTTTGGGTCTGATGGAGTTAAACAGTTATGTTCAAGGAAGTAGTGCATAACCTATGTCTGAATGACTCTGATTAGGGAGAATGATAGGCTGTCCTAAAAAGATGTGTTATTAGTGAGCGCCTGAAGCTAAGTAAGTTGTTAGTAGTCCTAATTTCTTGGGGTAGAGCATTCCAGAGAGTTGGTGCAGGTTGGGAAAAGTCTTGGAGCCGGGAATTGGAGGTTCGGATTAATGCAGAAGTGAGTCTAAAGTCACTTCCAGAGTGAAGAGAACGGTTGGGATGCTAGACAGAAATGAGGGTAGAGAGGTAGGGAGGTGCTGTACCATGAAGAGCTTTGTGGGTGAGAACAAGCAATTTTAATTTGATCCTATAATGTATGGGCAGCCAGTGCAATGACTGGCACAGAGCGGAAGCGTCCGAGTAACGGTTAGCCAGATAGGTGACTCTGGCTGCTGCATTAAGGATGGACTGGAGAGGGGAAAGCCTAGTGAGTGGGATGCCAATTAATAGAGTTGCAATAATGAAGGCAGGAATGGATCAGGGCCACTGTGATGGTTTTAGTTGTTTCCAGGGCCGGACTGGGACCAAAAAGCAGCCCTGGAAAACAAGCCCCACCAGCCCATACACTATATCACCCATCAGCCCCGATCAGTGAAATTTGCTTTTACATTGTCATGGCCTCATCACTTTCTTAAAGGAGTTATCTGAAGATCCACATGTGAATGGCGCAGCAGAGGAATAATCAACCGCAGCTCCATTTACATGGTGATTTTCAAAGGTACATTTCTCAGAACTGTGGGGTTCCAATGGTCACATACACAGCAAAGGAAAAGTCATCACCTGACAGAAGAGAAGTGATGACTCCACATTTGGGAAAATCAATTTAAACAACAGTTAAATGCTGAAAATCAAAGTCCAATACCACCTCTCTGACAACAGAACAGCAGAAGTGGTACTGTGCAGTGTATATATACAGAATAATACAGATACTGAGGATTACACCCAGTATGCAGGACAGGAGAAGTGGTACTGTGTAATGTATATATACAGAATAATACAGATACTGAGGATTACACCTGGTATACAGGACAGGAGAAGTTGTACTGTGCAGTGTATATATACAGAATAATACAGATACTGAGGATTACAACCAGTATACAGGACAGGAGAAGTGGTACTGTGCAGTGTATATATACAGAATAATACAGATACTGAGGATTACACCCGGTATACAGGACAGGAGAAGTTGTACTGTGCAGTGTATATATACAGAATAATACAGATACTGAGGATTACACCCAGTATACAGGACAGGAGAAGTAGTACTGTGCAGTGTATATATGCAGAATAATACAGATACTGAGGATTACACCCAGTATACAGGACAGGAGAAGTGGTACTGTGCAGTGTATATATACAGAATAATACAAATACTGAGGATTACACCCAGTATACAGGACAGGAGAAGTGGTGCTGTGCAGTGTATATATACAGAATAATACAGATACTGAGGATTACACCCAATATACAGGACAGGAGAAGTGGTACTGTGCAGTGTATATATAGAGAATAATATAGATACTGAGGATTACACCCAGTATACAGAACAGGAGAAGAGGTACTGTGCAGTGTATATATACAGAATAGTACAGATACTGAGGATTACACCCAGTATACAGAACAGGAGAAGTGGTACTGTGCAGTGTATATATACAGAATAGTACAGATACTGAGGATTACACCCAGTATACAGGACAGGCGAATTATACACAGCATACCCAGGAGGCTGTGGTATATACTGTAGTTAGGAGGATGAGGCTTATAGCCAAGACTCACCTACATCCTGGAGATGGGGACAGATGAAAGGCGGTGGCGACAGCAGGTCCAGTGATGGGTGAAGAGAGGAAGATGGAGACACCATGAAGAGCAGAGTGTGATCGCTGCCCGAAGGAAAACCTTCTGATGCTGCACTGGCCACCAGCACACAGGAGGCCACACATATTTATACAGTATTAGCCCCACACAGGCCCCCACATATAGGACCAAACCCATCCTCTGTATTCAGTATTAGCCCCACACATAAGCTCACACAGCCCCTATAAACAGTATTAGCCCCACACAGGCCCCCACATACATGAGCTCACACAGCCCCTATAAACAGTATTAGCCCCACACAGGCCCCCACATACATGAGCTTACACAGCCCCTATAAACAGTATTAGCCCCACACAGGCGCCCACATACATGAGCCCACACAGCCCCTATAAACACATGAGCCCACATTTTCTATATATTATATTAGCCCCACACACATGAGCCCACAGCCGTATACATTATTTCCCCACACAGCCCTATTCACTATTACCCACACACATGAGCCCAGACAGCCCTATACACTATTACCCCCACACATGAACCAACACAGCCCTATACAGTATTACCCCACACATGAGCCCACACAGCCCTATACAGTATTACCCCACACATGAGCCCACACAGCCCTATACAGTATTACCCCACACATGAGCCCATACAGCCCTATACAGTATTACCCCACACATGAGCCCACACAGCCCTATATAGTATTACCCCACACATGAGCCCACACAGCCCTATACAGTATTACCCACACACATGAGCCCACACAGCCCTATACAGTATTACCCACACACATGAGCCCACACAGCCCTATACAGTATTACCCACACACATGAGCCCACACAGCCCTATACAGTATTACCACACACACAGCCCTATACAGTATTACCACACACCACACACACACAGCAGCCAGCCCTGGCCCTGCCACTCACACACACAGCAGCCTGCCCCAGTCCTCCCCCACCCGATACGCATACACACACACACACAGCAGCCAGTCCAGGCCCTGCCACACACACACAGCAGCCAGTCCAGGCCCTGCCACACACACAGCAGCCAGTCCAGGCCCTGCCACACACACACAGCAGCCAGTCCAGGCCCTGCCACACACACACAAAGCAGCCAGCCCAGACCCTGCCACACACACAGCAGCCTGCCCCAGCCCCACACATGCACAGCAGCCTGCCCCAGCCCCCCACACACACAGCAGCCTGCCACAGCCCCGCCACCACACAGCAGCCTGCTCCAGCCCCCCCCCCACAAACACACACACACACACAGCAGCCTGCCCTAGCTTCCCCCACACACATAGAAGCCTGCCCTAGCATCCCCCACACACATAGAAGCTTGCCTCAGCACCTGCCACACAGCAGCCTGCCCCAGCACCCCCCACACAGCAGCCTGCCCCAGCACCCCATACACACATACAGCATCAGGGCCCCCCCACACACACACACACACAACAGCCTGCCCCAGCCCACACACATATATAGCAGCCTGCCTCAGCACCCCACTCACATATCAGCATGCCCCGCCACCCCCACATACACATACAGAAGCAGGCCCCCACAAACACAAAGCAGCCAGCCCAGGCCCTGCCATACACCCAGTAGCCTGCCCTGCTCCCCCACACAGCATCCTGCCCCAGCCCCCCCTATACACACATAGCAGCCTGCCCCAGCACCCCAAACACACATAGCAGCCTACCCCATCACCCCACTCACACATAGCAGCCTGCCCCAGCACCCCCACACACACGTACAGCAGCAGGCCCTGCCATACACCCAGTAGGCTGCCCAGCTCCCCCACACACCAGTCTGCCCCAACACCCACACACAAACAGCAGCCTGCTCCAGCCGGCCACACACACATAGCAGCCTGCCCCAGCACCCCCCACACACAGCAGCCTACCCCAGCCCCCCCCCACACACACATACAGTAGCAGGGCACCACACACACACACACACAGCAGCCAGCCCAGCCCCCCCCCCACACACACACAGCAGCCAGCCCAGGCCCCCCCGCACTCACACAGGAGCCATCCCAGGCCCCCCCCCCACACACAGCAGCCAGCCCAGGCCCTGCCACACTCACAGCAACCTGCCCCAGCACCCCTCCCACACACAAAGCAGCCTGCACAAGCAACCCTCCCCACACAAGCACAGCACCCCCCTTCCTTAATACTGGAGAACCAGTATTAACAAATAACAAACTTTGTGACTAGGAACTCACTTCCTCACTGCTGTCCGCTGGCTGCCTGCAGTGATGACTTTGCTGGTCTGGGACCGGGAGTCAACAGAGAGCGAGCTGCGAATGTAAGTGGTACCATGTGGTGGGGTGTGTGTGTGATGCCCCTGGGACCGGCGCATAGGAGCAGCGCTAGTATGCAGGCACCGGCGGAAATGGTGTTTCACGGGCGGAACTGAATTCAGGAGAGCAAAGCGCGCTCTCTCCTGTCTCCACCCTCAAAGAACGTGCTGCTGTGCAGGTGTCCCGGCAGCATAGCGCTCACTAGTGTGCCGCAGCGCCGCTCACAGCAGCCCAGACTGGCGGGCAGTGGCGGCCGACCGCATATGCACTAATATGATTTAGTTGCCCGGCGGCCAGAGGAGTGGGCGCGGCGGCCCAAAATCACCGCGGCCCATAGGGAAAATGCCCGGTATTCCCGCCTGCCAGTCCGGGCCTGGTTGTTTCCATGGTGAGGAGGGGGTGAATTCTAGAGATGTTCTTCAGTTGCAGGTGACAAGAGCGGGTGAGAGATTGCATATAGGAAGATCAGCATCAAATGTAACACCCAGACATCAAGCCTGCTGCCTAGATGTAATCGTGGTGCCGCACACCGAGTGGGAGATGTCGGATTTATGGAGATTAGTGGAGGGCGGGATCATAAGAAGTTCAGTTTTGGAAAAGTTGAGTTTCAAGTATAGAGTGGACATGATATTAGAGACTGCGGTTAGACAGTCATTGGTGTTCTGTAATACAGCGGGGGTAGGGTCAGGGGATGCAGTGTATAGTTGTGTGTCATCAGCATAAAGGTGGTACTGGAAGCCAAATCTACTGATGGTGTGTCCAATAGCAGCTGTGTAGATAGAGAAGAGGGCTAAGGACTGAACCCTGAGAGACCCCAATAGTGAGAGGAAGTGGAGCCAGCAAATGATACACTGAAAGAGCGGTTGGAAAGAGGAAGAGAACCAGGAGAGAGCGGTGTCCTTAATGCCGATGGAGTGCAGCATAGAGAGTAGGAGATGGTGGTCAACCGTGTCAAAGGCTGCAGAGAGATCAAGAAGAATAAGCAGGGAGTGTTCACCATTATGTTTTGCTGTCAGAAGGTCATTGGTCACTTTGATGAGGGCAGTTTCTGTAGAATGTAGGGGCCGGAAACCAGACTGTTAAGGTACCTTTACACGCCGCCACTGTGCCTAGCAACAGGTATCCACCGCACGTGCACGCGCACGTTTTTAACGGTGGATACCGATCGCCGATGCCGCATATACACACCACCATTGCGTTGTCAACTGAAGGTATCTTTGTTCTCCCGGAAGTTCCGACAGATCCTGCGGCTAACTTCCTGTTGAATACCTTCGCTACTTCACACACCACTACCACAAAGAAATATTGGCGTACATCTTTCGCGCCGCAAGTACATAGGTGTGACAGACTTGTGTATTCCGTGACGCTAGTACGCTGATTGGACAATGCAATAGCATCATGATTGGCCAGCCTGCGCAGGAAGGCTGGCTAATACATGACGCCATTGCAATTGTGTAGTGTGAATGGTCAGCTCTTTAAAGCTCTTTAAAACAGCAGAAAAATAACTTATAACTTACAGAAGTCCCTGAGGCTGGGGACTGAAAAGGCAGGCCTAGGCTCCATTCTGCCCCTCTTCGATGCAGCAGCACACGCCCCGCTGGGCGGCATTATTCTTTCTTCATCGCCGCCTCCTCCATTTGGAATCTCCTGCCTGCTTTACCTATCATGTTGTGGTGATGCGACCTCGATGTGTCCCCTGACCGGGACACAGCATATGGGAGATTGTATCTTCTGCTCGGTAGCAGCACACTCAGGATTAGCTGCTACTGGAGCTTAGTGCTGATTGAAAGCACTGACGCCCAGGTGTGCGGGTGAATAGGAGATGATATGAGCTGCCCTGGGCTGTGGGGAGGGGGAAGGTACAGAGCTTCTGTATCAGCTGTTGGGATTGTATGAGGTTGTACCTAGCTGTGCCCCGGAACCTGGAGGTCTGTGAATATCTGAACTGTGCCATTACACTGTGTGCTGTGTGAGTAAATACCTGAGTCACTGCCTTCTTTCATGCCGATCCTAAACGCTACCTTACTGTGTAAAGCGGGTGGGAGATTTCAAATGGAGGAGGCGGCGATGAAGAAAGAATAATGCCGCCCAGTGGGGCGTGTGCTGCTGCATCAAGGAGGGGCAGAATTGAGCCTGGGGCCGCCTTTCCAGTCCCCAGCCTCAGGGTCTGCTGTAAGTTCTAAGTTATTTTTCTGCTGTTTTATAGGGCGGATTTAGCTCAGAGAGGGATAGATAGGGAGCAGCTAGGAAGGTGCAGGGAAAGGTAGTGATAGTGTAGGGGTGACAGGTTCCCTTTAAATATGGCGCCCTGTGAAGAGACAGCCATCTCAGTAGGCGGGCTGTTATGGCATTCAACACTGCTACCTGCCAGAACAAACACACCCATATGGCCCAGCTACACACTGCAACAAAAAGAGAGCAAAAAAATCCACAATGACAGGTGCTGAAATTGTGGAAAGTCAGTTAGTTTTAAACTATAGCAAATTATAGGGTATTGGTTTGTCTTTTGGTCCAAAACACGTAAGCTTGTGAGCCACTACACGGCTCCCAACATGTCACAAGTCCTATCCACTAAATTCTCATCTAAAGTGAGCAAAGGACACAAATAGAAAATAAATTTTCTTACCACAGCAGATTCAGGTCAGACGACCATTACACTCAGTGCTGTGTGCAGCTTTGCCCAGGTTATAAATGAAGGCACTATGAATGCAAGACACCATCCCCAATCACTAGCAACCTCCTTTCTCACAGAGGGAGTGACCACTGGTTGTCCTGCAAACACAATGGGATACATATAGGGCGCAGTTCACACAGGTTTGCACAGTGTATGCCCAGCCTTTTACATTAGCCCCCATCTCAGTAGGCGGCTGTTATGGCATTCAACACTGCTACCTGCCAGAACAAACGCACCCATATGGCCCAGCTACACACAGCAACAAACAGAGTGCAAAAAAATCCACAATGACAGGTGCTGAAATTGTGGAAAATTAGTTAGTATTAAACTATAGCAAATTGTGTGGTATTGGTTTGTCTTTTGGTCCAAAACACGTAAGCTTGTGAGCCACTACACGGCTCCCCACATGTCACAAGTCCTATCCACTAAATTCTCATCTAAAGTGAGCAAAGGACACAAATAGAAAATACATTTTCTTACCACAGCAGATTCAGGTCAGACGACCATTACACTCAGTGTGTGTGCAGCTTTGCCCAGGTTATAAATGAAGGCACTATGAATGCAAGACACAAGCCCCAATCACTAGCAATCTCCTTTCTCACAGAGGGAGTGACCACTGGTTGTCCTGCAAACACAATGGGATACATATAGGGCGCAGTTCACACAGGTTTGCACAGTGTATGCCCAGCCTCTTACATTAGCCCCCATCTCAGTAGGCGGGCTGTTATGGCATGCGGGTGAATAGGAGATGATATGAGCTGCCCTGGGCTGTGGGGAGGGGTGGAGTGTGTCAGGACAGCAGCAGGAGCTGCTGTGTAAAGAGCTACGTGAAGATTTAACACAGCCTGTGAGCTCTCTTGGAGTGGAGGTTCATGAGGCTAATGAGCGGACGGTGAGGAGAGAAAGGTTGTGTGCTGACCTAACACAGCCTTCCCAGGGGAAGGTACAGAGCTTCTATATCAGATGTTGGGATTGTGTGAGGTTGTACCCGGCTGTGCCCCGGAACCTGGAGGTCTGTGAATACCTGAACTGTGCCATTAAACTGTGTGCTGTGTGAGTAAATACCTGAGTCACTGCCTTCTGTCGTGCCGATCCTAAACGCTACCTTACAGTGTAAAGCGGGTGGGAGATTCCAAATGGAGGAGGCGGCGATGAAGAAAGAATAACGCCGCCCAGTGGGGTGTGTGCTGCTGCATCGAGGAGGGGCAGAATGGAGCCTGGGGCCGCCTTTCCAGTCTCCAGCCTCAGGGTCTGCTGTAAGTTATAAGTTATTTTTCTGCTGTTTTATAGGGCGGATTTAGCTCAGAGAGGGATAGATAGGGAGCAGCTAGGAAGGTGCAGGGACAGGTAGTGATAGTGTAGGGGCTTAGATCCAGGTGACAGGTTCCCTTTAAATATGGCGCCCTGTGAAGGGACAGCCAATGGTTACACAGTAGCCCCCACCAATGATCGCTGATGGGGCGTGGTATCCATGACGCTGTGGCACGCCCCTGTGAAATCACTAGGCGACGCAACATCCATGCCTGTGCCCCGTTTAGACGCCACTACCATGGCAATTGTGCCTTTGTGTTGCCTTCGGTTTTTGAGCACGGCTCAGCAACAGGTATCTGAGTCAACTGCAGGACACCAGGAGGATTACCCTATTTACACGCCGCCATTTTGTAGTAATTTCATGGCAACAGGCACAATTATCCCCATGCCCGGAAGTTGCTACCTTCCAGTGGTGGCGTGTAAGGGTCCCTTTATGGGTCTAGAAGAGAGTGAGTGGAGAGGTAATGGGTAAGGTGGGAGTAGACCAGGCGCTCCAAGAGTTGAGAGATGAAGTGGAGGTTGGAGACTGGTCTGTAGTTATTTGTGCAGGATGGGTCAAGAGACATTTTCTTGTAATAATTGGAGCAATGATAGAATGATTGAAGGAGGAGGGTAAGATGCCAGAAGAGAGGGAGAGATGGAAGATATTAGTTAGGTGAGTGGTGACCACTGGAGAGACAGACTGGAGTAGGTGTGAGGGGATAGGGTCAATGGTGCATGTAGTGGGACGAGAGGAAGAGAGGAGGCTGGAGACTTCTTCTTCTGTGACTGAGTCAAATGTAGAGAGTGAGCCAGAGGAGATGTGAAGAATTATGGGAGTAACAGGGCTTTGAGGTTGAGAGTTATTTTCCTTTTCTTAGTGAAGTAAGAGGCCAGATCATCAGCACAGAGGTCAGTGATCGGGTCCTGCACTTTAGGATTGAGGAGAGAGTGAAAGGTGTCAAAGAGTTTTTTTGGATTGTTTGATAGTGAGGAGATCAGGTTGGTGAAGTAGGCCTGTTTGGTGAGGTGAAGGGCAGAGTTGTAAGTTCTCAACATAAATTTATAGTAAATGAAGTTTTCTGGTGTGTGGGTTTTCCTCCACAGACGTTCAGCACTCCTAGAGCATCGCTGAAGGAATCGAGTTTGTGATTTGAGCTAAGGCTGTTTTACTCTGTGTTTGGAGGCTCTGAGGGTGAGGGGCGCTACTTGGTCCAGGGTGCTTCTAAGAGAGTCATTGTAGCCAGATCAAGGAGTTGATGGGAGTACAGGTGTGACACGGTCCGTGCTGCTCCAATGTAAAAACTCACCAAAAGAGTCACAAAGTCATCAGTAGGTTTTATCTTTTTAATCCTCCTTCCTCCTACGCGTTTCGGCGCCCCACCTGGCACCTTCCTCAGGGATATTACAATAGATAGTACATTGGGGGTTTTTATAGCCCCAGAGCTTTACAAAAAAGGGTGTTGTCTGTTTGCTAATGATGTCACAAATGGGAGTGTCACAGCCTTTTGGCGCTATTTTCTCAAAAGACAAGAAATAGAACTCAAATATATCATAAACAACACTCAATGCCATCATAAAATTATGAGGATCAGATTACACATGATATAATACAGGCAGAAAAAAAAATTTTCTCTAGTGTTCCACATGGGGCTAGAACCCTGGTCACTCAAGCATATACACATATATATCAAGGAGCTAGATGCCAGACGCCACCTAGGTGATTTGCTGGTAAAGCTGTAAAAAATAAATAAGGGACTTTGATAGATCATTGTAGATATAAAGGTGGTTAAAGTCTATCTTAAAAAGCGCAGGGGTTAAAAAAATATATATATAATAAAATAACTTTATTGGAAAAAAATATATTGATTAAAAAGAATATATTTTAAAAAAGGGGGATATATTAATTAAAATCTTCCATTGTATAAAAAATGATTTAAAATATACTTTTCATTTTTTATATAAAATCTATGATGATAAGAAATAAGAAATAAATATATAAGTATGTTTCTTGATTTTTCTAAAAAGCATATATCAGGAGCAACATATACAACATGAAGAAAGGATTTTTTGTATATAGTAAGCACATGTATACTATTCTTGATTTATAAGCTGAGAGGTGGCTCAGTGGAAAAGACAAAGTGTTATCACATTGTCTCCTCGGGTTCTATCCCCATCTAGAGCAAATTGCCATAAAAAAGGAAAGGACTGCAGAAATTTTATAATATACTTGATTAAATCTACAAGAGGTTCAATATATGAGTACAAAACTTCTCTGTAGTAATATTAATAGTAATAATAATTCTCCAAGACAGAGAATACCAGATGAATAAGAATAAAAAGTGCAAAATAATGAATGTATGTATATAATATATCTAAAGATAAAATGATATATATAAAGTGCATTCCATATCAATGAATAAATAAATTGGGTGAATTCCATATAAAAACTGAATTGGCGATTTAAAGTGCACAGTGCATTGTGTGTTTGTGGTAGGCAAATTCTTCTACCAATGCATTTTCATGAAACAAAGTCAAAAGCTGCATTTTATATATCAACCACAAGATGGCAGTGTAAGCGGTACACTAGTTAGTGTTCCCGGAGCCAGTTCCCATAGAAACAGGCTGAAGGACCACTGTGCTATAAAACTCCACCACTAGGGACAGAGAAAAATGGTTCTTGCTTTCTGAACTCATTTTTCAAGTGCTGAAGAATGAAATTCATATAAAATAGTATATTAAATATTGGAATAAAAAATATATATATGTGTTAAAGTGAATATATAATAAATATAATAAATATGAATATATAATAAATATAATAAAATAATAAATATAAATAAGTGAGTGTCAAAATTATATAAATATATGGCATGTGTGCACCCATATATATAAAAGAAAAGAATAGGGAGGGAAGAGGAAATGCCGCTGGACTCCAGGTTATATCAATTCAGTGATTAAATTTAACCCTTTTGGTTTTAAATTGTCTAGGCTATAAATCCAATATTTCTCTTTTTTCTTGAGGATTTCAAAACGATTGCTAGTATCCTCTGGAACATGATCAATGGGGGTGACCTTCATCAATGTTGGGTCCCTATTGTGATGTATAGCGTAATGGTGTGATACACCATGCAATTTAAACCCATTTTTTATGTTGGATCTGTGCTTATTTATTCTTTCATGTAGTGGCCTGATGGTACGTCCAACATATTGCAGTGCACAAGGACATTCCAACAGATAAATTACATAGTCCGTAGTACAGTTCATATTAAATTTCACACGGAAAGTCTTTTTTGTTGATGAGGAAATAAAAGAAGATACTTTTTGGATACTTCTGCAACATAAACACCTCGTTTTTCCACATTATGAGGTAGTTTTTACCATGTTTTTATGGTGTTTGATAGATTTATGCTGTGTTAGCCGGCTGGGAGCTATCATGTTTTTTATGTTCGGGGCTCTCCTGAATGTTATTTGGGGCTTTTCAGGTATTATTGCTCTTAATATTGGGTCATTTTTTAGAATGTGCCAATGAGAATTGAGGCAGTTTCTTATGGTCTCGTGATTTTTATTATATGTGGTGACAAAATTGAACCCATATTTATTCTGTGTTATTCTTTTTGGTTTAGGGGTTAGCAGGATTTCCTGACTCATTTTTCCACAGAATTCCTGGGCGTTTTTTACCAGTTTTTTCAGGTATCTCCTATCAAGGAATCTTTTACTCAAAATGTCGGATTGGGCTAGATAATCTTCATGGTTGGAGCAATTTTTCTTTATGCGCCTAAATTGGCCTGCTGGTATATTTTTCAACCATTTTGCATGATGCCCACTCTTGTAGTTAATGTATGAGTTCCTGTCCGTTGGTTTGAAATAAGTTTTTGTGCAGATTGTGGAATTATCTATGAAAATTGTAAGATCTAGAAAATGTATAGTTTTATCATGTATAGTTGGTTCGAAACCCAGGCCCCAATTATTCTAAATGATGGATGTAATAAATGTATTCACATCACAGAAGTTTGTATCCCAAATGAAAAAAATATCATCTATGAACCTCTTGTAAAGTATAATACCATTTCTGAAAGTATCATTCATCATATACATTTTCTCAAATAGCCCCATGAATAGGTTCGCATAAGTACATGCGACCTTCGACCCCATTGCCGTACCATACCTTTGATGGTACATCTCACCATTGAAGGTAAAGAAGTTGTTATTCAGAATAAATTTGAGACCATCCAGAATAAATTCCATTTTAAGATCATCCATTAATGCAGGGGTCCCCAACCTTTTTTGCTCCGGGGACCGGCGTCAAGCAAGATAATTTCTCTGAGGCCCGGCGGGGGGTGTTATAGGGGGCGGGGCTTTGACCATATGGGGTGGGGCCATGTAGAAGGGGTGGGGTTTAGTATCCTGTTTCCCCGAAAGATGCATTACATCTTATTTGCGGGGAATCTCTTAGTTCTCTATCCCCTTGCAGCCCCAGCCTCCTTTTGCAGCCCCCAGCCTCCTTATGCAGCCCCAGCCTCCTTTTGCAGCCCCCAGCCTCCTTCTGCAGCCCCAGCCTCCTTTTCCAGCCCCCAGCCTCCTCTTTCAGCCCTCAGCCTCCTTTTCCAGACCCCAGCCTCCTCTTCTAGCCACAACCTGCTTTTTCAGCCCGCAGTCTCCTTTTTCAGCCCCAGCCTCCTTTTCAGCCCCCAGCCTCCTCTTCCAGCCATAACCTGCTTTTCCATCCCCCAGCCTCCTCTTTAACCCCCCAGCCTCCTCTTCCAGCCATAACCTGCTTTTCCATCCCCCAGCCTCCTATTTAACCCCCAGTCTCCTCTTTAACCCCCAGTCTCCTCTTTAACCCCCCAGTCTCCTCTTTAACCCCCAGTTTCCTCTTTATCCCCCCAGTGTCCTCTTTAACCCCCAGTCTCTACTCTTTAACCCCCAGTCTCCTCTTTAACTCCCAGCCTCCTCTTTAACCCCCCAGGCTCTCCTCTTTAACCCCCCAGTCTCTCTTTAACCCCCCAGCCTCCTCTTTAACCCCCAGTCTCTCCTCTTTAACCCCCCAGTTTCCTCTTTAACCCTCCCCCCAGTCTCTGCTTTAACCCCCAGCCTCCTCTTTAACCCCCAGTCTCTCCTCTTTAACCCCCCAGTCTCTCTTTAACCCCCCAGCCTCCTCTTTAACCCTCCAGTCTCTGCTTTAACCCCCAGTCTCCTCTTTAACCCCCAGTCTCTTCTCTTTATCCCCCCAGTCTCCTCTTTAACCCCCAGTTTCCTCTTTAACCCCCCCAGTCTCTGCTTTAACCCCAGCCTCCTCTTTAACCCTTAGTCTCTCCTCTTTAACCCCTCAGTCTCTCTTTAACCCCCCAGCCTCCTCTTTAACCCTCCAGTCTCTGCTTTAACCCCCAGTCTCCTCTTTAACCCCCAGTCTCTCCTCTTTAACCCCCCAGTCTCTCTTTAACCCCCCAGTCTCCTCTTTAACCCCCAGTTTCCTCTTTATCCCCCCAGTGTCCTCTTTAACCCCCCAGTCTCTCCTCTTTAACCCCCAGTCTCCTCTTTAACCCCCCAGGCTCCTCTTTAACCCCCAGCCTCCTCTTTAACCCCAAGCCTCCTCTTTAACCCCCCAGCCTCCTCTTTAACCCCCAGCCTCCTGTTTAACCCCCTAGCCTTTTCTTTAACCCCCCAGTCTCCTCTTTAACCCCCAGTTTCTCTCTTTAACCCCCCCAGTCTCTGCTTTAATCCCCAGTCTCCTCTTTAACCCCAGTCTCTCCTCTTTAACCCCCCAGCCACCTCTTTAACCCCCCAGTCTCTCCTCTGTAACCTCCAGTCTCTCCTCTGTAACCCCAGTCTCCTCTTTAACCCCCAGTCTCTCCTCTTTAACCCCCCAGCCACCTCTTTAACCCCCCAGTCTCTCCTCTGTAACCCCCAGTCTCTCCTCTTTAACCCCCCAGTCTCTCCTCTTTAACACCCAGTCTCCTCTTTAACCCCCCAGGCTCCTATTTAACCCCAGCCTCCTCTTTAACCCCAAGCCTCCTCTTTAACCCCCCAGCCTCCTCTTTAACCCCCCAGCCTCCTGTTTAACCCCCCAGCCTCCTCTTTAACCCCCCAGTCTCCTCTTTAACCCCCAGTTTCCTCTTTAACCCCCCCAGTCTCTGCTTTAACCTCCAGGCTCCTCTTTAACCCCCCAGTCTCTGCTTTAACCCCCAGTCTCTCCTCTTTAACCCCCCAGCCACCTCTTTAACCCCCCAGTCTCTCCTCTGTAACCCCCAGTCTCTCTCTGTAACCCCCAGTCTCCTCTTTAACCCCAGTCTCTCCTCTTTAACCCCCCAGCCACCTCTTTAACCCCCCAGTCTCTCCTCTGTAACCCCAGTCTCTCCTCTGTAACCCCCAGTCTCTCCTCTAACCCCAGCCTCCTCTTTAACCCCCAAGCCTCCTCTTTAACCCCCCAGCCTCCTCTTTAACCCTCCAGCTCCCCTTTAACCCCCAGTCTCCTCTTTAACCCCAGTTTCCTCTTTAACCCCCAGTCTCTGCTTTAACCCCCAGTCTCCTCTTTAACCCCCAGTCTCTCCTCTTTAACCCCCCAGCCACCTCTTTAACCCCCAGTTTCTTCTCTGTAACCCCCAGTCTCTCCTCTGTAACCCCCAGTCTCCTCTTTAACCCCAGTCTCTCCTCTTTAACCCCCAGTCTCTCCTCTTTAACCCCCAGTCTCTCCTCTTTAACCCCCCAGCCACCTCTTTAACCCCCCAGTCTCTCCTCTGTAACCCCCAGTCTCTCCTCTGTAACCCCCAGTCTCCTCTTTAACCCCCAGTCTCTCCTCTTTAACCCCCAGTCTCTCCTCTTTAACCCCCAATCTCTCCTCTTTAACCCCCAGTCTCTCCTCTTTAACCCCCAGTCTCCTCTTTAACCCCAGTCTCTCCTCTTTAACCCCCCAGCCACCTCTTTAACCCCCCAGTCTCTCCTCTGTAACCCCCAGTCTCTCCTCTTTAACCTCCAGCCTCCTCTTTCAGCCTCCCCTTCCAGCCACAATCTCACACACAGACATACTTCGTTCACCGGCCCCCCCAGCACCTGCTGCATCTCGGCCTCTTTCTTCTTTTCCTCAGAGAAGCCATCAGCCAATCACAGTGCAAAAGCCACTAGCCAATCAGGGCCCGGCTGCTGCACCGTGATTGGCTGATGGCTTCTCCTGTAGTTCTTTGCCTCAGCTATGTGAATAGAAGAGAGGGAATGTAATGAATCATGCAGGGGGCGGTGACATCACTCCGGGAGCCGCCGCAGAGCACACAATGTGTAGTGCTGGTCTGCGGCGGTGCGGACCGGCACTCAGACCCCTCGGCCCGGTACTGGGCCGCGGCCCGGTGGTTGGGGACCCCTGCATTAATGTATCTTGCTTAAGAAAAAATTCCACACATAAAAGTCCTGTAGCATGATTGATGTTTGTATATAAAGATGCCACATCTAAGGTGACAAAAATATATGAATCCGGAGGGCGTGTCCTGGAGCGAGCAATGCCGACGCCTGAACAGAGAGCTCTCCCAGCGGTCTCCACAAACCGAGGACAAAGTGGCACATAACGGGATCTTTCCTCCCCCCTCTGAGGGCGCATTAACTCCTTACCCTCCGGTGATGCCGCGGACAGGATCCAGGAGCCGTGGCCCGATCCAAAAGGTATCAGATTTCTTCTCCCCTGAGCGCCCGGTAGCTGCAGGACTGAAATCCAAGATGGCGCCGGCAGGAGAAGCAGCCTCCCGCTCTCCCCGCTCCCCTCACTCACAGAACTCACATACTAGCTCACAAAGTGATAAAGGTGAGCGCTCACCTAGAGGGAGACAGGAAGACTCCACAGTTATTACTTATGGCGCCCTGAGGGGTCTCCTAGGCGATTTGCGAGCCTCCATTCAGTCTGACATCAGGAACATAGTGGGAGAGATAAGAGCAGACATGGCGTCCATGAGTGAACGAACCGGCCACTTAGAGGAAAGGATGGCCGAATTTGCTGGGGCCCACAACGAGCTAGCTGACAGCTATCATGATATCTCACAAGACCTCAGGAATATGAGGGCGAAAGTCTGGGATCTAGATGATAAATTGAGAAGAAGTAACATAAAAGTGAGGGGAATAGCTGAATCAGAGGAAGATGAGGATTTAGCAGCCATTGTGCTACCTTTCCTGAGGATGATTCTCCCCAAGGCATCCACAGCTGAATTAGACATTGAAAAGGCATTCAGACTTCCCCGCTCACAGAGAGCCCCTCCAGACGTCCCGAGAGACGTCATGGTGCACCTTACATCTCCTAAACTAAGAGACTCTTTGATGCACACCCTACGAAAAAATCCAATCCTGGAAGGTCCTTTCACTAAATGGTCTCTCTTCCCGGATCTCTCTCAGGGAACACTAGCAAGGCGAAGGGACTTCGCGCCATACTGCGCCGTTTTGAGAGACCGCGGTATCAACTATGCGTGGGGCTCCCCTGTTAATGTATCATTTAGGTACAAAGGGAAACGTCAACTATTTTCCTCCCCGTCAAAAATGAAAACAGCACTGATAGACTGGAGGCTAATGGTGAAATCTGGCTTGCCGCCAGATAGCCCATCATCACGTAATAACAACGGCTCTGCTGCGTCCCCGGAAGGAGGGTCAGGATTGAAGTGAAGATTGGTCCTCGAGGAGTGGACTAAACCGCTGGTATGACTTAAGTCATAATTCTCTGCTGGACTCTCAGATCTTAGCACTGGTTGTTGAGTTCTGTGCGTTCATTTGGGGCCCGTCATCGCCCCTTATTTTCTTCCCCCACGGAGGCCCACAATTAATCTCATTATTTGGATGAGAAATACACCTTGGGCCTGACGAGCGCCTTCGAGAAGGCCTCCAAGTTAAATGTATAGCTATATTTGTTGACCCGTGGTCACCGGATTCTTTCTAATATTTCTTTCTTACTTCTTCCCTACCCAGCCCGTTAACCCCCCCCTTTTCTCCCCCCTCTTTTCTTTTTCTCTTTCCTCTCCACAACCACTCAATTCACTACATTCCCAAACTTTTATCCACTACATCACACCAAACCTACAACTGTAAATTCTCTATCCCATTCACCGTTCTATCCCTACTCCCATTTCTAGTGCTTCTATTTTTTACCCCACTACTCATCACTAAACCCCCTACTATAAGCTCACCTCCCCCATATCTCCATTCTCTCTCTTAACTCACCTCCTCCACATCCTTATTCACCTGCTCCACAAAACTCTCCGACTGTGACCGGTTCATTTAACTTAAGCAATTTCAACTGCTAGATTGATAATTTTTGTGTTCCGGAAACCGAAAAATTTGAATGTTATACATATGTTGTTGACTGTAAATTTACAATTTTAGTTATTGTACTTACCTCATTGTTTTACCTCCCCCCCACTTTCGCTTCTCCCCCCCCCCCCTATCCAAATTCCTCTCCCACCCCAAAGTCCCAACTCAGCGCAAGTGATTGACATCTCTATTGGTTTATAATTTAGCAAACTCCTCTTTGAACCTGCCCATCTGCCAAGATGAGCTTCCAATGTGCGTCAATCAATGTTAATGGCTTAAACTCCCCAAAAAAGAGAACCCTAGTGTGGCAACAGCTCACCAAATTGAAAGCTGACATTATTTTTGTCCAGGAGACTCACCTACTTGAGATGGATAATTTCAGAATGGGGTCTTTAAAGTTCCCCTTACAATACTTTGCTAACGCCCCTACCAAAACATCAGGGGTGGCTATCTTTGTCCATAAAGCACTGGCATTTCAACTAATTGAGAGTGTAGCGGACCCGTTGGGTCGGTACCTGGTGGTTCGGGCCATGATCAATGGAAAACATTACACCTTGGTGTCTGTCTATGGCCCTAACACAAACCAACTAAAATTTATCCGCTCATTGTTCAATACATTGGATGAGCTCTCAAAGGGATTTCTCCTACTGGCAGGAGACTTTAACATTCCAGTAAACAAGTACCTTGATTGCTCAACCCCTTCAACCTGCCGGGGTGATCTGGGGGGTATGTTGTACACCCACCATCTTCACGATATCTGGCGATATACCCATGGTGAAGAGAGAGATTACACTTTCCTATCTCCTAGATTTCAAACATACAGCCGAATAGACTACTTTTTGGTTGGGGATTCTCTTCTCTCAAGATGTCAAACATCATCTATCGGACACATTACTTGGTCCGACCACGCCCCAATTCTACTCCGCATAGCTGACGACCTGCAAATTTCCCCTACACCTACATGGACAATGAATGACCATCTCCTAACTGTACCAGATAACGTATCACACATTGACACCCAACTCGACCAATACTTTTCACTTAACCAAACTCAGGACATAGACCCTGAAGTATTATGGTATGCCCACAAAGCTGTATTGCGAGGCCAACTCATTCAGATAGCGGCTCGTGCAAAACGTAATCGAAATGAACAACTGGAAAGTCTTACCAAAAAACTATCAACTTAGAAGCACTGTAACAACAAGCCAAATCAACAAACTCGGACTGAACTAGAGGCTACCCGTAAAGATCTCAAAGCCCTCTTACTTTACAAAGTAGAATTCAACCTTAAAAAACTTAAAGCACGTTATTACGGGATGGGCGACAAAGCTGGTAAACTTCTAGCAAACAGAATAAAAAAAAAAAGGATATCCACCAAAATTGATCATATCCTCCGACCCTCAGGAGAGAAAATTAGACACCCCCTAGAAATTACTGCCCAATTCAAAGACTACTACACATCCCTATATAACCTTCGTGATGATCCCTACACCCCGCAGCCAAATAAGGACATAATCAAGTCCTTCCTGGCCCAAGCTCGCTTACTAAACTGAATGCCGCTCAACTTTCTTTACTAAACGCCCCCTTCTCCACAGAAGAGATCAAGTCAATAATCCTCTCGACAAAAAAATCATCAGCCCCAGGCCCAGACGGATTCTCTAACAAATACTATGCGACTTTTCAGACTAAACTGATACCCCACATGCTCTCCCTCTTCTCATTCTGGAGAGAGAAGGGGCGCATACGTCCAGAAGGTCTGGTGGCTACTATTGCCACAATTCCAAAACCGGGCAAACCCCCAAACTCCCCACCAAACTTCCGCCCAATTGCCCTTCTGAACGGAGACGTAAAAATATACGCAAAACTGCTAGCCCAACGCTTAGCGACTGTTTTACCTGACCTAATAGGCCTAGAACAAGTGGGTTTTATCCCAGGACGTCAAGCCTCGGATGGTACGCGACGAGTGATCGACCTCCTGGAGGTTTTGGAGCGGGGAGGGGCCCCCAGTGCACTACTCTCTTTAGATGCCGAAAAGGCGTTCGATAGGGTGCACTGGGGGTACCTTGAGGCGGTCTTAAATTAATTTGGATTGGTGGGTGACTTTAAGGCGGCGGTTTTGGCCCTCTACACCTCCCCCACAGCTAAGGTCAAGGCATCGGGATTTTTGTCAGACTCTTTCTCGTTGACTAACGGGACCCGACAGGGGTGTCCACTCTCCCCGCTAATTTTTGCTCTCATTATGGAGCCGTTGGCAGCTAGAGTGAGACAGGATCCTCTGATTACAGGCCCATGTTTGGGGGGGGTGGAACATAAAATTGGATTATACGCAGATGACGTAATCTTTATCTGTTCAAATCTCACTGTCACCATCCCTAGAATAATGAACCTATTGGAAGATTTCTCCGCTGCGTCATATTACAAACTAAATGTAACCAAATCTCTATCCAGTCCAGATACCTCCGGCACTTTCGGAAACAATTAAGGCACTTTTCCCATTTCAATGGTCTCCAATGGGCATCCCATACCTAGGGATAATGATTTCACACACTAAAGAAATGCTCCGACGTAATTACGAAACACTGCTCCAAACACTGAAAGAAGGCCTCTCAGCACATAAACAATTAATTTTATCATGGGTTGCCAGAATACATATTATAAAGATGATATACCTCCCAAAAATCTTATACATCTTTAGATGTCTGCCATTGCATTTTCCAAAACGAGTGATCACAACTCTACAATCTACATTAATCGACTTTATTTGGAATTATAAACATCACAGAGTGGGCATGAAAGTACTGACTCTTCCGACCCATCTCGGGGGAATGGGAGTCCCCAACCTGAAGCATTATTATGTAGCCTCTCACCTAACTGTGGCATGTCAGTGGTGGGCTGACACCCCTAATCAGTTGTGGATGTTAATTGAGAAACATTACGCCCCACAGGGTTCCACTAAATTGCTACTGGAAATGAACCTACTTAGGACTGCTGAAAGTCCGACCTTACTTAAACCTATGCGGACTTTGGTACAAATCTGGCGACAAAATTCGAATCCCCTACTCTCTTTTCTACTGAAATCAGTAACTATCCGAGCGGTCGAAACACTAGTGGACTCTCCAGTGGCGTAGCAACTGTTTGTGGCGCCCGGGGCGGTCGAAAAATTTGCCGCCCCTTTGGTTGTTGATAATCCGGAAGTATACATAGTATACACTGTCTGCCCCTATATACAAGAATATAACTACTATACTAAAACATAAAGAGAAGGGGTGCAATTGGGGGGTAAGTATTGGGCCAATTGGCCACTCACCTATTGGGGTTGTCACTGTGCACCGCCACCTCTGCACAACCCCAGTGTATGGCAACAAACCGGACTCAAGGAGGGCCTGGGGCCGGAGCAATTTTTTGCCGCTGTACTGTGGCGTTCATAGTGTAATATAAGTGCAAAAAACGTTATTCTTAATATGATGTACAATACCGGGATCTGAGGATCTTCTATTTCGAGGTCAGGGGCTCTCTGATGCCGTGTTGCTGTCTGCTTCGCTGTCGTCCTCTTTTGACACTGCAGTGCGGTGGACAAGAGAGCATTAACTGGTTAATATGAGAAGTATGGAGTGTACTAACTGAGCCATAAACCCTCCCCATACCAGTAGGATTACCATATGGATTTTAGTATTAGGGTGCGAACACACTGGCGTGAAACTCTGATGAGTGCAATGTGTGATTTTCTTACATTGCAATCAATCTCTGATTCAGGATGAGAAAAAAGTTGCAACATGTTGTGACAGTATGTGATTCACACCGAGACTCACCAATGCAAGTCTACGGCTCCGACAAAATCACGGACCGCACACGGACCATCCGAGAGGCATCTGTTTTTTTCACGGATACATTATCATTCTGTAGCTGAGACAACTGTAAAATGTTCCTGTAAATGATTCTACAGTAATAGCTGCTGAGAAAAAACACGGATTGCACACAGATGTGTTCTGAGAGAAATGTCGGACACTCGCACAGCAGTTGCCAAACGGACCAAAAAACGGATGTAACTCGTCCGACTCTCCTGGATGGGAAACAGACCGATTTTAAGGCGGCGAGAGACAGTGCACCACCGTGTCCTCAGCTCCATGCTGTGCACAGACAGTGTAGCACCATGTCCTCAGCTCCGTGCTGTGCACAGACAGTGTACCACCATGTCCCCAGCTCTGTGCTGTGCACAGTGTACCACCAAGTCCCCAGCTCCGTGCTGTGCACAGACAGTATACGGTACACTGTCTGTGCACAGCACAAAGATGAAGACATGGTGGTACACTGTGCACAGCATGGATCTGGGGACATGGTGGTACACTGTCTGTGCACAGCTCGGAGCTGAGGACAGCACGGAGCTGGGGGACATCCCAGAAGAGGCACAATAACTACAGACAGGAGGCGGGAGAACATTGAGCTCACCCAGGAGAACTACAACTCCCAGCACCCAACACACTGCCCAGAAATCATACAGTAACGCCCGAACAGGCAGGAGAGCTACAATTCCCAGCATGCCACACCCTGCCAACACAGGAAGGTGGAGGCTGAGACACCTGGCACAGCTGCCATTATCACCACACACACCCCCACTCCTCCTGAACCCCCGTCCTCCTCTCCTCTGTCCTCCTGCACCCCTGTCCTCCTCTCCTCTGTCCTCCTGCACCCCCGTCCTCCTCTCCTCTGTCCTCCTGCACCCCCGTCCTCCTCTCCTCTGTCCTCCTGCACCCCTGTCCTCCTCTCCTCTGTCCTCCTGCACCCCCATCCTCCTCTCCTCTGTCCTCCTGCACCCCCATAGTCTTCCATATAATATAATGGGCCACAATAGTTCTCCATATAGTATATAACAATATACCTGAGGAAGACATTTTATACTGTCGAAACGCGTTGTATGTGCTTTTCTTAAGAAATATTAAAAAACTCTTTATGAAATTATAAGAAGCTTTGGATCATAGACCTCTGGGAGCGCAAATAGCCTGGTAAAAAACTCTTTTGGATCCATATAGTATATTGCACCCCCATTGTCCTCCTATATTATATTATATTATACATTGCATAGTTTCCCATCAGTGTACTCACTAAAAAAAAACTATTAAAAAAATAAAAAGTAAATACCTCTTCCACTCAGCATCTCCTCTGCCGCTCTGCATGTCTCGGCACAGCGGCGCTAAGTGATGACATCATTGTTCCCCGCCGTGCTGAGCTGCAGAGGGGTGGACAGCGGCGACCGGGACTCGGGAGAATACTGCCGGCAGAGGTGGCCGGGACTATAGGAGTGGCATGTTCGCGGGGCCACCACTGGTACACACATGGCTCCGCTCCGTGCACCTAGTACACACTAAGCTCTGTACAGCACGCACGCCTCGTACACAAGCGGCTCTGCTCCGTACACCTCGTACACACGCGGCTCTGCTCCGTACGCCTCGTACACAAGC